>CM046874.1:522543102-523143102 GCA_025667525.1 Glebionis coronaria | reverse complement strand
GTCAACCGTAGGTGTGGTATGAGCGGTACTTTGTGGGATTGGGACATGCTCCTTTTGGACCACCACCTCGGGTTCTTCCTCAATTGCTTCCTCCGTAGGAGCAATTGGTTGAGGAATCGGCTCCTTAAGTGTCTTACCACTACGTGTGGTAATCACTTTCATCTCACCCTTAGGGTTGGATATGGTGTTGCTAGGAAGACCACTTGACGACGGTTTACACATTATTGCCTCAAACATTGACGAGATTTTATCTTCAAAATTAGATTGCCTCAATACGGCTTCGGTTTGCCTTTTCTCGGCCTTAAGCATCTCTTGTTTAATCTCATGTTTCCCTTGTTCCATCTTTTGTTGGTTTTGTTGCAACCTAGTGACATTTCCTTCCATCTTATTGGTGTGGATTTTAAGTTCATTAGCTAACTCATTTTTCAACTCTTTCTTCAAGTCGTTTTTAAACTCGGATCTTAGGCTAATGATTTCTCTTTGTATGTTGTCAAACCTAGCATCATTCACACTAGCATATTCAACAAACTCACTTGGAAGATCTTTCAATGTTTGCAAATTTTTGTTGTTATTTTGGAAATCATTTTTGTTTGAAACTTGATTATTAGCCCCTTGATTCCCATAGTTTCCCTTGTTGTAATTGTTCTTAAAACCAACTTGATTGTTGCGATAGTTGTTAGCATTTTGATTTGAACCAAAACCCGGTGGAGTCATTTGATTAGAGCGGGAAACTTGACCGTTTTGGTTGTAATTTCCCGTGGCCGCGAAGGCACTCGAAGTGTTACCACCGTTGGTAATGCACTCGGAGAAATCATGACCTCCACCACAATACATGCAAGAAACCTCAACCGCTTTAGCCGTAGCGGGAGCACTTTGTTCACCAACTTTAAACTCAATCAAAAGTCCTTTCAACTTGTCAAAAATCTTTTTTTCCAAGTTTGCCTCAATTTGGCAAGCATCGATGGTATTAGACAAAGAAGGCGAAGCCGAAGACGAAGCCTTACGAACACTAGACGTGCTACGAGGACTATACACCTTAGATCTATTTTCAATTATCACCAAAGCTTCCTCAACTGTTTTACACAAAAAATTACCACCCGCGGCGGCATTCAAATAATCCCTTTCATGATCATTAAGTCCATTGTAAAACGTGTCAATTTGATGCAAATCGGAAAAACTGTGATGAGGACATTCATGTAACATTTCCTTAAACCTATTCCAAGCCGTTGAAAAGCTTTCATTAAATTCTTGTGAAAACTTTGAAATCTCGTTTTTCAAGTGCGTAGTCTTAGAGGGCGGAAAAAATTGGTTCACAAACTTAGACACGAGATCCTTCCACGTCAATATAGAATTGGGTGGCTCTTTCTCTAACAAAATTTTTGCGGGCCCCGCTAAGGAATACGGAAAAAGCATCATCTTAATCGAGTCGTTAGAGACATCCTTAAACTTGCAAGTAGCGGTAAGATGATTGAATTGGCGAATATGGTTGTGTGGATTGTCCTTCTCATCACCACGGAATTTGTTGTTTTGAATCATGGACAACAAACCCGTTTTCACCTCAAAATTCTCCGCAAGGATTGCGGGAATCACAATAGCCTCTCCATAACCCTCAGTGGGTGCTTGAAGTAACTCCATCATAGTTCGATTCGCCATGGTTGGTGCTTCTCTTACAATGGGTTCGTCAATAGGAGACTCCTCACTAGAATTGTTGGGAGTGGGAGTTTTGTTCTTTCGTTTACGTGCACGTCTTGCTTGATTTCGAGTTAGCATAAACGTCACGTACAACGAGGGGACGAGCAAAGAAAATTCTTTTTGGTGTTTTGTATTTTTCAATTTTTGTGGTTTTTGATTGTATTAACCTTTTTGGAGATTGGTGAAATGTATTAAGTAGACAAAAATCTACAAATCTCCTCCTTAATCAAATCTCTCGATTAAAGAAGCCTCAAGGAATGAAAACGATCACGTGGAGTGAATGCCTTCGATGACTTTAGAACGATGGTGGAACACCAAATCGTTCAAGAGGGTTTAATCAATGGAAACCAAGAAAATATATATGATATGTAATAATACTTTGGGCGGCACGATTAGCTCTCACAATCAAATACTCACAAGCAAGCGGGGAAACGAGGCGGCGCGAAGCACTTAAGAGCCTTTTTCCTTAGGATATATTTTATAATATCCGCCTTATACCCACCTTATAGTTTGTATTTTCAAGATTAAGCTTCACGAAAGTAATTATCTATTTTTGCCTTTTTCTTTGGTTTGAGATTCGAATACAATGATTGGGTAATGACCTCCCAAGTCAAGGTTGTGATTTCTCACGTATTTGGAGTACTTGTGAATTTATTGTTCTACATATACAATATAGTAATAATATTCACACAAAAACCGAAAAAACGATAATACGTATTAGTAGAGTGCTACTAATACAAATACTAATTATGGTTAGTATAAAAAACAACAATGCCAAATCAAAACACAACACGCCTCCCCGGCAGCGGTGCCAAAATGATGTTGAAGTTTTACCACCCTTTAGGAAAAGAGCAATAAATAGGGCAAGTGAGCACGACGATTTAGGAAAACCGTGTGTAAATGACCCAAAGTGAGTTCGTTCTCAAGGAGGCTAGTGTGTTATGTGTGTATAGATATGGATTAATTTGTGATTATATTTGAGAAAGAAAAATAGAAAAAGGGATTAGAAGAGAACGATGGTTATCAAGACGGATTAAACTAATTCTAAAAAGGCGTACACGTAAAGTCGTAAAAACCACCAAAATTAAAATTTTAGCCTAAAAATTTCTAAAAATTACCAAAAATCCCTAATAATATTATAAGAGTTTACAAAAAATCAAAACTTGCAAAAACCTTTTAATTAATTAGATAATGACTTTTTAATGCTAATTAAAGCCCTAAAAATCAAAACTAATTATTAAAAAGCCCTAAACAAGATTTTAAAGTTTGTAAACCTCAAAATACTCTAATTAAGCTAAAAACTTTTTTTCAAAATTTAAAAACTAATTAAAACTATTTTTAAACAATTAAAAACTCCTAAAATCAATTAAATCTTAAATTAATTCTAGAAAATAATTAAAAGACCTAAAAAATATTTGGAAAGTTGCAAAAATCCTAATTAAGTGTTTAGACCCTAGGAAAAATATAAAAACCTAGGAAATCAGACTTTTAATTTTTTCTAATAAAATAATATTAAAATAATATTAAAAATCCAAAAATTATAAAAAATTCTAAAAACTTGCAAACTAGCTTAATTTAACCTAAATAACTCAGAAATGAAGGTCAAATTACCTAAATACCCCTATTGGGCCTAGAAAATGGGCCAAACCCAAAACAGTCCCTTATTGGGCTTAATTAAGGCCCAATAAGAAAAAGTGTTCAAATTAAGCCCAAAAAGCACAGGTTGACTCAAAATTTGATTTTAAACAACTTTTTCCAAAGGCCCAAAAGCTGAAAATGTGAAATAAGCCAACTTATAATAAGCAGCTTATTCTTAATGGGCTTTTGAGCCCATTAAGCCATAAGCTGTTGTCATAAGCTAAAATTTTACACACAACCTTCTTTTGACCTAACAAAGACTTCTGCAAAAAGAATTTTCAAATAAGCCCACTCAATAAGCCAGAAAAAGTTCACAAACTTATTCACAAAACGACAAAATAGTCGTTTTTATGATCTAGACCACCTCAGAAGCTGATTCAAGTTGCAAAATGTTTCTTTTGACAAAACTAAGCTTAAAAACCAAAGACCTTTCAAATAAGCACACTCAATAAGCTGGAAAATCAAATAAGCACTTATGTTAAAAGTCAAACAAGTTGGTTTTCTAGTAAAAAGTCAATGTCAAAGTCTCATAAGCTCCAGTTCACTTAAATGGGTCAAATAATGAAGATCTATCACAAAAAATAAGTTGTTGCAAGTCAGAATAAGCTAGAATAGCTTATTGATAAGCTGATGACAAAATTGCACTAGCAGGGGCTAGTTTTGGATGTTGACAGTGGAAACTTTTTCCACTGCTTGACTATTTTGACTTTTTGTCTTTAGTGACTTTTTTGGAGATTCAGATTTCACAAAGGCACCCAAATGATCTTTGGATCAAAAGGAGTCAATCACAATCAAAATAACACAATCACTAACACCCAATTGATACAGTTTAATCAATCATTCATCAGACATGATACAGACATGAACAATAAGCAGTTTAGCACTTAAGAGCAGTTTTAGCACAAATCAGCCAGCCAAATTCAACCAAATGCACACAAAAGCTATAATAAACTCCAATAAGCAAGTCTAAACAGGTTTCATGCACTGGTTCAAAGAATTAAGCAAGATTCAAGCAATGAAAGTTACTGATGAGCACTAACACATGCAGTTTTCTACTTTTGTTGATGTATTTGACACACAAGCCAATTTCAACACCTCAAATCTTTCAAACAGGTTATATTAACTTTGTTTAAACCACTTTTATCCCTAAGCATGCATACACACTAAGTGTTCCCAAAATCCTAGGTCAAAACAAGCAGAAACAAGGTCTATATAGCAGATTGATTAATTCAAGTGTTTAAACCCAAAAACTTGCAGCAAAACACTCTCAAACAAAGGTATAGCAGATACAAAGCATAAACAACAACTTCCCTTAACACAAAAACAAATTACAAGCATAAACCAGTAGACCCAAACACCCCTTTAACTTTTTCAAATCAAAATTTTCAAAAGCACAATGAGATTTCAGGCCAACCAAGCATCAATTAACACTCAAACAAGTATAATAAACAGATTCAAGCAAGAACAAGCCACAAAATTCACAAGAACAACAGTTTCATACAAATATCACCAAAAATCACAATTTAAGCAGATTTGGAGATTAAGTATGCAAACCTCATGGATGTGCATCCACACCCACGAATTTTGAGCTTATGTGCTAGCAAGAACAAGCACAAGCTTCCACAATAAGCCTGCTAAGATTGAACAAGGGTTAGGCACAATATCATAAAAATCAGAAACTTTGGAAAACTTGATTAATGCAAACTTGTTACCCCACACTTGATTATCCCCAAGTTATAAGCCTCACCACACCTTAACCAACTCAGTTAGGATGCTATGATCAGCCCTATAGCCCAAGAATTCCAAGATTGGAACAAGACCTAGCAAAATATCAAGAAAATGAGGAAATATGCAAACTTTTGCACACTCCTCTTTGAAAAACAGGTTTTGAACTTTAAGAACTAACAAGCATATAACAAATGAAAGTAGTAAACAAGATTGGCCAATGACTTTTCTTCAAGATTTCAAACTCAATTTCATTAACTTGGAAATAGGATTTACAGAAACTTGAACCAAGGAAAAATCAAAAAGCAAACTGAAATGTGAAGGCCTAAGTGGCTTTATATAGCCTTACAAGTGACTAAGGAACAGCTAAAAACTATAAACCCTAATGGTTGAAGTTCCAAAAATGCCCTCTTGAATTTGAACTCATATGCTTCATGTGACTGATTCTTGGACGTATGTGAAGGAGATAGCTGTTGGAATTTGATCTAAGGGCTCAAACAAAGCTTAAAGTGTAAGCTTGTTTCTGGATGGTTGATTCTCTGGCTGGTTTTGGCAGTATCCCCAAAAGTGTGCAGCAAGGGTTTATCATGTGAGCACATGAGTGACGTGGCAAAGGTTTTTGAAGTTGGGTTATGATTAGAAGACTACTAATCATAATTCTGGAGGCGATGGAAGCATAATTGTTGCTTAATCAATTTTACCCAATTTGTGTTCTTGAGTAAATAGTAGCATCTTTGATCTGATTTGGGTATTAAAAATGGTGTTAAGCGCCAAAGGATTAAACTAATCCAAGATTAGTTATAACAGGTTTTTAGTGGAAAGTGACATGGAGAAATGGTGGATCCTCATTGGTAGAGAGAGTGAGTGGGGCACGTGTCACCCCACCACTGGTCTAGGTTACTTCCTTGTCTGCCAGCTTAACACCCCCATCTTTTATGAACTTGTCAAATGTGTTTCAAACTTCTATCAACGCCACAATAAGCTTTGTCAACTTTTGCCCTTTTATATTTTTGGCCCAAAAACTTTTACAAAGTGAAATCAGGGGTAATTCTTGCCATATTTGAATTCTTCAAGGGCTGGTTTTGTATTTTCTTCAATGATAATGGTCTAGACTTGCATAATTGATATTTTTGAGGACTGGAATTGCCAAGTCTAGATGATTGAGGGACCATTTTTGCCAAATGTTGAAAGTTGAGGGTCCTTTTTGTAATTTTGGATTTTTCAAAGGACCAAACTTGTCATTTCTTGTACTTTGAAGGACTTCATGATGTATTTGACTTTGTGGATGATATTGGTTGACAATCTAGCTTTGTTGAGGGGCTAAACTTGCCAATTCTTCAAAGTTAAGGGTCCTTTTTGTAATTTTGACAAACTTTAGGGACCAAACATGTAATTATGAGGATACAAGGGTATAAAGTGTCAATTCTTCATAATTGGAGGACCCTTCTTCATAATTCTTCAAATCTTCAAGGGTTGATCTTGGGAAAGTCTTCACTAGGGCTTGGTTCATTGTGCGGCTTCGTTTCCCGTGTTCGTTTTTGCATGATTCTTGTGATCTTTTGTCATTTTCTCAATATCCGTACCTAAAATACACAAGCAACAAACACAAGCATATATTTGGGTATTTTGATGATATTTAATGCATTTTAAGCCCTATTTGGAAGATGATACTATGTATAAAAGCAGTCTCATCAGTAAGGTTGTTAGCACTAGTTCTATACTGAAAGGTTGTTCCTTGAAGTTAGGGAATTATGTGTTTAGTATTGATTTGATGCCCATAGAATTAAGATCTTTTGACGTGATTTTTGGAATGGACTGGTTAGTTGCGAATGGTGCAGTGATTGTTTATGGAGAGAGAGTAGTTCAGATACTGCTAAGGAATAGGGTATTCACGGTGAAAGGGGATGAGTGTACTTCTCGTTTGAGAGTTGTTTCTTGTTTGAACATGATGAGGTATATAGAAGAGGGTTGTGATGTATTTCTTGCGCAGATAATTAATGATGGTGTGAACGAAAGGAAACGAGAGGATGTGCCTGTGATTAGAGAGTATCCTGAAGTTTTCCTGAAGACTTATTGGGATTACCGCCGCATCATGAAGTTGAGTTCCGTATTGATTTAGTGCTGGGAACTGCGCTAGTTGCTCATGCACCGTATCGTTTAGCACCGTCTGAGATGAAGGAATTGTCTGATCAATTGAAGGAATTGACGGATAAGGGACTTATTAGACCAAGTCCGTCGCCGTGGGGGTGCTCCTGTTTTATTTCTTAAGAAGAAAGATGGTTCTTTTCGAATGTCTATTGATTATCGAGAGCTTAACAAATTGATTGTCAAGAATCAGTATCCATTGCCGAGGATTGATGATTGTCAAGTGGAGAAATTCCAAAATATGAAGAGAAGTTCATTATTTCAAGAACGTATTCCGAAGATTCGAAGTATGAAGTGCATGCCAAATATCGGTCCGAGAAAGGTCTCAAATCGTGAAACGAGTTATGTCAAGATATGAACTTAAGGAGATTACGAGAAGCCGTTTTAAAAGATTTTATTTTTTAGCTAACTATCGATTAAATCGCGCTATTTTATTTTCGGACTAATAAATACTCAAATAAGTCAATATGAATCACTTGTGATCCATGACAAATAGTTAAAAAAATCTAGATACCTTTTCTTTTCATGATAACTAGGATTGCGGGGAGAAAAAGTATTACACAATTTAGACGTATGAGTAGTGTTAGCATTGTGACTTGTACCAACAATGATCTCGTTTTTGCACTTAGCATGGAATGTATGACAATCAAGGATGACGAACTTTACTCTATGAGGCATTCTGTAACACCCCATTTTGATAAATGGAATGTCACGCGTGATTATGGCGTGTCATCAAAGCATACAAGGATAAATGTCTAAACATTACATGACCATAAAAGGAAATACCGGAATCAAACATCGGTAGTCCAAAAGTAAAGCTCATCACACACAAACATAAGTACTGTAAATGAAAGGACTAAACAATGTCCATGGAAAGAGTATCAAAGTATAGAATGATGCATAAAGTAAAGAAGGCTAGAAAACTTCCAGTCCATATGCACGTACGCTTAAAGTCTACGAGCGTCCCTGAGTACCTGCCGTTTTGGGAACATGAAAAGGAAAACAGCTGAGCAAAACGCTCAGTGCACAGATGTACAAGTAAAGCATGAATAATATAAGCATATAAGCATGAAACAGCGGAAGAAACTAAGTCTTGGATAACCCGGTTAAGTCTTAGTAAAACTGGTTTTATAGTTTGAAAAGCCTTATGTTTATCTTGTAAAAATGATAGGTGTGTAAACACCCATCCTTTTTACCACTTAATTACAACAATAACCGAGCAAAAACGTGTATTTTATGTCATTTATGTCGGAATTATGCGTGGTTTGTGTTTTTGTTATGATTTAGGACGAAAAGGTGAAAAGTGGAGAAAACACGGGCATTCACGGGCTTTTATCGACGAAAAAGACGAAAGACGAAGTCAAGAAGTCAAGAGTGCAAAAAGAACAGAAGTCCAAGACCAATTCTGAAGATTTATCAAAGAAAAAGTCAAAAGACGGAAGTTTACTTAAAGCCGAAGAACTCAAGTCTTATTTATTGAAGAATTAAAAGACAAGTTCAAAGAAATCCCGAGACAAAGTCATTAAAGTCCAAGATTTAAGAAGATTAAAAGGCTTAAGGACTTAAGTGTGCAATTAAGGAAAAATGAAAGAGGGGAGGAAGCTTCCTAAGCACTCCCTAATCCTCCCCTATATATAGTTTAGGATTTCATTTTCATTAGTTGGGTTGGGTGGCTTGACAAACCACCACTTCCACCATTTTCATTTACCTGCACTTTAAATTCTTGCACTTTAATTTCTTGTATTGCACTCTTTAATTCAAGTAAGTTTACTTTTAATGTTATTGAATCTTTTACTTTTCTTGTTCAATCTCTCATCTAACTTTCTTGTTTGTGTTTAATCTTTATTGTTCATGTTCTTGAGTTTTATGGTTTTCAATCAAGTGGGTTTTGATTATGTTGGTTATGATTGTTAGTTTTATTGATTTGGATTGATTGGTTATTGTTAGTAGATCATTTGTGGTTGTTTTGGTTTAATCTTTTGGTTAATATTGATTAGTTTTGGTTAAATTCGTGTTCTATTCCTTCTTCACTGTTCTTCGTGTTCATGTTTTCCCAGATTCCGGATCAATTGCATCATTCCGAATCAATGTTGTTCATCCGGAATATCCATTATTCCGGATCAAGCTAATCATTCCGGATCAGTTGAGTTCATTCGGAATAGTTATTATTCCGCATCAAGGTTCTTCGTTCGGAATACCTTGATATTCCGGATCAATCACTTCATTCGGAATACCTTGATATTCCGGATCAAGTCTTTCATCTGGAATATTGATTATTTCGGATCAAGTCTTTCATCCGGAATATTGATTATTCCGGATCAAGTGTTTCATTCGGAATGTTCAAATATTCCGGATCAAACTGTTTATTCCGAATCAACCATTTTTCCTTTTTTATTCCGGATCAAGCCTTATTCCGGATCAACTGGTTTATTCCGGATAAGTGACATATTCCGGATGAGCTTTGTTATTCCGGATGAGGGTGATATTCCGGATGAGTTTTTCAGTTTTTTTTTGTAGTTTTATATTTTTAATTCTTAAGCTTTACCTTTCCCGCCTTCTTCCTTATTTGCATTTTTATTTGCTTTCCTTTTAGTTTAAGTTTACGTTTTTGTCATTTACTTTATTTCTTTTTATTTCTCGTCATTTACTTTTCGTCAAGTTTTTATCTTTCAGTATTTCCTTTTACCGTCTTTATTTTCATCGTTTCAAGTCTTTATATTTCATTAGCTTTAGACAACAACCCCTTTTTTATTTGATTCACCAAGAACAACTGAGTCGCACATTAACCGGAAATCAATTCGAAGAGATACCGAGAAACGAACTTTTCAACTAGCAAAATCTCTACATTAAAATGGCGCCGCTGCCGGCTCTTTTCGTGAGGATTAACGGTTTTTTGTGAGAAACGCGTTGGCTTTTGGGATCCGTTCACTTGTGAACGTTATTTTTCGTGTCAAAAATTTTCAAAAAATCCCAAAAACATTTGAAAAATCATAAAAAGCATTTCTTTTTCAAAGCTTTGCACCAAAAATATTCTTCTTGCTTATCTATTTTTCTTTATGGATTCTTATGTCCATTGCGTCGGGTGTGGGAGACGATTATACGGGAACGACTCATGTCAATGGTGTACATGTGAGCGGTGCGGAAACGATATCGACAACACACAATTCCTATTTGGATTTTGCCCTTTGTGCAACTCGACTAATTCGTCCTTTTTGAATCCACCTCCTGTTCCCCCGTGCATCTATTGTGGAAGCGATTCTCATTGGCATGTTTCATGCCCGGTTCGATACCCGTATGGTCACGAGCAAGAACCGGGGTACAATTATGACAATGAAAATAGCTATCCACAAGGCGCACCCAGTCTTTCTCCTCACCCGTTTTGCAACAACTGTGGGGGTCCTCACGATACTTCTTATTGTCAACCAACGAATTATTATGAGCAAAATTCGTGTCCTCGGTTTTCTTCACCAATGGATTATTAAACCCGTGTTCTAATTCTTCCCAACCGATGAACTACTATGAGCCACATCCGTGCTATAATTCAGGTTTTCAAAATTTTGAGCCCCCACATCACACCCTCAATCATCAATCCTCTCAGCAAAATAATCTTGACCAACAACTCACTTCTTTAAACCATATTCTAGAAAGTATAGCTCAACTCCGAGCTGACTTACATCAGGAAAAGCAACCTTTGCTTGATAGTGAAGAAATCTTGAAAACCACCGACACCTTTTTGAGCCAATTTAGTCGTTTTCCCTTCTTTTCTACACCAAAATGTTTAATTACAGCGTGGGATAGAATTGGTGAAATTGAACATACTCGGGGAGATGAACAACAAAAGTTGCTTCATGAGCTTCTTAAAGATGTGGAGGTTATCAAGGAAGAGTTAGCCGACTACGTCACTCCTAACTGGACTCGTCCCATCTATTATGATGATGACGACGACAATGATGTCTACACTATCAACCAATCTTCTGCAGTTGCTGCTCCTACTCTCGATGTTCCTACTGCATCTAAGGATCTAGATTCGTTGAATGAGCTTAGTGATGTTGGTCTCTACAAATTATTGGATGATGAGGTTTGTGACTTACCTGCTATGGAGCTTCAGGACGACGTTGCTTTCACGCAAGCGGTCGATCCAAATGATGACGATTCTTCTCCCCGCTATGAGAATTTCACTTTTGAAACTTCTCAATCTCCACCAGGAGATGCGGGCGATGACGATTTATTCTCTCCGGCTTACAATAAGTTCACTGATGAACTTGATCTTGTGGATGAGGTGGAAGACGTGCTTCTTCGCGATAGATTACGGAAAGTGCACCTTCTTATTGCTCAAATCGAAGAGTTGACTTCTCCTCCTCTCTCCGAGTCTTTGCCTCCATCTATTCCTCCCGTTGAAGATAATGACCCATTGCTGGAAGAAATAGACATTCACTCCATACCTCCAGGTATTGATGACGATGACATGGAGGGGGATATTATTCTTGCTAATTTGTTGCAGGAAGATATTGACCCAAGTCCCCCTCCCGTGCACCTTTCATCCTCCCCTTTAGCCACTCTTACGGAGGATAAGTGCTTTGACCCGGGAGGTGACATTGATATTTCTATCATTGATAACATTACGGCTTTGCCGAGTGCTCAACATCTATTGTCTTTGGGGGATGACAATGTGCTTACTTTACCCACCCCACCTCCCGTGGATCCTGATTTCACATACTTCTCGTATGTTGAAAGGACCTTTCTCCCATTTAAGACTTATCCCCCCGCCTCTCCTTTGTTGATGTCAACCGGGAACGAGGACAAGGTCTTTGATCCCGGTATTACATTCGAGGCTTCCCCATGGACCATTTAATTCGGGGACGAGTCAGGCTCGTGACTCGGTTAATCTAAACAAGGGCTCTTCGGGAGGCAACCCAATCATCTATCTATCTTTACCATAAGTGTAGGGGGAGCCCCGTGGTGTTTCTTGTTCTCTTTGCTATCATGTGCAGGGATTAGAGCTTCAAAGACACCCTCTTGATGACTTTTGACGAACAATGATTCCGTGTTCCCTTCTTCCCGGTTCTATCATAAACTCTTATCGATTTACTATTTTATATTTTCCAATATTAAAATAGGAATCTCTTTAGTTGTCTCTTCCTTAGCAAGATTTAAACAAAGTGCATAATGTCCTAAGTGTAGGGGAGTTTACTCCCACATGCTTAAACATTGAGGACAATGTTTATATTAAGTGTAGGGGGACTTCTATCGAAGTTAAGTGGCCTTTTCCTTGTATTTGTCATCATTTTAATCGGAAAATCAATTTTTCGACATTTTTCAAAATTTTTGATCTATTTTGGCCTATTAGTTTTTCCCTTTGTATAGTTATTTTCTTTCCTTATTAGAATAAATTTTTAATAAAGTGGTTTTAATTTTCAAACGTTGTGAATCTTTTGACTCAACCCGAGTTTACTTATCTATGTTTACTCTAGCTAGTATCCTTAACGTGTTTAA
Source organism: Glebionis coronaria (assembly GCA_025667525.1). NCBI lineage: Eukaryota > Viridiplantae > Streptophyta > Magnoliopsida > Asterales > Asteraceae > Glebionis > Glebionis coronaria. The sequence continues at coordinate 523,130,409 of CM046874.1, read as the reverse complement.
GTCAAGTTTTGCTAGGCTTTTATATAGGGAGCTATAAAACGCGAAAGTCTTAACTCTCACGGGTTAAGAACAAGAACTTTTCGCAAGTTCCTATAATTGATCCTAGAGAGTCGTTTATCAAGGGAACTTTAAAATGCGATTTCTAAGCTTGAAAAAGTCTAAGAGTTTGCAAGATCCTATAGGCGACTCGAAAACCCAAAACTTTGATTTAATAGGCTAAGCATCCACGAGTCTCATTCCTTGAGATTTTAAACTGTGGAGAACGAGATATGATAGAGTCAATTATAAGTTTGGTATTCTTTCGTAAATTTATGTGAGTTAATTATAAGCCTATTCTCCCATCGCTTGCTAATAAATTTATCTGCAATAAATAAGGTTGTACGATTTGAAAAGTTACTTAGCTTCTAGCCCAAGATCGTTTAAAAGTTGCTCGGTATGGATTAGAGTTCATAGCCAAGGCATAACTTATTGAAGCGGGATGCGAAGATTGGCGAGTCCAAAAAGGTCCTAACAAGAGATGAGGGCTACATTTTGTTGCTAAAGATCCAAAGTGATGTGAAGAATCATTTATCAAAAATCAATATGAAGGATCGAGACACACGACGAAAATCAAGAACTCCCCAAAAGATCATGGAGAAATCTATCCGAAAAGACCCTAGCAAGGTATGAGGGTAAATAGATCCAATTCCAAAAAGGAGGCGGATCGTTGTATATCAAAGTCCAAAATAAAGATTGGAGAAAAATGAAGAAGTCGTGGTCTAAGTATGAAGAATCTCTCAAAACTTCAAGTGAAGAAATTCCTATTATGAAGAGAAGACCATTATTTCATGAACGTCTCTCAAGATTTGAAGTATGAAGTCGCTGCCAAATATCGGTCTGAGAAAGGTCTCAAATCGCGAAGCGAGTTATGCCAAGATATGAACTTTTTGAGGTCCCGAGAAGCAGTTTTAAAAGATTTTGTCCTTTAGCTAACTATTGATTAAATCGTCCCACTTTATTTTCAGCCTAATAAACTATCGAAATAAGTCAACAATGTATCCTCGTGATCATTCAAGACAACAATAAAATATAAGAGATACACCTAGGAATAAGGGAGTCTAAGTGAATAATTTGCCCACATGAGTTCGTGTTAGTTTGCTAACTTATAATAACAATGATCTCGTTTTTAAGCTTGGTTTGGAGAAATTGAAAACTTGAGGATGATGATTATTCATAACATTTCCAAAACCCAAGGTATTTTTTTGATTTCTTTACTTTGAATGTTTATAATTTTCTATCTCTTTAATAAAGGCCAACGTGGATTGATTTTGATGAAAAATGTAAACGTGCTTTGTAACTAATCCATTGCATGAGGACATTGCAATGGTCAAGTGTAGGGGATTTGATAGGTGTGTAAACACCCATCCTTTTTACCACTTAATTACAATAATAACCGAGCCAAAACGTGTATTTTATGTCATTTATGTCGGAATTATGCGTGGTTTGTGTTTTTGTTGTGATTTAGGACGAAAAGGTGAAAAGTGGAGAAAACACGGGCATTCACGGGCTTTTATCGAAGAAAAAGACGAAAGACGAAGTCAAGAAGTCAAGAGTGCAAAAAGAACGGAAGTCCAAGACCAATTCTGAAGATTTATCAAAGAAAAAGTCAAAAGACGGAAGTTTACTTAAAGCCGAAGAACTCAAGTCTTATTTATTGAAGAATTAAAAGACAAGTTCAAAGAAATCCCGAGACAAAGTCATTAAAGTCCAAGATTTAAGAAGATTAAAAGGCTTAAGGACTTAAGTGTGCAATTAAGGAAAAATGAAAGAGGGGAGGAAGCTTCCTAAGCACTCCCTAATCCTCCCATATATATAGTTTAGGATTTCATTTTCATTAGTTGGGTTGGGTGGCTTGACAAACCACCACTTCCACCATTTTCATTTACCTGCACTTTAAATTCTTGCACTTCAATTTCTTGTATTGCACTCTTTAATTCAAGTAAGTTTACTTTTAATGTTATTGAATCTTTTACTTTTCTTGTTCAATCTCTCATCTACCTTTCTTGTTTGTGTTTAATCTTTATTGTTCATGTTCTTGAGTTTTATGGTTTTCAATCAAGTGGGTTTTGATTATGTTGGTTATGATTGTTAGTTTTATTGATTTGGATTGATTGGTTATTGTTAGTAGATCATTTGTGGTTGTTTTGGTTTAATCTTTTGGTTAATCTTGATTAGTTTTGGTTAAATTCGTGTTCTATTCCTTCTTCACTGTTCTTCGTGTTCATGTTTTCCCAGATTCCGGATCAATTGCATCATTTTTGGGTAAAAGGGAATTTATACCCCGGTAAAATATATTACACCAAAAAACATTGAAGTACAACGGATGTAGGTGAAGTTCTAACATCTCAGCCCGTTACATAGGCACATCCATGCACATTCCGTGCAATAATAAAATCCTAAAAAAGAATGACAACCCATTCTTAAGGAGTAAACTTCATCAAGCTAGGAAAACATAAAAAAAATAAGGCATTTACAATATCGAATACCTAACTTAAACCATCACATCACTGAACATACAAATCGAGATATACTCTTCAGCATTAACCATCATCCTACACAATCTCAAAACCAAGCAGAATCATAAAGCATCCCACTCGAAAACGTATCACCAAAAGATGCGTATATGCATATCAATGAAATCTCACTTGGTAACCACCCACGAAAACGTAGTCACCAATAAAAAACACATGAAAAAACATGCCCAGGGCAAAACCTACCAAAGAGACAACAACAACTCCTCCTTAGTAACCATGTAGTCCCACTCCATGCATGCTCCTCCACACAAACGTGTATATGACCAACACATTCACACAGCAATTGCAATAGATATTCTGTCTTCAAAAAAATTGGAATCCTAAATTGGACGTACTAAAATATTGCAATACAACAAGCGAATGTAGCCACCAAACGACTACAACAGCACCATAACAACCACGAAAATGAGATAAATCTCAAACATTTTTCACGTGTATGATTCTGATCGGAAGCATAATCAAGACGTGGTTGTCAGACAGGCTAGCTAATACCTTCAAAACCCTAACCAACAATAGAGTTTTAATCTTCCTCCTCTCCCCAACCCCCGATAACCATGAAACGCCATCCTAAAGAATACCAACGCAACATCAGACGCACAGCCCTCTAAACCGCGAACAACCATCAGCCACGAAACAAACGGTCATTAGGTAAAAAATGACATGAACGCATAGATCCGTGAATAAAATCCACAAACCCTAATGAGCCGCCAACCCACATACGGTGGCTGCAAGAAGTAACCCTAAAAAAAGATTTTATGCAATAATCACCAAGCCACCAGACCCATGATCCACCAAAAGATACGAATCAAAAAACATGGATCAAAACATCATAACCACCATGAACCCGTATTAGGGTTTCCACGGCAGTAAAGGAACGACATCCATCATATATCATCAAGATAAGACTAAACCATTACCCTCCCATAGTGTAAACGTCCTATAATCGATTGCATACCAAAATAAGCCAAGGTGTTCGACGACCACATCTGAGTTTTTTTAATGAAATCCTAGAAAACGATCTCATAAAGAAACCCAAAATCAAGTAATAAAACCCGGGCCTTGATCTATAGAGGTAGAGAGGCGATTACAGGGAACATTTGGCCGGAAAAATAAGGGGAGGGATGGCCGGAAATCGCCCCCTAGGGGAGAGAAAACTAGGGTTTTATTAGGAATCCATATTCCTGATCAATTGCATCATTCCGAATCAATGTTGTTCATCCGGAATATCCATTATTCCGGATCAAGCTAATCATTCCAGATCAGTTGAGTTCATTCGGAATAGTTATTATTCCGCATCAAGGTTCTTTGTTCGGAATTCTAACACCCCACCAAATGCTATGCGCAGCGGAACTACAACATTTGGGTGCTAGGCAGTTATCATCGCACACAAGATATATCGAACGACTCCAAAGAGACGTCAATTTAAAACTTAAATTAAAAATTGTTAAAAGATACATGTCTACGGTTTTTCCAACCCCAATTGATACAACAGAGTTTAGCGTTTTCGGTCCCCATGAATCTCAACCCAAAAGTTATAGTTTTCACAACAACATAACATTAAAGTTAAAAATGTTTAAGTAATAACGGGAGGAAAAACAAGCAGACTCCAAGCCATACACACAACATCCATCCCATGCACGCTCCATGCTACACTTCAGCGGTTACCTGAAACACATGCTAAATTTGGTCAACGAAAACGTTGAGTGGAATTCATAGGTTTTACAATTCATTTTGAACATATGTGAAATAAAAACCATTCACGATCATTCATAGACTTGTCGATCAAACAATCTATATTCAAGATACTGGCAATTGTGTTTAAGCTCATGACACTAAACCGTTAACTCAATCACCCGCGTAATAATTACCAGCGTGATTCAGATGAAACCAAGGCCCCTAATAAGGCATCAGTTGCAATTATACCTTATCTCTTATCACAAATTATCCGTCCGCAGGGGGTATCAACGTACTAGCCCTCGTCTCGGATAGGGTAGTCAACCCCATAGTACTATCACTTTGTATAAGCGGCTATTTCTAATCCACGCTAGGACTAAACAATAGTTAATAGTTCATGAATTTATGGACTTTTGCAACTAGGTACTCAACACAATTTCAAAGGCAACATTCGGGTCCAACAATCATTCATGACATATGTTCATTTTAAAAACTAGCATGCATTTCCCTCGCGGGTAAAACAGTTTGAAATAATAATAAGCGAGGCTATAAATTCACACCTTATATAACAAGTAGTCGATAGTTCGAGAGACGGTCACTGACGACGATACGGATGCCCGGGTAAATCAACACCTATCAAACCAAATAACGCGTAATGAGTAATCTCATTTTAAAACCTTATGGTACTGTATAAAATACATAAATACTAGTCACTTGTGACAATTACAACTCATGCCAAAACAAAACAACAAGCGTTACTCGTTTCATACCATTTTTCCTTATTATTAACGTTATCCATTTTTATTCATTTTCGCCGATACTTACCGAAAGTACGGACTGTTTTACTATACTTAACCATTTTTATAAAAATTGAGAAAATTCTCAAAAATACTATAAGACCTGTAGAAAACACATATTTAATCCCAACAAAAATTTTTACTTCTACGACCCGTTACTCAACACCTTTCCAAAAACTACGTTTTTCGGACTGAAATTGTACTTTGACCAAGTCGGACTCATTTGACCCGTTTAAAACACTCCATTGACCCATTTGACACCTAAGTCCTACAATAGACTCAAATGTGCAGGTTTGACACCAAAATTCAGTCCTTGACCATTTACCAAACTTGACTTATAGTCCCCGGGATTTGACCTAAAACCAAGCATAACTTCGGATTATGACGGTTTTCATCTCCCGGTACACGAATTTCAAAACGTCGTAACTTTTGACTCGTTAGGAGTCGTAAGCTCTACCTTATATCAAATAGAAGCTAAGAAAATGCTCTACAAATCTATCCTATCCACAAGACCTGTTTTCAAAATAATTTTTACGAAAATGCCTTAAACTTTCTGCCTAAAATCAACCATACCAAAATCACACTAACGCTCGTTTCCAAATCCATTTATCATCACTAGACATCATCCTAAGCATCCCTAATCACAACCAAACAATTTTTTCAGTCCCTAACCCCTATTGATCATCAACCTCATAAAACTAAAATCCTAAAAACAAACATCCAAGTAAATTTACCCATCTATAACATCTAAAAACATGATATTATACACAAAATCAAGCTCAAAACATGAACCACCATGATCCCCAAACACCCCCCATTGAGCCGTGGGGTTTGGGTGATCAAAACCCACCAACCAAATTGATTTTGGTTGATTTGTTTGGTGTTCTAGCATCCTTTTAGCATGAATTAAACATGCAAATGCCCAATTAACCTCAAAAACGAATTTGAAAAATCTTGAAATTTTTGGATGAATTTTTGTTAATGCATGTGTGAAATGAGCATGGATTAACACTCACTAGATGATTTTAGAAGGTGGTCTATGATTAGAATGGATCAAAACTCAAAAAAAAATGGTGTGGTGGTGGATTGGGGTTTTGGCCGTCGGCCTAAGAAGAAAAGGGAGGGGGTTTGATCTTTTTTTTTGTAAAAATGTGTTGTGTGTGTGTGTTTGTCCCCATTTTGTGAAATGGGAGGGACCTATGTGCAATTTCACCTTTCTTTTGGCCTTAAGCAAAAACGTCACCAAAACTTTGCGGGATTGACTCACTAGTCATTTTAGAAAATTTTACGGGAGTCGGAAATTATCCCAAACACTCCAAAATAATTTTAGGATACTTTAAATGTACCCGGAAAGCAATAAAACTCACCCGACTCGACTTAACACGAACCGTAAGTAAAATTCTCGAAAAATTACATTATCGATAAAACGTCAATAATTATAGAAATTTGGGCATCCATCGGGATCGTATTCGTCATCGTCCTTCTTAATTCGTCAATCGTCAATATTATAACCTCGAACATCGGTTTCAACCAAAATACTAAAATATATAGCAATTAAAATTTATTAAAAATTTCAAAAATTAGCGTAATTTAGGGTAATGTTAGTGACCTCGGTTCTAGGGTATCACATCCACCCCTCCTTAAAGAGAGCGACGTCCCGGCGCTCGCCTCTTCTTATACTCACATTTCGTGCCGCTGGAACAGATGAGGATACCTTTCCTTGAAAAAGTCCTCACGTTCCCAAGTGTATTCCGGTCCACGCCTAGAATTCCATCGAACCTTCACAATGGGAAATCTACTACGCTTCAGCCTCTTGACCTCTCGGTCCATAATTTCCACGGGTTCTTCCACAAAATGCATTTTGTCGTCCAGTTGAATCTCGTCCAAAGGAATCACCAATTCCTTATCCGCCGAACTCTTCTTCAAGTTCGATACGTGAAACGTGTCGTGAATAGCACTAAGCTCGCTCGGCAACTCTAACTTATACGCTACTGGTCCAATTCGTTTAACGATCTTAAATGGTCCAATATACCTCGGACTCAACTTTCCTTTCTTCCCAAAATGAATTACACCCTTCCACGGCGATACCTTAAGCATAACCATATCTCCGACTTCAAATTCCAACGGTTTTCTTCTGTTATCGGCATAACTCTTCTGTCGGCTTCTCGCAGCAAGTAGTCGGTTCTTGATTTGCACAATCTTCTCGGTCGTCTCTAAAACCATTTCGGGTCCAGTCAATTGACTTTCTCCTACTTCACTCCAACACACAGGCGATCTACACTTTCTTCCATACAACGCTTCGAACGGTGCTGCCTTGATACTCGCATGGTAACTATTATTATACGAAAAATCCACTAGAGGCAAGTGGCGTTCCCAACTTCCTCCAAAACCGATCACGCACGCTCGGAGCATGTCCTCCATCGTCTGAATAGTTCGTTCACTTTGGCCGTCAGTCTCCGGGTGATAAGACGTACTTAAATTCAATTCAGTGCCCATCGCACGTTGAAGCGATTTCCAAAATTCCGAAGTAAATCTACTATCGCGATCCGAAATGATCGATAACGGTACTCCATGTCTGCAGACGATCTCTTTCACGTACACACCGGCCAGCTTTTCCATACTGTCCGTCTTCTTCATAGGTAAGAAATAAGCAGATTTCGTCAATCTATCCACTATTACCCATATCATATCACATCCACTAGGAGTTCTAGGTAAACCTGTCACGAAATCCATAGCGATTTTCTCCCATTTCCATTCTGGGATCTCTGGTTGTACCAACAACCCAGACGGTTTCTTATGTTCTGCTTTAACCTTCGCACAAGTCAAACACTTACTAACGTGACGAGCAATATCCGCCTTCATATTCGGCCACCAATAAACTTTCTTCAGGTCATGATACATTTTGTCCGATCCAGGATGTATCGAATACTTCGACTTATGAGACTCGTTCATAACCAAATCTCGTACTCCATGCTTTCCTTCCTCAGATGAACACAATGGTAACCAAATCCGATTCTCTAAATATCTCAATTCGTCTGACCTAATCACAAAAAGAGGTTTCAACATTCTTCCCAAGTTCTCAGCATCAACATTCTCCTTCATTAATCCCCTCTCTTGAGCCTTCAGTATAGTTTCGGTTAAATCAACGCTCTCAGTCATCACCAAAGCTCTGATTCTCAAAGGTTTCTCCCGTTCCTTCCTACTAAGTGCATCCGCTACAACATTCGCCTTGCCAGGATGGTAGCGAATTTCACAGTCATAGTCACTCAGTAATTCTACCCATCGTCTCTGTCGCATGTTCAACTCCTTTTGATCTAAAATGTGTTGCAAACTCTTGTGGTCAGTGAATACAACACACTTCGTCCCATACAAATAATGTCTCCACAATTTCAACGCAAAAAATACAGCTCCTAATTCCAAATCGTGCGTCGTGTAGTTTTCCTCATTCTTCCTTAGTTGCCTCGACGCGTAAGCTATCACCTTTTCACGCTGCATCAATACCGCTCCATAACCTTTACGAGATGCGTCACAATACACTACAAAGTCTTCGGTTCCTTCAGGCAATGACAATATCGGTGCGGAACATAACTTGTCCTTGAGCGTTTTGAAAGCGAATTCTTCCTCATCTCCCCATTCATACACCCTATTCTTTTCGGTAAGCTTTGTTAATGGTTTTGCAATCAACGAAAATCCTTCAATGAACCTCCGATAATACCCAGCTAAACCAAGGAATTGTCGAACTTCAGTCGGCGTTGTCGGTGCCAACCATTCCCTGATCGCTTCGACCTTGGCAGGATCCACGCGAACTCCTTTGCTATCAATCACGTGACCAAGGAATTGCACGGATTCTAACCAAAACTCACACTTCGAGAACTTCGCATACAGCTTCTCTTTCTTCAGCAGATCCAAAATCTTTCTCAGGTGTTTCTCTTACTCCTCCTTACTCTTAGAGTAAATAAGAATATCATCGATAAAAACAATAACAAACTTATCTAGATACGGCTTGCATACGCGATTCATAAGGTCCATGAATACAGCAGGCGCGTTCGTCAACCCAAACGGCATCACTCAAAATTCAAAGTGTCCATACAGCGTACGAAAGGCAGTTACAGGGATATCCTCCTCTCTTACACGTAGTTGATGATACCCTGATCTTAAATCGATCTTTGAGTATACACTGGAACCTTGCAATTGATCAAACAAATCGTCAATTCTCGGCAATGGATACCGATTCTTAACCGTCAGCTTGTTGAGTTCTCTATAGTCAATACACATCCGAAATGAACCATCTTTCTTCTTCACAAACAATACTGGCGCTCCCCATGGTGATGAGCTCGGCCTAATAAATCCTTTATCCATCAACTCCTTCAGTTGATCCGATAACTCCTTTAACTCGGATGGTGCTAATCGATAGGGTGTACGCGCAACCGGCGCAACTCCTAGCACCAAATCGATTTGAAACTCGACCTCACGGGTGGGTGGTAAACCTGGCAGCTCGTCTGGAAAAACTTCCGGATATTCGCAGATAACAGGTACCTCTTCAATCCTTGCCTCTAAATCACCATCACTCGAAACTTGTGCCAAAAACACATCGCATCCACTTTCTACATACTTCATCATTTTCAAACAAGAAATCACTTTCAAACGAGAAGTGCATTCGTCTCCCTTCACGGTCAAGACTTTATTCCTCAACGGGATCTGAACTAATCTCTCACCACAGACGCTCATAGCACTGTGCGCCATCAGCCAATCCATTCCCACAATCACGTCAAACGATCCTAGCTCCATAGGCATCAAGTCGATTTTAAAAGCGTAATTTCCTAACTTCAAGGTACACCCTTTCAGTATAGAATTCGTACTAACAATTTTCCCATCGGCTAACTCAACGTTATAACTAGTTGCTAACAACACCGGTTTTCTATCGATATGACGACTAAATTTAACATCTACAAAACTCTTGTCGGAACCAGAATCAAACAAAACACTAGCATAACAAGCGTCTAGCAAAAACGTACCGGTAACCACGTTAGGACCCTGTGGTTTATCAGCCGTCCCTACTTGATACACGGCAGCAGCATTGTTACCTCCTTGCTTGTTTCCTGCCTTCGGGCAATTCCCTTGCATATGGCTTCTCTCTCCACATCCAAAACAACCCCTCACTCTTGTAGCATTTGCCCCAGTGGCTACCCCTTTCGTTCGGCAATCAGACATCCTGTGACCCGCTTTTCCACATTTGTCGCACGCAGGCGGGCAATGCCCTACGTGATACAAGTTGCATCTACCACAGTGGGGATTCACCTTCGCTCCTCTGGGGTTTGTCACAGCTCTCATCCCTTCATTCCTTCGCTGGTTAAACTGCTGACTGCGGTTCTGACCATTGTTGTTTCGGTTTCCACCTCGGCTTTGACACTGGGATTGGTTGCTCTGTGCCGCTTCCCACTTCCTCTTATTTCCTTCAGCAATGAAGTTCTTCTTGTCTTGGAGTTTAACATCCATCAACGCGTGAGCCATCTGGACCGCTTCATCAAACGACCCAGGTTTAGACGAAGTCGTCTCACCCTTGATATTACTGGATAGACCTTTGATGTACTGTTTCATCTTCTTGGTATCATCGGCAAAAGTGTCTGGACACAAAAGGCTTAGTTCATTAAACCTCCTGGTGTAAGCAGTGATATCATTGTTTTTCAAAGTCAGGTGCCTCAACTCATCTTCCAATTGACCTAACTCCTTTTCCGGACAGAACTTCTTGGTCAAAAGAGCTTTAGTTGCAGTCCATGTTCTTGCATTCGCTACTGCCAATCCAACAGTGGCTACTTGGGTGTTCCACCAACTCAATGCATTGTCAAGAAATGTAGCAGCCGCAAACTTGACCTTGTTCGCTTCTGAACAACCACTAATCTCGAAAGTACTTTCAACCTTTTCTAACCATCTCCTGAGTTCTAGAGCTCCACCAGTTCCACGAAATTGCGTGGGACCACATTTTATGAAACTAGAGTAAGTACATTCTCTTGGGGCTTGTTGTTTCCCCGCATTTCTGCCCTGGTCTGGATTCCTTCCTGCTCGGTCTGCTTCTAGCGCATTCGCAATGGCTTCCTGAATCATCGTGTTCACACGGGTTGCGGTTAGTTTTGGAGGCATGGTGCGTTATCAAATATACCTTTCTGCAAAGACAGGGAAAATAGAAAAACAATGTAAGTATACACATCAAGATTAAGATGGATTTCTCTTTCAAGACATAATATAATTACAACGACACATCACTACAGAGTTACTAATATTCATCAATTCACATTACAAAAGATCAAATTTAATACATATCACAGATCATGAAAGGTAAACATGGATTGTATTGATAATCAACCAAAATTGTGACAAGTATTGCCACTACAATCATTCACCATAAAACTTAAGTCCCAAGTTTTTTTCGTCATAATGCCATCATACAAAAGTCTAAAACAGTTCTATTACAATGATCAAAGATAAAATACAAGATAAGCAACTAGGCATGTGGTGATCCACACGGCCTCTTGGATGGCGGTTCGTCATCATCTTCCTCGGGTTCCTCATCGCTATCATCCTCGTCCACATCATCCATTTTTCTCTTTCCTTTGTCGTTCAGCCCACATTCAGTCTCCTTTTTCGTCCCTGACGTAGACCCACACTCAACCGCTACATGATTTCCCACAGTGATACAAGCACCTCTGGCAGGTGGCTGGATCATGAAGTCATTAGCTTCCATTTCCAAGTCGTCCACAAATCTCCAATCTGGGGGCAATGATGCTCTCACTCGATGCTCCCAACTCTGCATCCTAGACAATCTCACTTGATCTTCCCTAACACGGTCAAGACTGGCGCTCAAGTTCGCGATCATCGATCTTAGACTGTTGATATCACTTTTGTTTGCATTTCCATCATACTCAATTCTTGAAGTCCTTTCCAACAGTCCTTGGTGTGACCTTTCATTTTCGTCGAATCTGTCGATCACCCTCGACTCCACTATGTACCGCTCGGCCATCGATTCATCCAATCTTCTCACAATGCGTCGTACATCATGATAAACTCTTGGTCCGGGGCAGTAAACTCTTGAGATGCCCTGATGAAGAAAATTTGCGCTCGCTGCACCTTCGGATCTCCTGGGATACCTGGTGCACCAACCAGATGAGAAGTACGCATAGGCCTGGGGCAAGTAGTTCTCCTTTGGTCAAAATCCTGGGCTTGCACATTGTTCACCTCAACTTTTCCTTCAGCAGCTGTTCCAACACTTCCCCCTTCGTTACCCACGACGTAATCGTTTCCATTACCATTAGGCGGTACCTCGGCCATTCCTGCAATAACAGAGAATTTTGGAGGGTACGTAAGATAACTATACAATATTTATAAATACATGCATGCAAATGCAATGCAAAGGTGGTACATATGCCCAAAATGCAATAATATGATGCTCATGCATGATTAATACAAAAATTACGGTGCCGGATATTCCACGTATAATTTCAACGTCTACATATAGTAATTTCCATACTTACGTAATAAATACCCATATATATACTTCAACTCAAAAGTATACGTCAAAAGCCATGAATACAAAAATAAACCTTACCGGAGCCATGCAGGATAGTTGTGTGTGCTTGGACAATTTCTTACCACACCAAAAGTTATAGTTTAGGATTTTCAAAACGACCTTGTTCTCTATAACTCATGGCTCTGATTACCAATCTCTAACACCCCACCAAATGCTATGCGCAGCGGAACTACAACATTTGGGTGCTAGGAAGTTATCATCGCACACAAGATATATCGAACGACTCCAAAGAGACGTCAATTTAAAACTTAAATTAAAATTTGTTAAAAGATACATGTCTACGGTTTTTCCAACCCCAATTGATACAACAGAGTTTAGCGTTTTCGGTCCCCATGAATCTCAACCCAAAAGTTACAGTTTTCACAACAACATAACATTAAAGTTAAAAATGTTTAAGTAATAACGGGAGGAAAAACAAGCAGACTCCAAGCCATACACACAACATCCATCCCATGCACGCTCCATGCTACACTTCAGCGGTTACCTGAAACACATGCTAAATTTGGTCAACGAAAACGTTGAGTGGGATTCATAGGTTTTACAATTCATTTTGAACATATGTGAAATAAAAACCATTCACGATCATTCATAGATTTGTCGATCAAACAATCTATATTCAAGATACTGGCAATTGTGTTTAAGCTCATGACACTAAACCGTTAACTCAATCACCCGCGTAATAATTACCGACGTGATTCAGATGAAACCAAGGCCCCTAATAAGGCATCAGTTGCAATTATACCTTATCTCTTATCACAAATTATCCGTCCGCAGGGGGTATCAACGTACTAGCCCTCGTCTCGGATAGGGTAGTCAACCCCATAGTACTATCACTTTGTATAAGCGGCTATTTCTAATCCACGCTAGGACTAAACAATAGTTAATAGTTCATGAATTTAGGGACTTTTGCAACTAGGTACTCAACACAATTTCAAAGGCAACATTCGGGTCCAACAATCATTCATGACATATGTTCATTTTAAAAACTAGCATGCATTTCCCTCGCGGGTAAAACAGTTTGAAATAATAATAAGCGAGGCTATAAATTCACACCTTATATAACAAGTAGTCGATAGTTCGAGAGACGGTCACTGACGACGATACGGATGCTCGGGTAAATCAACACCTATCAAACCAAATAACGCGTAATGAGTAATCTCATTTTAAAACCTTATGGTACTGTATAAAATACATAAATACTAGTCACTTGTGACAATTACAACTCATGCCAAAACAAAACAACAAGCGTTACTCGTTTCATACCATTTGTCCTTATTATTAACGTTATCCATTTTTATTCATTTTCGCCGATACTTACCGAAAGTACGGACTGTTTTACTATACTTAACCATTTTTATAAAAATTGAGAAAATTCTCAAAAATACTATAAGACCTGTAGAAAACACATATTTAATCCCAACAAAAATTTTTACTTCTACGACCCGTTACTCAACACCTTTCCAAAAACTACATTTTTCGGACTGAAATTGTACTTTGACCAAGTCGGACTCATTTGACCCGTTTAAAACACTCCATTGACCCATTTGACACCTAAGTCCTACAATAGACTCAAATGTGCAGGTTTGACACCAAAATTCAGTCCTTGACCATTTACCAAACTAGACTTATAGTCCCCGGGATTTGACCTAAAACCAAGCATAACTTCGGATTATGACGGTTTTCATCTCCCGGTACACGAATTTCAAAACGTCGTAACTTTTGACTCGTTAGGAGTCGTAAGCTCTACCTTATATCAAATCGAAGCTAAGAAAATGCTCTACAAATCTATCCTATCCACAAGACCTGTTTTCAAAATAATTTTTACGAAAATGCCTTACACTTTCTGCCTAAAATCAACCATACCAAAATCACACTAACGCTCGTTTCCAAACCCATTTATCATCACTAGACATCATCCTAAGCATCCCTAATCACAACCAAACAATGTTTTCAGTCCCTAACCCCTATTGATCATCAACCTCATAAAACTAAAATCCTAAAAACAAACATGCAAGTAAATTTACCCATCTATAACATCTAAAAACATGATATTATACACAAAATCAAGCTCAAAACATGAACCACCATGATCCCCAAACACCCCCCATTGAGCCGTAGGGTTTGGGTGATCAAAACCCACCAACCAAATTGATTTTGGTTGATTTGTTTGGTGTTCTAGCATCCTTTTAGCATGAATTAAACATGCAAATGCCCAATTAACCTCAAAAACAAATTTGAAAAATCTTGAAATTTTTGGATGAATTTTTGTTAATGCATGTGTGAAATGAGCATGGATTAACACTTACTAGATGATTTTAGAAGGTGGTCTATGATTAGAATGGATCAAAACTAAAAAAAAAATGGTGTGGTGGTGGATTGGGGTTTTGGCCGTCGGCCTAAGAAGAAAAGGGAGGGGGTTTGATCTTTTTTTTTGTAAAAATGTGTTGTGTGTGTGTTTGTCCCCATTTTGTGAAATGGGAGGGACCTATGTGCAATTTCACCTTTCTTTTGGCCTTAAGCAAAAACGACACCAAAACTTTGTGGGATTGACTCACTAGTCATTTTAGAAAATTTTACGGGAGTCGGAAATTATCCCAAACACTCCAAAATACTTTTAGGATACTTTAAATGTACCCGGAAAGCAATAAAACTCACCCGACTCGACTTAACACGAACCGTAAGTAAAATTCTCGAAAAATTACATTATCGATAAAATGTCAATAATTATAGAAATTTGGGCATCCATCGGGATCGTATTCGTCATCGTCCTTCTTAAATCGTCAATCGTCAATATTATAACGTCGAACATCGGTTTCAACCAAAATACTAAAATATATAGCAATTAAAATTTATTAAAAATTTCAAAAATTAGCGTAATTTAGGGTAATGTTAGTGACCTCGGTTCTAGGGTATCACAGGAATACCTTGATATTCCGGATCAATCACTTCATTCGGAATACCTTGATATTCCGGATCATGTCTTTCATCCGGAATATTGATTATTCCGGATCAAGTCTTTCATCCGGAATATTGATTATCCGGATCAAGTGTTTCATCCGGAATGTTCAAATATTCCGGATCAAACTGTTTATTCCGAATCAACCGTTTTTCCTTTTTTATTTCGGATGAAGCCTTATTTCGGATCAACTGGTTTATTCCGGATAAGTGACATATTCCGGATGAGCTTTGTTATTCCGGATGAGGGTGATATTCCGGATGAGTTTTTCAGTTTTTTTTTGTAGTTTTATATTTTTAATTCTTAAGCTTTACCTTTCCCGCCTTCTTCCTTATTTGCATTTTTATTTGCTTTCCTTTTAGTTTAAGTTTAAGGTTTGTGTCATTTACTTTATTGCTTTTAATTTCTCGTCATTTACTTTTCGTCAAGTTTTTATCTTTCAGTATTTCCTTTTACCGTCTTTATTTTCATCGTTTCAAGTCTTTATCTTTCATTAGTTTTAGACAACAACCCCTTTTTTATTTGATTCACCAAGAACAACTGAGTCGCACAATTAACCGGAAATCAATTCGAAGAGATACCGAGAAACGAACTTTTCAACTAGCAAAATCTCTACATTAAAAAACTGTTTAACATATTTTACCATTAGCCAATATAGGTCATGAAAATCAACGTGCATGAATACTTGGAGGGGTGACCTCGTCATGCAAATTAGAGGGGCTGCCTCTAATTTAATATACTGGTTTTTGGGTAAGAGGGATCAGCTCCTTGTGAAGGATGCAAGGAACACACCACATTCACATTGAGTAATCTGCTGAAAACATGTAACTAGGATGCACCCATACGCCCCACATGATAAATATAATAATATGGACAAAAGCTGAAGGGACGCCACGAGCAATCACTCCGCCGTGGGGAAGTCATAATACCAGTGCCTCTAGTGTTATGGTTATGGTACCTCCATAACTAGGTGAAACTGGTCATGCATGTATATGGCTTTAGGTATTCTAATTAAACATAAGCAATCAAAACATATAAAACATATACTAGAGAAAACAGTTGGCTGCTTAGGGGGAAATCCTAATAAGGAAAGAATGTCCATACTGAAAGGACGGAGAATCCGTACCTTGTGTCCAGTGAACGAAGAAGAAGAACGGAAGAGAGTCCTACTTCGGTATCACTAATGCTACATAAATACATACGTGTATAAGTATTTGATTACTGAATACGTAACTGATTTTATAACATGTCTTAGCTTGTTTTATGTGTTTGTGTCATGTTTTATTGTTTTAAGCTTTATACCGTGTTTATCGTATATTCTGTCTATTCTGATTAAGTACTACTTGTATCTATTGTATCATTATACTTGTTTTGTAATAATAAGTAACTTTCTAAAAATAGCAGGTTTCCTAAAAAAGAAAGTTTCCAAAAATAGAAAGTTACCAAAAATAGAAAGTTTCCAAAAATAGAAAGTTTCCAAAAATAGAAAGTTTTCAAAAATAGAATTACTGCTTAAAATAGATAAGTTTCTAAAAATAGAAAGTTTCCATAAATAGATTAGCTGCCTTAATTAAATAAGTTTCTAAAAATAGAAAGTTTCCATAAATAGATATAAGATGGTTAAATAAGCTAATATATAAGCTTAAGTGTTTTCTGATTATTATTCTAAGTCATGTGATTATATAGTATAGTTTATTAATTATTACATGTAAATTAAATAAACTATAGGCTAAAGTATTTAATTAAATATAACATGATTTTAATTAAATAAAGGTAAAATACTTAGGTTAAAACATGTATTATTATCTATTAATAATATAACCTAAGTCATATTAATTAATTAATTATAAGTCACGGTTTTTAATAATTAATTAATTATATAGTCTAATTAAAGATAAATACTTAGGTTAATATTCATGAATTAATAATTAAATTAATAACCTAAGTCATGTAAATTAAATTAATCATGCTCATGTTTTTAATTAATTTAATTTAAGTCTTAAAAAAAACATAACTCGTTAAAATCATAAACCTTGAAAAAAAATGATTCATGAACCGGACCCGTGACTAAAAATAAAAAACATGAACCGGACCCGTAACCATCACCATACCCCGACCTAAGTCGGGTTTCCCCTTGGTTTTGCTGCTGCCGTGGGACCATCACCACCATACTGAGACCATATGGTCTCGGTGTTGTGAGATAAGCCAAGCCGAGACCCCTATGGGGCTCGGTTAGGCGTCGGCTAGACCAAAACACCCCTAAAACCCTTGGTTGATTTACCCCATGATCATTAACATGTTTAAAAATACTTGTTTTTAATTAGTTAATTAAAAACATCATGATTTTATGTGATTAATTAAATCAAAACATAAAAAGAAAAGGTTAAAAGGTTATACCGATTACGTGAATCAAACGATGACGAACACACACGAATCCTTGCAAAATTTTCAAGATCAAAATCAACCCGAGCACCCCTTTTTGGTGATCAAATCCGGCGGCCAAGAAAGAGAGGAAAAAGAAAACTAGGGTTTTCTTATTTTTCTAATTTTTGTAAATAATGAACTTGTTTTTCCCTTAATTCTTGTTTAGTAAAATTTACATGGGCGAAGCCCATGTTTTCCTTGTGTAGCCGCGGTTAGGGGGCCCCACTTTGGGTAACCCGTAACTTTTCATGTC
This sequence comes from Glebionis coronaria, assembly GCA_025667525.1. Taxonomy (NCBI): domain Eukaryota; kingdom Viridiplantae; phylum Streptophyta; class Magnoliopsida; order Asterales; family Asteraceae; genus Glebionis; species Glebionis coronaria. Next base: position 523,112,150 of record CM046874.1, on the reverse strand, counting down.
TAAAATTATTAGTGTGTTCTCGTGTTTGTAAATTACGTGTTCTAATTAATTATTGATCGTGACTTAATATATTTATTCGTATTTGTAATAAATATATATACATACGTAATATTAGCTCATGATTAATTTACATTCATGATTTCATGTTTGTATGTTCGTGATTATAATTATTATTTGAAAATTATCGTGTGTTCATACGTAATAAATACTTATCGTGTTATAACACGTACGTAATACTTGTAATTCTTATTCATGAAACGTAAACGTGCTATAAAAGGAAAGTTCTAATCATGTACGTACAATCTTAAGGGTACTATTCATGGTAAAAGCATGCAGCTTTTACAACTCTTCCCCCTAAAAGAATAATTCGTTCCGAATTATAGATGAAGTAAACTAGAAAAGAAGAACATACCCGAATTCAAAATTTGAAATGAGGATAAGAAGCCCGGATATACTCCTTTGTTTCCCAAGTGGCTTCCCGCTCGGTATGATCCCTCCAAAAGATTTTTACGAATGGAATCATCTTCATTCTCATAAAAGTGAGATCTTCATGAATCTGTTCCAGTGGATACTGAACCATGTGAAGGGGATGATACTGGTACCCTCTGAGTAAGGACACATGAAACACATTGTGTACATGCGAAAGCTGCGGAGGTAACGCTAAACGGTAAGATACTTCACCGACTCGTTCAATGATATCAAACGGTCCGATGAACCGAGGACTGAGCTTCCCTTTAATTCCAAAACGTCTAACACCACGTGCCGGCGAAACCTTAAGGAAAACGTGATCTCCTACGTTAAAATGTATGTCCCTACGATGCTTGTCTGCGTAGCTCTTCTGACGTGACCGTGCTTCTTGAAGTTTCTGCTTAGCTACTACGACCCTCTCGTTAGTCATCTCTATGATCTCTGGTCCTTCAAGTGTTCGTTCACCAACCTGATCACAACAGATTGGGGCGCGACACTTCCTGCCATACAACATCTCAAAAGGAGCACACTTGATACTTGCGAGCCAACTGTTGTTGTATGCAAACTCTACCAAACAGATATAATCGTCCCAATCACCCGTCCATTCCAACGCTCATGACCTCAACATGTCTTCCAATGTCTGAATCGTTCGCTCCGACTGCCCGTCTGTTTGAGGATGAAAAGCAGTGCTAAGCTTAAGTTGTGTACCCCAAGCTTTCTGTAGACTCTTCCAAAATCGCGAAGTGAATCGAGGATCTCTGTCTGAGACGATGCTGGATTGAGCACTGTGAAGTCTCATGATCTACCTTCTATAAGTATCAGCGAGTTTACTGACCGAATCTTCCTTGCAGATCGGTAAGAAATGAGCCGATTTGGTAAGTCGATCTACGATAACCCAAATTGCATTGTGCTTCCTCTTGGTTGGCGGAAGACCAGTAACAAAATCCATGGTGATTTTGTCCCACTTCCACTCTGGAATATCTAACGGTTGAAGGAGACCGCCGGATCGCTGATGCTCGATCTTAACCTGCTGGCAGGTAAGACATTTGGAGACGTAAGTGGCAACATCCTGTTTCATACCACTCCACCAAAAGTATTGCTTGATGTCATGGTACATCTTGGTCGAACCAGGATGTATAGAGAATGGGGAGCTATGAGCTTCCGCTAACAAGGCTTCCCGGAGTTCTTGATCATCAAGAACACAAAGTCTCGTGCCCTGCCATACGATACCATCTGCATCTACTCTGAACTCTGTCTGCTTCTCCAAATTCTGAATTATCGCCCAGATTTCTCCATCATCTTTCTGAGCTTCCTTGATCTTAGAGAGTAACTCGGGTTCTACTCTAATATTAGCCCAGTACCCGTGCTGTCCACGTACCATGATCTCTATGTCTAGTCGGTCCAATTCTCTTATGATTTCCTCCTCAATCTTAATACCGTTGATCATTCCGGACTTCCTGCTAAGTGCATCTGCTACTACATTCGCCTTACCGGGATGATACTGCAGATTAATGTCATAATCCTTCAACAGCTCTAACCATCTCCTCTGTCTCATGTTCAATTCACGTTGAGTGAAGATATACTTCAAGCTCTTGTGGTCCGTGAAAATGTCGCATGATTCTCCATATAAGTAGTGCCTCCATATCTTCAATGCAAACACGACTGCAGCAAGTTCCAAGTCATGCGTAGGGTAATTTTCCTCATAAGGCTTAAGCTGCCATGAAGCATACGCGATCACTTTCCCATGTTGCATGAGAACACAGCCAAGTCCCTTCCCCGATGCATCACTATAGATTTGAAATCCACCCATACCAGATGGGAGAGTAAGAATAGGTGCAGATAGTAACTTATGCTTCAGTTCTTTAAAGCTCTTCTCTCGTTCTTCAGTCCAGACGAATTTCTCCCCTTTCCGCATCAGTTTGATCAATGGTAGTGCTAGGCGGGAAAAGTTCTCCACGAACCTACGGTAATAGCCAGCTAAGCCTAAGAAACTGCGGACTTCAGTCGCTGATGTCGGCCTCGGCCACTTAGTAATAGCCTCAACCTTCGCTGGATCCATAGTGATTCCTTCTGCTGATACAATGTGACCTAAGAATGCCACCTTTTCTAACCAGAACTCACACTTGGGGAATTTAGCATACAGTTGCTTCTGGCGAAGAATCTGTAGTAGTGTACGAAGATGGTCTTCGTGTTCCTCCTTGGACTTTGAGAAAATCAAGATGTCATTGATGAAGACAATGACGAACTTGTCCAGAAATTCATGGAAGATTTTGTTCATCAAATCTATGAACACTGCTGGATCATTGGTCAGGCCGAATGGCATGACTACAAATTCGTAGTGGCCATAGCGTGTACGGAAAGCAGTCTTGGCGATGTCCTGCTCCTTAACCCGTAGCTGATGATAACCTGACCTAAGATCAATCTTGGAGAAGTGTTTGGCCCCATGGATTTGGTCAAACAGATCGTCTATACGTGGCAATGGATACCTATTCATGATAGTAATCTTATTAAGCTCGCGATAGTCAATGCAAAGACGCATAATGCCGTCCTTCTTCTTAACAAATAAGACCGGTGCGCCCCATGGAGATGTGCTCGGTCGAATGAAACCTCGTTCTAGAAGTTCTTGCAGTTGATCCTTCAGCTCCTTTAATTCTATGGGAGCCATGTGATAAGGAGCCTTCGAAATCGGCTCAGCTCCTGGGATGAGCTCGATATTGAATTCCACTTCACGTGCTGGTGGTTTGCCCGGAAGTTCTTCTGGAAATACATCTTGGAATTCTGACACTATCGGCTAATCCTGAATTGATGGGGATAAAGCATCCATGTCATGAACCGTAGCTAGATAACCCTCGCAGCCATATGACAGTAGTGCACGTGCTTGCAGGGTTGATATGATTTGTACAGACCTGCCGGGTACGAACCCGTTATGAACGTACTCTGGTGCATTAACATCACCGATGATAACTTGATATGAATGGCAGTCTATGGTAGCATGATGCTTGGATAGCCAATCCATGCCCAAAATCATGTCAAAATCATTCATGTCTAGTGGAAGTGCGTCAACAGGACAAACCTTATCGTCAAACTCTAGAGGAAGACTCTTGTACACATGAGTTATAAGTACAGAGTCTCTCAAAAGCGCGGAAATACTGAGTCTATTCTCTAGTGGCATGGGGAGTACCCTAACATTCTTGGCATAGGCAGTAGAAATGAACGAGTGAGTAGCACCCATATCAAAAAGAACACATGCAGCTTGACCATACATATACAAGATTTCAGTGATGGTACCTGTAGACTATGTTGGCCTGATCGCGAGATGTCGTGTAGACGCGTCCAGTGGTAGGAGGCGGCTTGGTATCAGCATGTCCCGATGTGCCCTCCATCTCGCCCTTGCAGCAATCCTTTATGCGATGGCCAGGAAGACCACACTTGAAGCATGCGTCACTGTCGCGGCGACATGGCCCTGGGTGCCTACGGTGGCAAGTAGAGTAAAGAGGATGAGTATATCCTCCAACAGGTGTCCTGACTGGCTGAGAACCTAATAAGACATTATACATGAGACATGATAATAGGGTACAAAGGACAATGCAGATAATCGTAAGATTGAATACTAGTGATAGCTGGACGGCTAGGCTGTGAACCTCTCTAGTTCTGGTCCCTACCGTTTCCATGGTTCCTGGTAGAAGATTTGCTAATGTGTCAGAATTATGAGTTATAACATGAAATCATAAGAAAATGCGTAAGTATAAGGACCTGTTGCTGTTGGAGTGCCCAGCGCTGTTACGGTAATTATCATTACCGCCACGCCTATCCGTAGCAGAACGGTTGTTAGTCTGACCGTTTCCCTTGGGCTAATTAGGCTACTGCTGAGTAGCCGGCTGAGACCGATCCCCAGTCTTCTGCATGGAAGATACGGTTTAAAGAGATGAAATATTGACATATATACTTAAAGAATACGGATTGGTCACCGCTTGAATACGAGTGTTTACCTCTTCTCGGGTCTCTCTGATTCCCCGAACTCATCTCTCTCCTGTAGCATCTCCAGCTTACGTGCTGCATCGGCCACTTGTGCTACCGTCTTGAACGTAGCACACACCAAGTTGTTTGCGACCGATGTGCGAAGAGCCCACCTGAAGTGGTGTGCCTGCTCTTCAGGAGTACCTTCCGCTGCACCAAGGAAACCAGCTAAGCGGAGAAAGCGCTTCATGAACTCGTTGCTATTCTCCCCAGCTCTCTGTCGGATCCCATGGTAATCCCTCTTCAGCTTGTCTTGCTCAGCCTTGGGAAAGAACTGCTCTATCACCCTATCTCTAAACTGAGCCCATGTCAAACCAGCCACCCAATTATCACCTCCCTCAGACTGCTTGAATGCTAACCACCAATTTAACACATCGCCTTCGAACTGGTAACATGCCAACCTCGCCTTGAAGACGGGGTCACAACCCATAGCATCGAAGATCTTCTCGATGTGAGCCAACCAGCTTTCAGCTTCACTGGGGCTATCTGTTCTCTCGAAAGATCAAGGACGGAGCTTGTTGAATCTTTGCATCCATGTTGCCAACGTCAATAGAGGAGGAGGAGGAGGTGCTTGGTTATGCTGCTGATTGTTGGCAGCCTGAACCTCAGCCCTGATGTCATTCCTCAGTTGAGGAAGCAAGGCTTGCATTGCAGCTTGGATCGCTGCATTGAGTTTTTCCTGCTCGCGTTTGAGAACCATCTGAAAGTATAACATAAAATACATGATTAAACTGATCAAAAAAATAAAATATATACATGAAAAAAAAATTTATACCAATAAATCATGAGAAAAAATTTATACAGGAAAATTTGTACATGAATGCATGATGTAGTTTTATGAAAACTTTTGTATGTTCGAGAGTGAACGTCTATGGTCAGTTCACCCAAAATAAAAGACATGGCGAGGGGACGCCTATGGGTTAGTCCCACATTTAAAAGTTTCGATAAAACACATGTGACTAAATAGGGCCAGTCCTGTACCAACCATTACTTAGTGATAAACCTGCGACAATGACATATATATGTATGCATGAAAATGATGAATGCATGAAAACCGACTGTCAATTCTAGGAAGACCATAGTGACTACCCACTAATCATAGGTCATGTTTTGAGAGCCTACAGGTCGAAGCCTTGGCTCTGATACCATAATTGTAACACCCCATTTTGATAAATGGAATGTCACGTATGATTATGGCGTGTCATCAAAGCATACAAGGATAAATGTCTAAACATTACATGACCATAAAAGGAAATACCGGAATCAAACATCGGTAGTCCAAAAGTAAAGCTCATCACACACAAACATAAGTACTATAAATGAAAGGACTAAACAATGTCCATGGGAATAGTATCAAAGTATAGAATGATGCACAAAGTAAAGAAGGCTAGAAAGATTCCAGTCCATATGCACGTACGCTTAAAGTCTACGAGCGTCCCTGAGTACCTGCCGTTTTGGGAACATGAAAAGGAAAACGGCTGAGCAAAACGCTCAGTGCACGGATGTACAAGTAAAGCATGAATAATATAAGCATATAAGCATGAAACAGCGGAAGAAACTAAGTCCTGGATAACCCGGTTAAGTCTTAGTAAAACTGGTTTTATAGTTTGAAAAGCCTTATGTTTATCTTGTCAAAACTGTTTAACATATTTTACCATTAGCCAATATAGGTCATGAAAATCAACGTGCATGAATACTTGGAGGGGTCACCTCGCCATGCAAATTAGAGGGGTTGTCTCTAATTTAATATACTGGTTTTTGGGTAGGAGGGATCAACTCCTTGTGAAGGATGCAAGGCACACACCACATTCATACTGAGTAATCTGCTGAAAACATATAACTAGGATGCACCCATATGCCCCACATGATAAATATAATAATATGGCCAAAAGCTAAAGGGACGCCACGAGCAATCACTCTGCCGTGGGGAAGTCATAACACCAGTGCCTCTAGTGTTATGGTTATGGTACCTCCATAACTAGGTGAAACTGGTCATGCATGTATATGGCTTTAGGTATTCTAATTAAACATAAGCAATCAAAACATATAAAACATATACTAGGGAAAAAAAACAGTTGGCTGCATACGAGGAAATCCTAATAAGGAAAGAATGTCCATACTGAAAGGACGGAGAATCCGTACCTAGTGTCCAGTGAACGAAGAAGACGAACGGAAGAGAGTGCTACTTCGGTATCACTAATGCTACATAAATACATACGTGTATAAGTATCTAATTACTGTATACGTAACTGATTTTATAACATGTCTTTGCTTGTTTTACGTGTTCATGTCATGTTTTACTGTTTTAAGCTTTATACCGTGTTTATCGTATATTCTGTCTATTCTGATTAAGTACTACTTGTATTTCATGTATTATTATACTTGTTGTGTAATAATAAGTAAATTTCTAAAAATAGCAGGTTTCCTAAAATAGAAAGTTTCCAAAAATAGAAAGTTACCAAAAATAGAAAGTTTCCAAAAAATAGAAAGTTTCCAAAAATAGAAAGTTTCCAAAAATAGAAATTTTCTAAAAATAGAATTACTGCTTAAAATAGATAAGTTTCTAAAAATAGAAAGTTTCCATAAATAGATTAGCTACCTTAATTAAATAAGTTTCTAAAAATAGAAAGTTTCCATAAATAGATATAAGCTGGTTAAATAAGCTAATATATAAGCTTAAGTGGTTTCTGATTATTATTCTAAGTCATGTGATTATATAGTATAGTTGATTAATTATTACATGTAAATTAAATAAACTATAGGTTAAAGTATTTAATTAAATATAACATGATTTTAATTAAATAAAGGTAAAATACTTAGGTTAAAACATGTATTATTATCTATTAATAATATAACCTAAGTCATGTTAATTAATTAATTCTAAGTCACGGTTTTTAATAATTAATTAAATATATAGTCTAATTAAAGATAAATACTTAGTTTGAAATTCATGAATTAAAAATTAAATTAATAACCTAAGTCATGTAAATTAAATTAATCATGCTCATGTTTTTAACTAATTTAATTTAAGTCTTAAAAAACATAACTTGTTACAATCATAAACCTTGAAAAAAAAATGATTCATGAACCGGACCCGTGACTAAAAAAACCATGAACCGGACCCGTAACCATCACCATACCCCGACCTAAGTCGGGTTTCCCCTTGGTTTTGCTATTGCCGTGGGACCACCACCACCAAACCGAGACCATATGGTCTCAGTGGTGTGAGATAAGCCAAGCCGAGACCCCTATGGGGCTCGGTTAGGCGTCGGCTAGAACAAAACACCCCTAAAACCCTTGATTGATTTACCCCATGATCATTAACATGTTTAAAAATACTTGTTTTTAATTAGTTAATTAAAAACATCATGATTTTATGTGATTAATTAAATCAAAACATAAAAAGAAAAGGTTAAAAGGTTATACCGATTACATGAATCAAATGATGACGAACACACACGAACCGTTGCAAAACTTCCAAGATCAAAATCAACCCGAACACCCCTTTTTGGTGATCAAATCCGGTGGCCAAGAAAGAGAGGAAAAAGAAAACTAGGGTTTTCTAATTTTTCTAATTTTTGTAAATAATGAACATGTTTTTCCTTAATTCTTGTTTAGTAAAATTTACATGGGCCAAGCCCATGTTTTCCTTGTGTAGCCGTGGGTAGGGGGCCCCACTTGGGGTAACCCGTACCTTTTCGTGTCTAAAATTATTAGTGTGTTCTCGTGTTCATATATTACGTGTTCTAATTAATTATTGATCGTGACTTAATATATTTATTCGTATTCGTAATAAATATATACATACGTAATATTAGCTCGTGATTAATTTACGTTCATGATTTCATGTTCGTATGTTCGTGATTATAATTATTATTTGAAAATTATCGTGTGTTCATAAGTAACAAATACTTATCGTGTTATAACACGTACATAATACTTGTAATTCTTATTCATGAAACGTAAACGTGCTATAAAAGGAAAGTTCTAATCATGTACGTACGATCTTAAGGGTACTATTCATGGTAAAAGCATGCGGGTTTTACACATTCACTTGTTTTTATTCATTGACCCTAAAAGTCACATTCGTGATGAAAAGCATACATTATGTCTTTAACACATCTTCGTAGTATTGTAGCAAGTTTACTTTTCAATAAAGTATTAAAAAATTGAATTTTGGAGATGCTTAGATACTTTATTCTAGCATCGCGTGAGGGCACGACAATGGTTTAGTATGGGGGAGTGATGAGATGGCATTTATTCATGATCTCGTCGTTCTTTTCGGGCTTTAAATGCATAAAATGTCATTAAAATACCATATATTATGCTTGTATTTTTTACTTGTGTATTTTAGGTATGGATATCGAGAAATGAAGCCGCACAATGAACCAGGCCCTAGTTATGATTTTCCAAAGAAAAGACCTTGAAGTATTGAAGATGTTCAATAATAATCCCTCATCATTGAAGAAATGACACTTAGTACCCTTGTATATTCATAATTACAAGTTTGGTCCCTTAAGTTTGTCAAAATTACAAAAAGGTCACTCAACTTTGAAGAATTGGCAAGTTTAGTCCCTCATAAATGAAGAATTGTCAACAATGGTCCTCTATAATGTCAAACATACAAAGAAGACCTTCAAAGTTCAAGAATGTACAAGATAAGCCCTTGGAAAATCAAGAAAACTTCAAAACAAGTCCTTGTAGTCCTTGTTAGAAAGTTTTGTGGCCAAAGTATAAAATCTGAAACTTATTTAACAAAGAGATTCAAGTTTATGGCTGAAAAGACTTTGTATACATGTTTCACCAAAGCCTAGGGACCAAAGTTGCCCACTGAAACATTTAAACTCACAAACACGCGCCAAACAAAAGCAACCCTCTTTTACGGATCAAAAGTTACCACTGTTCACCTTATGAACCCAGTTACCATTCCACTTAAAACAAAGGGTAAAATCAAATTACCCTAACCACAACTAATTCCCCTTCACACGAATCCATCCCACACTTCAAATCACCCATCATATCAACCAATGGCCCCCACCATTCAAACCATCCACCAATGAAAACACAACTTCCTCTCCAAGGAATGCCACGTGTCAAATACAACGGTTTATGCATTCTACTTGGTCCCTAAGGCAATATGAACGATTTGGATCAAAAGGGACAGCTCACAAGACCAAAAACGTCTAGAAGGCTTCAAGGGCATTTCTGAGATTTTATAGCTAGGGTTTCTAGTTTTTTCACATTGTAAACTCAACCTTCTAAGGCCTATATAAGGACCCCCAACCTGTGGTGAGGCCTTTGTTCCAGTTTTTGCTTCTCTCTTGTAATTTTCTTTAGAATTTAATAAAATTTGTTATTTTCTAAGTTTGAAAGTGTAATTCCTTTTTGTTGTTTGAAGTTGTTAAGAAGAGGCAAATTTTGAGTTCCATTTAGTGTTTCGAAAGTGTTTTGATCTTTGGATTGAAGCACGTTTGGTTTTGAAAAGGTTTTCAAATTTGAAAGTTTTCAAAATCTAGGGTTTCTGATTTGCTATTTTACATGTTCTAACCCCAACCAAAAGCTATAAGCTCTTGCAGGCTTGTTGACACCAAGCTTGTGAAGGTTTATCAACACTTCGTTAGATTGTTTGTTTCCTGTGTTGAAGATCACAGCCTTGTGGTTCAGTTGTTGAACCATCAGCCAAGGCTGCATATCCATCCCTTGTTCAAGTACCCTAGGTGTGATCTAGTTGTTGATCTACACTCTAGGGAGCATTGTTGATCTTCACTAGGAAGTAAAGGGAAGGAGGTTTATTCTCTTTCACTTTTCTCTCTTTTATTTTTGGTTTAAAATCTGCTATGTTAAGTGCTATGTGATTCTGAGATCTTGTGTTTGTGTTATGAGTTTTATTGTTTAAACTTGTTAGTTGTCACCTTATTGAGATATTTGAAGCATAAAATCAGTAGGTTATTTGGAAAAATAAGAAGTTTGTTTGAAAAAGGACTAAAACATGGTTGTTTGGGATTTTGGGATCAAAAGGCCATGTGGCCTTGTACCCTTGGTTCTTTGGGTTGGTATTCTCTAAACAAGTGTTTTGGAAGCTGTTTTGGTCATTGGTTAAGTCTCATAAAGTTTAGAAAAGGTTTTTTAAGTTTTTGAAAAATCTGTCATAATTGGTTTGAAGTTGGTCAAACATATCAGCAAGTATAAAATCTTTGTTTGTTGGATTCAGGGTCTAATTTTTGGTTTGGGAAGAGCTTTTATGGTGTGCTATATGTGTTATATCTGATTGTTAACTTTGGTGGCTTATTGAGTGAGCTAGGGCTTATATAAGTTGGCTGAACTGGTCATTTGCATTAGCAAAGTGACCACTCCTATTTTGCTTTGCATTTTATTAACTAGTGATTGCCATGCTGTTCTATTGCTTGCTACTTATCATTTTCCTGCTTGTGAACATGTTTTGATTATTGGATTGCTTATTTGAAGGCTGATAAGCTAACTGGCTTATTGGCTAATATTTGCCAAAACTGAAATCAAGTTATCCAACTGGCTTGCTTGATTCAAAGGATTCAGCCTTGAATCCTTCACAAAAATTGCTCAAAACAAGCTCATATACAAGTCCTAGTAACTTGATAACATTTGGTGCACTTTGACTTTTGGTCAAATAAGCTCTATTTGGCTTATTTTTCAGTTCTGCTTATTGGTATATGCAAGAACTTAGTTTTTGTAATAGGTGTCACTTTTCTTAGCTTATTATCATATCTGGAAGGTTTCAGCTTAATTGGTTAAGGTTTTGCTAGAAAACTAGCTTATTTGGCTTTTTGAGTTTGCTTATTTGCTTCTACATCTTATTTCACTTGGCTTTTTGGAATTTTTCTTGTTGATTATTCTTATTTAAGCTATTTGTGAGCTTTTGCAAAAAGAATCAGCTTTTGAAACCCTCTAGAACTCAAACCCGACTATTTTGTCGTTTTGTGAAAAAGTTCTTTTCAAGATTCTGGCTTATTACTTGAGCTTTTTCAAAATTTATTTTTGCAAAAAGGTTTAGAATCTCAAAAGAAGGTTGTGTGTTTAAGTAGAGCTTATGGTATTAGCTTATAGCTTAATGGGCTTATTGGCCCATTAAGAATAAGTTGTTGGTTATTTAAGCTATGATAAGCTTACTTTTAGCTTTTGGGCCTTTAGGGTTTTTTGTTTAAAATTGAATTGTAAGCTAGTCTGGTGATTTTGGGCTTATTCGATTGAGTTTGATTTTTATTGGGCTAAAAAGCCCATTATGGTCACTGTTTTTGTTTTTAGCCCATTTGGGGGCCCAATAGGGGTATTTTGGTAAATTAAACTTCATTTTTGTTTAATTAAGTTAAAATAAACTAGTTTGCAAGTTTTTAGAATATTTTTATAAATTTTGAATTTTTAATATTATTTTAATATTTATTTTTAGTTTTTAATCATTTTTAATAGTTTTAATTGGTTTTAAATTTTACAAAAATACTTTTTAGTTTAATTAAGTCATTTTAGAGTTTTACAAATTGAAAAATCTTTATTTGAGCTTTTTATTAATTTATTTGATTTTTAGGGCTTTAATTAGCATTAAAAAATTGAATATTAATTAAATAAAAGGTTTGGAAAAGGCCTCACCTAATTGGATTTTTAGGAATTTTCGTTAATTTTTTGGGAATTTTCAATGCAAATTTTTATTTTGTCTATTTTTACGGTTTCTGTCGTAGTGTAATTTTCTCGTATCCGTCATTCTCTTTTCTCATCTTTTCTTTCTCAAAATATTAATCCAAAATCATACAAGTTTTTCACACACAATAAACCTCCTTGGGAAACGAACTTTCACCTTTGGGTCATTAGTGCTTGATTTTCATTAATCGACACTTAACACTTACCGCTTATACGTTCTTTTTCCTAAAAGACGTATTTTTACCACAATCATTGACCAAGGCCTTGATCGCTGAAGAATATTTTGTTTTTTATTTTACACCACTAGGTGTCCATGTAATAGGCTAGGTTCTTCATGTTGAATAAAACTCTGAGGTATGTTTGTTAAAATTATGTGTAAGAAGAAGATGTGTACTCACTTACAATAATTCTAGACTTAGTATAATTTGTAAACAAATAGGGGGAGATTGTTGGGCCAATGAAAGTTATAACTATGGCCCAGTCTAGATTTGTTTAAATTAGACTAAGTGTTACTGGTCGCTGAGAGGACCAGCGACAGAGACCAGACTAGCGGAAGGAAAAGCCTCAGCTGGCACACCAGGAACATTCAAGTCAAAGACAATGTCAGAGAAGTCGAAGACAATCTGAAGTCATACTTACCAGCGATTATAAATAGCTGGAATGTAGAAGGAATGTTCTGGTGTTTAAGGATCTCTGAGTTGACAATACTCAGAGATCACTTAGAACCCTAGAAGTCTTATGCAAGCAAAGCTTGTCTGATATTTTTATAGTTTAGGCGGGAGAATCTACAAAGTGTTTTGAGCGGGACAAAACAAGAGATTCAAGATAAAGCATAGTACGACCTAGTGGGATAAAAGTTGAACAGTTGGCAGAACTGTTCACCTAAAGTAGTTTAAAGGTAAGTCTCGATTTGGACATGCATGTAATACGTTGTACTCTTCCACTCAGAAGATGACACGTATCAACTACTCCCACTTAGGAAGCAACCTCGTTCCACTATAAATAGGAGGGATAAAGAAGAGTTATTTAACCCTTGTGCTTGGATAAATTATCTAAGTTCTTTCTCCCATTGGAACCTCTGAGCCCTCAGCTGTCTACCAGCGACTCATAGGTTCTCTTGTAAACTTTAGGCTCGAATCAAGTTTACTCGTTCTAGGGTTCATTTCTTATTGTCATTAAACGGGTGTATTCATAGCACTTTGTAATACTTTGTTTATAATAGTTAATAAAGCATTACTCGTTTGAAAAGTATTTCGTTGTGTATTTGTGTTTATAAGAGTTATAGTTTCGACAATTGTTATATTTTGGGACTTTCAGTTGTAATTTTATTGCATAATATTGTTGCCCAAGTGTTTCTAAGCAGGTTTTGAAGTTTTAAGCTTTTTTGCAAAATTTTGGTCAATGAAATTAAAATAAGCCCATTTTGCTTAATACAACATTCTAGCTTATTTTCTTGATGAAATTTGATAATTCTTGACATTCCTTGTGATGAGATGGCTTTTATACATGATCTCATCGTTCTTTTCGGGCTTTAAATGCATTAAAATGTCATAAAATACCATATATATGCTTGTCTTTGTTTGCTTGTGTGTTTTAGGTATGGATATCGTGAAAAAGACAAAAGATCACAAGAAACAAGGAAAAACGGACACGAGAAACGAAGCCGTACAAAGAACCGGGCCCTAGTTCATGAATTATCCAAGATAAACCCTTGAAGACTTGAAGATGTACAAGATTGATCCTCAAAATATGAAGAAATGACACTTAAAACCCTTGTATATTCATAATTACAAGATTGGTCCCTTAAGATTGTCAAAATTACAAAATGGTCCTTCAACTTTGAAGAATTGGCAAGTTTAGTCCCTCAACTATTCTAGATTGTCAATTATGGTCCCCCATGAAGTCAAAGATCAAAGAAGACCCTTGAAGATCAAGAATATTACACTTCTAGTCCTTTAAAAATGGATTAAATATCAGAAGGACTGAAGTTGTAATTACATCAAAGTTATAAACGCCCTAATTTCCTTTTCATAAAGTTTTTGTGGCCAAACTCTAAATTCAGAAACTTATTTAACAAAGAGAATACGTTTGTTTAAACTGATAAACTTTGTTTACAACATTCTCCAAAAGCCAAGGACCAAAGTTGCCACAAATGAAACATTTAAATGTTTATTACGCCAAACACATTTACCTTCCACTGATTTCGGATCAAAGGGAGTTACTATTCACCCCAAGAACCTAGTAACTCCCTCCACTTAAACAAAGGGTAAATTGCAATTACCCAGTCCCACGCTTGATTCACCTCAAACCAAGCTCATCCTACACACAAAACCCTCAATCCCACTACCCAAGTGACCCCACACTCAACCCCGTCCACCAATGAAAACCCAACTTCCTCTCCAAGGAATCTGACGTGGCCAAATCAACAGCTTAGACTCATGGCTTAACTACAAAGCTAAAATGAACGTTCCTGATTCAATTTGACAGCTCAAACATCAAATGCATCTAGAAGATTTCAAGGTCACTTTTGGGATTTCATAGCCTAGGGTTTTACTTGTTTATGCCTTGTATCCGTCTATAAAAGGAGACCTCAACATGTGAGAGTCCCTTTGTTCCATATTTTAGCTATCTCTTTGTAATTCCTTTTTATTGAAATAAAATTGAGTTTCTAAAATTTGTGGTTTTCTCTTTTGTTATTTATAGTTTGGTGATTGAATAGCTGAAATCTGAGTTCCATATTCATGTTTTGTTGTTTTTGAGGAAAGGTTTTATGGGATAAAACTCTTGTTTCAAAAAAATCAGATTTTCTATTATTTGTTCATCCTTTTGGTTTGTTGATCTTAGCAGGTACAAGGAAGCTGGTGCTTGTTTTGCTAGCACCTCAGCTCAAACATTCCAAGGATTGGATGTAAGTCTTGGAGGTTTGCATCTTTCTCCTTTTTCATTTTTCTGAATTTTTGTTGAATATTTGGTGATTTTGCATGATTTGTTGTGGATCTGTGTTTTTATGCTTGATTTGAGTTTCTGAGGTTGATTAAGAGTTGTTAGGGTTGATTAGATCTTGTTTGATAGGTTAAATCATAACAATCCTTTGGAAGATTGCAAAATCAGATTCCAAAGGGGTGTATGGGTTAAGTGATTCAAAGGGGTTTAAGGCAGCTTGGGCTTTTTGATAATTAATTTGATTTTTAGGGCTTTAATTAGCATTTAAAAATTAGTATTTAATTAATTAAAAGGTTTGAAAAAGTTTTGATAATTGGTAATCTCTTAGATTATTTAATTTGATTTTTGGTAATTTTTTGGGAATTTTTAGAATTAATTTTTATTTTAGCTATTTTTACGGTTTTACGTAGTAGTAATTAATTTCACGTCTTCGTCATTCTATTTTCTCATCCCCTTCTTTAAAATATTAATCTCAAATCTTGTTACATCTTAGTCACACACATATACCTCCTTGGAAAACGAACTTTCACCTTTGGGTCATTTGTACACGGTTTTCCTAAACCGTTGTATTTAATACTTTCCCTATTTACCCCCTTTTCCTAAGGGTGTGGTAAAACACTACAATCATTTTGGCGCCGCTGCCGGGGAGGTGTGTCATGATTAATTTGTCTTGTTGTTTTTAATATTAACCATAAATAGTATTTGTATTAGTAGAAATCTACTAATACGTATTATCAGTTTTTTTGGTTTTTCTTGTGAAATTATTATTACTATATTGTATTAAGTATCACAATCAATTCAAAATATCTCCAAAAGTGTGAAAACACAACCTTAATTGGGATTTGATCTCCTAATTATTGTATTCGAATCTCAAACAAAAGAAAAAGGCAAAAATAGATAAATACTTTCATGAAGATCGATTTTGAAAAATACAAACTATAAGGTGGGTATAAGGCGGGTATTATAAAATATACCCTAAGGAAAAAAGGCTCTTAAGTGCTTCGCGCCGCCTCGTTTCCCCGCTTGCTTGTGAGTATTTTAAGATTGAAGGCTAATCGAGGGTTTTGCCGCCCAAAGTAGTATTACGTATCATATATATTTGCTTGGTTTTCTTTGTGATTAAACCCTCTTGAACAATTTGGTTTTCACTAAAGTTCTAAAGTCATTCGAAGGCGTTCACTCCACGTGATCGTTTTCATTCTTTTGAGGCTTCTTTAATCAAGAGTTTGATTCGAGGAGAGATTTGGTAGATTGTTGTCTACAAAGATACACAAAAATCCAAAAGAAATTAAAAACAATCAAAAACACAAAAAAATTGAAAATTTACAAAACACCCAAAAAGAATCTTCTTTGCTCACCTCCCATTCTATGTGAAGTTTATGCAAACTCGTAATCAAGCAAAACGTGCTCATAAACGTCGTCAAAGTCAAGGAAATCAAGAGACGTTGATTGAAGAACAAACTCCAATTGTTGAACCTATTGTAGAACAAGAAGTCGTCATGGCTAATGGTACTATGATGGCGTTGCTTCAAGCACCCATCGAGGGTTTTGGAGAAGCTATTGTGATTCCCGCCATCCTTGTGGAGAATTTCGAGATTAAGACGGGTTTAATGTCGATGTTGCAAGCAAATAAGTTTAGAGGTCATGAGAAAGACAACCCGCATTACCACATAAGGAATTTGAATCGTCTCACCGCAACTAGCAAGTTTAAGGATGTTCCACATGACGCCATTAAGATGATGTTGTTTCCATACTCGTTAGATGGACCCGCTAAAATTTGGCTCGAGAAAGAACCGCCAAATTCGATTTTGACATGGGGTGATCTCGTCTGTAAGTTTGTGAACCAATTTTTTCCACCATCTAAAACAACACATTTGAAAAATGAGATTTCAAGGTTTACACAACGTAATAATGAGAGTTGTTCAATGGCATGGGAACGATTTAAGGAAATGTTACATGAATGTCCACACCATGATTTTTCGGAATTACATCAAATAGATACTTTCTATAATGTGCTTAATGATCATGAACGAGATTATTTGAATGCCGTCGCGGGTGGTTTATGCAAAACGACCAATGAAGCTTTAAAGATTATCGAGAATAGATCTAAGGTTTACAACCCTCGTAACACACCGAGTGTTGCCAATATGGGTTCGTCATCGTCCTCATCGTCTCGTCACATTAATGCCTTACATGATGAAGCTCATGAGGAAAATCGGTTTTTCGATTGGTTTTCAAATCTTATGACTCATTGGAAAGCACAAGATGCTTTGAATTCCGCTTCGGTTAAAGCGGTTGAAAAGAGTTGTTTGTCTTGTGTGGAGCTCATGATCTTTCCGAGTGCATTACCGCCGGTGGTAACACTTCGAGTGCTTACGTAGCAACGGGAACTTACAACCAAAACGGCCAAGGCTCCCGCCCAAATCAAGCTCCACCAAATCAAAATGTTAATAACTATCGAAACAACAATCAAAATGGTGGTTATCAAGGCAATTCACGTAACTACAACGAGGGTAATTATCAAAGTGGGAATGGACAAGTTGCAAATCAAAACCAAAACCGTGATTTTCAAAACACTACACAAGGTTTTCAAAATGCTCACACTAAAAATCTTCAAGGAGAATTTTTGGATTATGCTAAAGTAAATGATGCTAAGTTTGATAACTATGCAACGTGAGATGATTAGCTTAAGATCCGAGTTAAAAACGAGCTTAAAAACGAAGTTGCTAATGAACTTAAGACAAATGCTAATAAAATGGAAGGAAATGTTCAACGTCTTCAACAAAATCAAAAAAAGATGGAACAAGGACAACATGAGATTAAGCAAGAATTGTTAAAAGCGGATTTAAGGCAATCAAAATTTGAGGACCGAATGGCAAAAATGTTTGAAGCAATCATGTGTAAACCCTCTTCCTCGGGTGGTCTTCCTAGTGATACCATTGCAAATCCGAAGGGAGAAAGGAAGGTTATTACTACACGAAGTGGTAAAACTTTCAAGGAACCAATCTCTCGTCCAAGTACTTCTACGAAGAAGGAAATCGAGAAAGAGCCCGAGGTGATGGTCGAAAAGGAGCATATCACAAGCCCACTAAGTACCGCTCAAACCACACCTACGGTTGAACCAATACCAATCATGGAACCCGAGATTCCAAGGCCGTTGCCTAATGTCCAACCCACACCACCCTTACCTTACCATTCGAGACGAAACAAAGAGAAATTGTAAGAACGTAACAAACAACAAATCGAGATTTTTATAAAAATGTTTCAACAAGTTCATTTTGATGTAAGTTTAGCCGACGCGTTATTATATATGCCTCGTTTCGCTTCCACTTTCAAAAGTATGATGAATGATAAGGAATAGCTTTCAAAGCTTGCTAATTGTTCTTCGGTTTATCTTAACCGTATACCGGAGAAAGTTGGTGACCCCGGAAAGTTTCTCATTCCTTGTAACATACAAGATATGAAAGAATGCCTCGCCTTGGCCGATCTTGGTGCGAGCATTAATTTGATGCCATTTTCCATTTGGAAATCGCTTTCGCTTCCGGCTCTTACTCCTACGAACATGTCTATCGAGATGGCCGATCACTCTACGATTTTAGCATGTGGAGTAGCCGAGGATGTTTCCGTGAAAGTGGGGAAGTTCTACTATCCGGTTGATTTTATAGTAGTTGACATCCCCGCGGATCCTCAAGTTCCTCTAATTTTAGGTCGTCCATTTTTAGACACCTCGAGATCGCTTATCGACGTTCATGCAAGAACTATTACTTTGAGATTCAACGAAGAGGAACTTGTTATAAACGCTACTCAAAACTCAAAACCTTCTCATGTGGTTTGCGATGAGTTTTCACAAGAAGTGTTAGGTTTTCCTGATAGTTCGTCAAGTGGCAATCCCGCTATTTTCGATCCGATTCTTGCTAATTCTACACCAAATCTCACTCCATTCCAAGGAGGTGATTTTACTTCAAATAAAATCGACAATGAAGATGAGGTGATTATCAGTGATGATACTTCTATTCCACCATTTCTTCCGCCGATGGAAGTTATGAGTGTTGAGCAAAAATCTTCAATCGAGAAACCGCCTATCCTTGAATTGAAAGATCTTCCATCTCACCTTGAATACGCATTCTTGGAAGGTGATGACAAGTTGCCGGTTATTATTGCAAGAGGTCTTGCTAATAATGAAAAAACCGAGCTCTTGAAAGTTCTTAAAGCTCATAAAGGGGAATTGCATGGAAATTTTTCGACATTAAGGGTATTGACCCAAAATTTTGTACTCACAAGATTTTAATGGAGGAGGATTACGAACCCGTAATTCAAAGTCAAAGAAGGGTAAACCCTAAAATTCACGATGTCATAAAAAAGGAAGTTTTAAAACTCCTTGACGCGGGAATGATTTATCCTATCTCCGATAGCCCATGGGTGAGCTCAATACATTGTGTCCCTAAAAAGGGAGGAATGACCGTTATGCCTAATGAAAACAACGAGTTAATTCTCACTCGTGTTGTGACCGGTTAGAGGGTATGTATTGACTACCGAAAGTTAAATGACGCCACTCGTAAAGACCACTTTCCTTTGCCCTTCATGGATCAAATGTTGGAGCGACTCGCGGAAAAAGAACTCTATTGCTTTTTAGATGGTTTTTCCCGTTACTTTCAAATCCCTATCGACCCTCGTGATCAAGAGAAGACTACGTTCACGTGTCCTTATGGAACGTTTGCTTATCGTAGGATGCCTTTCGGACTTTGTAATGCACCGGGTACGTTTCAACGATGTATGATGGCTATTTTTCATGATATGATTGAGAAGTCGATGGAAGTGTTTATGGATGACTTTTCGGTGTTTGGCAATTCGTTCACGTCGTGCTTATCTAATCTCGAGCAAATGTTAAAACGTTGTGAAGAAACCAATCTTGTGCTTAATTGGGAAAAATGTCATTTTATGTGTAAACAAGGAATCGTCTTAGTACATAAGGTCTCGAAAGCGGGGATTGAGGTCGATAAAGCTAAGGTAGACGTCATCGCCAAGTTACCTCATCCCAAAACCGTTAAGGGAGTTAGGAGTTTCCTAGGCCACGCGGGCTTTTATCGTCGTTTCATCAAAGACTTTTCGAAAATCTCTCGACCTATGACACACCTTATCGAGAAGGATGCTCCTTTTAATTTCAATGAGGATTGTGTTAGAGCTTTCGAAACTCTCAAAAGGAAACTTACCGAAGCTCCCATTCTTGTTGCTCCTAATTGGGAATTACCCTTTGAAATCATGTGCGATGCAAGTGATTATGCTATAGGGGCCGTCTTAGGGCAACGTTATGAAAAGCATTTCCGTCCTATCCATTATGCTAGTAAGACGATGACCGAGGCTCAATTAATGTACACCACAACGGAAAAGGAATTCCTTGTCGTGGTCTATGCTTTTGAGAAATTCCGACCTTATCTCGTCTTAACTAAAAGCATCATGTATACCGACCATTCGGCTATCAAGTATCTCTTAGCTAAGCAAGACGCTAAGCCAAGATTGCTTCGTTGGATGCTCCTCCTCCAAGAATTTGATGTCACCGTTCTTGACAAAAAAGGAGCCGAGAATCTAGCGGCCGATCATCTCTCTCGTCTAGAAGATCCTCACAAAGATGTTTTCGAGAACAAGGAAATCACCGAAACATTTCCTCTCGAGACTCTCAGTGTAGTGAATTCTAAAGACACCACCCCATGGTTTGCCGACATTGCAAATTACCATGCGGTCAATTTCATAATCAAGGGTATGACGACACAACAAAAGTGAAAATTCTTTTGTGACGTTAAGTTCTATTTTTGGGATGACCCTTATCTCTTTCGAGTTTGTGCGGATCAACTCATTCGACGTTGTGTTTTTGGTGCCGAAGCCTCTAACATCCTTAGAGCTTGTCACGAGGGACCCACGGGTGGTCACCACGGTGCTAATCTCACGGCTAAGAAAGTGTTCGATGCCGGCTTCTTTTGGCCTTCTATCTATCGTGATGCACACGCACTTGTGAAGTCGTGTGATTCGTGCCAACGTCAAGGAAAATCGTCTCAACATGATAAAATGACGCAAAACATAATTCAAGTGCGTAAGATTTTCGACATTTGGGGCATAGACTTTATGGGGCCGTTCCCATCGTCTCATGGTAACAAGTATATCCTCGTCGTCGTCGACTACCTTTCTAAGTGGGTGGAAGCTAAGGCTTTACCTACTAATGATGCTCGTGTGGTAGTGAAGTTTTTGAAGCAACTAATCTCTTGGTTCGGAACCCCTCGTGCTATTATAAGCGATCGTGGAACCCATTTTTGTAATGACCAATTCGAGAAGGTCTTAAAGAAATATGGAGTTACTCATCGTCTTTCTACAGCTTATCACCCGCAAACAAGTGGGCAAGTCGAGGTTTCGAACCGAACTTTGAAGAGGATTTTAGAAAGGTTGATTGGAGAAAATCGTGCTTCATGGTCTGACAAACTCGATGACGCTTTATGGGCCTTTAGGACCGCTTATAAGACACCTATCGGTTGTACTCCTTATAAGTTAGTCTATGGGAAGAATTGTCATTTGCCCATTGAATTGGAGCATAAGGCATATTGGACCCTTAAGCATGCAAACTTTGACTTGAAGACCGCGGGAGATCACTGGAAAATACAATTGAATGAATTGGATGAACTAAGAGACAATGCTTATGAAAATTCATTAGTTTTCAAAGAAAAGACTAAAAAGTTTCATGTTGCAAAGATTAAAAACTGGGTTTTTAACGTTGGTGATCAAGTGTTACTTTTTAACTCTAGACTAAAGATATTTTTTCCGGAAAATTGAAATCTCGTTGGTCGGGTCCTTTCACCATTACACAAGTGTTTCCTTATGGGAACATCGAGCTAGCTCAAGAAGATGGTCCTAACTTCAAGGTGAATGGACATAGGCTTAAGCACTACTTTGGTGGGGAAATTCCTTCATTGGATGACCTCGACCAAGTCACTTTCCCCAATGATAATTAGCATTGAGGGGATCGAGTCGAGCTCATGACTCGGTAATCAAAAACGAGGTGCCTCGTGGGGAAAGTCTATCCAAAAAGACCCTTATAAGGTATGAGGATAAATATATCCAAGTCCTAAAAGGAGGCGGATCGTTGTATATCAAAGTCCAAAATAAAGATTGAATAAAAATAATGAAGTCGTGGTCCAAGTATGAAGAATCTCTCAAAAACGTCAAGTGAAGAAATTCCAAAATATGAAGAGAAGACCATAATTTCAAGAACGTCTTCCCAAGATTTAAAGTATGAAGTACATGCCAAATATCAGTCCGAGAAAGGTCTCAAATCGTGAAACGAGTTATGCCAAGATATGAGCTTAAGGAGATACACGAGAAGCCGTTTTAAAAGATTTTGTCCTTCGGCTAACTATCGATTAAATCGTGCTACTTTACTTTCGGACTAATAAATACTCAAATAAGTCAATATGGATCACTTGTGATCCATGAAAAATAGTAAAAAATTCTAGAAACCCATTTCCTTTTATAATAACTAGGATTGCGGGAAGAAAAAGTATTACACAATTTGGACGTATGAGTAGTGTTAGCATTGTGACTTGTACCAACAATGATCTCGTTTTTGCACTTAGCATGGAATGTATGACAATAAATGATGACGAAATTTACTCTATGGAACATTTACTTGTTTCTATTCATTGACCCTAAAAGTCACATTCGTGATGAAAATCATACATTATGTCTTTACACATCTTCGTAGTATTGTTGCAAGTCTTTTACTTTTCAATAAAGGTTAATGAAATTGAATTTTGGTGATGCTTAGATACTTTATTCTAGCATTGCGTGAGGGCATGAAAATGGCTTAGTATGGGGGAGTGATGAGATGGCTTTTATACATGATCTCATCGTTCTTTTCGGGCTTTAAATGCATTAAAATGTCATAAAATACCATATATATATGCTTGTATTTGTTTGCTTGTGTGTTTTAGGTATAGATATCGTGAAAAAGACAAAAGATCACAAGAAACAAGGAAAAACGGACACGAGAAATGAAGCCGTACAAAGAACCGGGCCCTAGTTCATGAATTATCCAAGATAAACCCTTGAAGACTTGAAGATGTACAAGGTTGATCCTCAAAATATGAAGAAATAACACTTAAAACCCTTGTATATTCATAATTACAAGTTTGGTCCCTTAAGATTGTCAAAATTACAAAATGGTCCTTCAACTTTAAAGAATTGGCAAGTGTAGTCCCTCGACTATTCTAAATTGTCAATTATAGTCCCTCATGAAGTCAAAGATCAAAGAATACCCTTGAAGATCAAGAATATTACACTTCTAGTCCTTTAAAAATGGATTAAATATTAAAAGGACTGAAGTTGTAATTACATCAAAGTTATAAAAGCCCTAATTTCCTTTTCATAAAGTTTTTGTGGCCAAACTCTAAATTCAGAAACTTATTTAACAAAGGGAATACGTTTGTTCAAACTGGTAAACTTTGTTTACAACATTTTCCAAAAGCCAAGGACCAAAGTTGCCACAAATGAATCACTTAAATGTTTATTGCGCCAAACACATTTACCTTCCACTGATTTCGGATCAAAGGGAGTTACTATTCACCCCAAGAACCCAGTAACTCCCTCCACTTAAACAATGGGTAAATTGCAATTACCTAGTCCCATGCTTGATTCTCCTCAAACCAAACTCATCCCAAACACAAAACCCTCAATCCCACTACCCAAGTGACCCCACACTCAACCCCGTCCACCAATGAAAACCCAACTTCCTCTCCAAGGAATCTGACGTGGCCAAATCAACAGCTTAGACTCATGGCTTAACTACGAAGCTAAAATGAACATTCCTTATTCAATTTGACAGCTCAAACATCAAATGCATCTAGAAGATTTCAAGGGCACTTTTTGGATTTCATAGTCTAGGGTTTTACTTGTTTATGCCTTGTATCCATCTATAAAAGGAGACCTCAACATGTGAGAGTCCCTTTGTTCCAGATTTTAGCTATCTCTTTGTAATTCCTTTTTATTGAAATAAAATTGAGTTTCTGAAAATTATGGTTTTCTCTTTTGTTATTTATAAAAGTTTGGTGATTGAATAGCTGAAATCTGAGTTCCATATTCATGTTTTGATGTTTTTGAGGAAAGGTTTTATGGGATAAAACTCTTGTTTTCAAAAAATCAGATTTTCTATTATTTGTTCATCCTTTTGGTTTGTTGATCTTAGCAGGTACAGTAAAGCTGGTGCTTGTTTTTCTAGCACCTTAGCTCATACATTCCAAGGCTTGGATGTAAGTCTTGGAGGTTTGCATCTTTCTCCTTTTTCATTTTTCTGAATTTTTGTTGAATATTTGGTGATTTTGCATGATTTGTTGTGGATCTGTGTTTTTATGCTTGATTTGAGTTTCTGAGGTTGATTAAGAGTTGTTAGTGTTGATTAGATCTTGTTTGATAGGTTAAATCATAACAATCCTTTGGAAGATTGCAAAATCAGATTCCAAAGGGGTGTTTGGGTTAACTGATTCAAAGGGATTTAAGGCTGCTTGGTTGTTGTTTATTGGTTCTCTTGGTTTGGTATCTGTTTACCTGGTGCTAAGTGTTCATTATCTGCAAGTTTTGTGGCTCTGAACACCTAAATCAATCAAAGTGTCATAAAATCAGTTTTACTTGGGTATTTTGGCTAAAATTTTGGGACACCTAGATCTAAGGGTATACTAGGGTTAACAAGTGTTAAATTTTGGTTAACTTAATCAGGGAAAGAGATTCGAAGGCTTAAAATTGGATTGGTGGTCAAATAGATAAGCAAAAGGATTTTGGATAATCACTTTTGCTAATCAGTAACTTTTGGTGCTTGAATCTGCTTATTTACTTTGATCCATTGCTTGAAACAAGTTTATTTGTGCTTATTGGACTTTATTATAGCTTGTGTATGCATTTGGTTCAATTTGGCTGGCTTATTCATGCTCAAACTGCTTATTTGTTCATAACTGCTTATTTTCAAGGTCTGTGCAATATCTGTGGACCGTTCGCTTATTCTGGGCTTATTGAGTGAACCAGTTTGTGATTTCTTTGTTGATATAGACTCCTTATGATTCACTGATCACAAGGGTGCCCTTGTTTCAATTTGAATCCAACTAGATCTCTCTAAAAAAGCAAGTCAAATAGTCAAAGCAGTGGGAACTCCTTTCCCCTGCTGCTAGCCACTGCTAGTGTTATTTCCACAGGTGCTTACCAATAAGCTATTCTAGCTTATTTTAACCTGCAACAACTTTGAATTTGTAATAGGTGTCACTTATTTGACCCATTTGTTCATTCTGGAGCATTTGAGGGTTTGACTTTGAGGTTTGACTAGAAAACCAAACACTTTGACTTTTAAATAAGTGCTTATCAGCATATTGTGCTTATTTGGCTTGGCTTATTGAACTTTTATTTGTTGATTTGTCTTAATTAAGTCATTTAGAGTCTTTTGCAACTTATTAGAAGGTCTGAGGTGGTCTAGAACTCCAAGTCGACTATTTTGTCTTTTAATGAAAATCTTCTTGGCTTATTTCTGGCTTATTGAGTGTGCTTTTTCAAAATTTCTTTTCACATATCTCTTAGGCATCTCAAAAGAAGGTTGTGTGTTTAAGCAAAGCTTATGGCATTGGCTTATTGCTTAATGGGCTTATTGGCCCAATAAGAATAAGCTGTTGACTATTTAAGCTGTGAAAAGCTCAAAATCAGCTTTTGGGCCTTCAGACTTTTGTGTTTAGAATTGAATTTTGAGTCAGATAGGGCTTTTTTTCAGGTCATTTGGGCCTAGTTTGACTTTTTGGGCCCAAAAGCCCATTAAGGTTGATTGTTTTTTGTTTTAGCCCATTTGGGGGCCCATTAGGGGTAATTTGGTAATTTCACTTTCATTTTCTGATTATTTAGGTTAAAATAAACTAGTTTGCAAGTTTTTAGAATTTTTTATAATTTTGGGATTTTTAATATTATTTTAATATTATTTTATTATTAAATTTCAAATTTCACATTTTTGCACTTTTTATATTTTTCTTAGGTTTAATACATTAAAATAGGATTTTTCCAACTCTTAGATTAATTTTATCATCATTAGATTAATTTTTATAATTATTTTAAGTCTAAATAGTTTTTAAATCATTTTAAATAGTTTTAATTAGTTTAAAAATTTATAAAAATAGTTTTTAAATCTTTTTAGGTCATTTTAGAGGTTTACAAAGTGAAAAATCTTTATTTGGGCTTTTGATAATTAATTTGATTTTTAGGGCTTTAATTAGCATTTAAAAATTAATATTTAATTAATTAAAAGGTTTGAAAAAGTTTTGATTATTGGTAAACTCTTATTTTATTTAATTTGATTTTTGGTACTTTTTTGGGAATCTTTAGAATTAATTTTTATTTTAGCTCGTTTTACGGTTTTACGTTTATTCGTCGTAGTAATTAATTTCACATCTCCGTCATTCTAATTTCTCATCCCCTTCTTTCTAATAGTAATCTCAAATCAATTACAAATTATTCACACACATATACCTCATTGGGAAACGAACTTCATTGGGTCATTAGTGCTTAGTTTTCCTAAATCATCACTTAATACTTACCTCTTTTACGCCTTTTTCCTAAAATGTGTATTTTTACCACAATCACCATGCTTCTTTAAACCTATTCTATCATTTTCATTAAAAAATTCAAATAGTGGTTGTTTAGATAAGTTGGTAGCTTATTTTGAGCTTATTCCAATAAGCTAACTTTTGATCTATGATGTTTTAGCTTATTTCCTTAGAGCTGACTAAGTGGATTTCAATTTTAAGACTTTTGAAACAAATTAGAGCTTATAAGATTGAGAAATAAGCTCAAATGAGCTTATTGAACTTAGTTAACCCGTTTTACTAAAACCTTTGTTTTAATTGTAAGATAGTCCCTAAACTTTAGGGAAGTGGTTAATCAGCTTTAATTAGTAAACTTTTTAGGGTTTGCACCATTTAGTCCCTGGAATTTGAGTTAGTTACATTTTGGTTAGGCAGTTTTCAAGTTGGTTACACTTTTGGTTATAGTTTGTTACAATTTACATTTTCAGTCCTTTTAATTTCAAGATTTACATTTTTAGTCCTTGCACTTTACATACTTCACATTTTGAGTAATTTTACAATTTGTGCAATAAATACTTGTACACTTTGCTTTTAATTGTGGTAAATGCACCTTGTTTTCGAATAGTATGGATACATAGCTATAATAATTTTACCATTTTTTACATGCTTTGTTGAAATAGACCTAGATTACCAAAAAAATTCTATAAAATCTAAAACCAAAAACAATTTGTGAACTTGAAATCTTTTGGGCAATCAATTCGTTTTGAGTTGGGAATTACAATCTAAAAAGTGAAATATTACTAACTTAGTTTTTTTTAAGTTTTTATAGGGTATAATGGATTAAATTTTGAATTAAGTTGATTTGGATATCAAATTTTAGTTATATATGAAAGGACAAATTTTCACCCTCTATATCTATTCTAATTCAATCGATGAAATTAACTTAAAAACTTACTTTCTATCATTTTTTTCAAATATCAATATCTCTTAGACCATTAATCGTTACGCGAAAATAATTACCATCACGAGGAGCATTTAATTATCTTTATATAGATATACATTATGATAATTTAAGATAACAATTGAAAAATTAATAATTAATTAAATTTTATGTCTAAGTCAGATGCGTGCATGTGATATAATAAGAACTACGTATACATCACAGAGATATCTAATATGCACCGATTGATATAATCAAAATTGCGTATATTACGAATGAGAATAAATGTAATTGAAGCTAACATAATATCTGAGGGGAGTGTGGTTACTATTTGCGCAATATCAGGTATGGTCATTAGCCGATTGAGACTAAGCTTTCGTTTAAACTAAAATGATGACAATCCCTGTTTAAATTTGCTTTGATATAACCATTAGTAAAAGTCACGATCGAACGGTATCTAAGGCTGGGTTGTTTCTTTAGAGAATGATTTTCTCTAATGCCCAACAATATGACGATGTAACGATAGAGAATACGAAGCAGGGTTTGAAGGTTTTATGTTGTGATAGAGATGGTAATTATACCAATTCTACTCCCAACGTTGTTTACAAAGAAGCTTTACATCGAATTTGATCTAAAACTATATATACAAATAAATTGCATGTACTTTAACATACGATGTATTTCCTTTTATCGGATTAATACTCATGTATTTTTTATTTGTTTATTTCTCTTAATGTATTATTATTGGTTTATTTTGTTATCCTTATTCAATTAAAGATACTTAAAAAATGTTTGTTTTTCATTAATAAATACATAGTGTATTGCAATTCAAATTATAAAGCGCGCCCGTCCATCGGACGGGCTTTGCAACTAGTTTGTTTATAAACGTGACTATAAATGTATATATTATTTTTCTCAAATAGCCATCGAGGGTACAAGTTAATATTAAATGAACAAACGTGCATATACTTAATGTCATAACAGTATATATAAAACAAGTAATACCAAATATATACTTGTGATCTATTTAGAACGAGAATGAACGAACAATTAATTGAGCTAAATATATTTATATATTCATAGACTGAGACCTACTCATTTACTTAGGTATTTGATGTATCGTGTGCATTTTGACTTAGATACTTTGATCACTCTCGAGCATTATTATTCAGGTGAGTTCATGGCCCCACACTTTGAATATATTAAACGTTTTGTACAATATTGGGGGAGAAAACATGTGTTAATACAATGATGCCTAAAAACATTACTTGCATTTTTCGGTCTCGCTTTGATTTAATTACGACAATATATAAAAACAAGCATTTACGAAAACAACAAAAAACAAATTATTGAGTTCAAATATTTTTCATTTCAACCATTGTTACTTAAGGTACGAAAAAACAAGTTTTCATCCTAATTAAATGATCAAAGATTTAAGTTCTCTTAAAACTCACCTTTTATTAAATGTGATAAAGTTTTTTTATTAAACTTTATTTTTAAGAAAATGTTTATTAAATTAAATATATGAAAATCTGAAAATGGCATAATCCATATGGTTTAGGAACATCACTTGGGGATAAATATTCCACCAGATGTGACTACTCTACTAAAAGACAAAAGGGCGCGAAGTCTATTCCCACGGTTCCTTAAATGCCTATGTTGCTCCTTATCAATAAGGAACCATGGGCACCTTTAAGGAACCGCGCCCAGAAATAGCTGTTGGGGCTTTGTCTCTTAAATAGTGGACCATTCTCCGATTTTCTCCTCACCTCTTTTACACATATAAATTCTCATACTTCTTAAATCATTCAAATCCTTGATTATTTGGTTGATTATTACATGCTTCGAAGTGAATCTTTCTCCTCCCATCTCTTCCTCTCAAGTGCAAAGAGAAGAACACTTTCATCCTTGAAGTGTTGTGTCTACTTCAAAGATCCATTGAAGATCAAACTTTTATTTAGCATTCTTGTGTCATTGTTGTGAAGATCCAAATAGGTGTGTCTATTTGGAAGTTGTGTATGTAGTGTGGTTAATACTTAGTCCTTAAAGTATATTGGTGTAGATTGGTCCTAGCTAATATTAGGGCTCGACTTTTAGCTTATAGTCGGAATTTGGTTAAGCAACGTGTACGGTTTCTCCACCTTAAGGAGCTTGTTGATTAGTGACCTCTCGAGTAAGGAGTACTCTAGGAGTGGAGTAGGAACGAGGAGTGAGCTTCGTTGCCGAACCACTATAAATCCTTGGTGTTTGGTTTGATCTTTCTTTTCCTTATCTCTTTACATTCATTATTCTTTAGTTGCATATAATTGTGATTATTAGTTTAGTTGCACTATCCCTTGTCCATATTGTGTATATGAAGATTTCACATATTTCTCAATTCTATGTTTTTGAAAAGGATTTTTGAAAACCCATATTTAACAAGTAAATTTAAGAAACTATTCAACCCGCCTTCTAGTTTCTACATTTGTTGTCAGAGCGTGGTTGCTCAAGCGTTTTTAAAATATATTTTATTTTAAAACTTGAATCGATCTATGGATTCAAACAAGTACCTAGAAGGGTAATCTATGCAAACACCACCTCTTTTTGAAACCGATAGTTTTATTTATTGGAAAAATAGAATTGAGACTTATGTGAAATCAAAAGATTTAGATCTTTGGCATGTTATTACCAATGGTGACTTTTTTCCTTATCAATATAATGAAGTTTCTAAAAAGAAAGAGTTAGTAACTTTTGAAAAATCTAAAGATGACACTAAGAAGAAAGTTGCTAAAAATATTGAGGCTAAAATGGTGATTTATAATGCTTTACCTAAGAAAGAGTATGAAAGGATTTTCATGTGTAAAATCACTAAAGATATTTGGAACACTCTTTTAGTAACCTACCAAGGTAATAGCCAAGTCAAAGAAAGTAAAATCGATCTTCTTGTTCCGCAATACGAACAATTTGTCATCTTAGAAGATGAAACTATTGATAGTGCATTTGCTAGGTTTAATATTATTATTACTAGTCTAAAAGCACTTGATGAAGGTTTTTCTAGCAAGAACAATGCAAGGAAATTTATTAGGGCATTGCATCAAAAATGGAGAGCTAAAGTCACGACGATTAAGGAATCAAAGGAACTTACTACATTATCACTTGATGAACTTATTGGCAACTTAAAAGTTCATGAAATGATAATTTTGAAGATCACGGAAATGGTGAAAACCAAGAGTGAAAGGAAGTATTTAGCACTAAAAGCCAAGGAGGTACAAAGTGACCCTGATAGCTCTTCCGTTAAAAGTGATGATGAGGAATATGCTATGGCGATTAGAGACTTCAAGAAGTTCTTCAAAAGGTGAGGTCAACATGTAAGACAACCAAGCAACGACAAGAAAGTCTTTTCCAAAAACCAATTTGTCAAGAATGACAAAGGTGATAGGAAATGCTTTAGATGTGGTGACCCAAATCATTTCATGGGTGAATGTCCTAAGCCATCTCGCGACAAGAATCACACGGCTTTCGTTGGAGGTTCATGGAGCGATAGTGGTGAAGAATGTGACGACAATGCTAAAGATGAGAAGTTTCACATGGCCCATTCTTCCAAAGAGGTACATTCTGAAACCGGATATTATAGAAATCACAGTTCTTCTATAGATGATTTAGAATTAGAAGGTCAATATAACAACCTATGCAAACTAAGTCCAAAATTCAATGAAAAGAACAAAGTACTAAAATCAACTAGGACCAAGCTTGAAAATGAGATTAGTGAGCTAAGAGATAAATTAGCTTAGCTTGAGAAAAATAAAGAAGTTGATTTAGGTTGTCTATATTGTGAAAGTCTTATACAAGAGAATGAGGATCTCAAGAGCACCTCCAATAACTTGGAAAAGTTCATGAAAATTACTAGTGCTCTTGATGATATTCTTAGTAGGAAAATCCATTCTAAGGAAAGACTTTGATTGGGATTTAACACCAATGAAGCATCTACAAGTGAACCAAAACAAGTTAGGTTTTTTCACACCCCACCATGGCAGAATATGGTGCGCGATGTGTGGATATCATCACAACAATAGTGTGTCTATAGAGATAACTATATGAAATAGAAATATCATAAAAAGGTGACACAGTGTCATGACAATATCTCAAACAATGCAGGCGTCTAGGTAAGTAGGTAACAGGCCTACCTCTTACCAAAGATGTTGGAAATACGTTTTACGTATTAAGAAGGATCGGTCACTCCAACGATAGTCCATGTATTAGCTCATAGTTTAGTTAATCTTCTTTATTTATCAAACAAGTCCAAGCCTAGCCTACAACATGTGTAGGCCGGCCCAAACGTGTAAGCCCAAGACCATTACAAGGCTTGGGTATATAAACCATCTCCTTTGATGGAGAGGGTGTGTGGTTTCATAATTTACACATAGTTCTCTTAACTTTCTCTCTCTAAAAGTGTGAAATCCACCATCTGTTTCTCTCTCTAAAACATAAGTATAGATTTACAAATCTACAAATGGTATCAAGAGCTTGGGATGAAATATAGGTTTGTTTTTAGTGTTGCGTATGTTTTATAAACATTTCGTAGGTTGTTGAGTATTTCTTGCCGAATCTTCAAATTTTTTGTGTGTTTGATCTTGATTTCAAGTAGTATAACGTAGTGATTCATGTTATAGTGTTTTTGGTATCTTGGTTTTGGTTAAAACACAATCTTTCTTGGATCAAAAGTGCAAAAAGTTCTTGTGTTCTTCATTCCGAAATTCAAGCAAACATCACCATTGGAAAGTACAAGTGCAAAGGGGTCTCCATCGCAATAACCATCACCATCGGAAAGTGACTGGTTCCACATTGCGATACTTGGATTTTGATACTTATTCCGATCTGGACATTCCGATCGTTCTTTGCGATCTGGGATTCCGACGGTTATAAGGAAGTTTTAAGTCGTTACTCTGCCTAAATTTTATCAGCTATATTCCGATCTGAATCATTCCGACAGCACTTTGCGATCTGAACATTCCGATAGGACTTTGCGATCTGAACATTCTGATAAGACTTTGCGATCTGAATCATTTCGACATCTTTGCATTGCGATCTAGGCATTTCGATACCAACAACATTTCGACAGGGTTATATTACGATCTGGACATTCCGATCTGACATTCCGATCTGGCATTCCGATCTAGACATTCCGACAAACAAAAAATTATTCCTTAAAAAATTGTGTGTAATTTTGACTTGGAATTTTTGGTTTATCGAGAACATATTCTATGGGATTTTAACATTGTTTCTCGATTTTAACTCACAACAACACAAAAATACTTAACCTTATTTCATTGTTCGATCAACTTTGTAAATCTTAACTTATTGAAATGGAGTACACATCTCTTACGGATAAGTCCATCCTCTCGGGTACGGATAATCGTCCACCAATGTTGGAGAAGTCTATGTACGAGGATTGGACTTCCCGAATGGAACTTTACATGTTGAACAAAGAGAATGGACATCTCATTTGGGCATCGGTGCTCAATGGACCATTAGATTATGGTACAGTGACGGAAGGTACGACTACTCGTCCTCGCACAACGGGTGAGTTGACTGGAGATATGAAGATTCAAGACAAATGTGATAAGTATGCTACAAACATCATTCTCCAAGCCCTTCCTCCAGATGTCTACAAACTCGTCAGCAAACATAAAGTTGCCAAAGAGTTATGGGATAGAGTTCGGGTTCTAATGCAAGGCACCTCGTTAACTAAACAAGAACGAGAGTGTAAGCTTTATGATACTTTTGATAAGTTTGCCTATGTGCCAGGGGAGACTCTCAATGATTACTATCTGAGATTTACCCTATTGTTGAATGAGCTTAATATCTATGGCATGGCAATTCCTACCTTTCAATTGAACACCATGTATTTGAACACTCTTCCTCCAGAATGGAAAAAATACGTGACGGATGTTAAATTGGCTAAGGACTTGCATAACACCAATGTGGATCAACTTCAAGCTTTTCTTCAACAACACGAATGCCATATGATCGAGGCTCGGTTGTCTACACCTCAAGTTCATGATCCACTTGCAATGTATGCTTCTCAACAAAACATGGCTTATACTTATCAACAACCATCATACTTGCAGCAGCCACCACCACACATCTATCAGCAACCATCTTATCAACCACCAATGATGCCACAGCAAGCATTTCAACAAAGTGTTCATCAACAATCTTTTTCACCGCAACCACCATATCAGACATCACCATCACAAGCCAACACTTCTCCAATGGGCTATACCCCTCAACAAGGATACTTTCCTATTGAAGCCCAACCAGCACAAGCTTTCTACTCTAATGAACTTCCACCAATCCAAGCACCGGTCTTTAGTCCAAATGATACGCCAGCTGATGTACTAAACCATCTCACCGCCTAATTGTCAAAACTTGTTGCAACTAGAGGATTTCCACCAACAAACAATCAGCTTCGCACCTCTTCAAATCCTCGACAACAAGCCACTGTTCAAGATGGTCAAGTGACGGTGCAACCTATTCAGGGAAGGAAAAATTCATATGGACCTCCTACAAGGACTGGGAACAATCAAGCTGTGAATTCTCAAGCTAGTGGAAATGGAAGTCCTATTGGTCCTAAGAAGGTTGTGACTTGCTACAATTGCCGAGGACAAGGTCATATGGCTAGGGAATGCACTCAGCCGAAAGGAGAAGGGATGATGCATGGTTTCGTGAGAAGATGTATTTGGTTGATGCTCAGTCTAAGGGGAAGATTTTGGATTCAGAGGAGTTGGCATTTCTTGCAGACCCAGGGGCAGCAGATACTGAATGCATTGCAGTCGTTTCCACTTCTAATGCAGCTTATCAAGCAGATGATCTTGACGTATATGATTCGGATTGTGATGACATTCACTCTGCCCAAGCTGCTCTCGTTGCTAATCTCTCTCACTACGGTTCTGATGTCATCAGTGAGGTACCAACCACATCTAATAATATTGATGATAACCAACGTCAAGTTGGGCATGAAAATGACAACCTCGAACAGCATTCGGGAACTAGTAATTCAAATGATGTGGTACCCAAACCAACACATTTGAGTGAACCTCAACCAAATGCTACAACGGGTATGGAATCTTATGCTCAACATGATTTGGTCATGGTACCCAAACATATTATTGATCAAATGCATATGGCTCTCAGACAATCCGTAGATACGAATTCCACCCTAACTGCTGAGCTTGCGTTGCATAAAGTAAAGGTCAAAACTTTTGAAATGGTTCCTCAAACAGAAAAAATAACATGTTCTGAATTTGACCAATTTCGTTTTGAAAAGATTGAACACTTGAAAGAAATAGAATCATTAAAAGCTAATATTTCCAATGAATTAAAAGCAAAAGAGTCGGTTGTCAATGATTTTCAGAAACTTAAAATGGATTTCGAAACTCTCGAGTCTAAAAAGTTTGAATCGGAAATTAATGCTACCAAACTTCTTAAATTCACAGAACAACAGCTTTTAAAACAATACGCTTCCACAGAAAAGGTTCATCTTTTAACCAAATAATTTAAAGAACCTGAACTTAAGCGTCTTCAAGATTTACCACCTAATCCCGGTTATGCAAAACAAGCTCAGGAATATATTCCTGGTCTTTATGATATGACCATAATTGGAAAATCGAAAGAAGTACCTTTTGGTCGTAGTTCTGAGGAGACACAGTCACTTGCGGATGAAACTCATTCTAAAATGCTTTCAAAATTCCATACGATTGATTATGATCAGCATAACAAAGATCAATTTTCTAAAAAGACCCGCATTCGTTTACAAAAGGAATTAGCAGAATTAACAGTTCTTGTGCCCCAAATTTTGTCAAATGAAAACCTTCCTAGTACGTCTCCTACACTTGTCAAAAAGGATTTAACGAAGTTAATCCCACCGGTAAGTAAGGCGTCCGTTAACTTAAATGCGGTTCACCAACACTTAGCCGATTTTGACAAGGTCATTTTGGAACGTACGACGGCTTCGGCCATAACGGAAGGTGAATGGAACTTTGAGCATACTAGAGCTGCGTTCCGAAATGAAATTGTTCCGTTTGTAGACAATGTTAAGGCTTGTCTTAGTAATCTTGATCAATATTTGTTTTTGGAAATAGAAGAAGTTAGACGTGTTTTCAATGAAATGGAAGATGCTTTTGAAAATAGTTTACTTGAACTAGAACGGGTTTCACGCCAAAATGATCAGCTTCTGAAGCAAGTGATGTCTCATGATATAGTTTCTGTCTGTGTGAATAAAAGTGTTTATAATGATTCTATTGTGCATAATGTTGAATCTGTGGATAATGTGGTAGATAGTAACTGTCACGAATCTGACGCTGAATTTTTAAAGCTTCAAGACTCATATTCTTCGCTTTCAAAATGTTTTGATGAGATTCAAACACATTGTATTTCGCTTGAATGCAAGCAACAATTTATTTAAGAAATCTTTGAAACGTCATTCGAAGGTGTTAATATCGATGATGCAAACTTTGAAAAGAATTTTTGATTGAATTTACAATCAAAACAGTGTCAGCCAAGTGACAAAGTTTCTAAATCTTTGCCGATAGAAATAGAGAAATCTAAGGAGCTTAACTTTGTGAACGTACTTGAGGCCGCAGAGAATTTTAAACTGGATCTAGATAATCGAGTTTCCAAGAATTTTTCCAAAGTTGATAACTTAAAACAGAAAAATACACGACTTTTCGATTCAGTAAAGCCCGCATGTGTTGATACCACTGCACAGAGTCAATCGTTGATTGAACAATTAAATCGAAAGTCGGTGGAAATATCTGATTTGAGGGAACAAATTTGTGATAAAAATCTGGTCTTGGCTGAGTTAAAGGAAACACTTCGTACTCTAAAAGGTAAGAATGTTGTGGATAACGCAGCCAATGTCTCAGCATCGTCCTCTAGTGCAATCAAAAGGAACCTAATAGCCGTCACACCACTTAACAAGGGCCCTAGGACTAAACCATCTCAAAATTTGGTCACTAAAGATAAGGCGGAATCAAAACCAGCTTCTAATATTCCCGTGTTGCCTTCTACAGGAGTAAGCACCACTACTAAGGCTCAAATATCTAAGCTTAAAAGAAACAAGAAGAATGATAGGATCTTGCCCCCATCTAGTAGTCAAGTAAAGAAGAAAGTAGAAGCCCATCCTAGGAACGTTATTTCTGTTTTGAATAATAAGAATCATGTAGCTAAACCTAAAGGCTCTGCGGTTGTGCAGCGTTCTAAGCCTAGTGTGAATTCTAATTTGAAATGTTGGAATTGCAATGAATGTATGTTTTCTAGTCGTCATGATTCTTGCCTTATTGACCATGTGAATGAGATGTATGCCCGGAAAAATGGATTAGAATGGAAACCGACTGGGAAAGTGTTAACCCAAGTTGGTTGGATGTGGCGCCCCACTGGTAGAACTTTCACTATAGTAGGAAATACGTGCCCTTTGACTAGGATCTCTCCCACTAAAGCGAAGAAAGCGTTCCCTTTAACTAGGAGTACCAAGGCTACCAAAATACAAGCGTGTCCTTTAACTAGGAACACCGACACTACCGTAGGAACCAAGTGCCCTTTAAATAGGTCTACTCCCACTGTAGTGCCCGCGAATAATCCAAAATCTAAGAAAGTTGGAACTGTAAAACCTGTTGGTGCTAAAACTCACATTAGAAAACGCAGGAAATCTAAGGGTCTCAAAAATGTTAGCAATTCTGATAATTCTATATCTATATCTGCTAACACTCAGGAACTAATAGTTTCAAATGCATTGTCTACTGTTGTTATTGAAAACAGGTGGTCCAAATTGTTCTCTGGTATTTGGACTCTGGTTGCTCCAAGCATATGACCGGAGATCGCTCTCAGCTCAGAAATTTCGTCAGCAAGTTTCTTGGTACGGTTAGATTTGGAAATGATCATATTGCAAAGATAATGGGTTACGGTGAATATCATATTGGGAATGTTATAATTTCAAGAGTGTATTACGTGGAAGGTCTTGGTCACAACTTATTTTCTGTGGGACAATTTTGTGATGAAAACCTAGAAGTCGCTTTTCGAGAGCATACCTGCTTCATTCGTAATTTGGAAGGGGTTGATTTATTGAAAGGTACTCGAGGGAATAATTTGTATACTTTGTCTCTACAAGACATGATGGCCGCTTCTCCCGTATGTCTTCTCTCCAAAGCTTCGAAGACTAAGTCATGGTTATGGCATCGACGGTTATCTCATCTTAACTTTGACGCTATTAATCATTTGGCGAAAAACGAACTTGTTCGTGGTCTTCCTAAACTATCATTTCACAAGGATCATTTGTGTTCCGCGTGTACAATGGGGAAAAGCACTAAGAAATCTTACAAACCCAAGATGGAAGACACCAACCAAGAGAAACTTTATCTTTGTGGGCCACTGCGTGTTGAAAGTCTTAGTGGCAAAAAGTATATTCTCGTCATTGTCGATGATTACTCTCGGTTTACATGGGTGAAATTTCTTAAAGCAAAAAATGAGGCACCTAAATTCATCATCGGATTTCTCAAGATGATTCAAGTGCGTCTCAACACTACTGTCCGACGCATTCGTACAGATAATGGAACCGAATTTGTGAATCAAATTTTGCGTGA
The DNA here is from genome assembly GCA_025667525.1 of Glebionis coronaria. Lineage (NCBI taxonomy): Eukaryota > Viridiplantae > Streptophyta > Magnoliopsida > Asterales > Asteraceae > Glebionis > Glebionis coronaria. The sequence continues at coordinate 523,073,916 of CM046874.1, read as the reverse complement.
TTATTATGAAGAAGTTGGCATATCTCATGAAACATCCGTTGCACGCACTCCACAACAAAACGGTGTCGTTGAAAGGCGAAATTGCACACTTATGGAAGCTGCTCGAACGATGTTAATTTACGCAAAGGCTCCATTGTTTTTATGGGCAGAAGCAGTATCTACAGCAGTGTACACCCAAAACCGGTCACTAATCCGTAAACGTCATGGTAAAACACCTTATGAGCTTCTCCATGGAAAAGTACCAGATTTATCATATCTTCATGTATTTGGTTCTCTTTGCTATCCAAATAATGATGGTGACAATTTGGGAAAACTTCAACCAAAGGCTGATATTGGTATTTTCATTGGTTACGCCCCAGCAAAGAAGGCATACCGAATCTACAACCGTAACTCTCGCAAGATCCTCGAAACTATGAATGTTGATTTTGATGAGCTGACAGCAATGGCTTCTGAGCAAAGCAGCTCTGAACCCGCACTTCATGAAATGGGACCCAGTAACATTAGTTCTGGTCTTGTCCCAAACAACCCTACTTCATCATCATTTACACCACCTTCTAGGACTGAATGGGATACGTTGTTTCAACCGTTAATTGATGAATTCTTTACACCTCCTAGTATTGTTGCTCCTGAAACTGAGGTAATAGCTCCGGTAACCAAAGTTGTCGCTACAGCAACCGTTGCACAATCAGATACATCTGCACCTACAATTGGTCAAGATATAGCTTCAACAAGTAATTCTCAACAAACACCTGCTTCAACTACCCATGTCATGCCTATTGATGATGAAGAGGATGATGATGATCACGGTTTGGAATTCGCTCAAATGCGTGAACTTCCATTCTTTGGTGTACCAATTCCCGACCCTAATCAAGTCGGGTCGTCCACCTCAGAGGAAGCTCCTTCTACAGTTTACTCCAATCCACGGATTCGTGAACATGACAGCAAGTGGACAAAGGATCATCCTATAGATTCTATTATTAGTGACCCTAATCGTCCGGTATCCACACGAAGTCAGTTACAAGAAAATGCAATGTTTTGTCATTTTGATGCTTTCCTCACTGAAGTTGAACCTAAGACATGGCAACAAGCTTTTACTCAATCATGTTGGATAGAAGCTATGCAAGAAGAACTTAATGAATTTATACGTCTTGAAGTATGGGAACTTGTCCCATGCCCAGATCAAGTGCAGTTACTCACTTTGAAATGGGTTTACAAGGTGAAACTCGATGAGTTAGGCGGAATATTGAAGAACAAAGCTCGACTAGTAGCTCGTGGATACAAGCAATTATTGGGCGTCGACTTTAAGGAATCCATTGCACCTGTTGCCCGTTTGGAATCTATTAGACTATTCCTCGCTTATGCAGCCCATATGAATATGATTGTCTATCAGATGGATGTGAAGACGGCATTTCTTAATGGTGAAATCAAGGAAGAAGTCTATGTTCAACAGCCGGATGGTTTTGTGAATACTAATTATCCTAATCATGTATACAAGCTTAAGAAGGCTCTCTATGGGTTAAAGCAAGCTCCACGCGCATGGTATGATCTATTGTCACAATTCCTTATTACGCAAGGCTTCGCTAAAGGCAAGGTGGATCCCACGCTGTTCATTCAAAAACGAGGTAAAGATATGATTATGGTACTAATATATGTTGATGATATTATATTTGTAGCCTCGACCCAAACCTTATCCGACGAGTTTGGGACACTCATGTCTTCCAAGTTTAAGATGTCAATGATCGGCAAGGTATCATTCTTCTTAGGTCTTCAGATATCACAGAGTCCCAGAGGCATCTTTATCAATCAATCCAAGTATGTCCTTGAATCGCTTAAGAAATATAAGATGGAATCTTGCGACCCCGTGGACACTCCAATGGTGGAAAAATCTAAGCTTGATGCAGATCCACATGGAGTTGCCGTTGATCTGACACTTTATCGTGGAATGATCGGTACTCTTCTGTATATCACAGTCAGTCGACCTGATCTTCAGTTTGCTATATGTATGTGTGCCAGGTATCAAACTAGGCCTACTGAGTTACACTTAGCTACTGTTAAAAGGATCTTTCGATATCTTAAAGGAACCATTAATCGGGGACTTTGGTATTCGAAGGACTCTTCTATTGCACTAATGGCATATGCAGATGCGGATCACACGGGTTGTCAAGATACAAGGCTTAGCACGAGTGGAACATTGCAACTACTAGGAGATTGATTAATTAGTTGGGCATCGAAAAGGCAGAAAAGCGCTGCAATTTCAAGTATGGAAGCAGAATACATAGCTATGTCCGGTTGCTGTGCTCAAATTCTTTGGATGAGATCGCAATTAACCGACTATGGTCTAGGTTTCAACAAAATTCCGATGTACTGTGACAACAAGAGTGCAATTGCTTTATGCTGCAACAATGTTCAATTCTCCCGGTCGAAGCATATTGACATTCGCTACCACTTCATCAAGGAGCAAGTGGAAAATGGAGTGATCGAGCTTTACTTTGTCCGATCTGAGTATCAATTGGCGGATATTTTCACGAAGGCTTTAGATCGCGCTCGAATTGAATTTTTGCCGACAACCTAGGAATGAGAACCTTCTCGCCTGAGACTCTAAAGGAACTGGCAGATGAAGCGAAAGAATAGTGGTGGTAAAACTATTCTCCGTATCCTTGGTGATCATCTTCATATATTGTTTATATTTTTATCCACAAAAGCAAAATACAAAAATATAAAACCATATAAAAACCATAAAAATTGAAAAATCTAGAAAAATCCAAAAATATTTTTACTTTATTTTTTCAAAGGCATGTCTTTTGGGACGATAATATTTACGGCCTTAGAAATGTTGATTACTATTGACACGGCGCCATAAATAGAGTTCGGACAAAAGTTGTAAATATTTCATAAAACATGCCTAAATGGCTTGTAGTTATTTCTGACTACAACCCGGTTTTCATATTAAAGTCAAGTATTTCTTATGAAAGCTTTGGCTCACAACGGGAATTAATTTTTTCGGGCAAGGTTTACTTTAAAACCTTGTAAGGGATCAAGTTTACTTTATAACTTGGTCTAACACAAATCTATGTACGCCTCAGTGCATTTATTTGTTAAAACTAGAGAAGTCTTGTTTTTATGAAGCTATCATCTCTACAACCATAGCAATCTACAATTGGTATCTACATACTCGACGATGCGACTACTCAACCGACGACTACAGCTCTTTCAATAGAACACGGGTCAACAATTGAGGGGGAGCAATTGTCAAGCATTCAGAATCTTTGATGCCGAACGTGCCAAGCTCACTAACTGGTGTCAAGACAACAATACCAATCGTACATGTGGTGTCAAGTGATGAATTCAGACGTGACGAGGCGACCAACATATGCTGACAAGAACCATTTGATCTTATCATATGATTTTCTCATCTATCAGGTCCAACCATGTCAATTCTTTTCTAATATGGTGAATATGTGATCATGTTACAAATCGGTATCATATCTCATACGCTTAATATCATGAAGATAAAGTGGACATGCATTTTTCTTCCCACAACCTTTATTAAAACTTCATTAAATCAATTGATATTAAAAACATCAATTGGGTTAATATTTTTAATATGGGGAGAAAATGTGATTTAATATGGGATATTATCACAAATGTTTGACTGAATGTGCTGGCTCATCTCGACATATGCGAAATGTTTTCGAATATCGTGGCATATGTTAAGGGGGAGCAAAACGGATTTTCATATCAAAATGGATTTTCATGGTGACATATACTTACCCAAAACCCATTTATATCACGACGATGAAGATTGTGGTGACATAAGGATGGTAGGATAGGTTAAGTCCAATGATTCTTCTAGAACCGGAGGAATCTTCCCAAGGACATTCCATAGCTAGAAATAGTAGTCCTTAGGAAAGATGGAGAAAGATTGTGAACGTAGATGAATGCCGACCAAGTACTTAAGTTAGAACTGGAACAATCACAACAAGGTGCTAGTTATGACGTATTGGTAAGCATTGAAGGGGTTGAAGAATGAAAAAGAATTGTAAAGATAAAGGGTGTAAAGAAAGAAGCCCTCCTTACAACCTTAGGCAAAAACCGGGTCAATACATATGCTATTGAGATCATTTTAATGATTCTCGATATTGAAGACAGACATCATGGACCCAGTGATGCAATGCACAACCCATCCCAGCTAACTCAGATATCTCTCAAAAGGTATTTGTTTTAATCACACGGAGACAACGCATTATCTATTGATTTATTCACTCCGAATAAATTGGTATTGAAAAGGTGGCACTCCTCTCTAGCCTCCGATCACTAAAATCCAAAGTGCACGATCGTGTCTAGAGCCATTTGAGATCATTAAATATCTCATTAGGACACACTTTCATATTTCCTTGCTTCTTCACACACTGTGAAAAGTAAGAAAGATTTTAAGAGTCCTACGTAAAATCTTCATGATCTTGCCTGAACATCCGAGTAATACGAAAGTATTTACAATGAAGATGGAAATCCTTCTTGAGTGAATATCAAAAAGCTCATGGTAGGTGACTTGTGCGATTCTTTATGAATCAAACTTGTGATAACTGGAAAGCAACATCTGTTTAATTCTTAACTGAATTTAAACACATTCCAGGCCTCTACGCAATATCCTAGTGATCTTGCCAGAACACTCAGAGTGATACCTTAGAGTTCACAGTGATGAGTGGAAATTCTTCTAGTGTTAACCTCAAACAGCACTTGGTAGGTAACTTGCAAGATTCAGTATGAATCAAGCTCGTGACAACTGGAAAGCAACGATGGTGCGATTCTTTAATGAATCAAACTTGTTCCAGGAAACAGAATTGACGGCTTCAATCATGTGGATAATTTTATCCAAATGATTCACTCTTTACGTTCGCAGTCAGCTTTGGACGGTCGAGTAAAGAGAACGGGTTTACCCGCGAATTCCTGTCAGGAAGTTACTTAATTGAAACTATCTGTCACGGGTACGATATCTAATATCGTCCAACGGTCTTCACCGATCGGAGGTAAAATGCTACCGAATTAGAATGAAATGTTCAAAGCCATTTCGTTCGTGTCTACTTATGTTGCGGCATTTGAAGACGGTGGTGTTGCGGGATCCAAGAAGAAGTCGTCCCCGCATGCTTATACTTTATGCACTTAATACCTCATCTAATTCAAGAAAGCCTAAAAGTTAAGTCTTCCGCTGTATCAAACTCTGAAGCTTTCAAGAATTACGAATGTATAAGTATGTGGGACATGGCGTCACGAAGTGGCGAAGATCACATGTGATGGATGCACAAGATCAAGGCAAGAGATTAATTCTCAAGATTGATATCAAAGATCACATCAGCATGTTCACCAGAAAAATAAAAGGAAAAGAAAGACGAAGACTACGAGCTCAAGACAAGCATAGTATTCTAGGTTTATTTCATTATTGTAACTCTGGTAACGCCCTTGTTTGGAGTGACCTCCCTTAGGGGGAGATTGTTGGAAATACGTTTTACGTATTAAGAAGGATCGGTCACTCCAACGATAGTCCACGTATTAGCTCATAGTTTAGTTAATCTTCTTCATTTATCAAACAAGTCCAAGCCTAGCCTACAACATGTGTAGGCCGGCCCAAACGTGTAAGCCCAAGCCCATTACAAGGCTTGGGTATATAAACCCTCTCCTTTGATGGAGAGGGTGTGTGGTTTCATAATTTACACATAGTTCTCTTAACTTTCTCTCTCTAAAAGTGTGAAATCCACCATCTCTTTCTCTCTCTAAAACATAAGTACAGATTTACGAATCTACAAAAGACAAACAAATAAACAAACATCAAACATATAGGTGTCTAAAATGTATCACTTATTCAAACAATGAAAAGAAAACTAAGAGGAAAGGGATTCCTCCTAATGCAATCCTAGAAGCCTCTAAACTCTAGCCACTTCTAACATCATCCTTCATAACTACCTCACCTGAAAATGACACTAAAATCTGTCAACATAAAGTTGGTGATAACATAGGTTTAAGTTATCAAAACATCTTAAGAAACATTGTCAACCGCTGTAAATAAGTTGAAGAAAACAAATTAAAGCAATGGACCATAATGTGATAATCATGTTACATACAACTACAAACAAAGCACAATTATATCAGTCAAGAACACACAATAAGAACAGTGCACCACACTATAACAATCAAGAAGTATCCCGTCACACACAAGAAAAACGCACCACACTATCCGGATCTTTCCCACACCACTAGTGGAAGATGAACCATATCCCCGTTGAGATATCTTGCCTCCGAAGAGACGATGCACAAGTACTCAGGACGGATCGTGCCCCATGCTCCACAGACATCACAACTGGTCCCATAGACGCCCATACATCTATGTACCAAAGCCAATCACAACCCAAACAAGATTCACATATCAGAACACATATCAAAGCACATATGAGAACACATAAGCACGCATGTCAAACAATCACACATCTATGTCCAAACATTTATAAAAATATAGTACCAAAATATTTTAAGAACACTACAAGTGTCATCTCCATCCCATACTAGAAGAAAACATTTAAAAACTCAGTGAAAATGAGACTATGAACTCACCTGATAGCACAGCAAGCTAGCACTCCTGCAAACCTATAAAATCATACACGACACCCTTAGCTCAGTTCTTAACACCCAAGTTAAGTAACAATCAAGGAGATGAATCTAATCCCACAAATCCCCGCTATCTAGTTCTCCCACTACAAGCTATTCTATACGTAAAGATCCAGTTTTCCCCCGGTATAGTTTACTAGTCACCAAACGATCACATGAAGTGAACTTAACACCACAATTGGCTCCTACCCTAATGGAGTTATGTTATAATATGATCTAAGAACTCCCAAAACCAATTTTACTTTATAATTACACGTTTAACCCTTTCGTTTAGTCTCTACACCAAAAGTCGTTTTCACCAAAACTGATTTTCTGAACATGCTAAATGTTTGTCACCAAAAGCCCGACTTAAACACCATACTTTTATTGAAAACCCCCAGTACTTTCATATACTTTATAAAGAGTTCTCAAATAAAAAATCTTTGGCTATCTCATTCGTTTGGTTAGGTTTTGACTCAAATTACCGAAATCCAAATTTATTCCCGAACAGCGCACTGTTTTTGTAAAAATTGTTTGCGACCTTCCCGAACCCATTTTCGACCAAACTTACATTTCTGAAAAGTAGACTTTCTGAACTTAATTTAAAAAAACGAAACTCAACCAAAGGTGCTACCTACTGCCCGGAACAGTTGACACAAGACAGCCCTAAAAATCATACTGTTTTACGCCTTTATGCACGAATCCTTTAAACATCATTAATTAGCCTTTAATTATTAAACAAGAACCCTAAAATCATTAATAGATCTTAATTAATAAAAACATGAATTATATTAAGTTTTAATTGATCACTTACCTTGAATCAAGAAAAATTAATGAACCCTAATCATAATTTCGACTCCTCTTGATACCCCTGGAAGATTTAGACTGATTGTAGGTTTATTTAGAGTTATTAGTCGTTTTTAGGGGTCCAGTGGTGTTTATATAGGGCTTGGTAACCTTCTAGACAAGTTTAGGCCAAATTAGGACTTTTAAATTGTAATTATCCTATTTTTATAAATTTAATTATTAAAATTTCGGCTATGGGACCCACAAATTCGACTCCCCTCTGTGTTTTATTATATTTACACTCTCCCTTTCCTATTTTATGTTTACTTATACTCCTATACACTTTCAGGTCGAAACTAAGCACCCTTTTGCTAATTTTTCGACTTTTTACGCGATTTTCGAACTAGCCTTCATTTCTAAAAGTTTCTAAATATAGAAAGTAACTCTAAAACTTATCCTAACCATATTATATATACTTAATAGATACATACAACATACTATACGTACACAAAACCTTATAAAACAATACCCAAACTTTTCTGTAGTTCAATTTTAAACTCATTTCATTTCATTTCATTTCCAACTTGTACCATGATTTACACATCATGTAACTCACTTAATTATTCCTGATTCCCAGTTGATCACTTACGAGTCACAACTGACTCGCCAAAACCCGAGTTGTCACATCATCCCCTCCTAATAGAAATCTCGTCCCGAGATTTACTATCAAACTCAAAATTATTCTCAGCAAACAAATGGGGATACATATCCCTGATAAAACCTTCATGTTCAAACGTGAACTCAGTTTATACTAAAATAATCTCAACCAACAACACATGAGCCTTAACCTTCTGTGAGGAAACTTATTAAAACCATAAAGTTATGTAACTAACCTAACTAAATCTCGTAACTCATCAAACAAGAACTATCTTGAAACCAAGTTAGGAGCCGTCACATAACTCGAAGGGTTTAAAACTATCACCCCGATTTTAGTCTTACTTATAAATACCATGAATCAGAACTCCTCAAATATAACCACATATTCTTAGGTCGAAAGAACTCTCAAGTTCTATCCCAAAATACCCAAAACACAAGTTTAAACCACGTTGTTCGAAAATTAACCTTCAATTCGACACTTGTACAATTAATTAGACCTAGCTACTGACCTTCATTTACTAAACATTCTGAATATTTGAAAAGTACGTTTCGAGTACATAATTTTAGGCTTTTAAATCACCCAAAAAGCTTTAAAAACGAATAAGTTATGACTAAAATGATTTTACCTAACATCTGCCCAGACATTAGCGACAGTTTCTGACAGTTTAGCGATGAATTCTTACAGTTTAGCGACAATTTCTGCCTAATCCGATTAAACAAAAAAATGATTTTAAACCCTAAAACCCCTTATTAATTACCAAATTCAAGCCCTAATTTATTTTAATTCCAGAAAATTAAAACTCTCACCCATCATATGATTAAATACATGATTTTAACATATTTAATTTAATAAGAACAAAAATTTAACTAAATATCATTAGCTTTAGGTGATCAAAACCAAAAAAAAATTTTTTAAAAAACAAGTCATGCTTATATGTTAAAGAATTTATACTTCACCTTATTTCAAACACGGTACCGACACTTTACTCTTATTTCACCGACTACCAACAACTATTCTAACTATTTGTAAATTCGATTTTTTTACCACGTAAGACACAAAACAAAATATATCGTTATCCCAAAAAGAATTCTCCACCATCTCAGTAGCCTCTATACAAGAGTACCGTTTTACAAACGAACACGTGAAATGAGGACTCGATAAATACGCTACTACAGAAGTTGAACATCCCAAAGAGAAAAGAGCTAGAAAACCATCCTAAGAATACAACCGATAAATAGAAGGGAGATATATATATATATATATATATATATATATATATATATATATATATATATATATATATATATATATATATATATATAATATATATATATATATATATATATATATATATATATATATATATATATATATATATATATATATATATATATATATATATATATATATATATATATATATATATATATATATATATATATATATATATATATATATATATATATATATATATATATATATATATGTATATATATATATATATATAGGCATAGGCGTACATACACTCAAGTCCATCCAACATATACTATACAAGCATGTATTAAGCCTCTTTCATGCAACCATACTTAGGAATCCATTGATGTCGTGGTACTTGTATAACTATGTTGGCCACCATACTTATACCAGTCCTCTTTCACTAATGCACTCCCTCCTATGATGACACTTATAAGAATTAATACTACACATAACACATCAGTATACCAACTCAAATAAGCACATAGATCCTACAACTGACATAAGCACATAATCCACAACATAACATAAGGTCCAAAATTCCATGTATCAAACTAACGTAGCCAATGCATGAAACACATAAACTCGTAATCCAGTTGAACCAGCGTAGACAAAATTCAAAATGTATAAAGAACATAAAAGCATAATTAAACGAAATCCAACAATGACTAGCGTATACGACTATGGTTCAACCTGCACTAGTCAAAACTCATAAAGAAAATAACATGTAGCTAAGTATGAACTTACTATGGTTCAATTCATACTAGTCAAAACATCGTAATAAATAACATCCAAAAACATCAATTAATATAAAATGCACACATATTCATATGACGCCTATATGCAGGGACCCTTAAGCTATGGACTAGGCTACGCGACTAGGCAACCTAATTTTCTATAACCTGGCTCTAATACCATTCTATCACACCCCACCATGGTGGTATATGGGGTGCGACGTATGGATATCATCACAACAATAGTATGGGAGAACTATATGAAATAGAAATGTCATAAAAAGGTAACACGATGTCATGACAATATCTCAAACAATGTAGGCGTCTAGGTAAGTATGTAACAGGCCTACGTCTTACCAAAGACAAACAAATAAACAAACATCAAACATATGGGTGTCTAAAATGTATCACATATTGAAAAAATTAAAAGAAAACCAAGAGGAAAGGGATTCCTCCTAATGCAATCCTAGCAGCCTCGAAACTCTAGCCACTTCTAACATCATCCTTCATAACTACCTCACCTGAAAATGACACTAAAATCTGTCAACATAAAGTTGGTGAGAACATAGATTTAAGTTATCAAATCATCTTAAGAAACATTGTCAACCGCTGTAAATAAGTTGAAGAAAACAAATTAAAGCAATGGACCATAATGTGATAATCATGTTACATACAACTACAAACAAAGCATAATAATATCAGTCAAGAACACACAATAAGAACAATGCACCACACTATAACAATCAAGAATTATCCCGTCACACACAAGAACAACGCACCACACTATCCGGATCTTTCCCACACCACTAGTGGAAGATGAACCATATCCCCGTCGAGATATCTTTCCTCCGAAGAGACGATGCACAAGTAATCGGGACGGATGGTGCCCCACGCTCCACACACATCACAACTGGTCCCATAGATGCCCATACATCTATGTACCAAAGCCAATCACAACCCAAACAAGATTCACATATCAGAACACATATCAAAGCACATATGAGAACACATAAGCACACATGTCACACAATCACACATCGATGTCCAAACATTTATAAAAATATAGTACCAAAAGATTTTAACAATACCACAAGTGTCATCTCCATCACATACTAGAAGAAAACATTTAAAAACTCAGTGAAAATGGGACTATGAACTCACTTGATAGCACAGCAAGCTAGCACTCCTTGAAACCTATAAAATCATACAAGACACCTTTAACTCAGTTCTTAACACCCAAGTTAAGCAACAATCAAGGAGATGAATCTAATCCCCAAAATCCCCGCTATCTAGTTCTCCTACTAGAAGCTATTCTATACGTAAAGATCTAGTTTTTCCCCGGTACAGATTACTAGTCACCAAACGATCACATGATGTGAACTTAACACCACACTTGCCTCCTACCCTACTGGATTTATGTTGTTATATGATCTAAGAACTCCCAAAACCAATTTTACTTTATACTTACACGTTTTACCCATTTGTTTAGTCTCTACACAAAAAGTCGTTTTCAACAAAACTGATTTTCTGAACATACTAAATGTTTGTCACCAAAAGCCCGACCTAAACACCATAACTTTTATTGAAAATCTCCAGTACTTTCATATATATTATAAAGAGTTCTCAAATAAAAAATCTTTGGCTATCTCATTTGTTTGGTTAGATTTTGACTCAAATTACCGAAATGCAAATTTATTCCTAAACAGCGCACTGTTTTTATAAAAATTGTTTGACGACCTTCCCGAACTCCATTTTCGACCAAACCTACATTTTTGAAGAGTACACTCTCTGAACTTAATTTAAAAAAAAGTTAAACTCAACCAAAGGTGCTACCTACTTCCCGTAACAGTCGATACAAGACAGACCTAAAAATCGGACTGTTTTACGCCTTTATGCACTAATCCTCTAAACATCATAAATTACCCTTTAATTATTAAACAAGCACCCTAAAATCATTAATAGATCTTAACTACTATATTTTTTAGAAAATTAGTAAAAATCTAATCATCTCAATGATTGTTAATTAACACTACAATTATGATTATTTAATAATAACATGAATTATATTAAGGTTTAATTGATCACTTCCCTTGAATCAAGAAAAATTAATGAACCCTAATCATAATTTTGACTCCTCTTGATACGATGGAAGATTTAGACTGATTGTAGGTTTATTTAGAGTTAGTAGTCGTTTTTAGGGGTTCAGGGGTGTTTATATAGGGCTTGGTAACCTTCTGGACAAGTTTAGGCACAATTAGGACTTTTAAATGATAATTATCCTATTTTTATTAATTTAATTATTAAAATTTCGGCTATTGGACCCACAAATTCGAATCCCCTCTGTGTTTTATTATATTTACACTCTCTCATTCCTATTTTATGTTTGCTTATACTCCTATACACTTTCGGGTCCAAACCAGGCACCCTTTTGCTAATTTTTCGACCTTTTACGCGATTTTCGAACTAGCCTTCATTTCTAAAAGTTTCTAAATATATAAAGTAACTCTAAAACTTATCCTAACCATATTATATATACTTAATGCATACATACAACATACTATACGTACACGAAACCTTATAAAAACAATACCCGAACTTTTCTGCAGTTCATTTCTGAACTCATTTCATTTCATTTCATTTCCAACTTGTACCATGATTTACACATCATTTAACTCATTTAATTCTTGCTTATTCCCAAAATCACTCATAAAAACATATAGAATATATTGTGCACACAACCTAACACATAATTAGCGGTTAACGGGTGACAACTAACTCTCCAAAACCCGAGTTGTCACAGGTTTGCTGAAAAACATCTCACTGCCCGCGGTGCTCCTAAATATGGGGCGGTTCCATATCAATATGGAACCGCGGTTTGCATTAAGGAACCGCAGACAGAAGACGAATTTTGTGAAAATTCTCAACTTTCTAAAAAGTCCATTTTAGGTAAATGGCCAAAACATCTTGTTGTTAACAATGTTAAATTACCTATAATTGATAAAAAGGAAGTTGATAAATTCTACAAGCCTTAAACTAAACCTCTAATGGGAATGAGAAATTTATCAAGACAATCATCTGCTCCTCCAAGAGTACGTAATGATTCAAGGCCTAGAAGTAGAACACCAACACCTAAAAGGAATGATCAGTCTAAGTCATGATCTAAGAGTAAGACACCAACACCTAGAAACAACAATAACTCTAGGTCTAGATCAAAGACTCCTAAGAAAAACAATGGAAATCAAAATTCATATGAATTGGAATAACTTTCAACAATGTTTTTCTCCATAGGGCATGTGTCCTCCATTTATGCATCCCAGCCAAATGTAAGGGATGTTTGGAACTAACAACTTTGGACCCATGAGATATTGGGGACCAAATGTTTGATCTTGTGTGTTGTTACCTAGATATACTTGGGAGTCGATTTGGAGCCCGATGAGTGGATTAAGGATAGTGGTTGTTTTAAACACATGACGGGTAATCGGAATTTGTTCTCATCCTACAAAGCATATAATGGAGGTAACGTTACTTTCGCTAATAAGCTACGTGGTAACATCATTGGCAAAGGTATGGTTTCTCTTGATTCCGTGACCATCAAAAATGTTGAACACGTAGATGTTGATCCCAAACTTAGACCGATTTAGCTTTCTGTAAACGAGAATGAATCAAGTTAAACATTTAAAGAAACTTAGTTGTATATGAAACAATCTAAGTATTATGCGGAATTAATACTTAAACAAGAACACACAAACAGAATAAACCAAACTTTCACTTTGATTGATTAATCGAACTTGCGTATAATGAAAGTGTAAAACATATATTGAACTAAAAAATAAAGGCCTCCTTTTATAGAATAAGGAACCTTGTACAAGAGTCTACATATCAACTATTTTAGGTAAAGATAAACATAAGAAATACATTGTCGAACATATCTTTACTAGAAACATAAAACGTGTAGACTAAGTATCCTATCAGTTCTTGACTTCTTCTCATCAACGCTTGACTTCTTCTTGTTAACGCTTGATCTGACAACGCTTGATTTCTTCCTATCAAGTCCAATTTCCTCTTGTTAGCGTCTAAGTGTCTTGGCTTCATTTTATTCCCAACAATCCTCCCCTAAACTTGATATCTACTCTAGGAATCAAGTTTCTGAATAAAAACTAAGTACAGGGAGGATTCTTACAAATACAAATTACTTATTAAGCTGGAAATAAATAAACCTAATTAAATCTTTGCCAACGTCACTTGTGTAATCCATCTCCAGCTGTGTTGACACCATTTTCTTCAAAACTTCTTTGGACATAGGATATTCAGCATCCACAAGAAGATACTCAGAAAACTTTGTAGTACTAAAATGATACACACCAACTGCTGAATGTAGACGCCATTGAAGTCCAGTGACATCATCAAGATCCTTCCATACTAGATCTTCATCATTTGGCTCATACATTTTCTTGAATGTTGACCAAATCTTTATTCCATTGACTGAAGTAGGTGCTTCAGTCTCATACTTGGCCTGCATCAATCTCCAAAGATCTGCCAAGTCTTCCCTATCCAGGCTTGCAAACAAAGACATAAGAGTAGTGAAAGTATGTACATCTTTCCCATATCTTCCAATCATCCAAAACACACTTGCATCTTCTTTATAGTGAACTATAGGGTTGCGGGAATCATGAGGTAACACTTCTACCATATGTGAAGCTTCTAAGGGTGAGAGCTTAATACTCCTTCTAAGAACAGCTTCACTAGGATTCACTCTATCCAAATTTTCTAGGAACTCAAGTGGAACTCCCTTCTTCAAAGGTCTTGGTGCAACTAAAGCCTGTTAGATCTGCATCTCTTCTGCAAGTTCTTCATTTCTTTCATCCGAAAGAAGTCTGATAGTGTTCTGCTCTTGCACACTTGCCCATATAGGATAGGCTTTATATTCTAACTCATCAAAGGACAAACCCTACAACTTCTTAAAAGTCCAACCGCCTTGATGACATCTAAGAAGCATGTAGTAGAGCTCCCTTCTATCCGTTTTAGACTATGCAAGAACCTTGCTAGCCTTATACTTCAGAATCACCTTGCAATCCCTTTGAACTCTGAGAAGAATCTCCAAACCCCAATTTGATCTGAAAGTGTCATGTCTGGATTCTCCATTACCTTATTCTCCTATGCAAAGTACATCTGAGCTACTTCAGGCATCTCATAATCCACCTGATTCTTCAACTTTGCAATCCTTTCCTTTGCCAACTCATCACCATATTCAAGTCTTTCTAGTTCTTCAAGAATCATCACACTTGAATCTGTACTCTCATCATCACTACCTTCTTTATTGCCTTCCGAAGTAGCCACAAATAGGGACTCAATAGCATCAATCTTCTTCTTCTCTTTTTCCTCAAGTTATGCAGCCATCATGGAATCAAACTTTACTTGGGCTGCATCCTTGGGAGCTGTTTCTTCTACCATAATCCCTTTACCTTTATCTAATACATCAATGGTGGGTAAAGAGATTGATGATACATGTGTAGACACGTCCTTGATAATAGCTGATTACTGGGATACATCAACCACACCAGCAGGTCTATCAGCGTCCAAAATCTGCTTGTCAACGCCTAACTTACTCCTATCAACGCTCAAACTCTATGTGTCAACGCTTGGCTTAGAAACCTGTTCCAGCATCTCCATAAATGATATTTTCGTTGGAGTTTCCAGGGACACATCAATAATTGTCCTCTCCTTCAAGCTAGTCAAAGCTTCAGCCATCTCCACACGAATAGAACCATCGTAACCTTTGTCACTTAAATTATATGGCTCACTAGCAGCTTCCTCCCCTATGTAAGAATCTTCCCCTGAAGAAAGGACTCTTGTCTGCCTTCTCCTAGTCTCAGCAGCTTTTAAAACAACAATCCTCTCCCTCAATTGCTTGAGTTTAAGGCCTTGTGTAGAGACGGTAAGTACAAGGTCTGCATTTTTCTTTTGCAAGCTAATACAGACAACCGTCAATTCCAACAATGTGTAGGGTTCCAATCTGCCCTCCTTTAGAATGGGAATTTGACCTCCCAAAGTAGAGTCATGGGGCATGGATGGGGTCTTAGTGATGTTAGGACTGGCTTGGCCTGCATCTAAGCTAGTACCAATAGTCCTAGCCCCACCCATGTCACCAACCACACTTGTGGTGGTGGTTCTCTCTACAACATGGCTAGGACCACTATAGGAGAACAATCTAGTAGTCCTTTGGCGTTTTTCCATCCTAAGGTCATGGGGTGTAGAAGATGATGTGGATGGGGTGTCTGTTTAATGGTTAAGGGGTGTTTCGGTTTGTTGTAAAAGGGTATCAGCGTTTGGATTTGAAGTGTTAACGCCAACATTTAATGTGTCAGCGTTGAAGGGTTCTTGATCAATGTCCATTTGCTGAGGTGATGGTGGTTGTTTAGGCACTGGGTCTAGTTGTGGTAGTGGGTCTGGCTGAGGTTGTGCTGTTGCAATAACAACAAGCATGGCTTGGGTAAGGGGTAAGTCTCTATGAGAGGGTGAATCCATCTTCCCAAAAAGTGCTTTCTTTTGAACAAGGATCTTATAAAAATCATTGTGATCCCTATTGCAGTATCTTTGGTTATCAAAAACCATTTTTAAAAACCTTGGGTAAGCAAGAGTCATCTTGCTACCCTTGTTATGACACATGCCATCAAAAATCATTTTTGAAAAATTATATTTTTGCCGAGTAGTAATATACACAATGGCACTCCCAATTGAAGGGTTAATTTCAT
Source organism: Glebionis coronaria (assembly GCA_025667525.1). Taxonomy (NCBI): domain Eukaryota; kingdom Viridiplantae; phylum Streptophyta; class Magnoliopsida; order Asterales; family Asteraceae; genus Glebionis; species Glebionis coronaria. Next base: position 523,057,096 of record CM046874.1, on the reverse strand, counting down.
TATGTGCAGTACATTTGGGACTTAAACATTGAAGAATGACATGTATCAAGTACTTCCAAGCTGGGGGAAATTCCTGTTTTATATATTTGTTTAAATGGCCATCTTCTGGCAAAGGATAACCCAAAGCTTGGAGTCCTTGTTCTAGCTCACCAATGGGTAGGATGGTTATACCATCTGCATCATTAAGATGCAAAGCTTGGCGAACCAAAGCTTCAGTAACCACCCATGGACAGTAGCAATCAATGTAGTCACATTATTAACTGTTGAGGAAGTGACGGTATTCCAAAACTGTTTAATATGTGTGACAGGGATAAGTGGAGCATGAGAAAGTGCATACCTGAGAGGGGATGCATTCAAATACTCAACCATCTGAGTATATTGAGGAAACAGAGCATTGTCAGCTTCTAAATAAGCAACCATGTTATGCTGACTTCTGAACCCCAATTCCAAATCGCTTGGTTTAAACTTAGGCGCCATTGATGTAGAAAGCTGTTATAAATGTTATGAAAGATGAAGGTTTGTGAAAATTTAGTTAGACAAGAATAAGCAGTTACCCTTTTTCAAAAGAATGAGCCAAATATATAGGAGAGGTGAAAACATGTTATTGGTCAATACATGAGGTAGTTATATTCAAACCATAATGATGTAAATCTTGAAAAAGATATAACTTATCTCTTGCATTAATAAAAAGTTACCAACTCCTAAAATTACGGCCCAAATTTTCGTCAAAAATAACAACTGGGTAGGACCCAATGTTTATCAACGGTAAAAAATAACTTATCAACGCCAACGGCTATATTCTTATCAACGGTGGATTTTACCATGTCAACGTCAAAATTGGTCCTAACAACGTTTGGAAATAAAACTGTCAGCGTCCAAAAATAAAATAATGTAAAAGAAAAAGGACCTTAACAAAGTAATTTATCCTAGTGAAGATAACTTATAGACTGAAAATCACCATAGGGTGGCAAGCACTGTCCAATCATGCACACTTGCTTAAGCAAGATAGACATAATTGTCCTCAAGTGTTCCTTGCTAACCAAAGTTCTAAACAATAAAGTTATCTTGTAAAATCCTTTGTAACTTCCCAGGTAAGCCCAATAAAAATCATACCCAAGTCTCCCAACAGACCACATCCAATTCTATGTCAAAAAGTCTTGGCAGCGTACAAAGTATATCAACTTTGCATGCTACAGTGCCTCACAATTTAGTAAACTAACTCGTACTCACCAGTGGACACAATCTAGAATTGTGATAAGAGTATTATATGAATACCCAAAATGTCCTAAAGGTTTCCTAAACCTCCCCTTAAAATAAGATATACAAGTTGCCAAATAAAATACATGCAATAAAAAATTTATGTCAAGATAGGAATATAAATATTCCAACCATCATCCATAAACTTGAACATGCTCCAAGTAAGCTCCAAGGATCCATAAGCAACTCTGTATCCATTTGTACAATGCTAACAATGTCTGCATAATTAGATTAAAAACCACAAAACTAACATATTGCTGTCAACGTCATTTTAACACTTGTTAGCATTAAAATAACCTTTGTTAGCGTTAGATAAATAAAGTGGAAAACCTAATTTTGTACAAAGACCAATAATAATGCATATCCTGTACATAATTTTACAATAAGTTCCAAAAACACATATTAGGTAAGATTGATCATTCTAATACTTGTTACCAAATATTGAAATCTCCCAGTATCAAAAGGTTTAGTTAATAAATCTGCCACATTTTCTTCTGTGTCAACCCTATCTGGTTGTATTAAACCTTTTTCAAAACAATCTCTTATAAAATGATGTCTAATTTCTATGTGTTTTGTTTTAGAATGATGTATAGGATTTTTAATAATGCATAAAGTACTGTTACTGTCTACAAAAATCTTGGTATGCATAAAATTATACCCATAATCCAATAGTTGGTTCTGAATACATAAGACTTGTCACAACAAGCAGCTGCAGCTACATATTCTTCTTTAGTTGTAGAGTTCGCCAACACTGTTTGTTTCTTTCATTGCCAAGATATCAAACTACTCCCAAGAAATTAGCATCCAGCAGTTGTGGATTTTCTATCAAACTTGTCACCTCCATAATCACTCTCTGAATAAGAAATAAGCTCCAATGGAGAGTCCTTTGGATACCATATTCCCAAGGTGGGATAGCACCTAAGATATCTAAAAATACTCTTGACAGCATGAAGATGACACTCTTTGGGAGTCACTTGATGGCGTGTACATGCACACACAGCAAACATAATGTCAGGTCTAGAAGCTGTAAGATACATCAATGATCCAATCATTGACCTATAATGCCTGACATCCACCTCTTTTCCATCTCCAATCTTTCCCAAGGGTGTTCCCTATCCGTGGGTGTGCTAGCCCGTTTTTCATGTGGAGCAAAACCAAACTTCTTCAAGATTTCTACTACATATTTATCTTGAGAGATAAAGATACCATCTTCTTTCTACTAAACTTGTAACCTTAGAAAGAAGTTCATCTCTCCCATTGCACTCATCTTGAATTTGTTTTTCATGAGCTTGGAAAAGTCTTCACTCATCTTTGGACTGGAAGAGCCAAAGATGATATCATCCACATAGACCTCAACAAGTAAAAAGTCCTTACCAGTCTTCTTGGTAAACAAAGTCTAATCTATGGTGCCCCTCTTGAATCCATTTTCCACCAGATAGGTGGACAATGTGCCATACCGTGCTCTTGGGGCTTGATGAAGACCATACATTGCTTTCTTCACTCTATACACCTTGTCTGGATGTTCAGAATCTTCAAAACCAGGAGGCTGCATTACATATACCTCCTCTGCAATTGTGCCATAAAGAAAAGCACTCTTCACATCCATTTGATATACTGTGAAGCCCATTAATACACGACTTTTGTCCGTATAAAAATTAAAGTTCGAAGTAGTGGTCTAATCGAATTGATCTGGTTTATCTATGCGACTCAGTCGTTCTTTGGTGAAAGAAATAGTTGTGTCGTTGTAGTATATTAAAAAGTGCAAGACGTAAAAGTAAATGGCGGTAAATTAAAGCTAAGTCTAGTTTAAAATAAATGACGGGAATTTAAAAGCGTGACGAAAATTAAAATATGACAAAGTATTAAAAATGTAACTTAAAAACAAAACAAAGCAAAATATAATTCTAAACCCCATTCCATCGGAATACAGATCGGAAAGCTGTCACCACGTCCATCGGAATGTCAGATCGGAATATGGGAGTAAATATATCGGAATGTAGAAAGATGCAACCTATTGGAATGTTTGTTCAGATCGCAAAGTGTCAGATCGGAATCCTTGATCGGAATGTTGCTAGGGAAATTTGGGCAGCACTTCGTCTGGGCAAACCTCAAGAGCCGTCGGAATATGCGATCGCAATGTGCGATCGCAATCCCAGATCGGAATGAGGGGGATGATACCAGATCGCAAAGTAGTCGGAATCCAAAACCCTTCTTCCAATACTGTCACTATAGGAATGAGGAGAAAGCAAGTCGTCGCAATGTGGCAAATCCTTTACTTTCCGATGTATTACACATTCACAATAAGCACAAGACAATAAGCTAAGACTAATAAGCAGTAACCAAATAAACTTAAATGAAATGAAAAAGGACGAGATAATAAGCTAAAAAGTTAAAACCTTTTCGAAATTAAAAAGACGACACTTACGGAAATGAAATTTAAAAATAAAACTTTTGCGAAAAACTTGAAAACACTTAAGTTAAATACCAAATAAGCACATAAGATTGTCAAGCTTATGGCTTACCTCGTATGAAAACTTAAAGGGAAAAGAAAAGACAAAACTTTTAATCAAATAAGAAAAAGATTAAGCAATTGCTTGCTTAATCCGAATTTCAAAACAACCAAAAACAAGAGAAAGGTAGAAAGAGATTGATAGAAATAAACTTGATCAAATATAAATAAAGATTCAAGCAACAAAATAAAGAACACTTACTTGGAATTAAAATCAATTAAAGTGCAAGACAAGTAATTAAAATGGACATGAATTTAAATGACAAGGTAAATAAAATGGAAGAAATAGTGTGTCAAACTATCCAACAAAGAAAAATGCTAATCTAGTCTAATCTATATATAGGGGAGGATTAGGGAGTGCTTAGGAAGCTTCCTCCCCTCTTTCCTTTCTCCTTAATTGCATGCTTAGTCCTTCTCTTTTTAATCTTTTGTTAATTGCACCATTAGTCCTTAAGCCTTTTAATCTTCTTAAATCTTGGACTTTAATGACTTTTGGCTCGGGATTTCTTTGGACTCGTCTTTTAATTCTTCAATAAATAAGACATGAGTTCTTCGACTTTTAGTAAACTTCCGTCTTTTGACTTTTTCTTCGATAAATCTTTAGAATTGGTCTTTGACTTCCGTTCTTTTTGCACTCTTGACTTCTCGACATCGTCTTTCGTCTTTATCTTCGATAAAAGCCCGTGAATGCCAGTGTTTTCTCCACTTTTCACCTTTCCGTCCTAAATCATAACAAAAATACAAACCACGCATAATTCCGACATAAAAGACATAAAATACACGTTTTGGCTCGGTTATTATTGTAATTAAGTGGTAAAAAGGATGGGTGTTTACACACCTATCAAATCCCCTACACTTGACCATTGCAATGTCCTCATGCAATGCATTAGTTACAAAGCATGTTTACATTTTTCATCAAAATCAATCCACGTTGGCCTTTATTAAAGAGATAGAAAACTATACATATTCAAAGTAAAGAAATCAAAAGCATACCTTGGGTTTTGGAAAATGTTGTGAATAATCATCATCCTTTAGTTTTCACTTTCTCCAAACCAAGCTTAAAAACGAGATCATTGTTATTATAAGTTAGCAAACTAACACGATCTCATGTGGGCCAATTATTTACTTAGACTCCCTTATTCCTAGGGGTATCTCTTATATTTTATTTTTGTCTTGAATGATCACGAGGATGCATTTGTTGACTTATTTCGATAGTTATTTAGGCCGAAAATAAAGTGAACGATTTAATCAATAGTTAGCTAAAGGACAAAATCTTTTAAAACTGCTTCTCGGGACCTCATAAAGTTCATATCTTGGCATAACTCGCTTCGCGATTTGAGACCTTTCTCGGACCAATATTTGGCAGCGACTTCATACTTCAAATCTTGAGAGACGTTCATGAAATAATGGTCTTCTCTTCATATAGTAATTTCTTCACTTGAAGTTTTGAGAGATTCATACTTGGACCACGACTTCTTCATTTTTCTCCAATATTTATTTTGGATTTTGATATACAACGATTCGCCTCCTTTTTGGACTTGGCATTATTTATCCTCATACTTTGTTAGGGTCTTTTCGGATAGATTTCTCCATGACTTTTGGGGAGTTTTTGCGTTTCGTCGTGTGTCTCGATCCTTCGTATTGATTTTCGATAAATGATTCTTCACATCACTTTGGATCTTTAGCAAAAAATATAGCCCTCATGTCTTGTTAGGACCTTTTTGGACTCGCCAATCTTCGCATCCCGCTTCAATAAGTTATGCCTTGGCTATGAACTCTAATCCATACCGAGCAACTTTTAAACGATCTTGGGCTAGAAGCTAAGTAACTTTTCAAATCGTACTACCTTATTTATTGCAGATAAATTTATTAGCAAGCGATGGGAGAATAGGCTTATAATTAACTTACATAAATTCCCGAAAGAATACCAAACTTATAATTGGCTCTATCATCTCTCTTTCTCCACAGTTTAAAATCTCAAGGAATGAGACTCGTGGATGCTTAGCCTATTAAATCAAAGTTTTGGGTTTTCGAGTCATCTATAGGATCTTGCCAATTCTTAGACTTTTAAAAGTTTAGAAAACGCATTTTAAAGTTCCCTTGATAAACGACTCTCTAGGATCAATTATAGGAACTTGCGAAAAGTTCTTGTTCTTAACCCGTGAGAGTTAAGACTTTCGCGTTTTATAGCTCCCTATATAAAAGCCTAGCAAAACTTGACTTAAACACGTTAAGGATACTAGCTAGAGTAAACTCAAATAAGTAAACTCGGGTTGAGTCAAAAGATTCACAACGTTTGAAAATTAAAACCTCTTTATTAAAAATTTATTCTAATAAGGAAATAAAGTAACTATACAAAGGTAAAAACTAATAGGCCAAAATAGATCAAAAATTTTGAAAAATGTCGAAAAATTGATTTTCCGGTTAAAATGAGGACAAATACAAGGAAAAGGCCACTTAACTTCGATAGAAGTCCCCCATACACTTAATATAAACATTGTCCTCAATGTTTATGCATGTGCGTGTAAATCCCCTACACTTAGGACATTGTGCACGTTGTTTAAATCTCGCGAAGGAAAAGACAACTAAAGAGATTCCTATTTTAATATTGAAAAATATAAAATAGTGAATCGAAAAGAGTTTAGGATAGAACCGGGAAAATGGAACACGAAATCACGGTTCGTCAAGAATCATCAAGAGTGGATCATTGAGCGCTCGAATCCCTGATTAGTAGAAGAGAGGAAATAGCAAACCAAAGGGTCTCCCCTACACTTAGGATAAAGAAAGCTAAAAGATAGATACATGGGTTGCCTCCCAAGAAGCGCTTGATTTTTGTTAACCGAGTCGTGAGCCTGACTCGACCTTGATCATCATAGGAAGCAGCATGAAACATTTCCACCGGGATCAAAGACATAGTTTTCGTCCATCAAATAGCACAAGCTTAAGGCGAACAAGGCAAGCCAAAGAAGAACAGGCAAGGTTCCCTTAAGCAAAGATGGAGCACGGTGGAAGCAAGGGTGAAGTGGTGCAAGCAGATTTCCATAAGTTCCAAAGACATTTCCTTTTATTTCATTAGGTGGATACTGAGATGGCTTAAAGATTTCAATACCGGGGTCGAACACCTTTTCCTTTAAGGGAAAATAGCACTCAGGCTCAACAGAGAGTGAAGAAGATCCGCAAAGAAAATGCATAACTTCGTCCTCAGAAGGGGGACAAAGAGGTGTTAAATCATATGTGCTGCAGATGGTGGTGTTGACCGGTTTCTTCTCCTTAGAAAGAATTTTCTTCAAATCCAAAGTAGGATCAAGACGATAATCTTCAAAGTCTAAAGGAGGAGTATCACTCTAATGAGGGAAGTAAGTATTGAGAAATGTAGAGAAGTCTTCCTCAAAAGAGTAATCATCCAAAGTAGGATTAAGCATGGATGACGGAGGATCTTCATCATGTGAAGAATCACTCGAAAGAGTATCGGCCTCATCAAAATCATCATATGTGGGCAGGTCGGGATACTCGGAAGTACAATCATCAAAATCATCAGTATCTGAGCTAGAATCATCATCATCATAAGCATCAAAGATCGGTGGAGAATCATAAATGGGCGAATGTTCCAAATTGGATGGAGAATCATCCACATCATCTTGAAACAGTGGATTAGCAATGCAAGAATCGAATAGAGGATTGTTGTAGATGACAAAATCATCGAGCACATTAATCATATTCACGGATTCTCTTCCAAAGAATTTGCTTGTAAGCTTCCCCATTTTAAAAACTTGTGCCTCATCCCCGACTCTTAAGATTAACTCAACTTCGGCAACATCAACTAGAGCTCGTCCGGTTCTCAAGAATGGCCGACCAAGTATTAAAGGAATACGAGGGTCCATTTCATAATCAACAACGACAAAGTCGACCGGGAAAGTAAATGTGCCAACTTTAATGAACACGTCTTCGGCAATACCAACGGGGTAAGCGAGAGTGCGATTTGCATGTTCAAGAGTCATCTTTGTAGGAGTAAGGTCGGTTATTGATAGTGTTTTCCAAACACTCAAAGGCATAAGATTAATACTGGCCCCGAGATCAGCAAGGGCAGTAAATTCTTCAGTTTTGTTGAAAATGCAAGGCAACCCAAAAGGACCGGGATCTCCAAGTTTTTCTGGAAGTTCTTTAAGAATAAATGCAGAGCAGTTTTCATTTAAGCGTGTATTGGCGAGCTCAATCAACTTCTCCTTCTTGTTAAGCAGTTCCTTGAATGCTTTGACAAATTTCGGCATGTGGACAAGTGCTTCAACAAGGCTGATGTTGATGTTCATTTGAGAGAGCATCTTCACATAGCTCTACACTTGACAGTCATTCTTAGTTAGCTCGTTGGTCTTGCCCAAGCGAGAAGGATATGAGATATTGGGTTTGGGTGGTGAAGGTGCAGGTGTAACAGGTAAAGGTTGAGATGTTGAAGGGTTCTTCTTGGAAACATCGTCATGACGAGTCGGAGACGGTAATGGTGCACTAATACTAGTTGTAGGAGGAGTAGGGATAAATGGTAGTGGAGGAGGTGTAGATGATGGGGGTGGGATAGGTGGTCCTACGATGGTAACTCCACTACGGCTAGTAATAGCACTCACATTCGCTCGCGGATTGGTGACGGTGTTTGAAGGTAGAGAACTCGAAGTAGAAGGTTGAGCGGCGGGCAAGAAACTAGCAAGCATATTCTTTATATCATTCGTTTGAGTGCTGAAGGAGGATTGGATATTATCTCGAAGCTCGGATCTTATCTCATTCCCTTGCTTGGTGATATCTCCTTTCAAATTTATAATTTGGCTCTGCAGATTCTTGATTTGCTCACCTTGGGTTCTCATGATGGCTTCAACATCGGGATTAATGGGTGGGGTTTGTTGGGCGGGTGGGTGATAAGGATTAGAATCTCTTGGTGGGATTTGGTTGCTTCTAGTATAGTTGTTGGCGGGGTTTTGGTTTTGAGGAGAAAAACCAGGTGAAAGGTAGTTGTTGGACCGGTAACTCAGCAAATTTCTATCCCCTTGAGGTCGAGCTTGGTAATTTTCTGGTGAATAAGTACCATATGCTGCATACACATTTTCCGGATTTCCTTGAGTAGAAGGACAATCAGTGTTTGAGTGTGGACCGCTGCATGTTTCACAAGGATTAGCAACCGCTTTAACTTGTTGTTGTTGGTTTGAAGCGAGAAGCAAGATACTTTTGTTCATTTCAGTCATCATGCGGGTGAATTCGGTCATGTCAGGGCTTGCTGAGGTGGAAGAAACATTGACTCTCGGGTTCTTCCTTGAAGAAGCGGAGGAATCCCAATTTTTGTGGTGAGTAGTCATGTTCTTAATTAGCTCACTACACTCCTCGGGTCTCCTTTTCATAAATGTGCCACCGGCGGCTGCATTAATCGTATCACGATCTCGAAAGGTCAAACCGTTGTAGAAAGTATCAATTAATGTCACAGAGAACATGTTGTGGTTTGGAGAACGATCAATCAAGAAATTATATCTTTCCCAAGCATCAAAAAGAGATTCATCGGGGTCTTGCATGAAACCGCTGATTTGATTGCGAAGGCTCGTAACCATGGATGGTGGAAAGTAGCGCGACAAAAAGCGTTGAGTCATGTCATCCCAAGTATGAATTGAATTCTTCAGGAGACGATCAAACCATTTCTCGGCATGATGTGTAAAGTATGTGGAAAGAGTTGTAGGCGAAGAACATCCGTTGTGGCACCAGGCAACTTCATGCTTTGAGTGATTGTAATGAACTTGTCTAGGTGTTTGTTGGCATCATCATCAGGCATTCCTCTAAAAGGATTTGTTTGCACTTGCTGAATCATGTGGTGCTTCAACGAAAACTCCGGAGCCGTGATTTGCATCAGCGCAATCGGTCCTCCTCGTCCAAACTAGGTAGGTTGACAAAGCTCCTCCATTGTCCGAAGATCGGGCTGTGGAAGAACATTGTTGTTATTGTTGAGGTGCGGTGGATTATTGTTGTTGTTAACAGCTGCCATACTTAAATCTTCTCGAGTCTCTGGCTCTTGATAATGAGAAGATCTAGTACGCATACACCTACAAAGGCAAAAGAAAACAATACCAAACACAAAGACAATATATATACACAATAAAGATAAAATCTTTTTGGATTTTTGAAATTTTTAATTTTTATGGATTTTTAACAATTTTTATTTTTATGGTTTTTTGGATTTTTTAAAGCAAGAAAATAACGCTCACAAGTGAATGGATCCCAAAAAGCAACGCGTCTCTCATAGAAAACCGTTAATCTTTACGAAAAGAGCCGGCAGCGGCGCCATTTAATACACGACTTTTGCCCGTATAAAAATTAAAGTTCGAAGTAGTGGTCTAATCGAATTGATCTGGTTTATCTATGCGACTCAGTCGTTCTTTGGTGAAACAAATAGTTGTGTCGTTGTAGTATATTAAAAAGTGCAAGACGTAAAAGTAAATGGCGGTGAATTAAAGCTAACTCTAGTTTAAAATAAATGACGGGAATTTAAAAGCGTGACGAAAATTAAAATATGACAAAGTATTAAAAATGTAACTTAAAAACAAAAACAAAGCAAAATATAATTCTAAACCCCATTCCATCGGAATCCAGATCGGAAAGGTGTCACCACGTCCATCGGAATGTCAGATCGGAATGTGGGAGTAAATCTATCAGAATGTAGAAAGATGCAACCTATCAGAATGTTTGTTCAGATCGCAAAGTGTCAGATCGGAATCCTAGATCGGAATGTTGCTAGGGAAATTTGGGCAGCACTTCGTCTTGGCAAACCTCAAGAGCCGTCGGAATATGCGATCGCAATGTGCGATCGCAATCCCAGATCGGAATGAGGGGGATGATACCAGATCGCAAAGTAGTCGGAATCCAAAACCCTTCTTCCAATACTGTCACTATAGGAATGAGGAGAAAGCAAGTCGTCGCAATGTGGCAAATCCTTTACTTTCTGATGTATTACACATTCACAATAAGCACAAGACAATAAGCTAAGACTAATAAGCAGTAACCAAATAAACTTAAATGAAATGAAAAAGGACGAGATAATAAGCTAAAAAGTTAAAACCTTTTCGAAATTAAAAAGACGACACTTACGGAAATAGAATTTAAAGATAAAACTTTTGAGAAAAACTTGAAAACACTTAAGTTAAATACCAAATAAGCACATAAGATTGTCAAGCTTATGGCTTACCTCGTATGAAAACTTAAAGGGAAAAGAAAAGACAAAACTTTTAATCAAATAAGAAAAAGATTAAGCAATTGCTTGCTTAATCCGAATTTCAAAACAACCAAAAACAAGAGAAAGGTAGAAAGAGATTGATAGAAATAAACTTGATCAAATGTAAATAAAGATTAAAGCAACAAAATAAAGAACACTTACTTGGAATTAAAATGAATTAAAGTGCAAGACAAGTAATTAAAATGGACATGAATTTAAATGACAAGGTAAATAAAATGGAAGAAATAGTGTGTCAAACTATCCAACAAAGAAAAATGCTAATCTAGTCTAATCTATATATAGGGGAGGATTAGGGAGTGCTTAGGAAGCTTCCTCCCCTCTTTCCTTTCTCCTTAATTGCATGCTTAGTCCTTCTCTTCTTAATCGTTTGTTAATTGCACCATTAGTCCTTAAGCCTTTTAATCTTCTTAAATCTTGGACTTTAATGACTTTTGGCTCGGGATTTCTTTGGACTCGTCTTTTAATTCTTCAATAAATAAGACTTGAGTTCTTCGGCTTTTAGTATACTTCCGTCTTTTGACTTTTTCTTTGATAAATCTTTAGAATTGGTCTTGGACTTCCGTTCTTTTTGCACTCTTGACTTCTCGACTTCGTCTTTCGTCTTTATCTTCAATAAAAGCCCGTGAATGCCCGTGTTTTCTCCACTTTTCACCTTTCCGTCCTAAATCACAACAAAAACACAAACCACGCATAATTCCGACATAAAAGACATAAAATACACGTTTTGGCTCGGTTATTATTGTAATTAACTGGTAAAAAGGATGGGTGTTTACACACCTATCACCCATGCAAGAAGCATAGGATAGGAAAATCCTTATTGCTTCAATCCTTGCAACAGGTGCAAAAGCCTCTTGATAGGTGTGTAAACACCCATCCTTTTACCACTTAATTCGGGCTAAAACGAGACCAAAACACGTATTTAATATCATTTGTTTGGAATTATGCGTGGTTTTTGTGTTTATTGTGTTTTCAGAGCCAACCGGATGAATATTGAAGAAAACATGGGATTTCACGGGTTATACTGAAGAAAAAAGACTCAAGATAAAGTCTATTGTCCAAGAGATGCAAAAGATTTGAAGTCGCTGGGCCTATTCGAAGATTTATCGAAGAAAAGGACCAAAGATGGAAGATTTATATAAGTCGAAGAAACTCAAGTCTATTGAACGAAGAAATTAAAAGACGAGTTAAAATTAATCGACAACAAATCCCGAATCAGAATCGAAAACGGAAACTTTTCTGAAAAGACGAAAAGACAAGAAGAACGGGAGAAATCCCACTCACCAACCAAAGGACAAGCCTATAAAAGGAGCCTCTTCACACACAAGTTAGTTTTTGGGGGGAGTAGCCTGGAGTTTTCTCTTCTTTCCTTTTTTCTCCTTTCTTGTTCGTTCCATCACAATCACCACTAGGGTGATTGATGATTTTAATCTTTGTTCTTCCAATCTTGTTGTTTTAATCTTTGTTTAATCTTGTTAAAACATTAATCATTCAATACAAAGTTCTTGTTTAATCTTTCCATTTTATCTTGTTCATCATCATCTTTATCTTCAAGTTTTTAAGTTTTTATTTTCTTGATTTGATCTTCAAAAGTTGTTGGGACTTGTGTTTTTGTTGATGGGATTTGTAGCTTATGGTTAATAGATGCTTTGTGATTGAGTTATTTTAGTCTTTGGTGAAAAACTTAGTGATTTTTGGATTAAAAATAGTTTTTCCTTGTTCTTCGGGTATCCTTACTGTTCTGGGTTTTCCCAGACTTCCGAACCAAGCCAATAGTTCCGAACCAATCCATGAGTTCCGAACCAACCCATAACTTCCGAACCAATCCATAAGTTCCGAACCGATTTTTATCTTCCGAACCAAGGCAAAAGTTCCGAACCGATTTATTTACCAAAAGTTCCGAATCGGAACTTACAAAACTTCCGAATCAGTAAGTTCCGGATCAAGCCAAAACTTCCGAACGAAGCTAAAGTTCCGAACCAATTTTCAGACTTCCGAACCAAAGACTTCCGAACCAGTAAGTTCCGAATCAAGGGGCTTCATTCGGAAGTCCAAAACTTCCGAATCAGCAAGTTCCGGATGAGTGTAAAACTTCCGAATCAGAAACTTCCGAATGAGTCTACATCTTCCGAATGAAGGCAAAGTTCCGGATGAGTACTTAACTTCCGAATCAATTTCTTGTTAGTGTTTCTGTTTTACTGTTTATCTGTTCTTTACTTTTCATACTTCAACTTTAAGTTTAATTTTAATCTTAATTTCAATTTTAATTCAAGTCTTTGTTAAATTGTCATTTAAGTAACTATCTTTGATCTAAATTATCATTTACACTTTTTAGTAGATTAGAATAACCAAACCCTTTTATTTAGTAACCAAGAACAATCATTCCACTTAAGACCGAGATCAATTCGAGAGGATTCCGAGATTTAATCTGAACCCATACAAAAACGCTTGTATCAAATGGCGCCGCTGCCGGCTCTTCTCGTTAAGATCAAAAGTTTTTTGTGAGAACTTGGATTTTGGGATCCGTTCCCTGTGAACGTTACTTTTTCATAAAACATTTTAAAAAAATCCTAAAAAATATAAAATTTTCAAAAATACAAAAAAAATTAAAAAACATAAAAACCAAAAATATTTGTGCTTTGCTTTTCTTTATTCGTTCTTTTGCAGGTGTATGCGCACTCGATCCACGTCATATCAAGAGCCCGAGCCTCTCGATCACTTAGACATGGCCGGTGTACCACCTCCAAACAATAATAACAACAACAACATGAATAATAACAACAACAATGAGCCCCTTCCGGATAATCGCCCGATGATTGAATTGCTGCAAGCTCATGTCGATGGCAACACGGATCCAATTGTTATACCACCAATTGCCGCCAACAATTTCGAGCTAAAATCAGGCTTCATCCAGATGGTCTCCGCTCAACCGTTCTTGGGACGTACCATTGATGACCCACATGACTATATAAAGAGATTTCTACAACTCACCAACACGGTCAAGTTCAATGGCGTTCCACAACAGGTTATAAGGTTACAACTTTTTCCCTTTTCTTTAGAGGGACAAGCCCGGCATTGGCTTGCTAAGGAACCGCCACAGAGTATTCTCTCGTGGACGGATTTGGAAACAAAGTTTATCAACTACTTTTTTCCACCCTCTCGTACTACCGCTTTGCGGAATGAGATCATAAATTTTGAACAAAAGTACGATGAGTCATTCAGTGAATCTTGGGATCGCTTTAAAGATCTTTTAAGAAAATGCCCACAACATGGTTTTACCAAAGTACATCAAATCAATACTTTTTACAATGGTTTAAGCATGAGTGACCAAGATTCACTGAACAGTACCTCGGGGGGTAATCTATTGGCTAAGACTTCCAATGCTGCCTGGGACATCATTGAGAACAAATCTCGTGTGCAAACCAAGAGTGTTCAGACCAATGTCGCTAGTGCTAGCACTAGTGACAGCGACAAGCGACTTGACAAAATCACCACGCTTCTTGAATCGCTTGTCACCCACACCGTCAGCAACAACAACAGCAACAACGCCAAAAACGCTCAAGTGAACGCTGTCAGCCAACCTTGTGAGATATGCGGTGGTCCTCACTCTTACACAACTTGTACCGCCACCCAAGATTACCCTTCTGAGAATGTGAATGCGGCATATGGCACCTATCCTCAACCCGCTTATCAAGCCAGACCTCAAGGTGACCGTAACTTGCTTAGCTATCGATCCAACAACTATCTTTCACCACCTGGTTTTCCCCCAAACAACCCAAACCAACAACAAAACCTTAACCGCCCTCCTCAACAACAACAACAACCTCGACAACCATACATCCCACCTCACAAGCAACAACAACCACCTCAACGTAACAATCAAGTCTACCAACAACCTGCTTACCAACCACCTGCATACAATGCTCCTCCCAACCAAGCCACCACTGCATTACACCAAGAGGTTGCAACCTATATGAGGACCAATGATGTAATAGTGGGAAATCTCCAAGAGGAAGTGCGCAATTTGAAAGCAGACTTGGTCAAGCAAGGAAATGATTTGAGAGCCGATATGAGAAATACGTTGGATACCCAAACTAATGATCTAAGGAACATGATGGCTAGTTTCTTCAATGGTAATCAACCCTCTTCTTTGGGTACTCTTCCGAGTAACACCGTTGCGAACCCAAGAGGGGAGATGAAAGCAATCACTACTCGAAGTGGTAAAGGCACCAAGGAACCCGAGCTTCCTATACCTCCACCGGTGGTTGTGACTAAGGAGAACGAGTCACCTGCTCCTATTCCTCATCCTTCTCCTTTCCCAATTTCTCCACCTCTTCCTTCTACCCCTCCTCCACCCGTGGTTGTGAGTGATCCTATTCCTCTAAAGCCTTCCTCTTCTTCCAATATACCTTATCCTTCAAGGTTGAGGAAAGAGAAGCAAAAGAGCAAGGATGATATTCAGGTTTCGAACTTCTTAAAAATGTTCAAACAACTGAATTTCAATATCTCCTTCGCTGAGGCTCTCGCTCACATGCCCAAATACGCCAAAATGTTTAAAGATCTTCTGAGCGACAAGGAAAAGCTCCTCGATATTGCCAACACCCAACTTAATGAGAACTGCTCTGCAATGCTCTTAAGGAAATTACCAACCAAGCTTGGTGATCCGGGTCGTTTTCTTATCCCTTGCAATTTCCCGGGAGTAGAGAATTGCATGGCCCTAGCCGATCTAGGTGCCAGTATTAATCTCATGCCTCTAAGTGTTTGGAAGCAATTATCTCTCCCAAAGCTAGTCCCCACTAAAATGACTTTGGAATTGGCCAACCGTACGGTTGCTTATCCAGTGGGGATAGCCGAAGACGTCATTGTAGGAGTCGACAAATTCACCTTTCCTGCTGATTTTGTTGTCGTCGACTACGAGATGGACCCCCGTGTACCACTGATTGTTGGTCGTCCATTCCTTAGGACCGGTCGCACTCTTATTGATGTTGAAGCCGGTGAGCTTATCATGAGAGTGGGTGACGATAAAGTAGTATTCAACATGGGAAAGTTGTCTAAACAGCCTTATTCATATGAGAGCGTTAATTGTATTGACGTTCTGGATGAGGCTTGTGAAGCACACTTTATTGATGCTTGCAAAAGTATTCCTTCCTCTCTTCCCAATGTTGAGACCGTGTCCTCCATTGATTCATCGTTGTCTCTATTTGGAGATAGTGATTTATTTTGGAACAATCTTGAAGATACCATGGGAGATGCGAATTTAGCTACTAATGATTCTCCTATCGATGGGGATGAAGACATGAATTTCTTTGACAATCTTCTCAACGAAGACAATCCTTCGCCTCCATCTCCCACGGTCATTGCTATCGATACTCCGACTTTGAATACGCCTCCCGTCGAAAATCCTCCGGATTTGGAACTTAAGGAGTTGTCGCCACATCTCGAGTACGTGTTCCTTGACGACAACAAGAAGTCGCCCGTCATTATTGCAACGGATTTACAAGAAGAAGAGAAAACTCGCCTCATCGATGTGCTTAAAGCTCATAAGAAGGCAATTGCTTGGAAAGTTTCCGATATCCGTGGAATTGATCCGAACTTTTGTACTCACAAGATTCTCATGGAAGATGACTTCAAACCCACAATCCAGAACCAAAGAAGGGTTAATCCTAAAATTCATGACGTCATCAAACAAGAGGTTATCAAACTTCTAGATGCCGGCTTAATCTACCCTATTTCGGATTCGCCGTGGGTAAGTCCCGTCCATTGTGTGCCCAAGAAGGGCGGAATAACCGTTGTTCCCAATGAACACAACGAGTTAATTCCCACTCGTCTCGTTACTGGGTGGAGAATTTGTATTGATTATCGCAAGCTCAATGACGCCACGAGAAAAGACTACTTTCCTCTTCCTTTCATGGATCAAATGCTCGAGCGTCTTGCGGGTAATGATTATTACTGCTTCTTAGATGGCTTCTCCGGGTATTTTCAAATTCCCATCGATCCCAAGGACCAAGAAAAGACCACATTCACTTGTCCCTATGGAACATTTGCTTACAAACGCATGCCTTTTGGTTTATGTAATGCTCCTGGGACATTCCAAAGGTGTATGATGGCTATCTTCCATGATATGGTGGAAGACACTATGGAAGTATTCATGGATGATTTATCGGTCTATGGCGATTCATTCTCTGCGTGCCTTGCCAATTTGGAACGTATGCTCAAGCGCTGCGAAGACACTCGCCTAGTTCTGAATTGGGAAAAATGCCATTTTATGGTAAAAGAAGGCATCGTGCTTGGACATAAGATCTCGAAAGCCGGTCTTGAAGTAGACCGTGCTAAAGTCGATGTTATTGCAAAATTGCCTCCACCTTCAACCGTGAAGGGTGTGAGAAGTTTCCTGGGTCATGCGGGCTTCTACCGTCGATTCATCAAAGATTTTTCTCAAATCGCTCGCCCGATGACCCACCTCTTGGAAAAAGATACTCCTTTTATCTTCTCCAAAGAGTGTCTTGAAGCCTTCAACTCTCTTAAGGATAAGCTTACTAAGGCACCCGTCTTGGTTACCCCTAATTGGGAGCTGCCCTTTGAGTTGATGTGCGATGCTAGTGATTTTGCTATTGGAGCGGTTCTGGGACAAAGAGTGAACAAACACTTCCAACCGATCCATTACGCTAGCAAGACAATGACTGGGGCACAATTGCATTACACGACAACAGAAAAAGAGCTTTTAGCTGTTGTCTATGCTTTTGAAAAATTTCGCCCCTATCTTGTCCTTTCCACCACAATCGTTTACACTGATCATTCCGCGCTGAAGTACTTGTTGACAAAGCAAGATTCCAAACCAAGACTTCTTCGCTGGGTTTTGCTGCTCCAGGAATTTAAAATCGAAATTCGCGATAAAAAAAGGAGCAGAAAACCTAGTCGCGGATCATCTCAGTAGACTTGAGGATCCTTACCAGGGGGATCATCCGAACAAAGAAATCAATGATTCTTTTCCCCTGGAGACCTTAATGCCTATTAACTCGACTGCTGACGAAACCCCGTGGTTTGCAGACATTGCAAACTACTTGGCGGGTGGAATCCTCGTTGACGGGTTAACATACCAGCAAAAGAAAAAGTTCTTCAAAGACATCAAGACTTACTTTTGGGATGACCCGTATCTTTTCAAACAATGTGCCGACTTGATTATTCGCCGATGTGTTGATGGACTGGCAGCTTTCGAAATCCTTGATGCTTGCCATAAAGGACCCACTGGTGGTCACTTTGGTCCCAACTACACTGCCAAAAAAGTGTTTGATTCAGGATTTTATTGGCCCTCCATTTATCGTGACGCTCACGATATGGTTAAAAAATGTGATGCTTGCCAGAAACAAGGCACGATCACACATAAAGACGAGATGCCTCAGAATTTCATTCAAGAGTGTGAAATCTTTGATGTTTGGGGTATCGACTTTATGGGGCCATTCCCTTCATCTAAAGGAAACAAATACATCCTTGTTGCCGTTGACTACGTCTCCAAGTGGGTTGAAGCCAAAGCTTTACCTACTAATGATGCAAGGGTGGTTTGTAACTTTTTGAAATCGCTGTTCGCTCGATTCGGCGTTCCTCGTGCTATTATCAGTGACCGCGGGACTCATTTTTGCAACGATCAATTTGCAAGAGTCATGGCAAAGTATGGTGTCAATCACCGTCTTTCCACCGCTTATCATCCCCAAACCAATGGGCAAGCCGAGATATCCAATCGTGGATTGAAACAAATTTTGGAGCGTACTGTGGGAGAGCATCGTGTCGCGTGGGCCGATAAGTTAGATGATGCTCTATGGGCTTTCCGTACTGCTTACAAGACCCCGATCGGTTGTACACCTTATCGTCTTGTGTACGGGAACGCATGCCACCTTCCCATCGAGTTGGAGCATAAGGCGCACTGGGCCTTAAAGTGGGCTAACTTCGACATCAACAAAGCCGGTGATCATCGCAAGATTCAACTCAACGAGCTCAACGAACTGAGGAATGAAGCTTATGAGAACTCGCTGATCTACAAAGAGAAGACGAAGATCCTTCATGACGCAAAAATCAAGAACCGAGAGTTCCACGTTGGTGATCAAGTCTTACTTTTTAACTCTCGGTTGAAGATCTTCTCTGGCAAGTTGAAGAGCCGCTGGTCTGGTCCATTCACCGTCGCCAACGTCTTTCCATATGGGACCATTGAGCTTTCTCAACCAAATGGGCCCAATTTCAAGGTGAATGGCTAGCGTCTAAAGCTGTACTTTGGTGAGGACATCTCTCAGGAGATGATTCCATCCCTCACCACGTTCCCCATGAACTAAATTTGGGTCGAGTCAGGCTCGTGACTCGGTTATCAAAAACAAGCGCTCCTCGGGAGGCAGCCCGAGTATCTATCCTTTTATGTTTTAATCCCCTAAGTGTAGGGGGGACTTCTATACGTGTTTGTCTTTGTGTGGTGTGATTACAGGGATTAATGCACTCTTGGAATTTTTGAAGAACCGTGCTCCCGTGTTATTCGAAATCCGGTTCTATCTCTCAACTATCGTGATTCAATTTTCTTCATACTCACATTTGAAATTGATCACTTTAGTCGTCTCTTCCTTAACTTGAGTTAACCAACGTGCACAATGTCATAAGTGTAGGGAAACTTTTCCCACATGCTTAAACATTGAGGACAATGTTTATCTTAAGTGTAGGGGGACTTCTATCAAAGTTTTAAGTGGACTTTTCCATGAAAATGCCTTCAATTAACCGGAAAATCATATTTTTCAACATTTTTCAAATTTTTTATTAACTTTGGCCATTTAGTTGTAATTTTTAAATTTTTATCGTTGCTTTCATATGTATATATCCCGCAATAAAGTCAAAAATATTAATAAAGTGGGTAGCTAGTTTAGAAGTCTTTGACATATTAGGCCCGTTGCGTTTATTTTTGACTCAACCCGAATAAACTTATCCAAGTTTATTCTAGCTAGTATCCTTAACCATGTAGACCTTAATTGGTTTATTAGGCTAAGTATCCACGAGTCTCATTACTTGAGATTTTAAATTGTGGAGAACGAGAAATGATAGAGTCAATTATAAGTCGGTATTCTTGCACAAGATCACTTGGTGTAATTATTTGCCTATTCTCCCATCACTTGCTAATAATTTATCTGCAATAAGTAAGGTCGTACGATTTGAAAAGTTACTTAGCTTCTAGCCCAAGATCGTTTAAAAGTTGCTCGGTAATGATAAGA
Organism: Glebionis coronaria; assembly: GCA_025667525.1. Classification (NCBI taxonomy): domain Eukaryota; kingdom Viridiplantae; phylum Streptophyta; class Magnoliopsida; order Asterales; family Asteraceae; genus Glebionis; species Glebionis coronaria. The sequence goes on along the minus strand of CM046874.1, from coordinate 523,036,839 downwards.
GTTCATAGCCAAGGCATAACTTATGAAGCGGGGCGCGAAGATTGGCGAGTCCGAAAAGGCCCTAACAAGGCATGAGGATTCAATTTTATTGCTGAAGATCCAAAGTGATGTGAAAAGCATTATTCCTAAAATCAATATGAAGGATCAAGACTCACGACGAAAAGCAATCAACTCCCATAAAGATCATGGAGAAGTCTATCCGAAAAGACCCTAACAAGGTATGAGGATAAATAGATCCAAGTCCGAAAAGGAGGCGGATCGTTGTATCTCAAAATCCCAATTAGAGATTGAAGAAATAATCATGAAGTCGTGGTCAACAAAGTTGGAGTACCCCTCAAAAATCTCCAAGTGAAGAAACTCTATTATGATGAGAAGACCATTATCTCAAGAACGTCTCTCGAAGATATGAAGTATGAAGTACATGCCAAATATCGGCCCGAGAAAGGTCTCAAATCGTGAACCAAGTTATGCCAAGATATGAACTTTTTGATATCCCGAGAAGCAGTTTTAAGAGATTTTGTCCTTTAGCTAACTATTGATCAAATCGTCCTACTTTGCTTTCAGCCCTAATAAACTATCGAAATAAGTCCAAAAATGCATCTTCATGATCATTCTAAGACAAAAATAAAATATAAGAGATACACCTAGGAATAAGGGAGTTTAAGCATTTAATTAAGCCATGTGTGTAAGTGTTTGAATTGCTAACTTATAATAACAATGATCTCGTTTTTAAGCTTAGTTTGGGGAACGTGAAACTTGAGGGTGATAAATCTTCGCAGCACAAAAGCCCTAATGTAAGTCATTGATCTCTTTGCAAGTTATTTCCATGTAGCTATTTTCAAGTGAAAATGGTTTCCTATCCTTTTGTTCCCTTTAAAGTTTTAATTTCTTTTAGTACTTTAAATTTTTGTTTAGCAATGTTTGAATAAGGCCAAGGTTGATTAATTATGAGAAAAGTGTAAACTTGCCTTATCACTAAGCATTGCATGAGGGCATGGCAATGGTTAAGTGTAGGGGATTTGATAGGTGTGTAAACACCCATCCTTTTACCACTTAATTCGGGCTAAAACGAGACCAAAACACGTATTTAATATCATTTGTTTGGAATTATGCGTGGTTTTTGTGTTTATTGTGTTTTCAGAGCCAACCGGATGAGTATTGAAGAAAACATGGGATTTCACGGGTTATACTGAAGAAAAAAGACTCAAGATAAAGTCTATTGTCCAAGAGATGCAAAAGATTTGAAGTCGCTGGGCCTATTCGAAGATTTATCGAAGAAAATGACCAAAGATGGAAGATTTATATAAGTCGAAGAAACTCAAGTCTATTGAACGAAGAAATTAAAAGACGAGTTAAAATTAATCGACAACAAATCCCGAATCAGAATCGAAAACGGAAACTTTTCTGAAAAGACGAAAAGACAAGAAGAAAGGGAGAAAGCCCACTCACCAACCAAAGGACAAGCATATAAAAGGAGCCCCTTCACACACAAGTTAGTTTTTGGGGGGAGTAGCCTGGAGTTTTCTCTTCTTTCCTTTTTTCTCCTTTCTTGTTCGTTCCATCACAATCACCACTAGGGTGATTGATGATTTTAATCTTTGTTCTTCCAATCTTGTTGTTTTAATCTTTGTTTAATCTTGTTAAAACATTAATCATTCAATACAAAGTTCTTGTTTAATCTTTCCATTTTATCTTGTTCATCATCATCTTTATCTTCAAGTTTTTAAGTTTTTATTTCCTTGATTTGATCTTCAAAAGTTGTTGGGATTTGTGTTTTTGTTGATGGGATTTGTAGCTTATGGTTAATAGATGCTTTGTGATTGAGTTATTTTAGTCTTTGGTGAAAAACATAGTGATTTTTGGATTAAAAATAGTTTTTCCTTGTTCTTCGGGTATCCTTACTGTTCTATGTTTTCCCAGACTTCCGAACCAAGCCAATAGTTCCGAACCAATCCATGAGTTCCGAACCAACCCATAACTTCCGAACCAATCCATAAGTTCCGAACCGATTTTTATCTTCCGAACCAAGGCAAAAGTTCCGAACCGATTTATTTACCAAAAGTTCCGAATCGGAACTTACAAAACTTCCGAATCAGTAAGTTCCGGATCAAGCCAAAACTTCCGAACGAAGCTAAAGTTCCGAACCAATTTTCAGACTTCCGAACCAAAGACTTCCGAACCAGTAAGTTCCGAATCAAGGGGCTTCATTCGGAAGTCCAAAACTTCCGAATCAGCAAGTTCCGGATGAGTGTAAAACTTCCGAATCAGAAACTTCCGAATGAGTCTACATCTTCCGAATGAAGGCAAAGTTCCGGATGAGTACTTAACTTCCGAATCAATTTCTTGTTAGTGTTTCTGTTTTACCGTTTATCTGTTCTTTACTTTTCATACTTCAACTTTAAGTTTAATTTTAATCTTAATTTCAATTTTAATTCAAGTCTTTGTTAAATTGTTATTTAAGTAACTATCTTTGATCTAAATTGTCATTTACACTTTTTAGTAGATTAGAATAACCAAACCCTTTTATTTAGTAACCAAGAACAATCATTCCACTTAAGACCGAGATCAATTCGAGAGGAGTCCGAGATTTAATCTGAACCTAGCAAAAACCTTGTATCACCTCTTCATATTCTATCCCTTCCTCTTGTGTATAGCCTTGAGCAACTAAACGTGCCTTGTTTCTGACCACAATCCCTCTTTCATCCTTTTTGTTTCTAAGAACCCATCTTGTCCCTATAGGTCTGACATATCTTGGACAGTCAACTAACTCCCAAACATCTTGAATAGCAAATTGGTGAAGCTTATCCTGCATTGCTTCCACCCAACTTGGTTCTTTGAGAGCATCAAATATCTTCTTGGGTTCCTGTTGTGACAGAAAACAAGCAAACAAACATGCTTGTACAAGAGGGGTATCAACCTTATTGTGGATATTGGTAATAAACCCTCCATGATGTTGATGAGACCTTCTAGTTTGAACAGGAGACATCACATCACCAATGATTAGAGAAGAAGGATGATTCTTGATAATAGATGTAAGTACTCCTCCTTCAATAATTGTGTTGTCTTCAATTTCAGTCTCCAAGTTGCCAATATCATCTTCAAATTCTCCTCCATCATCACCTGAATGAACCTCTCCATATAAAGTGGAAGGTTCACCTAGTTTAAAAACACTAGAAGAGAATAAATGGTCAAAAGAGTTGTCAACGTCTGAATTAGGGCTGCTAACGTTTGAGCCATCAACACCTGAATTTGGCCTGTTAGCGCCAGATTTTCCTTTGTCAGCGCTTGAAGATTCATGCATGTTTTCACCAACTGGTGTTTCTTGTGGACCACCTTTTTCCTTTCCAGCAGCAGCAGTAGCAGCAAATGCATCTGTCCATATAGGAATGGTGACATACTCAATTATGGGAGCTGATTTTTCTGCATGTGATCCTACTTCCTTATCAACCTGTATACCTGAAACTTCAACAACTGGTTCTTCCACAACATTTGAATTCACTTTCACAATGTCTGGATTAGTCACAGGCATATAATTCAAGGTTCTATATAAAGGTTCCAAGTAAAATAACCAATTTGGTCCACTCTCAGGATCACTAGATTTACTTTCTAAAAACCTAACATGTACCTTTTCAATTATACGTTTTTCTTTCATAATGTAAACCCTATATCCTCTACTCTGCACGGAATAGCCCATAAAGTAGCCTTCATCACCTTTAGCTCTAAACTTCCCTAAGGCATCACTAGTATCTAGTACAACTACATGACATCCAAAGGGTCTAAGAAAACCAATATTAGGTTTTCTATTCCAAAATAGCTCATAAGGTGTCTTATTGTGGATTTTGTTGATCAAATGCCCTATTATGAACATAGCAGGCTGTATTCACAGCCTCAGCCCAAAATGCAATGGGAAATTGAGCATCAGCCAACATTGTCCTAGCTTCTTCTATGAGTGTTTTATTCTTCCTTTCAGCCACCCCATTTTGCTGTGGGGTTCTAGCTACACTAAACTGCCTAGTAATCCCTTTCTTGACACAAAAGTCATTTAACAACTTATTTCTAAACTCACCACCATTATCACTTCTAAGAATTTTGACCTCATTCCCAGTTTTCTTTTCAATTTAGGTAATAAAGTTAATCAAAACATCAGCAGTTTCACTTCTCAAAGCCAAAAAGAAAGTCCAAGTAAATCTAGAAAAATCATCAGTTATGACAAAACAAAAAGATTTACCATTTAAGCTTTCTATATTAGTTGGACCAAACAAGTCCATATGTAGTAAGTGAAGTGGTTCAGAACTAGAATGCACAAGTTTAGACTTAAAGGAGACTTTGTGCTGCTTGCCTTTAATGCATGCAACACAAGAGTGGTCATTGTGGAAAGCCTTTTCAGGCAAACCATCAACTAATCCATGTCTCACAAGTCTATTGATGTTCTTAAAATTTATGTGCCCTAACCTTATGTGCCAAAGATTACTCTCATCAACTGAAGCCTTAGCATATAGACATGACAAATTATTATTCATCCTAATTTCATTAAGATTCACATTATAAATGTCCTTATGCCTAGGTGTTCTATAATCAATGAACTTCTCATCAGGTATTTTAAAATCTTTGCTTAACACCAAGCATTCAGTATCAGTGAAAAGAACCTTATTTTTGTTATCACAAACCTATGATACACTAAACAGATTGTAATCAAGTTCTGTTATTAGAAATACGTTTTCAAAACGCAAATTGTTGGTGATAAGAGTGCCTTTGCCAGTAATAGTTCCATATCCTCCTCCAAAGTATACTTTATCAACATCTTTAATGGGGGTAAAGTTTGTCAAATAGTCTCCCTTCCCCGTCATGTGCCTAGAGCAACCACTATCCCAATAGCCATGATCATGTACCTGCTTTTGAATGCCCTACACATACATAAAACAAATTAATTTTCTTTGGGAACCCAAGCCTGAGCAGACTTGGATTCATTTGGATTTTCAACAAGAACAAACTTAGTCCTTATAACAACCCCTTGTTCATCCCTTTTTGGATTAAACACCCAGTTAACCCCAATTGGTTTAGTTATGACCTTTGAAATATAATGAAATCTGTTACAGGTCATAGAAATCCCATCTGAATTAGGGTTTTGGTCTTGTTTAGGTCTCCAAGTTAAGCTAGAAGAAGCTTTAGACCCCTTTTTTGGTTGTAAGTAATTGGAATTACTTGGTCTAACAATGTTGGAAACATTCCTGTCTACGTTAAAATTATTCTTGACAACGCTGAAATTGCACTTGTCAGCGCTAAAACTAGGGTTTGCTACAAGAACCCATTGTCTGTTAGACCATGTATTGGTCTTTTCAAAGGTCTTTGTCCATAAGTATTAGACTCTTTAGTAAAGAATGGAGCTGGTCTAATGACTTGTAGACTTTGCTGGACAAAAGGTTTGGGTTTGACCATGGTTGACTTTATATGAGCGTTGACTTTTGAAGCATTGACACACTTATAAGCCAAATGTGAAAAACTCCCACAAGTATAACATGCTTTTCTAGACATAACTCTACGTCTAGATGAAAAGAAACCTGTCCCATTATCACTAACTTGACTTTTTGGTGACCTAGGTTTTCTATACATTTCTGCATTTAATACTAGATTTTCTATCAATGTTTAAGCCGAGGTCAACAGTCTTTCTAGTAGTAGGGTTGGTTACTTTTATGGGTGTAGACTCATTTGGGCTTTCACTAAGCATGCCACCTTTAACAAACAAGGTAGGATTGGCTTTCTTCTATTGGTCCAAATCAGTCAATTTCTGCTTATATTTCTCTACTGAAGTAAGAACTCTTGGTGGAGGAATAAATTCATTTTCTTGGAGTTCTGGTATACCAATCCAAGACAAATCCTTTCTAAGGACACCATAGAAGTTCTCAGTAGGTGGTGGAACACCAGCATACTCTTTCATCCCAATCCCAGTCATATCCCTAGAATCCCTTTGTTCACTAACACATTTTTCTAGGGTTTGAGAAGCTTTATCAAATCTTTGAATTTTAAGCCCTACATTATCTTTGTTTTTAATGGCCGCATCCAACTCAGCTTGTATGACACCTTTGGATCTCTCCAAGATGTACCTAATCTCAATACTAGCATTGAGGTCATGAGTTAAAACATTGATTTGATCTTTTAGGTCAAGCTCCATTTTCTTATATTCAGCCATAGTCTTTTCAGTTTGAACAAGTGTGTTGGAAATACGTTTTACGTATTTATGAAGGATCGGTCGCTCCAACGATAATCATGTAATGGGCTCGTGATCCACTTAGTAAATATAGTCCATATAGCCCACATGTAGGGTGGGCTATATATATCCCCTCCTAGCATGTTAGGAGGGGTTCATTTTCACAATTTCACAATCTATCTTTACTTTCTCTCTCTACTTTTCTCTTTTCTCTCTTTTCTCTCTCTACTCCCTCATCTCCTTCATCTCATCTTCTTTATATTAATCTATTAATCAACCATCTTTATACATTAAATCCATCCAATCAATCATCTTAGAATAGGCCAAAGATCACGTAGACCTTCAATTGGTATCAAGAGCATGGTTAGTTTGGTTTATTCTTGTTTTTCTTTTGTTTGATTTTGATGGGTTTTGATTTAATCACGCTTAAATATTAAAAAGTTTGTATTTTTTATATATAAAGTTTGTGTTTTTATGTTTTAAATCATAAAAAGTTTGTATTTTTCATATAAAGTTTGTGTTTTTATGTTTTAAATCATAATTAAATCTTTGATTTACTTATTTTATATAAAAATCACAAATTTTTTATTCAAAATCAATTTTTTTTATATAATCAGTTTCCATTTTAATTTTTTATTATTCGTTTCTTTTTTATCAGTTTGTTATAATCAGTTTTTTATAACCATTTTTCATAATTTTTTTTTATATACAACCTTTTTTATCCTATCTGGGTTTTCTATAATCAGTTTTTTTTATAACCATTTTAAATTTTTTTTTATATAATCAGTTTTTTATATAACATTTTTTTATCCTATCTGGGTTTCGAGTTCTTTCCAAAAAACATGTCCAAATTTGTCCCATCATTACTGTTCTTCCACTCATAAAGTTCCGGACGAACGAAAGTTCCGGACGAACGAAAGTTCCGGACGAACGAAAGTTCCGGACGAACGAAAGTTCCGGACGAACGAAAGTTCCGGACGAACGAAAGTTCCGGACGAAGAAAGTTCCGGACGAACGAAAGTTCCGGACGAACGAAAGTTCCGGACGAACGAAAGTTCTGGACGAACGGAAGTTCCGGACGAACGGAAGTTCCGGACGAACGGAAGTTCCGAACGAACGGAAGTTCCGAACGAACGGAAGTTCCGAACGAAGCATCTAAATTCAAACATAACGTAAAACACTTGGACTCACACCTCTCGACTCTTTTTTCCCTCACCCAACTCACAGACTCAACGACTCTACACAACCCAACCCACAAAAATCTCAACACAACACAACAATCTCAACACAAACTCAACACAACAATCTCAACACAACCCACAAAAATCTCGACCATTTTTCAAATATCAACACAACAATCTCGAACAACACTCACCCTCTACACAACAATCTCGAACCTCACACAACACTATCATCAATCGACACTCCCTCACCTTATTCCCTCACCGACACTCTTTCCACAACAAACCTCAACATCTTTTTCCACCCGACTGCACCCACATACCTTCACAAACCAAGACCCTCACACTCTTTTAACAGAACCCTCTCGTAACAAAGACCTCACCAAAGACTCAATCAAGACACTCGACAGAATGACGCGACAGATGAGAGAAGTTTTGACAAAGATCTCACAACGATCATTGATCCAAAAATTAAAATAAAGAAACGTGAGTACCTACCCGAGACCTTTATTGTTCAAGATCTTGAAGTCGGAGATATATCATAGACCTTGAAACCATATTCTTTAATTGAATATAGTTAGAGGCGCGTTTATTCGTGGGTTGTAACAAATTTCGATTTCACATAGCATCATTGATAGCAGGTTAAATATATGTTGAGATGATTCAGTGTTTGGATTCGAGGGGATGAGATGCGATGAAGATTGGGATTTAATCTGTGTCTAGATGATGAGAGATATATGAATGGGGCGGCAGTTACTGTGAGATTAGGGTTACTGTGTGAGAAAGTGATTTTTTAGAGGCTTTAAATATTGGGCGGATACAACGAGGAAAAAGAGTGGGGACGGAGGTTGCAACGTTTGTGTTAAGGCCACGTGTTTTATTTAAGACAGAGAGAACGAGGAGAAGTGGAGTGTCGTTTGATTTGACTGCCACGTGTTTTTTTTTTTTTTTTTTTTTTTTTTTTTTTTTTTTTTTTGGCATCTTAAGGGGACGTTTTTTCTTATCAATAATACACATATCAGATTTTTTATTTTTATTTTTTTAAAAAATTTAAATTTAAGCTAACATTTTAAATTTAAATATTTTTAAAGTTAATTTTTTTTAGTTAACTTAATTGTGTCTTTTTGTCAATCGTTATTTTTGGGATTGGTACATTGTGTTAAGGCGAGTATTTTAAAAGTATCAAAGTCGTAAAATATTTGACGGGTTGAAAGTTTGTGTAGCCGAATTTGAAAACATAAGTAACGAGTCTAAGTAAAGGGCTTTATTTTTCGTGGCTACGGATTTTCTTAATCGGATATTCTTATTTGTACGTGAAGAAGGTTTTTATCATCAATCGAGGACTTTTCAGATTTATTTACGGATCGTTTCGTTGGTATTCAATGGATTCGTTCAATTCGCCATATCAAAAGGGAAAAGCGCATAATTTGCAAGCCAAAGTTAGTGATAATGGCATCAATTCATTTCAAATGCTTCAGTCTCATCTTGTCACTCTTTCGAGGATTCAAGGAGGGAGCGAATTTGTGACAATCTTTGGTCAAGATCGTCATATATTCATCGACTCAATGTTCACCACTTTGACCCAAATCGCCGAGCAACTCAACCGTGACAACTTTAATCACTCTGCATCGTCACTTGCTTATAAGGCTCTTGTGACACAACTCACGCCTTTCCTCCAATTCAATATCATCAAGTCTGAAAGTTCAGTGATTTGCCAATCGTTTCTTCGAGATACACATACCGAGCTTCGAGTTTTCCGTGATACAATTTTGAAACTCATGTCATCGGTCTTGTAGAATCTTGATAACCTATGAATCTATGAAGTGGGTTGAAGTTTTCTAGAGAGAGAAACTAGAGAGAGAAAGTGAGAGAAACTACGTGTTTTATTTCATTCAAATGAGTAATGTGAAAAACAACAACCAACCCCTTTCCAAGGAGGAAAGGGGTATTTATACTTCCAAGCCTTATTTGGACTTGGGTCGGCCCATGACAAGCCCATGGGCCGGTTCTTACTTAACTAAATAAGTATTTGTTAACTACGAGCTATTACAACATAAATAATATTGTGGAGTGACCGATACTTCTAATATACGTAAAAACGTATTTCTAACAATCTCCCCCTAAGGGAGGTCACTCCACGTTACAAAGTTCTAAACCTAGCATACTATACTAAGTCTTCGTTCTTCAGCTCGTAGTCTTTTTCTTCTTTCTTTTTGTTGTGAATATTTTGATTTGATCTTTTAGGCTTTGACTTGAGAGCATTGTTCTTTTGGCCAATCACGTGCGATCTTTGCCTTCTTGTGAAACTTGCCTCCTCGTGACTCCATGTTCCACACACTTATGTCTTTTTGTTGAATTCTAGAAAGCTTCAGAGTTTGGTACAGCGGAAGACTTCATTTTGTACTTTCTTGAATTTTTGCTGAACTTTGATGCAGAAAAACATAAGCATGTGGAAACGACTTCAACAGGTACACCGCAACACCACCGTCTTTAACTGGTACACAGCAACGCCACCGTCTTCAACAGGTACACAACAACGCCACCGTATTTAACAGGTACACAGCAACGACACGAATAAAATGGCTTTGAACATTTTATTCTAATTCGGTAGCATTTTACCTCCGGACGGTGAAGACCGTTGGACGATATTAGATATCGTACCCGTGACGGATAGTTTCAATTAAGTAACTTCCTGACAGGATTTCGCGGGTAAACCCGTTCTCTTTATTCGACCGTCCAAAGCTGACTGCGAACATACAGAGTGAATCACTTGGATAAATTATCCTTGTGATTTGAAGCCGTCAATTCATGAAACCTGGAACAAGTGAATTTCAATTAAGATTTTCACCATCGTTGCTTTCCAGTTATCACGAGCTCAATTCATAAAGAATCTTGCACGTCACCTACCAAGTGCTGTTTGATGTTAACACTAGAAGGATTTCCACTCGTCACTGTGATCAATAAAGAGTCACTCTGAGTGTTCTGGCAAGATCATATGATAATGCGTAGAGGCCTGGAACGAGTTTAAGTTCAATTAAGAATTAAACCACTGTTTCCTTCCAGTTTTTCACAAGATTGGTTCTAAAAGAACCGCACGTGTAACCTACCATGAGCTTGTTTGATGTTGGCTCAAGCAGGATTTCCATCTTCATTGTAATACTTGCGTATTACTCGGATGTTCTGGCAATATTACAGGAATACTGCGTAGGACTCATGAAAATCTCTTACTTTTCACAGTGTGTGAGAAAGCAAGGAATAAATGGAAAGTGTCCTAATGAGACTTTTGATGATCTCTTGGCTCGAGACTCGATAGTGCGTTTTGATTTAGTTAGCGATGGCTGGAAAGGAGTGCCACCTTTTCAATACCAGTCTATTCAGAGTGAATAAACCAATAGATAACGTGTTGATCTCCGTGTGATTAAAACACATACCTTTTGAGAGATATTTGAGTTAGCTGGGAAGGGTTGTGCATTGCATCACTGGGTCCATGATGTCTTTCTTCAATATCGAGAATCATTAACAAAAATGACCTCAATAGCATATGTATTGACCCGGTTTCTGCCTAAAGTTGTAAGGAGGGCTTCTTTCTTTACACCCTTTATCTTTACAATTCTTTTTCATTCTTCAACCCCTTCAATGCTTACCAATACGTCATCATTAGCACCTTGTTGTGATTGTTCCAGTGCTAGCTTAAGTACTTGGTCGGCATTCAACTACGTTCACAATCTTTCTCCAACTTTCCTAGGACTTCTAATTTTATCTAGGGAATTGTCCTTGGGAAGATTCCATCGGCTCTGATGAATCATTGGACTAAACCTATTCCTACCACCCTTTTGTCACCACATTCGTCGTGAATTAAGCGTGTTTTTGGAAGGAATTGCCACCATGAAAAATCATTGAAAATCACCTAAAGTACTTGTGATATTGAAATCAAAAGTTTTGTACCTTAGGTGTTTTGTTCATCAAAAACGCTCCCCCTTAACACGTGCTTTACACATATTAAGTTGGATTATCGTTAAATCTTTTTTCTTTTAGCCAAATATCATTTAGGTCTCCTTAATCCCATTTTTCTCCCCTTATCCAAAATGTTAACCATTAATATTTGGGATATTGAATGGATTAACCGGTCTTTGGGTAAAAATGAAATCGATGTTTGGCCATAGAACATGTTAATGCTCCCCCTTAATTTAATAAGGGATAGTTGTAGTGCTTTAGTATGATATATTTTGAAATATTTAGAATCTCGTGAGAAATTCTTGAAAAATTATCATACCTTAACACTACATCAAGCCACAAAAGCACAATATTCACAAATATACATATTCACAATTGAAAACCAATATAAAGTGGACCTGAAATGTACGACCCATTAGATGGATCGTTGCAGTAGCTTGTGGTGCACTAAATATGGTCTACCACCAACGAATCTTTCCTAGCTCCTCATCAATCTACGTTCACGGAGCTTTTGATCAATCTTCTTGATCATATACTTCGCCATCTGCCGATAACCCTGATGCCAATCCTCGGTCATCTCTGGTAAAGTCCCACCCGAATTAAGATGCTCCGACTTTCCTCTGACTTGTAGAAGAGTCCCATCACTGTACTTATAAAGCTCACCCACCCTCACAAACTTCATTAACCCTCGACTGTTCAAGTAGAAAATCCCGCAATTCGGAACAGAAATGCCTGTATAGGGACATCTATCTACATGTTGAGGTAACACTTGATTCACTGGACGGGTTATGTTGAGCTTCCTTTGGTAGCTTTCGACTCCCAATTGAAGATCTTCAACTCGTTTCTTGATAACAACGCTTCGTGTGAACATACGAAGTGCTGTATTCAAGGCAATGATGTCTTCACGAGGAATATGTGTGAGTTGATCTCGGGTCATCATAAGCAACATATCTTCGATATCCTCAAGGCGAATGATAGAAAAATCTCCCTGCTGGATTTTGTATTCTCTGTCATCCTCCCTTTTCAGACGAATCTCCGTCACATGATAATAGCCATTCTTGGCTTCAGTTTTCAGCCCTAAAATGCTGGAGATGCGGATATCGGATTTAACATTGCTTCCTGAATTGGCTAAGCAGCAACCCCTGTACGCCCTTCGGACTCGTTCGTCCCAATGAGATGCACCTATAACAACATACATATCATAATTACGATTTACCTTTGGGACCCAGAGTCGGTTTACCTTTTCCTCGATAAAGGGTATTGTCCCCCAGTTGGCAGCTTTCAGCAAGGTCAAGGAGGTTGCGTACTTTGATGAACCCTTCAGAAGATACTCAAGATCATTGGTGACGAAGAAGTCGAGAGCAATCTGATTATCTTGAGAAGGATCAAGTGGAGGTGGAGCTCTTTCTGATTCATGGAGGCCTGGCCTTTGAACGGTGTTAAGAGCTTTCAGGACCTCGTCAGCATAGTACTCGAACTCCATTCGGGTTAACCTGGTTTTGGCGTGAATTCTCTTATCCTTCAACGCTCTCTTCACCAACGACGGAGTAACCGAAGTCTTATACTCATGAGCCAGAAATGCACATAAGTCAATCGGACTGCGGATACGGAGATACAAAACATCTCTGTCAGCGTCTGTGATTGGATCATATTGCGTTGTTGCCGTGATCCAAGTCTGTGGTGGTGTAGTCTCGTCAATCTCCAACGTGTCTGCCCAGTCCCGTGTGCTTGATTCAGGAACAGTAGATTGTGGTTCTTGTTGTAGAGGAGTGGAAACGTGAACATCTGCTGGTTCTGATTCAGGCATCTCGGCGGTGTCATGAACGGGTGAGTGTTGTGCAGCTTCAGGTTCAGTTACCGATTCTGCAATCACAGGAGCAACAACAACAGAACTAACAGGGTTAGTGGTAACAGGTATAGATACAGCGATAGATGTACCAGGAATAGATGACGCTGTAGTAGCATTCACATCGTGGCGCCACTTGGATCGTCTGGATTCCGTGGAAGTAGATTTTTCTTTTGCTGCTGCATCTTTCTTAGACTTGGTTCCAGACTTAGCAGGTTTCTTTGAGCTGGTAATCTTATCCCCCTTTTCAGGCTGTTTACCCCCATCATCATCCTCATCGTTATCCTCGTTGCTCCCCTTAGCACTCTCCTCATTACCATCACCACCATCATTACCATCATTATCATCATCATCCTCATCATCATCATCATCCTCATCATCATCACCACCATCATCATCTTCTCCTTCTTCTTCTTCCTCTTCTTCTTCACCAGTACCCTCTTCTTCTTCACTTTCTTCCCTTTCTTCCTCAGGCAGAATGTGGTAGGGTACCACACTTCCAAACGTTTTAAATAACCTATCATCCTCCATGATAGCGTCATTCAGGGATTTGTAGAGAGCCCGTTGAACCCTAGATTTATCAAAAGATCCAAGTTCCCTCATACGAGCTTTGAGGATCTTCTTCAATTCAAAATCCGTCAAGTCATAGGCAATTTTGTAGCCGGATTGAGAAGGATTGGATGACTTGATCATCAAGTTATCAGCCGCGAGTGTCTTCAACTCATCACGCAGTTTAGGCATAATGGATTCAACGGATTCTTTCACTCTCTCCTCAATAGAAGCTTCAAGAGTTTCTTTCTGCTCCTTGTAGTTATCCTTAATAGCTCGAAGTCTCGTAAGTCTTGCTTCATACTTATCAGCTTCAGCCTTCTTAACCTGAGCTAGTTCTTTTGCATGAGCTTTTCGCGTCAATTCCATCTCTGCAGCGAACTTAGCAAGCATCTCTTCTTGGGCTTTTCTAGATGCTTCTTCACTTTGAACTCGTCTATGTAGCTCTTGGCGAAGTTCATCCATCTCTCTTTTGTGATTATTCGTATGTTTATCCAACATTTCGGCCATTACCAATGCAGCCATTGTAGACGTTGCAGAGCTGCTCTGGGTTGATTGAAGAGGCTCGGTTGTGACCACAATACTGAGAATGGGAGTTATTGGAGGTGGAAGGAATGGTGTTGAAACCGGTCGGGTTGGTAAAGGTTGTATTGGTGGAGGTTGAGTTGCTAAAGGTTGAGTTACTAACGGTTGAGTAGACACCATGATTGTAGGAGCACCGAACTCTTTTTCAACACTTGCTGAAACAGGGATTGATGTCTCCTTCGAAGTAGAATACCGTTCAGGTGACCCAAACTCATCAATATCCTCTGGCTCCTCGTACTCTTCTTCAATATTTATCCTTGCACCTGAACCACTACCGCCCGTATCTTTCCTACTCCTTTCAATAGCTATTTTCATCATTTTTCTCTCCGCCTTGTCAAGAGTAGGATCAACAACATCTTCTTCGTCACGTAGAACTAACTCATCAGCCTTACCCTTTCCCTTCTTAGCGACGGTTTTTGTCTTTTTGGCTTTGGGTTCAGGTAAAGCTATTTGCTTGCGTTTACATTTGCTCTTAACCGTGGTAGATGAGTCTTCTCCTGCTTGAATACTTGCTCGTTGATTCTCGATTTCTTGTAGCAAGTTCTTGTAGTCAGTAGAAGCAAGAATCTCATCGGTCAGGAGATGACTGGGAATGGGACCAGGAATAACCATATTCGAATGAGTCTCCTGCCTTAAGTCTACCAAATCATCATCATACATCGTGTGGTGACGACTACCTGCACGCTTGTTAATGGAAGCATCGTTCTCCATAAAGTAATGTATGATCAGCTTAATGAACCTAGGGTACTGGTAACTTTTAACCTTACCCTTCGTGTTTGTGAAGAGTTGAAAAGTAAACTCCTCCCACAGCAAATATGCATAATCAATACCCATACCTTTGAACATACCATAAAACATCTTGATGATTGGCGGACGAACAACATCAAACCCAGTTGTTTTGGGTGTGAGACATCGGCTGAGAATACCAAAAATTGCTCTCCAGGGTTGACCCACTTTGGTTGTGGTAAACTCAGACACTATCCGTATGTCTTCACATCCAATGTCAGTGAACATCTCCATGAGCTGGTTCTTGGTTGGGTTCGCTGAGTATGATAATCCTTTGGGTGCCTCCCGAAAACCAAAGATCTTACGAAAGTCTGACATAGTGAGAGTTTGTTGCTTGTTGTCCAAGAGGAATGTGATCTTATTGGACGTCTTCTCCTTGGTTGCCCAAAATTCGTACATGTAGTCGTAGGGTACCGAAGCACTTTTCCTTAGCGCATTCTTGAAGCGAGAATTGTCAAGAATGGCTGAACCTACCTTGAATCCATTGTGATTAGAATGAGAGACCTCCTTCAACCGGTAGTTGTTTGGAATGAACTTGAGGGATTTAGCCTCGGCAATGGCTGCTGCTCTAGATTCTTGGATTTGTTGCACGGTTGGGTTAGTCATTGTTTCTGCTTAAGAATAAAACACAAAAGTTGATACATACAGATATGGATATCATGATGAGTTTATACCTAAGCATTATACACAAGACATAGTCCCTTAGTTTGTTAAGACACTCAAACATCCTTCATAGACTAAACATTTAATTCTGAATAAACCTCAATTTGGAATATTCAGCCTACCCGGAATAATCATTCTATGCGGAATATTATGTCTACCCAGAATAAAACATCTACACGGAATAAATCATCCTATGCGGAATAATTGTCTACACGGAATAAATCATCCTATGCGGAATAAGTGTCTACCCGGAATAAAACATCTACACGGAATAAATCATCCTATGCGGAATAAATTTCTACACGGAATAATTCATCTTATGCGGAATAAGTGTCTACCTGGAATAAAACATCTACACGGAATAAATCATCCTATGCGGAATAAATTTCTACACGGAATAATTCATCTACGCGGAATAAGTGTCTACCCGGAATAAAACATCTACACGGAATAAATCATCTTATGCGGAATAATTGTCTACACTGAATAATTCATCTATGCGGAATAAGTGTCTACCCGGAATAAAACTTCTACACGGAATAAATCATCCTATGCGGAATAAATTTCTACACGGAATAATTCATCTTATGCGGAATAAGTGTCTACCCGGAATAAAACATCTACACGGAATAAATCATCCTATGCGGAATAAATTTCTACACGGAATGTTTTTGGCTATTTATTCGGAACGACTTAAAAACACCTAATGATCTTTCAAATAAGCGCGAATGTTTGTTTTAAGCGTTCTAAAGGCCATCTATCTTAGTTTTATTCTATTCCGAGTGAAACCCAGGCAAAACCCCCAATTAATTAAACCCTAATTTAAGCAGTAACTTAACTCGATTGATTTCAATTAAAAGGAGTTAATTAAATTGAATTGCATGAATGTTTAAACCGATTTGATACCTTTTGAAGATTTGGATCTAGAAGATTGAATGATTGAAATTGTTTGTGTGTTCGTGTGTTTGTTAATGGCGGGCAAAGGAAAAACAAGCAGAAAGGGGAAAGAAAAGAAGAGACGGGGGTTGGGTGAGTTTTGATTAGGTCAAATTTTCACATGTTTGACATATTGTCAAGTTTAACCCCTCAACTTTTCTTCTTTGTTCAATTAAAATTCTTTTGTTTTCCAAGTTTTAATTCTTGTCAATTTTGACCCTATCTTATGTTAAATTCCCGAGCCTTAGTGATTAACCTATCTTAACACACGCACAAATCTATTCACGACAAACTTATGAGCAACAACAAGACAAATGCCAAAGCAATCCAACCATTAACCATTGAGCTTTTTGAGTTTCCTTGAAAACTTTTGAAGATCTTTTTTTTTATGTGAAAGATGATGTAACATTTTCTCCCCCTTAAACGATGACCCGTTTCCTATTTAAAGAGCTGTAGTCATTGTTTAACGAGGCACATGATGATGAAAAACATTTGCCAATTTGATGTTTTGAAAAGATCGATTCGCTGGTGTCGACAAGATTTCTCTTATCTAGACAAAATAATGCACTGAGACGTACACTAATTTGTGTAAGATCAAGTTGTAAAGTAAACTTGATCCCTTTGCATGATTTGGCTTGTAAATCATGCCCGAGAAAATTAATTCCCGTTGTGAGCCAACGTTTTCCAAGGAAATACGTGACTTTAATATGAAAACCGGGTTGTAGTCAGAAATAACTACAAGCCATAATGGGCATGTTTTAAAAATGTACAACTTTTATACGGACTCTATTTATGGCACCGTGTCAATTTGATCGACATTTCTAAGGCCGTAAATATTACCGTACTAAAAGACATGCCCGATTTAAAAACGAAAAATATTTTTGGTTTTTCTTGATTTTATAATTTTTATGGTTTTTCTAGGTTTTATATTTTTTATAGTTTTTCTAGGTTTTATATTTTTTATGGATTTTCTTGGTTTTATATTTTTGTATTTTTCTTTTTGTGGTTTTATATATGTACGATAATATACATGATCACGAACAAAGGATACTCTGAATAGTTTACCACCACTATTCAGCTGATTCTTCTGCCAACTCTTTGAGAGTCGCTGGAGTGAATGATTTCATGCCAAGCTTGTCGATCAAAAACTCGATTCGTCCTCGATCTAAGGCTTTGGTGAACATATCTGCCAGCTGATACTCAGTAGTGACAAAATACAGCTCGATCACTCTGTTCTCCACCTGCTCTTTAATGAAATGGTAGCGAATGTCTATGTGCTTGGCCCGGGAGTGTTGAACATAGTTGCAGCAAAGGGAAATGGCGCTCTTGTTATCACAATACATCGGGATTTTGTTGAATCCCAAACCGTAGTCAGTTAATTGTGATCTCATCCAAAGGACCTGAGCACAACAACCGGACATGGCGATGTATTCAGCCTCCGTGCTAGAAATTGCAGCGCTTTTCTGCCTTTTTGAAGACCAACTGATCAATCTATCTCCAAGGAGTTGCACAGATCCAGAAGTGCTACGCCTCGTTTCTTGACATCCAGCATGATCGGCATCTGCGTATGATATTAAAGCAATAGAGGAATCTTTCGGATACCATAGACCACGATGAAGTGTTCCTTTTAGATACCGAAAGATCCTTTTAACAACATGTAGGTGCTTTTCGGTAGGCCGAGCCTGATACCGGGCACACATGCATACATCAAATTGCAAATTAGGCCTACTAGCAGTCAGATAGAGAAGGGTGCCGATCATCCCACGGTAAAGTTTTGGATCGACAGTAGTCCCATTCCTATCTTCATCTAACTTGGATTTCTCCACCATTGGAGTGACCACTGGGTCACAATTATCAAAGTTATATTTCTTTAACGATTCTAGAGCATATTTGGATTGATTAATAAAGATGCCTCTGGGATTTTGAGAGATCTATAATCCTAAGAAAAATGAGATTTTTCCCATCATTGACATCTGAAAGCGTGTGGACATTATCTTCTCAAAGCGATTTGACAATTCTATGTTAGTGGCAGCAAATATTATATCATCAACATAAATTTGTACCAGAATCATGTCGTTGCCCTCCTTGAGAGTGAATAGAGTGGGATCCACCTTGCCTTTGGAGAAGCCTTCCGAAATGAGATATGTTGAGAGGAGATCATACCACGCGCGTGGAGCTTGTTTCAACCCATAGAGAGCCTTATTAAGCTTGTACACATGATTAGGAAACTCCGTGCTAACGAACCCATCTGGCTGACTAACATAGACTTCTTCCCTTAGTTCACCGTTCAAAAATGTCGTCTTCACATCCATTTGATAGATGATCATGTTCATATGAGCAGCATACGCAAGGAATAGTCTAATCGCCTCCAATCTTGCCATAGAAGCAAAAGATTCTTCAAAGTCTATACCCAAGGCTTGTTTATATCCTCTAGCGACCAATCTAGCCTTATTCTTCAATACTGCACCCATCTCATCAAGTTTAACCTTATAAACCCACAACAAAGTAAGGATGTTAACCTTGTCAGGGAGAGGAACTAATTCCCATACTTCAAGTCTTTGGAATTCATTTAGTTCCTCCTGCATGGCTTCAATCCAAGATGATTGAGTCATAGCCTGCTGCCAATTTTTAGGTTCAACTTCAGAGAGAAATGCATCAAAGTAGCAATAGAGTGCACTCTCTTGTAATTGATGGCGTGTAGAGACTGGTCGATCGAGATTACCAATGACATTCCTAATTGTGTGATCTTTTGTCCATTTGGTGCTATGTTTTTCAATCCTAGGTGGTCTGGAGTGAACAATAGAAGGAGCTTCTTCTGAGGTAGACGCGGCTGAAGGGTTTTCAGGTATCGCTACACCAAAGAAAGGAAGCTCTTGCAAGTGAGCATATTCCAAATCGTGATCAATAGAATCCTCTTCCACATCATTAGGCACAAGTAGGGGTGACGATTCAGGTGTAGTTTGAGAATCACTTGGTGAAAGTGCATCCGGTTCAATGTGAATTGAAGATGCATTAGATAAAGCTTCATTTGCTTGAGCAACAACTTCAGGGATTGGAGCTATCACTATAGGTGCTGGAACTTCATCATTTGGGGGATCAAAGAATCCGTCAAACAACGGTTGAAACAGTTTATCCCACTCGGGCCTTGATGGTGGTAAAAATGATGTAGAAGTAGGATTATTGGGAACTAATCCGGAACTAATAGCATCGGTTCCCATCTCATGAAGCGCGGGTTCAGAGCTGTGTTGCTCAGAAGCCATCGCTGTCAGCTCATCGAAATCTGCGTCCGTAGTTTCTACGATCTTACCAAGACGACGGTTGTAAATTCGGTATGCTTTCTTGGACGGTGAGTAACCAATGAAAATACCTATATCGGCTTTCGGTTGAAGCTTGCCCAAGTTCTCACTATTAATGTTTGGATAACAAAGAGCACCAAACACATGAAAAAATGAAACATCGGGTTTAAGGTCATGTAGAAGCTCGTAAGGTGTTTTTCCATGGCGTTTCCGAATGATAGAACGGTTTTGGGTGAAACATCCAGTAGATATGGCTTCTGCCCACAAGAACAATGGAGCGTTCGCATAAATTAGCATAGTCCTAGCAACTTCCATAAACGTATGATTCCGTCTTTCAACGACACCGTTTTGTTGTGGAGTGCGTGCAACGGATGTTTCATGTGAGATACCAACTCCTTCATAGTAATCACGAAGAGTCTGGTTGACGAACTCTGTTCCATTATCTGTACGAATACGGCGGACAGTAGTATTCAAACGTACCTGAATGAATTTCAGAAAAGTGATGATAGCCTTTGGTGCTTCATCCTTTGTACGTAGAAATCTAACCCATGTAAACCTGGAGAAATCATCCACAATAACCAGAATGAATTTCTTACCGCTCACACTTTCAGTTCTCATTGGCCCACAAAGATCCATATGCAAAAGATGAAGTTTTTCTTGATTGGTGTCTTCAGCTTTGGGCTTGTATGATTTCTTGGTACTTTTCCCCCTTGAACACGCGGAACATAAATGATCCTTGTGAAATTTGAGCTTTGGAAGACCACGAACTAATTCGTTTTTAGCCAGATGATTAATAGCATCAAAGTTGAGATGAGATAATCTGCGATGCCATAACCATGACTTGGTCTTAGATGCTTTAGAGAGAAGACATACTGGAGAGGCGGCCATCATGTCTTGTAAGGACAAGGTATAAAGATTTGCACCACGAGATCCCTTCAACAAATCTTTTCCTTCCAAGTTGCGGATGAAACAAGTGTGTTGTCGAAAAGCAACCTCTAGGTTGGAATCACAAAACTGTCCTACTGAGAATAAATTATGACCAAGACCTTCTACATAGTATACCCTTGAAATCGTAACGTTTCCAATATGATATTCACCATACCCCATTATCTTTGCAATATGATCATTCCCGAATTTAACTGTACCAAGAAACTTGCTGACGAAATTTCGGAGCATCGAGCGATCTCCGGTCATATGCTTTGAACAACCGGATTCCAAATACCAGAGGATGATTTGGACCACCTGAAAATATCACCACACAAGGACAATGTAGAGGTATCAGAATCTGAGTGTTCCTTGTTATTAGCAGGTACAGATTTAATAATCTTAGATTTGCTAACTCTAGGTTTCTTAGATTTCCTTGCCTTCTTCTTCCTAGTTGGTGGTGTAGATTCTAGTTGGCTTAAATCCTGTGGTATTTCTTCACTGATAGGCACTGTAGTGGGGGCTGACCTAATTAAAGGGCGCTGTTTCCATACTTTCGTGCTAGTGTGCCTAACTAAAGGACGCTCAGACCTAACCTCAATGGATGCATTCCTAGTTAAAGGGCACATTTTTCCATCTAATGTAAAGGTCCTACCAGTGGGACGCCATTGCCAGCCAACTTGGGCACGAGTTCTACCAGTTGGCTTCCATTCAAGACCATTCCTAATGGCATTCATTTCATTCACATGATCAATAAGACACAAATCATGACGTTGGGAAAACATACATTCATTAAAATTCCAACAATTCAAATTAGAATTCACGAATGGTTTAGGCTTCTGCACAGGCGCAGAGATTTTAGTCTTAACATGATTCTTTTTATTTAAAACTGAACTAACATTCCTATGGTGAGCTTCTACGTTCTTCTTGTTGGTACTACTAGTGGAGGGCTTGATCTTATCTTTCTTGAGTGGCGATCCTTTAGCCTTAGTAGACTCTTTTACTCCTGTAGAAGGCAAAGTGGGAACATTAGCAACAGATTTTAAAGGTGCCTTACTTGATGGTGCCAGTGACGGTTTTGCTCCTGGAGTCTTATTGAATGGAGTTACAGCAATGGGCCTATTAGTAAGTAGTGCAGAGCCTGGTTTACCTATGTATTGCAAATATGCTAAGCAATATTGAACTCGCTTAATATATTCATGAGCCGAATAATAGTAGCTACTTGAGGGATCTAAGGCATAAAGATCGTCTAAAATATCCCTAACAAGATCTACATGCTTAATGGCATTCCTCATATAATCATCGTAGGTAACCGGGTTTCTCTTATGAAGAGGGTTCTTATAAAGCACTACTGACTTGGTTGTTGGAGCACTAGTGGACGGTGCAGAGTCGGTAGCTAAGTTATCAACAACTTCTTGTTGGGTGAGAAGAAGTGTCTCCTTTAGCTCGGCCAAAACCATGTTTTTGTCAATGAGCAGGATGTTTAAGTAAGAGATTTCCTCACACTTTTGGTTCAGTTGTTCAACATAAGATTGTTGCTGTGCCGCATTAAAAGCGAAGCGTTCTTCTAGTGAACCATAAAGAGCGGATAGTCCCTGTCTTGTCCGATCCATCTCCCCTAGAACAGACGAAAGTCTAATTTCTAAGACCTGGTTTTTAGACTCTGCAGCCTCTAGTTCCAATTTTAGTGTTTCATTTGATGACACATCTCTCTTCAATCTCATAATCTCTTCCTCTAATGCCTTAACAATTGCAATCATCTTGTCACTCGTCTCAACACCGTTTTCACAACTATTTGTTATCAAAAGATCCTCATTTTGAGTTTGTTGTTTTAATTCTAAAGATATACAATGTTGTTCTAGTTGATTAAAGCGTTTTGACAGTAAATTGTAAGAATCTTGTAGCTTTAAAAACTCAGCGTTAGATTCGTGACAAGAATGATTATCTACCTCATTTACAGTATCAGCAACATTTACAGAGAGATCACAAACATCATCACATATATTCACAGCATCACAATTAATCATAGCGGATGTAAGCTCATTCGAATAATTAACATTTACAGTAGTAAGCACATCACACGAGATTACTTCGGACAAGAATCGGTCATATTCGGATAAAATCTTTTCTTTTTCAATTAGTTGTAGTTCGTAAGCGGTGTCCATTTCATAAAACACTTTTTGAACTTCTCCAATTTCAAACTCAAGATTTTCCTTAAGAGATGCAAAACTTCCTTTCAGACTTTCGACAAACGTATTGATCTCATTTTTAAACACCTCGTTCATGTGTTCGAAAGCCCATTCTCCGGCGTTTAGGCCATTTGAAGTCGTACATTCCAAAATGACCTTGTCAAAATTAGTAAAGTATTGATTAATCTCTTGCAAGTTTAACCATACAGTGCTAACAGGTGGAAGCTCCTTTGGAATTTCCTTAGGACCTTCCATGTTGACAAGTGTAGGAAATGTACTAGGGTTTTCTTCATTTAACATGTAGGTTGGTGCTGTAATGAGATCTTTGTCCATATGGAAGCGAATTCTAAAGTCCGTTTTTGCAAGCTCCTTATTCATTTTAAAATAATCACACTCGGGATATTTTGCAGAATTGTATGACTGATCCGCATCAACTAGATCCTTACTTGTTCGATCATCGAAAATAACAATCGGGTCTAAGACCAATCCTAATTGGGTTGCATTATAAAGTCTTGGACTATGTCTTAAAGCTTGTTTTGCATACCTTGGGTTAGGGGGAAGGCCTTTTTGACGTGATAAGTTAAATTCTCTAAACGAAGCATCAAATAAGTGCACTAGTTGAGAAGCAGCGTATTGTCTTAAAAGCAAGTAATCTAGACTTCTAATCTTATTAGCAGCATTAATCTCCATTTCATTCTTCTTAGACTCGAGTAATTCAAAATCCGTTTGAAGTTTTTGAAAATTAGTGACCACTAACTCTTTTTCTTTAAGTTCATTAGAAAGATTTGCTCTTAAGTTTTCAATTTCTTGCAAATGACCCATTTGTTTGTTTCGAAAATGATCATATTCGGGATTAGTTAGAACACTAGACGTAGGCACTAATTCCAAAGTGTTAACTTTCTCGTTGCTTAAGGCAAGCTCATCAGACAAATTCTTATTCTTGTCTAGGGTTTCTAAGAGTGCAGCATTCATTTGGCTAAGTAATGTAGCAGGAACCATGACCAAATCTTGTTGAGCAGGAGTATGCGTATGCGAAATGGCTCCCGGTTGTGATTCACTCAATGTCTGGGGACTCACATTGATATTACTATCATTGATTGTCTCCTCATTTGAAAGACTCACCACCGAAGATTCATTCGAATCAGCACACTCTTGCACAACTTGATGTGGTTGAATACTAGCATCAGTGGTATTAATAAGTACCTCAGATCTCTTTTCTGGCCCTAGGCTAGAGATAGTTGCCATAAGAGCTGCCTTTGCAGATTGAAATTCATCACAGTCTGAGTCATACGCATCAAGATCATCTGCTTGGTATGCTGCATTCTGTGTGGTGACAACGTCTTGTTCACCAATCCCTGGATCCGCAAGAAATGCAAGCTCCTCTTCATCAAGTTCCCTTCCTTGTGCCTGAGCATTTACCAGATAGATCTTCTCTACAAACCATTGACCAACCCTTCTCCTCTTGGGTTTCTTGCAATCCCTGGACATGTGTCCTTCTTCCTTGCAGTTGTAGCATGTAATCATTCTCAACTTGCCTGTGGAATTAGCCCGTGGAGCAGGATTGACCATTGGAGCAGGATTGACCGTGCGAGCATTGGTAGTTGATGTGGTAGGTCTCCCCTGATATGGTTGAATAGGTTGAACCATTACCCTGCCATTCTCAATAGTAGCTTGTTGGCGAGAATTGGATGAATTCCTCAACTGATTGTTGGTAGGAGCTGATCCCCTAAATCCTCGTTTGCTTAATGTCCTTGTGAGATAAGCAGACATAGTGGTTAACACTTCAACTGGGTCAGCTCCTTGTTTGAATACAGGAATGGGGACTTCCTCATCATCACAGTACATTGCTTGGTCTTGATGAGCTGCATAATCATTAGAAGGAATACTCATGTGGTCAGGGTAGCTTGTTGGATATGCTGCATTCTCTTGATAAGAAGAATATGAAGACTGAGCATAAGGTGCAAAGCTTGCTGGGTGAGGTTGTGAACCATATTGTGATGAAGGTGTATTAAACCGATATTGTTGCTGATGTGAGGTGGGTGGTTGCGGTAGAATCGAGTATTGGGGGAAGGTTGGTGTCATGTAAGGTGATGGATGATAGGCTTGATGTCCCAAGATATAAGGTGTGTTGTTGTGTGACAAGCTTGGTTGATTCGCCATCAAAGCTAAGGAATCAGGGTACATACCTCGAGGCGAACGGTGCATGATCACATGTTTCTCATGCTACTGAAGGAAAGCATAGATTTGATCCAAATTGCACTTATGCAAATCCCGGGTTAACTTAACATCGGTAATATACTCACCCCATTCAGCTTGAGGTAAAGTATTCAAAAACTTGGTGTTAACCTGGAATGGAGCAATCACGAGATTATATACATTCAGATCATTCATTAGAGTAGTGAATCTAAAGTAGTAGTCGTGTAGCATTTCCCCTGGGCTGTACGTGAATCTATCAAACAGATCATATGACTGACATTCCCTTTCCTGTTTGGTAAGAGACGTACCTTGTAGCAACACCTTTCACTACTACACAAAAGGCCAAAAACACCTCCTTAAAGAATCCGGTTTTGAGATAACCAGTTCTTATTGTAAAAACAGTACCGGTTTTATTGTGAAACCAGTATTTATAAAATTGAACATATAGAAATTGGTTCTTTTATAAAAAAACATGTCTTTATGCATGGTCGGAAACCGGTTCTGCTAAAAACCAATCTCTACAAGCTTTTCATAATTTTTACCCTAAAATTTGGTATTTTCCACAAAATTTTGTATTTTCCATTAAAAATTAACTAGCGGGAATATTCCCACCATCTTTTTCATAAAAAAGAATTAATAAACCCACTCTTATGTCTTTATTAAAATCGAACATACACACTCACAACCTTCACTATTACCACCGCTAAGAAAAGTAACCACCAATTGATCTTTCTGGTACACACTTTCAATCTTTAGAATTGGGGATCTGAGAATATAGCATAACTATTCATCCATTTTTATTAATCCTATATTTTATTACAAAATCATAATGAAAATCAATACTCGTGTCCTATTTTATATTCTTGATTCACAAATACGCTATATACATATGCATTTTTTATCATTTATATCTCCATTTACCAACGTTTGAATCCTCTCACTTTATTTCTATCAATTTGTTTCTATTTGTTATCCATTCATTTTGTTGTCTTCATATGTTGTTCAGTTTATTTAGTATCTCCATTCGCTTTTCTTTGTCATCTATGTTAAGGTTTTGATTCGTTGGTTAGAGCTTGTTTAATCATTGTTTTCTTCATGACAGATCCAGATCCTTTTCCCACTCTTCAATCTAGTATGAATCAGTCATCTATTAAGATAGATTTGTGTCTCAAACGCGAAAAAACTATTAATTCCGACGCCAAAGTTACCATGAAACATAAGAAAATTGTTATTGACGAAATCATCAAAGGTGAGTGTTATTGGAGTTTTGACGCAGTCTAGTTACAAGGGTGGTGTATCAGTCGTGGATATTGATGATGAGGTGATTGCTGAGGTTAATATTGAATATGTGAATGAATATTTTGTTAATGGTAAGGGTTCTAATGTTGTTATTGCTAACTGTGTTGATAATCATGTTATGTCTGATATTCCTTGTCTTGTTTGTAAGAATACAGTTTTGAATTTCAAATCTAGTGATCTTAAGTCTAATGTTAGTCTTGGTGAAGGAATTGTGCCTGGTATGGGTAATAATAGTCGGGATTATAGTGCTTTTGTTAAGGTAATGGTTCAGATAGCAACGTTGAGGTTTGGGGGTCTTAGTAATTGTAAGAATGTTGTCGGTAATGATATTAGTGGTCTTACGCAGTCGATATCTTACGCTAATGTTGTGTCTAAAATTTTCGAAGGTAACAGAAATAATAAACTCAAATATTTTCTTATTGTTGTTATTAGTGAAGGTAGGGAAGTGTCTAATATGGATCTAGTGATCGAGGATGGTTGCAAAATGTGGAGTAAAAATGTTGTTGGCTATTTTGTCAGCTTTCATATAAATTATAGGGACATTGTTGTTAGGTAACACCAGATTCTTTTTTTGGCTATGTAAGTTGGAAATACGCCTTTTTAGAGACAATCTTAAAGAAAAATAAGGTAACATATAAATAACACAAACAATTTTAATCAACTGACAGAAGATATATATCAGGTACTTGGAACATATTACATACTTTTGTGTTCATTTTCTTTTACTTTACAACTAAGAATTGTATGTATTCCATGTGGTTATAGAGATCTTGAGAGTCTCCAGTAGTTGCTGCCCACCAAGGTTATGGAATAGAAGTCCAAGCCCTATGGCATCTTCAAATCTTATGTCAACTGTTCGCTCCTTGAGGTGTCGACATATGTTGTTGAGCCTTACAACTCTGTGTTGTCGACTCATTCGCTCTTTGAGCATACTGATGTCTCGGTCCTTCTTGATAATGAAGCTATTTATTGCATCTATTGAAAGTCACTTGATATTGAAAGACCTACTTACACCAATCTCAACAGGCTTGTCTCTCAGGTATATATTTAAGTGAAATGAATATCAAAAAGTGACATTGTTGTTCTGTGCTTAGTTACTAATTATTGTTTCTGGTTTTCATAGGTCATTTCGTCTCTGACTACTTCGCTTTGTTTTGATGATGCTTTGAACGTTGATGTGACAAAGTTTCAGACCAATTTGGTGACATACCAAAGGATTCATTTCATGCTTTCGTCATATGCACTGGTGATTTCAGCTGAAAAGGCATACCATGAGCAGCTCTCAGTTGGTTAAAGAACAAATTTACTGGGGAAAATCAACTAACAGTGGTTATGCTGCAACTGAGTTGGGGGTGAAGATAGCATGCGGGTTTGAAATGATTTATCAAACGAGTAAACAAGAAGGGTTGGAAGGGAAAGGAAGCACGTGATATAGAGAGTTTAGTGAGGAGTAGCTACTTTGAAAGATTAGTTCCTGGGTCAAAAGATTATAAAAGATTAATGGAAAATGCACAAGATTATTACCGCAAAAGTTCCTTACATTCTAGAGAAAGGTATAATTAAAAATAGATGGTTTCATCATTTATTAATAAGTTTTTGCTATTTTGTCATTATTTTTGTTGCTGATGCTTTTGTAGTTGTTATTGTAGTGAAATAATGATTGCTATAGTTAGGCGCATAGATGATATCTTCACTAATCTGAGTTCAGCAGATGAATTAATGGGTCAATAACTTCGTCCATCAGATGATGATTCGTGGATGTACAATGGTGAAGATGAATTAAATGCTGCTCTTCTTGAGAGAAAACAAGAGATGGAACAGTAATGAGTCATAAAAAGAATAAGAAGCCAAAAGATCATGAGGATGCTGGTCCGTCGTCTTCGTCAAATATAAATGATTCTGATCTTGGTGACATAGCAAAATCAATGCAATATTTTGTTCAGAAGATGTCAAGCTTTAAAGGAGCAGAAGTTAAGCATCCGTTAGAGATAATAGAGTTGAACGCGAATTGGTGCATGGTTTACTCGATGGTGCGATTAATCATCAAAAATTATGTTGAATTATAGTGTTTTTCTTTATCATTATTTGTTGAATTCTAATACTTTAATTTGAGTTTTGTTTGAGATTTATGTTTAGCATAATTAAGTATTGTCTTAATTTACATTGTTTATTTTGACATTTTTGTCTATCTAAATCACTTTTTTTTATATTTATTGTATTTATATTTCTTTAATTGGGCGAGTTAAATTTGTAAATTATGAAATTTATTATAGAATTTTTTTAAATAGATTAAAAAGAAGACAGGGTTTGAGATTAAAAAAACATGTCTTTTTACTCTAAATAAAAATAGGTAGATGGTTCTATAAAGACAGGTTGCGGGAGAACTGGTGTTCATTTTCAATAAAACATGTGTGTTTATTTTAATATGGAGATTGATTATTATGGAGTAACCGGTGTCGATTCTTCTAATAGAGACTGGTTGCATAACCGGTATTCATAAGTCTCGATCATGGAGATACCCCCCTTTGGAGAGTGGTTCCAAAACCACTCTTCATAGGCTATTTTGACCAGTTTCTATGGAATTTTTTGTAGTAGTGTTTAGACGTTCCCATAAATCCTTGGCAACCGTATATTGACTTACCATGCGATAAATGTCATGCGGAAGAGCTTGGAGAAGAGTCTGTAGAGCCTTTTCATCAGCATCAGCAATGAGTTGTTGTGCCGGTGTGAGTTCTTCATATTCTCTTGGTCGAGTCACGTTATTCGCCACAATGGTACCATAGTCGAGTGGACCATTCAAAATCGATTTGACCATATGCCTTCCGTATGTTGGTTTGCCCTTCAGGTATTGCATCATGCGGCCCTGCCATGCCTCAAACACCTCTTTAATAAGCATCGGTGGACGACTATCAGTTCCCGTTATGATTGAGATATCCGTAAGAGATGTCATTTGAGGCATTAATGAACTCGGATTCATTGTGATCACTTAAAAGACTCAAAGATTATCGGTTGATCGAGAAGTGAAGAAAGGTTGAGAATTTGTGTTGTGTTGTTGAAATCAAGATTAAATCCACTAAAGATCGTCGAAAAAACTCAAATACCCCTTGAACTTGCTTATACGGAATAACCCTAACTCGGAATAAATCCTATTCGGAATAATCCCTATTCGGAATAACCCTATGCTGAAAAACCCTTATCCGGAATAATCCTTAAACAGAAAAAACCCTTATGCGGAATAACCCTATACTGAATAAACCCTATTCGGAATGTTCTGCTATTCGGAATATTTCTTCAGTTCGGAATGCTGGCTATTTGGAAAGATCTCTATTCGGAAAGATGACTATTCGGAAAGATGGCTATTCGGAAAGATGGCTATTCGGAAAGATGGCTATTCGGAAAGATGGCTATTCGGAAAGATGGCTATTCGGAAAGTTTGCTATTCGGAAAGATGGCTATTCGGAAAACTTTTGCTATTCGGAATACTTTTGCTATTCGGAAAACTTTTCCTATTCGGAATACTTTGCTATTCGGAAAGTCTATTCGGAATATTCTGGAAAAAAGAGTTCGAGACTTGGAACAGCACTTTTAAATCCGATTTTTTGATCAAAACCACAAAAAGTTTTATGATTTTTACCAAAATAAGCTAGACCCTATCCTTATCAATTAATCCCAATAACAAAAACACCAAAAACAACAAGATTCAAGATTGATTTTTTCTAAAGATCACTAATTGATTCAATTAACTAAAAAAGCAACGCAATCCTTACCTTAAATCACCCCATAGCTCTTGATACCAAATGTAGAATCTTGATAACCTATGAATCTATGAAGTGGGTTGAAGTTTTCTAGAGAGAGAAACTAGAGAGAGAAAGTGAGAGAAACTATGTGTTTTATTTCATTCAAATGAGTAATGTGAAAAACAACAACCAACCCCTTTCCAAGGAGGAAAGGGGTATTTATACCTCCAAGCCTTATTTGGACTTGGGCCGGCCCATGACAAGCCCATGGGCCGATTCTTACTTAACTAAATAAGTATTTGTTAACTACGAGGTATTACAACATAAATAATATTGTGGAGTGACCGATACTTCTAATATACGTAAAAACGTATTTCTAACAGGTCTCGTCTTCGATTTATGAAAGATCTCGACTTCAGCAAGGGTATGATAATGGAGTGCAAGGCTCCTCGATACAAGAGGAAAATGGTCATACGGTTGAAAACTTGGAGCCTAACGATGGCAAGAGCACGAAATCAGGAGGACAACATGATACTAATGGCACGTCAGGGAATGTTCACAAGATCTCTCTTGATGACACCTTACCCGTTTATGACGAAGAGCCGGCAAACATGGTACAATGTAATGTTGTTTATGATGTATATGTTGATGATATGCCGCATATTGAGCATTCTGAACCTAATTATGACAAACATGGGATGGAAAAGAGTGATAGCAATACCACTTCCGATTCGTCCGATGTAAGTCATAATGGGGGAGAGATTGTTCAGAATGCTATAGTACATCATGATAAATGCTTTATAACTGCTTCGTTAACTGCTTCTGATTCCACGATTAGAGAGCTCGAAACGATTGTAGCTCAACAATCAAAAGATCTTGAGGATGCCAAACTTGAATTTTCTAAGAAAACGGACAAATTTGAAACATACTTTGAAAAACTTGAAAAGTCAAACGTTGTTCTTGAAAGAAAATTGGATCAAAAAGTTTTAGATTCTAAAGCTGAAAAGGATAATCTTTTGAAACAAATTCAGTTACTAGAGTCTAAATTGGCATCCCAAGATAGAGTGCTTAAAGAGAATGAGACATTAAAGGCTCAAGTACAGGAGAAGGTCTTTGCTATAGCCGCGTTGAAAAACGAGTTAAGGAAAAATAGAGGACCTAGTATGGACACTAAGCTTGAAAAACCATAAATCTTGGGGAAACCGCCTACAAATCAGTTCGTCAGACAACCGATTGTCAGACAACCTACTGCATTTAGATCCGAGCGAACACAATCCTCGAGACCGCAGTTTGCCTCCCAAGTTGATTTGGTTCACTTTCTAGACCAGTCACTCCAGCAACTAGGCCCTATGTGATCACTCCAGCTTTAGCAAGACCAAATCATATGATTGCCTCTAGTTTCCCTGAAAACACCAAGACCACGTCTAGAACTAGTTCAAATGACGTTGACCATAAATCTGGTCTAAGGAAGTTATGCAAAAGACACATGTAAGAGATAGCAATGTCCATCCTAGTCACATGCCTTCTAGATTACCCAACACTGCTAACCGTAGCATGTCATCTCCTAGGAGCATCGATCAATCATCTAGGAATTACTCGGACATTAAATATGCTACCTGTAAAACATGTAGAAAATGTGTCTTTAGAGCCAATCATGATTCCTGTATCAAAAAATTACTTGATGAGGTGAACTCCCGTGCTAGAATTAAGTCCCAGTGGATAGCTAAAATCAAACCCATTGGTAAAATGTGGCGCCCCACAGGTAGAACTTTCACTCTTGTAGGAAACGAGTGCCCTTTAACTAGGATAGTCTCTGATTCTACGAAGACTACTAGGGAGGAAATTGCAAAGGATGATACATCACTTAAGCCTGAACTTAAGGTTTTCTATAAAAGGAAACGTTTGCCAACTAAGACAAGTGAATCATCCCTTCAGGCCACCTCTGACACAAGAAAATAAAACCGTGAACCCCACGTGCTTCTAAAATAGATATCTCTAACCCATGCAAAAGTATACAAACTCCTAATGAGAATGCAGGTACCAAAGTTGATGTTCCAAAAGAACGAAGCGGTCCAATCATTGTATACCGTTCAACTAAGGACACTCTCAGAGTTTGGCTGCTGAAGAAGCAGATATCAGAGAAACTAGTATCTCAGGGGATTCATGGTTAAGCTTAACTGCATAAGGACTTATAGTCACATCACAGACTATAACTCGATCTTCAAAGAAAGGAAAGTTTATCGCCGATGATAAACTTATCCTAACAACGAGAAATTAATTTTTCTCGGGCATGAGCTTATATCAAAAACATTCCAAGTTTTTAAGCTCATGCACAATGGCTCCTCGTTAAATGACAGACGACGACCCGGACTTCAGAGACAGGGAAGTTTATCTACGCAACGATAACTTACCCTCTTAACAAGAAATTAAGTTTTCTTGGACACGAGCTTATCCTAAAACCATTCAAAGGTTTTAAGCTCGTGTATTTGGTTTATCATTAAATATCAGATGGTAACCCGTTCTTCAAATAAAGGAAAGTTTATCGTCGATGATAAACTTATCCTTACAACGAGAAATTAAATTTTCTCGGACACGAGCTTACATTAAAACCATTCAAAGGTTTTAAGCTCATGTACATGACTTACAGTTAAATGTCAGACTGTAACTCGAACTTAAAATAAAGGAAAGATTATCTCTTATGATAACTTATCCTCTTAACGAGAAATTCACCTTTCTCGGTCATGAGCTTGTATTAAAAATATTCGAAGTTTTAAGCTCAGAAAGGAAAGTGTATCTTTTAAATAAGAGAACTTTTCCTCATAACGAGAAATTAACCTTTCTCGGTCATGAGCTTTCCGTTAAAACAGTCAAAGTTTTCAAGCTCATGAAAAACGACTTCTAAGTAAATGTCAGCTTAGGACTCGTTCTTCAGATAAAAGGAAAGTTTATCGCCGATGATAAACTTATCCTTAACAACGGGAAGTTTACAACTTCTCAGACTTGAGCTCGTTTTGTAAGATATTCAACATCTTAAGCTCAAGTAATTGGTTTTCAAAACTTTGAACATAATTTTTCGAGAATTTCTCAAAAGGTTTTTCTAAATCTTTCAAAATTGTGTGTTCAAAAATGTTTTGATAAAAAGAGCATGTCTTATGGAATCGATAATATTTACGATACTAGAAATGTCATTCAATAATGACACGGGGTTGTAAATAAAGTTCGAGCAGAAGTTCAAACTTTTAAAACATGCTCAAAGTGGTTTGCTATTATTTCCGATAGTAACCCGCTTTTCACTTTGAAGTCAAGCATTTCACCGGAAAGCTTTGACTTCAGAATCCGAAGTTATCATCTCCACCAACCGTAGCAACTTACAATTGATATCTACATACTCGACGATGCGACTACTCAAACGGTGACTACAACTCTTTCAATAGAACACGGGTCAACAATTGAGGGGGAGCAATTGTCCAGCATTCAGAATCCTTGATGCCGAGTGTGCCAAGTTCACATATTGGTGTTAAGAAAACGATATCAATCATTCACATGGAGTCAAGAGATAACTTCAGAAGTTACGAGGAAGACCAACATTCGTGAACAAGAACCATGTGCTTCTTTCATATGATGTTCTCCATCATTCAGGTCCAACCTCGTAAATTGCTAATATTGTGAATTCATTATCATATATGATCTTTTCACGTGTTAAATACCTTACACTTGTGTTTAAAAGGTATTTAATTTACGTTTCAAGTACACCCTCATTAATTTGAGGGGGAGCTTGTGTAACTCATGAAGATAATTGGATTTGCATTTTTCTTCCCAAATTTTCTTAAAACACTATTAAATCAATTGATATTAAAAACATTGATTGAGTTAATATTTTTAAAATGGGGGAGAAAATGTGATTTAATATGGGAAATGATTAATCACAAATGGTTTGACTTAACGTGCTAGCTCATCCCGACATGTGAGAAATGTTTTCGGATATCGTGGCATATGTTAAGGGGGAGCAAAATGGATTTGCACTTCAAAATGGATTTCATGGTGACATACACTTACCCAAAACATCTCTATTCACGACTGTGAAGGTTGTGGTGACATATGGATGGTAGGATAGGTTAAAGTCCAATGATTTCTCTAGAACCGGAGGAATCTTCCCAAGGACATTCCATAGCTAGAAATAGTAGTCCTTAGAAATGATGGAGAAAGATTGTGAACGTAGCTGAATGCCGACCAAGTACTTAAGTTAGCACTGGAACAATCACAACAAGGTGCTAGTGATGACGTATTGGTAAGCATTGAAGGGGTTGAAGAATGAAAAAGAATTGTAAAGATAAAGGGTGTAAAGAAAGAAGCCCTCCTTACAACCTTAGGCAGAAACCGGGTCAATTCATATGCTATTGAGATCATTTTTTAATGATTCTTGATATTGAAGAAAAACATCATGGACCCAGTGATGCAATGCACAACCCTTCCCAGCTAACTCAAATATCTCTCAAAAGGTATTTGTTTTAATCACACGGAGATCAACACATTATCTATTGGTTTATTCACTCCGAATAAATTGGTATTAAAAAGGTGGCACTCCTCTCCAGCCTCCGATCACTAAAAATCCAAAATGCACGATCGAGTCTAGAGCCATTTGAGATCATCAAATATCTCATTAGGACACACTTTCATATTTCCTTGCTTCTTCACACACTGTGAAAAGTAAGAAAGATCTTAAGAGTCCTACGTAAAATCTTCATGATCTTGCCTGAACATCCGAGTAATACGAAAGTATTTACAATGAAGATGGAAATCCTTCTTGAGCGAATATCAAAAAGCTCATGGTAGGTGACTTGTGCGATTCTTTATGAATCAAACTTGTGATAACTGGAAAGCAACAGTGGTTTAATTCTTAAATGAATTTAAACACGTTCCAGGCCTCTATGCAATATCTTAGTGATCTTGCCAGAACATTCAGAGTAATACTATTAAGTATTTACAATGACGAATGTAAATCCTTCTAGTGTTAACATCAAACAACACTTGGTAGGTAACTTGCAAGATTCTATATGAATCAAGCTAGCGACAACTGGAAAGCAACGATGGTGCGGTTCTTATTTGAACTTCACTTGTTCCAGGAACATGAATTGACGGTTTCAAATCATGCGGATAATATTATCCAAATGATTCACTCTTTACGTTCGCAGTCAGTTTTGGACGGTCGAGTAAAGAGAACGGGTTTACCCGCGAAATCTTGTCAAGGAGGTTCTTTATTGAAACTACCTGCCACAAGTACGATATTTAATATCGTCCAATGGTCTTCACCGACCGGAGGTAAAATGCTAACGAATTAGAATGAAATGTTCAAGGCCATTTCATCCGTGTATATTGTTTGTTGCTAAATGTCTTATGCAGCGTAACAAGAAGGTGGCATTGCGGTGTACAATCCAGAAGAAGTCATCACCACATGCTTATACTACATACAATTAGTACTTCAACAAATTCAAGAAAGCCTGAAGGTCAAGTCTTCCGCTGTATCAAACTCTGAAGCTTTCAAGAATTTAAAAGTATAAGTATGTGGAACATGAAGTCACGAAGAGGCAAATATCACAAGTGAAGAATGCACAAGGTCAAGGCAAGGAAACATGCTCAAGACTAAAGTCAAAGATCACATCAAGCATATTCACAAGAACAAGATCGAAGACTCAAGCATAGATGCTAGGTTTAAGATTTTGTAAAAAGATGTGACCTCCCTTAGGGGGAGATTGTTGGAAATACGTTTTCCCAATAAAGTCTCGGTCACATCTTAGTTAGCATAGATCACGAGATATAGACTATTTAGAACTTTGTCTCTTGGAGCGACCTCCCTTAGGGGGAGATTGTTGGAAATACGTTTTACGTATTTATGAAGGATCGGTCGCTCCAACGATAATCATGTAATGGGATCGTGATCCACTTAGTAAATATAGTCCATATAGCCCACATGTAGGGTGGGCTATATATATCCCCTCCTAGCATGTTAGGAGGGGTTGTTCATTTTCACAATTTCACAATCTATCTTTACTTTCTCTCTCTACTTTTCTCTTTTCTCTCTTTTCTCTCTCTACTCCCTCATCTCCTTCATCTCATCTTCTTTATATTAATCTATTAATCAACCATCTTTATACATTAAATCCATCCAATCAATCATCTTAGAATAGGCCAAAGATCACGTAGACCTTCAAAGTGCAAGTTGATAGTTAGATAACTTGCATTTTTCATCAAACATCTGATTTTAACTTTAAAATTTCTTTGTTAACTTTTTCAATGTTTAAACGACAACCTTTACTAAAAAATGCATCATCATATACCTCATTGTCTGATGAAGATGAAGAATGTGCCATGAGAGCATAGTGAACATGCTCTTCTTCTTACTTTTCTACAATCAAGGCTTTGTTCTCTTCCACATCTTTGGCCAAAAAGCTCCAGTCCCAGCCAACACCATCAATCTCTTGCATGGCTACCATAGCTTTTGTATCTTCAACCTTGATGATTTGGCTTGAAGGTTTCCCAGCATCAGATCTTCTTGGGATCTGCATTCTCTCATAAAGTGACCCATTCTATGGCAGTTGTAACACTCAACCTTGGATTTATCAAACCCAGTAGTGTCTTTAGCATTAAAGGTCATCTTCTTCCTGAATTTCCTATTCCATCTATTGGCCCTTATGTTTGCAAGTGCCATACTCCACTTTATGTCCATCTCCTCTAAATGCTCATCACTAATTTTTTCAAGGTCCTCATATGTAATCATTGAACCATTGGGCAATGAAGCAATGTATGCACACACTGTATCTAGATCAATACCAGCATGCTTAATTCTTGGTGAGTCAACATTGTATGTGTCAGCGTCTAAATGTGGGGCACTAACAAAGTTTGATCCAACATTGACACAAGGTGATCCAGTAACGTGGTGCATGTATGACTCCCTTTGATCAAATTGACCTTCACTGTGTGAGAAGAAGGCCATGTTTCCATTGGTAGATTTGCTTCCTTGATCGAAAAGAATTTCATTCTCTACAACTTTCATTTTATTGTAGACGTCATCAAAAATGGAACTTTTGTGAGCATTAGTAGCAATTATAGACCTTCCTTCAATCTTCCATGCATCACCAAGACTTTTAAGAAAAGTGCTAACGATATCAACATCATCATGCACTGTTCCCATAAATGACAATTTACTTGTGATGTCAAGAAGTCTGCTTCTCACCCCACTTAGCTTTTCATTGGGATGTGCTTTGAACACATCATACTCATGCAAGAGTTGTTTCTTTTTCTCTGAGGCAGTATCATCATTACCACCATAAGTGACTTGAAGGGCTGCCCAAAGATCTTTGGCAGACTCATAACCTCTATACATGTGCTAATTGGCTGGTCTCAAAGAAAGTTTGAGAATGCTTAGAGTTTTCATGTCGTTCCTTCTCTTTGCAATGTCCTCAGCTAAGACAGCTCTCCCATCTGTAGGTTGTTCTTTTCGATCAGATTCACTTGAGCCTGGAGTTGATCTTAAAGTAATAGCAGCTTGAATCTTGGCAGCCTTATCTAATGTGTTTCCATATTCAATAATTTCCCACAGGGTGTGGTCATGGATTTGAAGGTACTGCTCAAAATTGAACTTCCATAGCTGAAAATTGTCGGGGTCTAGCATGGGGATTTTTAGGTTATGGCTTGAGGAGGAGGTCAACTCTGGAGTAGACATATTGTCTGGTTTTTAGGGTTTCTTGAAAAATTAGGGTTTTTGGCGATTTAGGGTTTTTAGGGTTTTGTGTTCTTTAGATCAAAGTTCCTCAACCAGGCTCTGATACCACTTGTTGATCCAAAACTTAGATTGATTTAGCTTTGTGTAAACGAGAATGAATCAAGTTAAACACTTAGAGAAACTTTGTTGTATATGAAACAATCTAAGTATTATGCGGAATTAATACTTAAACAAGAACACACAAACAAAATAAACCAAACTTTCACTTTGATTGATTAATCGAACTTGCGTACAATGAAAGTGTAAAACATATATTGCACTAAAACCTAAAGGCCTCCTTTTATAGAATAAGGAACCTTGTACAAGAGTCTACGTATCAGCTATTTTAGGTAAAGATAAACATAAGAAATACATTGTCGAACATATCTTTACTAGAAACATAAAACGTGTAGACTAAGTATCCTATCAGTGCTTGAGTTCTTCTCATCAACGCTTGACTTCTTCTTGTCAACGCTTGATTTCTTCCTATCAACGTCTAATTTCCTCTTATCAGCGTTTAAGTGTCTTGGCTTCATTTATTCCCAACAGTAGATAACTTAGGGTTTAACTTACTAAGTATAGGTCAGATTTGTGACAATAAGTGTAAGGTCATCTTCGGAACATGATAGTGAAATCGTAAAAGATGGAAAGATCACTGGAAAATGTGTTAGAAAGCATGGCTTTATGTCATGAAGGTCAATAGGAAGTCAAAGGACAACTTATGTCTACCGACTTTAGATGATAGTTCTACTCTTTGGCATAGTAGATTAGGTCACTCTAATATGCGTTTAATTCAATCTTTAGTCTCTAAAGAGTTGATAAGAAATCTTCCCAAGATTAAGTTAGATAGTCACTTTTGTGATGCTTGCAAAGTTGGGAAGCAAGTTCACTCAAGTCACAAGGCCAAGAATTGGGTATCGACCTCTCGGTGCTTAGAGCTCCTACATATGTATCTCTTTGGACCTTCCGCCATACGGAGTTATGGAAGTAAGCTTTATACCCTAGTTATAGTTGATGACTTCTCTAGATTCACATGGACTAGATTTATGGCTACTAAGAATGAAGCTTTCGATCATTTTGAAACCTTTAGTCGAAGGATCCAAAATCAACTAGGATGTTCAATTGTCTCTATTAGGACGGATCATGGTAGGGAATTTGATAACAAAGTGCATTTTGGTGCCTTTTGTGAAGGTCATGGTATTACCCATAACTTCTCGGCTCCTCGCACTCCACAATCAAATGGGGTAGTTGAAAGGAAGAATAGGACCATCCAAGAGACGAGTAGGACAACGTTAAACGAAAAATCTTTGCCTCAAAAATTTTGGTGCAATGCCGTGGACACGTCGACCTATATTCTCAACCGAATTCTTATTTGACCTTTTCTAGGAATGACCCCTTATGAGATTCTTAAAGGTAAGAAACCCTCATTAAAATACTTTAAGGTGTTTGGAAGCAAGTGATTCATTCTCAACACTAAATACTACCTTACTAAGTTCGACCCAAAGTCGTACAAAGGTATCTTTTTAGGTTATTCTAAAATTAGTAAAGCCTACATAGTCCTCAATAGAACCTGGGGTGTAATCGAAGAAACACTCAACGTGACATTTAATGAAACCCCTCCTTCATCTAAGACACCACCTTTGGTAGATGTCACACCCTACCATGGCGGAATATGGGGCGTGACGTATGGATATCATCACAACAAACGGTGTCTCTATAGAGAAAACTCAAATGTAAATATTATGTCTTAAATGGCGACACAATGTCGTGACAATATCTCAACAAAATACAGGAGTCTAGCTAAGTAGGTAAAAGTCCTACCTCTTACCAAAGACAAACAAATAACAAACATCAAACATGTAGGTGTCTACAGTATCACTTATTCAAGTAACAAAAGTAAATCTAAGAGGAAAGGGATTCATTCTAATGCAATCCTAGCAGCCTCTAGACTCTAGCCACTTCTAACATCATCCTTCTCAACTACCTCACCTAAAAATGACACTAAAATCTGTCAATATAAAGTTGGTGAGAACATAGATTTAAGTTATCTAGAACATCATAAGAAAACTTGACATCTGCTGTAAATAAGTTGAAGAAAACAAGTTAAAGCAATGGATCATAATGTGACCATCATGTTACACACAACCACAAACAAAACACACAATATAAATCAGTTACATCTACAAAATAAGAACAATTCACTACACCGATCCGTATCTTTCTCACACCCAGTGTGGAGATGAACCATATCCCCATCGAGATATCTTGTCTCCGAGAAGACGATGCACAAGTACTCAAAACAAATGTCAGAACACATAATAGAACATATAACATACGTAACACATAAGTAAGCATATCACATAATAACACATTTATGTTCACGCATTTCAAAACATATTATCAAAACATTTTAAATAACATTACAAGTGTCATCTCCATCCCATACTGGAAAAACATTTAAAAACTTAGTTAAAATGGGACTATGAACTGACCTGATAGCACAACAAGCTAGCACTCCTGCAAACCTATAAAATCATACACGATACACTTAGCTCAGGTCTTAACACCCAAGTTAAGTAACAATCAAGGAGATGAATCTAATCCCCCAATTCCTACTATCTAGTTCCCACACCACAAGCTAAGCTATACGTAAAAATCCAATTTTTCCCCGGTACAGTTTACTAGTCACTAAACGACGACGTGAAGTGAACTTAACACCACACTTGACTCCTACCCTACTGGAGTTATGTTTTTCTATGATCTAAGAACTCAAAAAAACAATTTTACTTTCTACTTACACGTTTAACCCTTTCGTTTAGTCTCTACGCTAAAAGTTGTTTTCATAAAACTGATTTTTTGTACATGCTAAATGTTTGACACCAAAATCCTGACCTAAACACCATAACTTTTATTGAAAACCACCAGTACTTTCATATACATTATAAAGAGTTCCCAAGTCAAAAATCTTTGGCTATATCATCCGTTTGGTTAGGTTTTGACTCAAATTCCCGAAATCCAAATTTATTCCTGAACAACGCACTGTTTTTGTAAGAATTGTTTGACGACCTTCCCGAACTCCATTTTCGACCAACTTTACATTTTTGAAAAGTACATTCTCTGAACTTAATTTAAAAAGAAAAGAAACTCGACCAAAGGTGCTACCTACTGCCCAGAACAGTCGATACAAAACAGTCCTAAAAATCCGACTGTTTTACGCCTTTATGCACTAACCCTCTAAACATCATTAATTACCCCTAAATTATTAAAGAAGAACCCTAAAATCTTTAATGGATCTTAATTACAATAAGTCCCATAAAACTAACAAAACCCTAATCATCTCAATGATGCTTAATTAACATTACAATTTTGATTAATTAATAAATCATGAATTATATTAAGGTTTAATTGATCACTTACCTTGAATCAAGAAATTTTTTATGAAACCCCAAAATACTTGTAGAAATCGTTGATGAGACTTCAATTATACATGGTCTCATCATCCTAAATGGGCTGGAAATGTGTAAAAATGTCGTAAAATACCGTGAAATATACTTGTGTTTGTTGTTTGTGTGTTTTAGGTATGGATATCGTGAATAAGACAAAAGATCACAAGAAACAAGCAAAAACGAACACGAGAAATGAAGCCGCACAATGAACCGGGCCTAAGTTATGAATTTCCAAAGAAAAGTCCTTGAAGATTTGAAGATATACAAGAAAGGTCCTTTAACTTTGAAGAAATTACACTTTATACCCTTGTAAAACTCATAATTACAAGTTTGGTCCCTAAAGTATGTCAAATTTACAAAAAGGCCCTTGAATTTTGAAGACTTAGAAAATTTAGTCCCTCAAGATATATGGATTTGTCACTTTTAGTCCTCCTTAAAGTCATTGATACAAGAAAGGCCCTTCAAGATTCAAGAAATACCAAGCTTAGCCCTTCAAGAATCAAGAAAGTGGAAAACTAGTCCTTATCCATTTTACCAAAAGTTTGTGCCAAAATTGTCGAAACCCCAAATTATTAACAAAGTATTCGGATTTAAGGCTGAAAAGATTTGGTTTACAACTTTTGCCAAAGTCTAGGGACTTTTTTGACCACTCAAACATTCAAACTCCAAAAATGCGCCAAACACTTTCTCAATCCTATAAAAATGGATCAAAGGGGACCACTATTCACCTTTCATCCCTAGTTTTACTTTTTACTAAAAGAAAGGGTTAAATCAAATTACCCACACCGAACCCTAATTAACCCTCACGTCACTCATCTCCCACGCTTAAACTAAAAATCCCATCACCATGGACCCCACACCAT
Source organism: Glebionis coronaria (assembly GCA_025667525.1). Classification (NCBI taxonomy): domain Eukaryota; kingdom Viridiplantae; phylum Streptophyta; class Magnoliopsida; order Asterales; family Asteraceae; genus Glebionis; species Glebionis coronaria. Next base: position 522,994,425 of record CM046874.1, on the reverse strand, counting down.
TCTCCCTTCCACCAATCAGTAACCAAGTTAACCTCCAAGGCATCCTACGTGTCAAAATCAAGGGCTCATAGCAACTACTTGCTCCCAACGTCCAAGATAAATGGTTTAGATCATTTGGGACAGCTCACAACACCAAAATCCATCTGGAAGACACAAGGGCATTTCAAGGACTTCATACCTAGAGTTTCATTGTATTTTTCATTCTAGAATCGTCCTTAGAGTAGTATAAAAGGAAACATCAACCTGTGATGATCCCTTTGTTCCATTTTCTAGCTTTCATCTTGTAATTCCTTTTAAATTTAATGAAAAGTTTGGTATTTTGCTTTGTGCAATTGTAACTCCTTTTTCATTATTGAAGTTGGTAATGTTTGGCTAGAATCTGAGTTCCAATATTTTTATGTTTGTGTTGTGAAAGATTGGTTCCAATAAGTTTTGGTTTGTTAAGATTTTGAGGTTTTAAAAAGTGTTTCAAAAGGCTTACTATTTTTCTATATTACTTGTACTAACCCCATTCCAAAAGCTATAAGCTCTCACAAGCTTGTTCACGGCAAGCTTGTTAAGGGTTTTTAACCATTGGTTGGATTATTTGTTGCTTTGTGTTGAAGATACAAGGCTCTTTGTTCAGTTGTTGAACCATCAACAAGAGTCCCTTGTGTTCACTCTTTGTTCAAGAACCCTAGGCTGTGCTAGTTGTTGCACCAGCTCTAGGGAGCTTAGCTGACTCTCCCTTGGAAGTTAAGGGAGAGAGGTTCACTCTCTTAAACCTTCTCTTTTATTATTTTGTCAAAAATTGCATAAGTGTTGATTGCTATGTGATTTTGTGATCTTGTGCTTGTGGTGTTTAATTTTGGTTTGCATCTAATTATTGTCAATTAGTAGAAGTATTTGAACCATAAAAACCATAAGTTGTTCTTAGAAATCAAAAGTTTGTTTGAAAAGTGGTCTAAAAAGGCTGTTTGGGAAATTTGGGATAAAAAGGCCTTGTGGCCTTGTGCCCTTGGTTCTTAGGGTTAGAATACTTTTGACACATGGGTTTAAGGTTGGTTTAATAACTGTTTAAATTTCACATGGTATGGCTAAGTATTTTGCAAGTTTGCATAGAACAAGTTCTAAGTGTTCATTAAAGTGTCAAAGACATCAGCAGCCTGCAAATTTTTGTTTTTTGGAATTAAGGTCTGAAACTTGGTGTGCTTGTAGTCCTTGTTGGTGTGCATCAGTGCAATATTTGATTTTTGGATTTGGTGCCTTATTGTAGAACTTATAGCTTACTGAATTTCTCTGTGGTGGTCAATTGCATCAGCAAAAGACCCTATCTATTTTTTATTGCATTTGTTATTCTAGTGTATTCCATGCTATTTTGTTGATTTCTATTGATTATTTACTGACTTGTGGTGTTATTTTGTGCTTTGCTTGCTTATTTGAAAGATTGATACGCCAACTGGCTTATTGGCCCATTTATGCCAAAACCAAGTCAAGTTAGACCACTGTCTAGCTTGGCCAATTGTTCTCATCCTTGAGACTTCCTCTACAAAGGCTCAAAACAAGCCTATAATCATCCCTTTAACAAGATTGAAGCATAAGAACAACTTTTGACTTTTGGTGAATTAAGCTTTAAGCTCATAACTAGGCCTAATTCAATATGTGTTAATCCACCTTAACAACCTGGTTATTTTAGTGTTAAAACTTGTTCCCCACATCACACTCGTTGTGGGAGTGCTTTTGGTATGGAATTTCATCAAGATTTGAGCAAGTTATAAGCTAATTTCAGTCACTATAACAAGTAGTTGCAAGGGTTCTTCCCACTGCTATCATCCAGTTTTCCCACTAACCAGTCTTATAGTGCTTATTGCTTATTTCCAGCTTATTCGGACTTGTAAAAACTTTCTTTTTTTACTTTTCATCCATTATTATAGCTTATTAGTCGATCTGGAGCTTTGTAGCTTTTCATTTGAGTTTTCACTAGAAAATTAGCTTTTGTTATTTTTAACAAGTGCTTATTTGTCCATTAAACTTATTCCACTTGACTTTTTGGTGATTTTATTGTTGATTATTCTTAGTTAAGCTACTTGTGAGCTTTTGCAAGAAGAATCAGCTTTTAAAACCCCCTAGAACTCCAAGTCGACTATTTTGTCTTTTAGTGAAAAAGTTCTTTTCAAGTTTTGAGCTTATTCCTTGGTCTTTTACAAAATTTCTTTTTGCAGATAAGCTTAAATATCCATAAGAAGGTTGTGTGTTTAAGTAGAGCTTATGGCATTGGCTTATAGCTTAATGAGCTTAATGACCCAATAAGATAAGCTTAATGACATTTAAGCTGTGATAAGCTCACTTTCAGCTTTTGGCCCTTTATACTTTTGTGCATAAAATCAAATTTTGAGTAAGACTGTACTTTTCTAGCATATTTGATTAACTTTTTGGTTTTTGGGCCAAAAGCCCATTAAGTTTGGACTGTTTTTTTATTTTTAGCCCATTTGGGGCCTAATAAGGGTATGTTGGTAATTATAAGTTCATTTCTGTTTTATTTAGGTTAAAATTAGTTAGTTTGCAAGTTTTTAGAATATTTTATGAATTTTTGATTTTTAAAATTATTTTAATATTTTATTTTATTTAAAAATTGTTTTTAATTAGTTTTAATAGGTTTAAAAATTTGGAAAAATACTTTTTAGCTTTAGAAAAATATTTTTAAGGTTTACAAGTTGAAATCTTTGTTTGGACTTTTTGTTAATTTATTTGATTTTTAGGGCTTTAATTAGCATTTAAAAATTAAATATTAATTAATTTAAAAAGTTTCAAGAAGTTTTGATTATTTGTATACCTTAGTTATATTGTTAGGAAATTTTTGTGATTTTTTGGGAATTTTTAGAGTAAGTTCTATTTTTGCCTCGTTTTGCGTGAAAACACGTATTTCGTCTTAGTTTAATTCTCACCATAATCCGTCATCTTCTTTTCCCCCTTCTTCCAATATTAATCCAAAGCATTACAAATTTAACACACACAATCAATCTCCTTGGGAAACGAACTTTTACTTTGGGTCATTACTGTACAGTTTTCATAAGTTGTGCATTTAATACTTACCGCTTTTACGCCTTTTTAACAAAAGGTGTAATTTACCTACAATCATTTTGGCGCCACTACGGGGGAGGTGTGTTGTGCTTAAATTTGGACATTTTTGTTTTTAATATTAACCAAAAATAGTAATTGTGTGATTAACACTCTAATCATACGTATTATCGTTTTTCGTTTTCTTTGTGAATATTATTAATAAATTGTATACGTATCACAATAAATTCAAAGTATCTCTAAATACGCGAGAAATATCACCTCATAAGCGGCCGTTCCGGTCGTTAGTGAGTGTATCGAATTCAAACAACAAAAAGGGAAAAATAGATAAATACTTTTAAGAAGCTTAAACTCGATAAGTGCAAACTATAAGGTGGGTATAAGGCGGTTGTATTTCACGACCTAAAGGAAAAAGGCTCTTAAGTGCTTCGCGCCGCCTCGTTTCCTCCGCTTGCTTGTGCGTGCTTAGAAAGTGAGGGCTAATTAAAGGTTTGCCAACCAAAGTAGTATTTACGTATCATATATATTTGTTTGGTTTTGAATTATTGAACCCTCTTTAACGATTTGGTGTTCCACCAACGTTTTAAAGTCATCGACAGCTTTCACTTCACGTGATCGTTTTTCATTCCTTGAGGCTTCTCTAATCATAAGGTTTGATTCGAGGAGAGATTTTGTAGATTTTTGTCTACATAATAAACAAGAAAATCCAAAAAAAAATATAAAAAACAAAAAAAAAACAATCAAAAACACAAAAAAAAATTGAAAAATCACAAAAACCCCAAAAGAATCTTCTTTGCTCACCCCCACGTTCTACGTTACGTTTATGCTCACTCGTTCTCAAGAAAAACGTGCTCGTAAACGACGTCAAAAGGAAGTTAACCAAGATCTTTCAATTGAAGAAGAAACTCCAATTGTCGAATCCATTGTAGAACCAATAGTCACCATGGCTAATCGTACTATGATGGAGTTGCTTCAAGCACCCACCAAGGGTTTTGGAGAAGCGATTGTGATTCCCGCTATCCTTGCGGAGAATTTTGAGATAAAGACGGGTTTAATGTCAATTCTACAAGCCAACAAGTTTCACGGACATGAAAAAGACAACCCTCATTATCACATTCGGAATTTCAATCGTCTCACCGCCACAATAAAGTTTAAGGATGTTCCACACGACGCCATTAAGATGATGCTATTTTCGTACTCTTTAGATGGGCCCGCCAAAATTTGGCTCGAGAAAGAACCACCAAATTCGATATTGACGCGGGGAGATCTCGTGTCTAAATTTGTGAACCAATTTTTTCCGCCATCTAAGACTACACATTTAAAAAATGAGATTTCACGTTTTACTCAAAGACCTAATGAGAGTTTTTCAATGGAATGGGGAAGATTTAAGGAAATGTTACATGAATGTCCACACCATGACTTTTCCGAATTGCATCAAATTGATACGTTTTATACTGGGTTTAACTATCATGAACGAGATTATTTGAATGCCGTCGCGGGTGGTAATTTTTTGTGCAAAACGACTAATGAAGCTTTAACGATCATCGAGAATAGATCTAAGGTTTATAACCCTCATAACACACCGAGTGTTGCCACTATGGGTTCGTCATCATCGTCTCATAATATGAATGCCTTACAAGATAAATTAAATGAGGAGAATCAGTTTTTCGATAGATTTCGTCTCTTATGACTCATTGGAAAGCACAAGATGCTTTGAATTCCGCATCGGTTAAAGCAATTGAAAAGAGTTATATATCTTGTGGAGGCGCTCATAATTTTTTCGAGTGCATTACCGCCGGTGGTAACACTTCGAGTGCTTATGTAGCAACGGGAACTTACATCCAATACGGCCAAGGTTCCCGCCCAAATCAAGCTCCACAAAATCAAAATGCTAATAACTATCGAAACAACAATCAAAGTGGCGGTTATCAAGGAAATTAACGTAACTATAATAAGGGTAATACAACAACAACAATAGTGGGAACAATGGGCAAGTGCAAAATCAGAATCAAAATCATGATTTTCAAAATACGACTCAAGGTTTTTAAAATGCTCACACTAAAAATCTTCCAAATGAATTTTTAGATTATGCTAAGGCAAATGATGCTAAGTTTGATAATATGCAAAGAGAGATGATTAGTCTAAGACCCGGGTTGAAAAACAAGTCTAAAAACGAACTTGCAAATGAACTTAAGACTCACGCTTATAAAATGGAAGGAAATGTACAAAGGCTTCAACAAAAACAACAAAAGATGGAACAAGGCCATCATGAAACTAAGAAAGAGTTACTTAAGGCGGATAAAAGGCAATCAAAATTTGATGATAGAATGGCGAGTATGTTTGAAGCTATAATGTGTAAACCCTCTTCTTCGGGTGGTCTTCCTAGTGATACCATTGCAAAACCGACGAGAGAAATGAAGGTTATTACTACACGTAGTGGTAAAGCTTTCAAGGAACCAATTTCTCATTCAAGTACTTCTACGGAGAAGGAAATCGAGAAAGAACCGAACGTGATGGTCGAAAAGGAGCATATCACAAGCCCACAAAGTACCGCTCAATCCACACCTACGGTCGAACCTACACCAATATTGGAACCCGAGATTCCAAGGTCGTTGCTGTAACACCCCTAAATTTCAGTCATAGCTACGGAAGGGTCCTTGGGTGTTACTTACATGATTCAAGCTCAAAATCATAGAAAATGGCTCAAAACAAGTCGTTTTGATAAAAAAACATCCATTCATTATTCAACGATAAAACTTTATACACGATCCCAAATAACTTAAAGTTTACAAAACATAGTATATGATAAAAATTCTTTGAATGGATGTAATTTATAAAAGCGGGCCAAAACTTTTCAAATATGCAAGCTTTATGTAACCGCCTTCCTCGAGTGCCTTCCCTATGGACCTGAGATAAAACATGCTAAAAAGTCAACAAAATTACTGAGTGAATCTATAGAGTTTAAATTAAATAAAGAGAACACAAGTTTTCTGAATAATCTTCCATGGTTAATAATTCGTCAAAAGACAATTATGTTGTATGGACATAATTATCGATGTTATTACATAAGCCTCGTGACCGTGAACGTTAACATATATTATATCAGCCCAACACACCTAGCCAAGTGCATATATTTCTCTTATACAATGCATCCGATGTTTCATTACTAGTATGTCACAACACCATGCGATAGCTAGTCACGATCGAACTGGGCGTCGCCCCGATAGATCTATCCATAGTATTAGAGTTTCTTCGATTAACAATTCACGATTTCATGGGTCTTTTAAGGCTAAAACTAACTTATGTAATAAATTTCATCTAAGCATACAATCGGGTCCCTTGTGTTCTATTTTAAAACAAACATGGGTTTACCACAACTTATAGTTGTACTCTTCAATTTCAATAAATCAATTTCCGATAAATGGGTTCCCACAACTTCTAGTTGCACCCATTAATAGGTTTACCGCAACTTATAGTTATACCCTTTATTTTTAATAAAACACGCATATCATCCCCCTCACAGGTTTCTAAAACAATTAAAGAATTTAAAAGCGAGGCTATAGACTCACCTTAGTACGAGAGTGGTATTGAGACGATTGACGACGATAAATGATGCCCGTTAAACACGAGAACCGCAACCTACCAAATAAGGCGCTCTCGTTAATAATCGACTCAAGTATAAATCATACTTAAATAATACAAAACTCAAAATTTACAAAACCATGACAAACGCGGGAGAATCACAATGCAAGTGAATCCATACTACCCCATTTATCCAACACTATACGTTTAAATATTTGCACTCGTGACATTGACCCGTCATAAGATGCCAAGTCAATGCAAGTCAAACTATCACTTTACTTTACTCGGACCAGTAACTAAGTCATTGATATGATGACTTAAACACTTGAGTAAATCACTATGTCAAATAGTGAATACTCAAACTCACGCCACACGAGCATTGAACTACGTGTCCAAAATACAAATCAGCATGTACACTCCAAATGTACACACCATTCTACCCTATCTAGATTTGTCTGATTTCGATGAAACTTGGTGACAAACTCACACATAACCTGATTAAGTCTCTGTTCAAATTTCATCCAAAAATATTACTCCTAAGGCCAAAAATCGGACAGTTTTACACCTTCGACACATAAAACCATTTTGATTACTCTAAACAACTCCGTTTACAAAAACGACACTCGGGTTTGAAAATAGACTCACAACCTGATGTTTAAAGACTTACAACAGCCCTTGACACTTTTTAAAACTCATTGTATAGTCCCCGAGATTCGATCCAAATATCTACAACAACTTCGAGTTGTGTCGATACTCGTCTCCCGGTACACGAATAATCAAACTATTGTAACTTCACGCTTGTTTGGAGTTAGAAGCTCTACTTTATATCAAAACGAATCTGATGAAAAGCTCTACAATACTATTCAATTAGTATAACAATAAATAAGACTTAAGTCATCCAAAAACAGCCTTGAACCCTCTGCTTAAAATCAAATCTTTAAAATCATACTAAAACAATTTTTCAACCCATTTAACTATTTTTCTACTAATTCTAATTCCCTAATATCATCCTCCTTCAACCCTAACACATATATAATTCATAAAAACAGAAACCCAAATCAAAAATCAAACTTTAAAGATCAAAATAACATGATCTAAATATGATCATCACATGCATAAATATAAAACAACCTTCAACAATTCTTGTTTATATCAATTTTCAAAACTTGTTGCATGTAAGAAAAAATGGTATCAACATGATCACATTTCAAAAACTAAGATGGGACTTGTGTTAGTTTTTGCTAAATCAAAGTGGATCAAATTTAATGAGTGTGTTTGTGTGTGGAATGGGGGACGGCAATAAGGAGGAAAAGGAGAGAACTATGTGAAATTTTTTTATAGAATGAGGATAGTGGAATGTTAGGTGGAAAAAATTCTTTATATAGTAATGGAAGTTGAAGGTAGTTTTGCCATTTTGGCATTCTTGTGGACCAATAAGCAATTTAATAGTTTAAAGGGTAGAAAATGACTATTAGTAAATTTAAAAAATATTTACAGGACTCGAGTTTCATAAAAATACCTTTAAAAGTTAAAACGCTTCATAAATAATAATATGGCTTCGACACGACTTAAAACGTAATTAAATCGAAAACGTCGAAAATATTAAATATCGAGACAATCGATAATAAAAAGTAAATTTTCGGTATTCGTTAAAACGTAAAACACGAGAAATAAAAATAAATACAATAAAATCACTCATATGATAATTTGAGAATATAACATTGATACCTAATGTATTCCTTGTCGGTTTTCATCTAAACGACATTCTTACGTTAAGTTTTAATCCATAACCTTCTCGGTTAATCGATAATTTCAAATTCTTGTTAAAGTAAACATATAATAGTTAATAGTCGAGATTAAAATATCGACTTGAAATTGACCGATTGAAAAATCATCCCCACCAAATTAGGATCTTCGTCCCGAAGATCAACTTGCGTTCTTCCTCGATCGCTCGTTGAAATCAAAGAGATAATGCATTTTGGTCCTCGTCTTGAGTTCCATCAGATTTTACAATAGGAATACGATTGTGCTTCAGTTGCCTAACTTCCTCATCGATATTATCAACAAGTTCTTTGATGAAATACAACTTACCGTTGATTCATACATCATAAAAAGGGGTAATAAGATCTTTATCGGAAAGAAATTTCTTTAGCTTCGACATATGAAAAATTATTGTGAATTCCTTGTAATTCTCGAGGTAATTTAAGTTTTCATGCCACCGGACCTACACTCGATATTATCTCGAATAGTCCAAACTAACGAGGACTTAACTTCCCACGTTTTCGAAAATATATAAAACCTTTTCCATGGTGATAACTAACGGGGACTTATACTGTTTTGATAGAAACAAGTTTGTCTGAGATGGTACTATTGATTGTTAGGAATTGAGATTGATTTGTATGGTATTCACCTACCTCGAATTCTAAAGGTTTTCGCTTCACATTATCATAACTTTCATGTCTACTACGAGTGGTTAAAAAACGATTCTTAGTTCGCAAGATCCTGTTATTTATCGGAATGAAATGGGCAGAGTCATTCAGTCAACACTGACAGAAATTGAATTAAATCCAGACTTAGTTTTCAAGAGCTTAACAATGAATCCATTGTAATTTGCTCTTACCTCCTAAATGATAATGAATAACACAATTATAATCTCTTAAAGGCTTAATTACCTCTTTTTATTCCAGAATACATTGTAGGTTCTTTCTATCGATGGATACCGTACATTTAGTGCCATACAATTAATGTCTCCATAGACAAAGAGTAAAAATCACAACACCCATTTACAAGTCATGGGTGTGTAGTTTCCTCATTCTTTCTAAGTTTCCTACGAGCATATACAAATCAAACAGCTTTAAATCCTTCAAGAGATGTATCACAATAAACTACAAAATCTTCACTTTCTTCGGGTAACGATAAGATCGGCGTACTATACAGTTTTCTTTTCATGGTTTGAAAAGCGTTCTCTTCATCATTGCCACACACATACGGTTCATTCTTTTTAGTTAGCTTAGTTAATGTTTTTGATATCAAAGAGAATCCTTCAATAAACCTTCATTTATAACCTGCCAAACTTAGAAATTGTCGTACTTCAGTTGGAGTAGTTGGAGCACTCAAATTTTTTGATGGCTTTGATTTTCACAGGATCAACATGTACCCTACTTTTATCAATCACATGTCAGAGAAATTGCACAGAACTAAGCCAAAGATCACACTTTGAGAATTTCGCATACAACTTTTCGTTCTTTAACAAGTTCAAGATAATCCTTAAGTGTTCGGCATGCTCTTCCTTGCTCTTAGAGCAGATTAAGATATCATCAATGAAAACGATCACGAATTTATCAAGATACGGCTTACACATACGATTCATTAAGTCAATGAATACAACAGGTGCATTGGTCAAACCAAAAGGCATAACACGAAACTTATAATGACCATCATGAGTTCTAAGCGCCGTAATAGAAATATCTTCCTCGCGTATGCGAAGTTGATGTTAAGCAAAACAAAGATCAATCTTGGAGAAAACACGAGAATTTGAAGTTGATCAAATAGATCATCAATTATTGGAAGCGGGTAACAATTCTCAATCGTTAGCTTATTCAACTCTCGGTAAATGATGCACATACGGAACGAACCATCTTTCTTCTCAACGAATATAATAGGAACTACCCAAAGGACGAGCTCGGTCGAACAAAGCCTTTATTAGATAGTTCTGAAAACTATACAGATAACTCCTTTAGCTCGGATGGTGCTAATCGATATGGCGCGCATGCCACAAGTGTAGCACCCGGAATTAGATCAATTAGGAATTCTATTTTCCTTGGAGGCGGAAGTCCTGGAAAATCTTCCAGAAACACCACTTTTGGATAGTCACGAATGACTGGAACATTTTCTACTCACTTATCTTACGTTTTCTTCTCCGATACCAGAGCTAGGAATGGTTCACCACCTTTTTCGATATACTTACGAGCTCTAATGCACGAAATTATTTTCAGTTTCGAATTATTTTTCCCCCTTCAGTGACCTCATCAGTCTTGTGTTGAATTATGTGTCCCATGAGCTAAAAAGCCATGCAGACAGCTTCACAAATAGTAAATAGCTTAGAAGAAGTCACATCACCGCGTATATTCTTGGTCAGCCCGTGAATATATTGCTTGACCTTGACAGTTCGGGTTCCACCATTCTTGGACATAAAGGAGTCAACTCGTGGAAACACTTGGTATATCTACCAATGTTAGTTCCTTTCAGTTTCAGGTTGTGCAACACTTGCTCCATACCTTGGAAATACTTCGAGGACAAACTCCTCAGTTCACCGCTTCATCACCTTAGTCCATGGTGTCCTATAAGTAATGATACCTATGGAAGTAAGTCTGCCATTACACCAAGTTAATGCACGACCTTGGAGAGTAGCGATTTCAAACTACACCTTATCCTCCTGATTAGGGTCATTGATTCGAAAGACTGACGCCAGATTTTCAAAAACTGACACAATCCTCCATCATCTTTAGTCCCCTTAAGACTCTACAGTTTGAACTTCATGAATGAAGTGTAGTTATAGCCTCTAATTTTTGGGCACATTTGTTCCATCAGTACCACGAACATTATTGGCTCCAACTTTAGCTCTACCGGTTCTAGTTCCACCAGTTGTAGCTTCAGCTCCAGTTCCAGATCCATCATTCATGTTGGCCATGAATTCAGTTAAGTATACAACAACTTATTCACTAATAACTTGGCGCATTCGTGCTTCGGTCATAGATTTCATTGACTGTATGATACTTGTGCAACGTAAATCAAATCATAATGAGTATTCATTCAATGGTTGTGTTATACCGCAAGGATTTAAAAGAGAAAAGCAAGGAAAGATAATAATAGAACGATGTAGAATTAGGAATTAAAAGATAGTCATTCCATTTATCACAAACTAGTACAAGTTGTATTTTCAAGCATTAGATTATCATCGTCTAATGCTATACAACTTAGAAGACTAGTCCTACTAACTGTTGTCACAGTTTAGTTAGTGATTTGAAAGATACTACAATTGATAAACTAATCCACGAAGAGTTACTAGATAATTCATGTGGCTAAGAAGGCTCTTCAGTCCCACTAGAAAAAGATTTCTTTAGTATCTTTCAGAGACGCTTGATATCCTCCTCCATTGGTGGTTTTGGAACAGTCCCAATACAACCATCCCACGATCATGGAATTAGAAGAACAAAATCAAAGAATGAATCGAGCAAACGAATTACGGGTCAATAAGAGTTTTAATTGCGCATATGACATATGCTTAAGCCCACACGTTTATAAATCATTATTTCCATGGATTGATCAAATCCATCCAAATAAGATTTAGAAATTTGTAGTTCAACAATTTATAATTTCCTTGTTCAAATAAATGGCCAATTCATTTCAACAGGACGATTATAAATCACCTTATTTAAGAATCGCCAACTCAACGCGAAAGATCAGGATCAAAACAAACGGGAAACTGATTTAACATAAAATTATCAATGATATGATATGGAATCCTGGTTGGCATGTGAATACCATACAAATCAATCTCAATTCCTAACAATCAATAGTACCATCTCAGACAAACTTGTTTCTATCAAAACAATATAATGTCAAAGATTAATGAAAATGCAGATTAAATATGCTAAACGAAATGAATGGTGTATGTACACGAAATCCTTGGATTGTCTTTGTGTTAGAATGATTAAGAAATAGGGAGAAAGATGAAGATTTTAGAGAGATAAAGTAGAGAGAGGATGGAGAGAAAGAAGATAATATTATATTGAATGTAAAAGTGTGTGAAATGTGATAACCAACCCCGCCTAACATGCTAGGAGGAGGTATATATAGCCCACCCTACATGTGGGATTGATGGATTATATTGTTACATAACTAGATCACGAGCCCATAATACATATATATCGTTAAAGTGACCGATCCTTTTTAAATACGTAAAAACATATTTCCAACAATCTTCCCCTAAGGGAGGTCACTCCAACTTACAAAGTCCTAAATAGTCTATACCTCGTGATCTTTAGCTAGCTATGCTAATAATGATGTGACCGAGACTTTCTTTGGGAAAATGTATTTCTAACAATCTCCCCCTAAGGAAGGTCACACCATTTTACAAAATCTTAAACCTAGCATACTATGCTTGAGTCTTCGATCTTTATGCTGATGAGATCTTTAACTTTAGTCTTGAGCATGTTTCCTTGCCTTGACCATGTGCATTCATCACTTGTGAAATTTACCACCTCGTGACTTCATGTTCCACATACTTACACCTTTATAAATTCTTGAAAGCTTTAGAGTTTGATACAGCGGAAGACTTGACTTTTAGGCTTTCTTGAATTTGTTGAAGTATTAAGTGTAGAAAGTATAAGCATGCGTGGATGACTTCTTCTCGGATACCGCAATGCCACCTTCTTGTTACGCCGCATAAGACAACTAGCAACAAAACAAAGACACAGATGAAATGGATTTGAACACTTCAACCTAATTACGTCGCATTTTACCTCCGGTCGGTGAAGACCGTTGGACGATATTAAATATCGTACTTGTGACAGGTAGTTTCAATTAAGAACCCCCTTTACAAGATTTCACGGGTAAACCCATTCTCTTTATTCAACAGTCCAAAGCTGACTGTGAAAATAAAGAGTGAATCATTTTGATAATGTTATCCGCATGATTTGAAGCCGTCAAATCCGATTCCTGGAACAAGTTTAATTCATTAAAGAATCACACCATCGTTGCTTTCTAGTTGTCACGAGCTTGATTCATATAGAATCTTGCAAGTTACCTACCAAGTGCTGTTTGATGTTAACACTAGAAGGATTTCCACTCATCATTGTGAACACTATAGAGTGTTCTGGCAAGATCACTAAGATATTGCTTAGAGGCATGGAACGTGTTTAAGTTCAGTTAAGAATTAAACCACTATTGCTTTCCAGTTATCACAAGCTTGATTCATAAAGAATCGCACCAGTCACCTACCATGAGCTTTTTGACATTCGCTTAAGAAGGATTTCCATCTTCATTGTAAATAATTTCGTATTACTCGGATGTTCAGGCAAGATCATGAAGATTTTGTGTAGGACTCTTAAGATCTTTCTTACTTTTCACAGTGTGTGAAGAAGCAAGGAATTATGAAAGTATGTCCTAATTAGATATTTGATGATCTCAAATGGCTCTAGACTCGATCGTGCATTTTGGATTTTAGTGATCAGAGGCTGGAGAGGAGTGCCACCATCTCCAATACCAATTTATTCGGAGTGAATATATCAACAGATAATGCGTTGTCTCCGTGTGATTAAAACAAATATCTTTTGAGATATATCTGAGTTAGCTGGGATGGGTTGTGCATTGTATCACTTGGTCCATGATGTCTTATCTTCGATATCAAGCATCATTAAAAATGATCTCAATAGAATATGTATTGACCCGGTTTCTGCCTAAGTTGTAAGGAGGGCTTCTTTCTTTAGACCCTTTATCTTTACAATTCTTTTTCATTCTTCAACCCCTTCAATGCTTACCAATACGTCATAACTAGCACCTTGTTGTGATTGTTCTAGTGCTAACTTAAGTACTTGGTCGGCATTCAACTACATTCACAATCTTTCTCCATCTTCCTAAGGACTACTATTTCTAGCTATGGAATGTCCTTGGGAAGATTCCTCCGGCTTTAAAAGAATCATTAGACTTAACCTATCCTACCATCCTTTTATCACCACAATCTTCACTATCATGAATAGAGATGTTTTGGGTAAGTGTATGTCACCATGAAATCCATTTTGATTTCCAAATCCATTATGCTCCCCCTTAACATATGCCACGATATCCGAAAACATTTCGCATATGTCGGGATGAGCTATCACGTTAAGTCAAACCATTTATGATTAATCATTTCCCATATTAAATCACAATTTCTCCTCCATATTAAAAATATTAACCCAATCGATGTTTTTAATATCAATTGATTTAATAACATTTTAAGAAAATTTGAGAAAAAAAATGCAAATCCAATTATCTTTATGATTTACACAAGCTCCCCCTCAAATCAATGAGGTTGTACTTGATACGTAAATTAAATACCTTTTAATCACAAGTGTAAGGTACTTATCACGTGCTAAGATCATTTATGATAATGTATTCACAAGATTGATTATTTATGAGGTTGGACCTGAATGATGAGAACATCATATGATAGAATCACATGGTTCTTTTTCATGAATATTGGTCTCCTCCATAACGTCTGAAATTATCTCCTCCTTTTTGAAAAGCGGTAATCTTTCATGACACCACATTTACAATTGATATCGTTGTCTTGACACCAATTTGTGAACTTGGCACTTTCGGCATCAAAGATTCTGAACGTTTGACAATTGGTTCCCCTCAATTGTTGACCCCTATTCTATCAAAAGAGTTGTAGTCGCCGTTTGAGTAGTCGCGTCTTCGAGTATGTAGATATCAATTGTTAATTTTTGCGGATTGTGGAGATGATAACTTCATAAAAACAAGATTTCTCTCGTTTTAACAAATAAATGCACTGACACGTACATGAATTCGTGTTAGATTGTGTTATAACGTAAACACAATCCCTTACATGGTTATAAAGTAAACCATGTACGAGAAAATTAATTCCCATTGTTGATTCAAAGCTTTCCGGTGAAATGCTTGACTTTAATATGAAGAGAGGGTTAATATCTGAAATAATAGCAAACCATATGGAGCATGTTTTAAATCTTTTAAACTTCTGCTCGAACTTTATTTACAACCCCGTGTCATTATTAAATGACATTTCTAGGATCGTAAATATTATCGATTTTAGAAGACATGCCCTTTTTAAAAAAAATCAATTACTTGAGCTTAGGATTTTGAATATCTTACGAAACGAGCTCAAGTCCGAGAAGTTGTAAACTTCCCTTTGTTAAGGATAAGCTACCATCGGCGATAAACTTTCCTTTTAACTGAAGAACGAGTTCTAAGCTGACATTTACTTAGAAGTCATTTTCATGAGCTTGATAAACTTTTGAATGTTTTAACGTAAAGCTCATGACCGAGAAAGATGAATTTCTCATTATGAGGAAAAGTTCTCTTATTTAAAAGATACGCTTTCCTTTCTGAGCTTAAAACTTGGAATGTTTTAATACAAGCTCATGACCGAGAAAAAGGAATTTCCCCTTAAGAGGATAAGTTATCACTAAAGATAAGCTTTCCTAAACTTGAAGTCCGGGTTACAGTATGATATTTAACTGTAAGTCATTGTGCATGAGCTTAAAAACTTCGAATGTTTTTAATATTAGCTCATGCCCGAGAAAATTTAATTTCTCGCTGTAAGGATAAGTTTATCATCGGCGATAAACTTTCCTTTCTTTGAAGTCCGGGTCATAATCTGAAATGTGATTATACGCCATTTACACGAGCTTAAAAAACTTTGAATAGTTTTAATGTAAGCTCGTGTCCGGGAAAATTTGATTTCTCATTTTGACGGTAAGTTATCATTGCATAGATAAACTTCCCTTTATTTGAAGTCCGGGTCATCGTCGGTCATTTAACAATGAACCATATTCTGTAAGCTTAACTGAAAATCCCCTGAGACACTTGTTTCTCTGATATCTGATTTTTAGTAACCAAAATCTGAGAGTGTCCTTAGTTGAACGGTATACAAAGATCGGACCGGTCTGTTTTTGTTGATCCTTGACTTGGGTACCTGCATTCTCATTTGGAGTTTGTATGCTTTTGTATGGGTTAGCGATATCTATCTTAGAACCATGCGGGGATTCACAGTTTTCTTTTCTTATGCCAGAGGTGACCTGAGGAGATAGATCACTAGGCTTAAGTGATTGATCATCCTTTTGAATTTCATCCCTATTGGTCGTAGTAGGAGCCGATACAATCCTAGTTAAAGGGCACTCGTTTCCTAAAAAAGTGAAAGTTCTACTCGTGGGGCACCACATTTTACCAATGGGTTTGACTCTAGCTACCCACTGGGATTTAACTCTATCCCGGGAGTTCACCTCATTAAGGAATTTCTTGACACAAGAGTCATGATTTGCCTTAAAGACACATTTCCTACATGTTTCACAAGTAGCATGTTTCAAGTCCGAATAAGATCTAGAATTCCTAGGTGATTGATTGATGCTCCAATGTGACAAGCATCAAAAAACCACCTTGGTTCGGGGGGTCGGGGATGATCAAAGAACATGATAAACATGATATAGTTCTAGAGAGAGAAACTTAGAGAGAGGTGAAGGAAAGTGTGTGTATCATTTCAAGTGAAAACAATACAAAGGAAAAATGACACTAAACTTCCACACACCCATGGAGAGTCATGGGGGTATTTATAGGCCTATCTAAACTACACTATCCATCCTTTACATATTAAGGCCCTACGTATAGCAATGGATGTATATCTAGTCCAACTCACGTGAAAGGCGCCAGCTTACCAAAAAGTAAGTCTAACAATCTCCCTCCAAGATGGTGACTCACGTGAGTTGGTTACAATGATTCCTACAAGCAAAAATAAAGAAAAATGATAAACGTGAATTCCAGCATTCTTTGAGACAGTCTTCAACGACCTTCATCTTCTTGAATAATCCAGCTCTATTTCTTCAGCTTGTAGAATCTAGTTGAGTTTTACTCCCTCCCAACTAGAAGGCCTTGCATTAAACAAGCAGTAAAGACTGCTCCCTCCCAAAAAGACACTTCTGAGGAAATCTGTGGGAGGTGATAACGTCATCAACATTTTCTCACAGTTTGAAGCAATCCCAGTCTTGATTCTATGAGAGATTACCAAAAGTACACATTCTATCCCGAACATGAAGTCAAACTGTAGCACCAGAGTCAATTAAGTCCCAGAAATGCACATTTCTCCTTACATGACAGTGATGATAAAAAGTTGCCACATCAAAGTCAATTAAGTCCTGAATGTACATAACTTATCCCTTTATGTAGAAACGATAACACGAAAGTCAAGTGACCCCGCATGTACACATTTCTCCCTCAAGGATGATACCTATTAAGGGAATCATCCTTCATGTGTGTATGTGGTATGCCAACTGGAACCGCTTACTTAGTAACCACTATTATGTGTGAAGATGTCAACAATATCTCTCTAAACAAAAATTCTCTCTTGATCACCCGAACTGAATCCCCTCATCAATTTTGTTTGCTATTGATAGTGACCACTAATGAAGATAACCCGATAATCCAAACTTGAAACTAAAGTAGAATCCCCCATACTTGAACTTAAGCTTGCACTATAGTAGAATGAAGAACGATGTAGAAATATCATTGCTGAAAAATTTCTATGTACCCAATACATTACTGACGAAGTATATAAGCACATCACCTCTTGAAGTTTCCACGTAGACTATGCGCGTGACACTGAGTACAACAATGTAGCTCCTTTAAGTGATAGTTATCCATGCCGTCGACCATCCTCCCCTTGACACTGGAAACCAGATACTGCAAGTCTTATTCATAACCGTATATGCTCGAGCAAGTTATCTTATAAAGTCGTAAGTACTCCTTTAAAGATAAAATAAGAACGCCTTCGAGAAATCTCACTTCAACCTCAAATAAGTAGCACCGAATCATCTTCGTAATCACATAAACCGTAATAGCCGTTAAGAATTTAGGTGGATTTTTGGTAAGGAATGTTAGTGTAATGTATCGTGTTTGTTGTGTTTGTTGTTCGTGAAGAAGTGTTATGATCGAAAACGGATATCCGGCCTTGAATGTCACTGTTTAAACGGCCCGCCAAAGTAATAAAATCCTGTCACATAAGCATTTAACCCAACAAATATTTTTCTACTCGGTTCTTTTGAAATATCCGGCTCAATCCAATAATAACTCCCATAATCCTCATAATTAATTTTGCACCATTCAGATATATAATCGGTCATCCCGAATACGATTGCAAAACTAATCAGCCCACTATATGCCTTCGATTAGAGTAGTGATAGGCCCGACAACCAATAACTAAATGCACCAGGCCAATATTTTAATTAAAATTCGCAGCCCATAGAGTTTAATTATACTCGGCCCACCATCATCATTTACCATGCATTAAGGACCAAAAAATGGGCCTACACGTCGCACAAGCAAAGCAACGATTTATAGCCCCATCTGTTTTACTTAAACCCGGTCCAAAACATTGTAAACAGATCCAATACCCGAGCTTTGGAATTAGATAGATATAAAAATCATTCAACCCCTAAATATCTGCTCATAACCCAAAACTCACATACATTGTAAAGTCCCCCCCCCCCACCATATCATCTTCTTAACCTTGTTTACACCGCCCCCATCCATACAATTATCTCATCCGCACAAAAAAGTTAATCTTCTCCCAATCTCACATCAAAGGTGGATCTCGAACTCAATCGCAATCTCATATATCACGAGGCTTATGAAGATCTGATCTTCCAACCATCAAATCATATATCTTTAATCGAAATACATCAATTCAATCTCATGAGATCCCCCATCTGAATCTTTTAATCAAATCATAAACACCCATCTGACCTCATATGCTTAGATAAAAAAAAATATCCATGAATATCAAAGAGTTGATTCAGTCTTCAAGATCATTGATATGATCTCAGGTAGGTTTATTGGTGTGTAATAGATGCATTATGTTTCGAGTTTGGTCAATGATGATAGTTTGTTAAACGAAAAAAAATCTTTTTAAAGATTAAAAAAAACGTGTTAACAAATCTGAGATCTTTTTGATGTTGTATGATGATGGTGTTGGTTTGATGATGATGGCTGCAGGATATGTGGATGTCTCGGGTAAGTTTGATTGCACTGTTAAATTAACTGATCAGTGATGAGTTCATTTCGTGTGAAATAGATCTTTAGAGATCTCGCCTTGCATGTCGATACAAGAAATTGAAATCTAAGATTTGATTTGATTTAACAGTTAAGATTCGAGTTGGGATGGCATAGAGTTAAGAAACTAAGTCCAAATCTGTTTGTTTTTAAATTTAGTTGATATCTTAACTATTAAAAAATAGATGGGTTAGGATTGTTTGGAGATGGGGTAGTAAGTCTCGGCAGTTTTTTTTTTGAAAAAACATGTTGTCGCAATGTTTTAGAAAGCATTGTAATGTTTTGATGAGATGCAGTCGCAATGTCTCAATAGTTCACACCATCGCAATGTATTTTTGAAACCATCGCAATGAGTCAAACAAGCCATCGCAATATATCAAAAGTACCCATCGCAATAAACTCACCCCATCGCAATATTATGAAAGTCTCCAACGCAAAGTCATTGTAATGTAACCGCAATGACTCATTGCAATGAGTCATCGCAATGACTCATCGCAATGAGTCATCGGAATGACCCATCGCAATATAGCCATTGGAAAAAACTCATCGCAATATTCCATCGGAATGTGGCCATCAGAATAAGCATCGGAATGTGTCCACTGGAAAAGGGTTTGACCATTTCTTTGTAGATACCGAAAAAATGGATCTGGTCCATTTTTTTGTCCTTTTCCCAAAAAATATTAGATCTTGTGATGTATGAAGGGACAAAACTAATAAACGAGTATACAGAGATAATGGACACCAAATAATGAAACCAAAAATAGATTCGACAACAATTTCATGACTTCAACAGATTCAAAGGATATGATAATAACAAGACATGATAAAATCAGATAAAGAATTGAATCAGAAAAGTACGAACCGTGAATCTGATCACACAACACGATCACCAACTCACACGGATACAAAACACCCCCGGTTAGCTCTAATACCAATTGACAAGCATAAAAAAACCACCTTTGTTCGGGGGGTCGGGGATGATCAAAGAACATGATAAACATGATATAGTTCTAGAGAGAGAAAGTTAGAGAGAGGTGAAGGAAAGTGTGTGTATTATTTCAAGTGAAAACAATACAAAGGAAAAATGACACTAAACTTCCACACACCCATGGAGAGTCATGGGGGTATTTATAGGCCTATCTAAACTACACCATCCCTCCTTTACATATTAAGGCCCTACGTATAGCAATGGATGTATATCTAGTCCAACTCACGTGAAAGGAGCCAGCTTACCAAAAAGTAAGTCTAACAATCTCCCTCCAAGATGGTGACTCACGTGAGTTGGTTACAATGATTCCTACAAGCAAAAATAAACAAAAATGATAAACGTGAATTCCAGCATTCTTTGAGACAGTCTTCAACGACCTTCATCTTCTTGAATACTCCAGCTCTATTTCTTCAGCTTGTAGAATCTAGTTGAGTTTTACTCCCTCCCAACTAGAAGGCCTTGCATTAAACAAGCAGTAAAGACTGCTCCCTCCCAAACAGAAACTTCTGAGGAAATCTGTGGGAGGTGATAACATCAACATTTTCTCACAATTTGAAGCAATCTCAGTCTTGATTCTATGAGAGATTTCCAAAAGTACACACTCTATACCGAACATGAAGTCAAACTATAGCACCACAGTCAATTAAGTCCCAGAGATACACATTTCTCCTGACAGGACAATGATGATAAAAAGTTGCCACATCAAAGTCAATTATGTAAAACCCGAGATTTTTCCGTTCATTAAATAATAACGAAGTATACTTCAAAACCTATTTTGAAGCAATACAAAAATCATCGGATTTTAAAAATTTGACAAAAGTCGTACAACCCGCGTACCGACAATTTAATAATTTAATTACATAAATTATTGTCGCGAGATACTTGATAAACAATTTGATTAAATTGTTTAATATTACATTTATCTACGGAGTGATTAAATGATAAGTATTTCTATTAAAACGATACTTATCCTATTACAACGATATACGATAATAAATCGTCTTTTTAATTGAACGAACACTTTATTTATATTAATAAATCATATAAATACTTCACTTTAATGGAGAAATCATTTTAAGATTAATGGCGCGGCTTTCGTAAAATGAATCGAATTTTATAAGATGTAAACGAGCCCCGAACCGTGTAATAACGAAAGTTATAATATAAGTTACACTTTAAGCCCTTTCAAAATAATTGCAACTTTAGCCCTCAACTATTCTAAACTTGGCATTTTGTTTTTATAACTTTGAAGTAGTATATATATGTGCAATTAGGATTTCCCCTGATTTCACTCAAACCCTAGCCTCCACTCACACACACACATCAAAATGGCAGCCACCATTTTTCTGATGAGTAAATTCCGGCCACCATAAAGTTTCGGCCGCCACCTTTTATCCATAGATCTTATAGATCTATATGCATGTACACTATCCGAACCATTTCGTCACTTCATCCGCCAACCGCCGCTATTGTAGGCCGCCACCACCACAGTCGTGGTGACACCATGCTGCCGTTACTCCACAGCCGCAGCCCCTGCTGCCACTATCACCACAACCGCCACCCTACTTGTGGTTTCAGCCACCAGCCGTGGCACCTTCATCATCTCCAGCCACAATTTTCGTGGACACCATAACCAACAACAACCGACCGTGGTGCCATCTGGTCATCCCACGTGACCACCTTCCCCCTTTCGTAGCCTCCTGCCAGCAACATCATCACCATCATCCTTATGATTGTGGTCCCATCCGCGAACCACCCTAGACCCACCACAGCCCCATCATCATCTTCCACCCACTGATCACCAGCCGCCACCATCCCCATCTATACTCCACCATCAGATCAGTCACCAATCGTGACCACCATGGTTGTCTACTACCACAAATACACCCGCATCTAACAGCCACCGAGGGCGTTTGTTGTTGTGCACCACCGAAAACAGCCCATGCGGGGTGTTTGGATATGCTGTTTACAACAGTATAAGGAGGCTGTTTGGATCTGTTGATTAGCAACCGCGTAGGGGGTGTTTGGTTCTGACAGAAATACATAAGGGGTGCGTTAGATTAGCATAGATCCACACGGATCTATTCGGATCTGCTGTCGGGAGCGACATGCAGGGTGTTTGGGGTTAAGATCTGCAGCGAATAGCTTCAGGGGCGTTTGGATCTACTGTTTAGGCTGTGTTTGGGATTGCTGAAGACATGCATGCTGATTCTAAAGGGCTGTTTGGGTTTAACAGTAGCTTTAGGTAGCGTTTGGGACTGCATGCTGCTGTTAGAGAGCGTTTGGGACTGCTGATGACGACAAGCATGTTAGAACACGAGTTTGTAACGATTGGGGTATGCCTTGTTGTAATGTAAATTAGCATGTAGTATTTCCACCGCTAGTTGTAATATTACCACTGACCATTTATGACTTGCCACCGTTAGTGTAATAATACCACCGTCAGTTGTAAGTTTCCACTATTAGCGTAACAGTTCCCACTGTTAGCTTAACAGTTTCCACTGTTAGCCTAACAGTTCCCACTGTTAGCTTTAATAGTTTCTACTATTTGTCTAAAACTTACCACTGTTAGACTAACCTATCCACTGTTTTCATGTTATTCCCACTACTTTTATAAAATACCACTGTTAGCTTTATTAGCTACTCTTGGTACACAAGAACTATTTTAATAGTTCTAGAATAAAAATATTATTTTTTTATCAACATGTTTTAAATATGGATTTAATTAATAATAATTTATTAATTATTTTTAGAAACTAATAAATTATTTAATAAAATTAATAATTTACTTATGGAGACTATAATGTCATACCCATTTTATAAACATCGGGAATATACTGAAACAGAGAATAAAAAACATGCACACTTAATTATCGTAATAGTATATTCAATAATTAAATATAATGTGATATATTAATAACAAGAATAAACGTATGACCAATTAAACTGCATGGATTTATTATTTATGCATATACTGAGACGTACTTAATTGCTTAGGTATTTGATGTACTGTGTGTTTTGTGATTGTATACTTGATCATCCTCGAGCTGTATTATACAGGTGAGTTCATAGCATCGCATTTTAAATCTTTTTATGATTTTTCTAACCCGCGAGGGGAGACATGCTATTAAATAACTGCAACTTGTTTTGACAATATGACTATAATTTATTTATAGAATGTAAGTTGAACTGTAACCTGTTTTGACAATATGGTTGATGGATATTTAGTTTATAGAACGTAAATTGAACTATAATCTGTTTAAACAGTAGGATAGGTATTTATTCTATAGAACGCAAATTGAATGGTACTCTTAATTACGATTTACCTATTGTAGAAACTGTTAAATTGTGGGAAATTTCCCGAATGTTATAAATAGATCTATTTGGGATTGACCATCCCCATCTGGGTGAGTCATGCTCACTGTGCCTTGGCCGGCCCAACAGATGTATACCATGTTGGAACTAGGTTTGGGTGTCTTTTTGTAGGACGCTACGTTCTCATCTTTTGAGAACTATGGAAGGTTAAGCTTCAGTTTTGAGTAATAGAAAATGTAATTATCTTTTGTATAAATGCTTTGTGCATTGCTACTATCTATAAGGTTTGCATTACTAAACTTAATCATATACTACTTAGCAAATACTGTAATGGTAATGTTGGAAATATGAAACTTGATTATTTTACACTATTTAGTAAAATACTGTAATGGAAGTATTGGATATGCTAAACTTGATTATTTTACTATTTGGTAAAATACCGTAATGGAAGTATTAGATATACTAAACTTGATTATTTTACACTACCTGGTAAAATACTGTAACAGAAATATTGGATATGCTAAATTTGATTATTTTACACTACTTTTTAAAATACTGTAATGGAAATATTGGATATGCTAATATTGATTATTTTACACTGCTTAGTAAAATACTAAAATGGAAATATAGGAAATACTAAACCTAATCTTGCACTGCTTAATACAACTTACTGAACTTGATTTTATATTGTTTAGTACACTAAGGAATGGAATAATTGGAAACTTTAAATTTGACTTTCATATCAAATACCGAACAACACCATGTAGGACAACTTAAAATCCTAAATTATGATTTTACTAAACTCTATGAAT
Source organism: Glebionis coronaria (assembly GCA_025667525.1). Classification (NCBI taxonomy): domain Eukaryota; kingdom Viridiplantae; phylum Streptophyta; class Magnoliopsida; order Asterales; family Asteraceae; genus Glebionis; species Glebionis coronaria. The sequence continues at coordinate 522,969,828 of CM046874.1, read as the reverse complement.
TCACCAACTTTATGTTGACTGTTTTAAGCATGTTTTTCCCAGGTTATTTAGCAAGATTATTTGAGCATGGACTGAGCATCATTTAGGAGCATAAAAATGACGGGGGATTTATCTCTTATTGTGATATTTATAACAAATGATATTCAACGATTTGAATGATTGTACCAAGATAATGTTTATATCAATTGTATTTTAAAAATCATATAATTATGATCTGTGCTTTGTAAGCTATTTGCTCATCGATCAACCACTCTGATACCCGCTATATGGGGGTGTTACAGAGAATGGTATCAGAGCTTTAGTTATAGCAAACCAGATTAATTTCTAAATAAAATAAGAATAAAAATATTTTCTTTTTATTTAAAAGCTGGACTATAACTTTACAAAAATCATTTGGAGATTTTTTTGGGACACATTTAGAGAGCATATTGCATAGAGAGCATGCATAACTATATGATTTAAGTGCGCATTCATTATTCTATGCATTTGTAATTGTTAATTGTATTAGATGCTAACTCGTATGTATTTACGTATTATGACTATTTAATATTTTTTATAAAAATATTAAAATACTCAAGTAACTAATGAACAAGTAAACATGCCATGTTAGTAGGGAGCTTTATATTAAAGATGTTCCATCTCGATATTACGTTTTGACTGAGTGATTGGGTTTACGATTTAAAGTGCCCTCACTCCTCAAATGTTTATAGAATGGCTTCTGAAGTATGATGGCCTGAATAATGCATTGTAATCACGAACAATCTAATATATAACCAACCGTTGGAAATATTTAAATGGAAATTTAATAAAATCTTTGGAAACATTTGGGAAATCTAAAGTAGATTGTATAAATCTCGATGAATCTAACCAAATCTTTTGAAAATCTTGGAAATCTTAGGAAATCTTTATTAAACCTAATTAGATTTTATAAATATTGAAAAATCTAAAATGTTGGGGAAAATTTAAAATTAGATTTTATAATTTTTCTTTGGAGATCTTGAATTAACCTCTATAAACTAGTAATAAACTTGTAAGGTTACCTAAATTTCACACCCAGATAAATGATTAATATTATTAATGGACTAAAATATGTTTAGGCCCATTAGCCCTTTTGGCACCTTTAAATAAGCCCACTTAGTGGTTTTATACTTGAATAAAGTTTTTATACCAGAGATAATTTATAAAAACTTTTAGACTAAAAATGTTAGATTATAAGATTTATGGATTAAAGCCGTGACACTTGAAACTTGCTTTGATAAAACATAAATTACAAGAACTAGTATTGTAAATACTTGAAAGTCTAGGAATTAAGAAATGTCGTGACTTATTGTACCTTAAGTACCACTTTTGTAAATTCTTGGAAGTTAGATTGTCATTTTATGACTCTAAGGACTAATGGTGTAATCGGCCGAAACATTTAGGAGCCCTAGGGAAATATTCTCGCCATTAAATGGAAGTTATAAAACCTATTTTTAACTAGAGAGACTATTTTCACCATATCCCGAAAATACTAGAAACCCTAAGGACTAAAACTGTTAAGAACCGGAAAGTGTACATTTGGTAAAATATAGAGTGACTTGTTTTGCCAATAACCGAAACTTAAGAAAACCATAGAACCCTTATTTCATTTAATGTATTAAAACTTGATCGAATCCTAAACTAAATGGACTAGAACCGTCATTTTCTGAAACTTGTAAACAAAGGGTTATTTATTAACTTGGGAAAACTTTGGGGACTCTAATTAGACGAAGTATTATTACTTTTTATAAACTGTTCATATTAATTGTATATGAAACTTAATGTACATAGATTATAAAATTAAAATACTATAATTATAAGTAAATTACCTTTACTTAAAAGATATTAATAATAACAAATTTAAATGGAAGTTATTAATACTTGTACAATAATGTATTTAACTAAAATACAGTAACGTAAGTGAGCTACCTAAAAACGAGTGGATATCGTAATGAAATCCAAATAAATCCTAAAAATCTTATACTAAGATTTTTTTTAAATGCTACACGATCGATGGTAAATCAGTTTAAGCTTATATGCTGATTATTTTCTTATAATTAATTGATAACTATTATAATATAGCCTTATATTATAATTCCCCGATTGAACCGTTTTGGTTTTATAAACCATTGTACACAATGACTCTAGAACTTAATTATTACCACCTTCGTATAATTTCACGAAGTGTTATTTCCTACTTGAGCATACTATCTTTACATAGTTATTTGATGAATAGGAACTGATTAGTATATTTTGACTACTAGGATAACTGACTGACCACTTAATTAAAACGGATTTACAACAACAGTACATGTTGGATCACTTAACAACATACTAGGGAGCATTATCTAGTGCACTACATTTTATTAAATGTTTGAACTTGTTGTTATGTGTGTATATATATATATATATATATATATATATATATATATATATATATATATATATATATATATATATATATATATATACCTTACTAGAAGGAACTATATGATACAATGCCTACACCTATGATTATAATATATCATTATATTATATATATGAGCTCCTTGTTTGATACGTATTCTCGCGCACGTTATCGCGCGTCAACATTTATTTTCTCTCGCTTATGATTTTGTACGTATATCTACGGAACACGACTTATTAACGACTCATATACGTTTGTTCTTAATAATATCATATGGTATTATTTGGATAAGTTTGCATCTCTAAATGATGCGGTGGAACAAAATCAAGGTACATATGATCCTATATTTTACATATGGCACCTGATTCTCTTGATCCTAAGTTAATTATGATTTCGTCTCAAGACGGCATGGGACGTCTAAAGGTGAAATCATAAGTCACCGGACCACAAGTTTATTTATAATTTCGTATTATGATGTTATGGGACGTCTGAAGACGAGGGATTATAAATAAACGGGCTGTAAAGTATCTTAATAATATCTATTATCTAAGACGTTATATTTATCTTAAATAATAAGCCTTGTCGGGAATATTTAGGTAAGGTGGGCTATGAAATCATTATTGAAACGAGTAAGGACGCTTGTTCGTTTGAATAAAGAAATCATAGGTCACCGAATGGAGTTATAAATTTCACCTTACATGGATGAGGACGCTTGTCAATGTAAATAGAAATTTATAATCACATGGGCTTAAATGTATTCGACATGACTCATTATTGATATTATATTATTTATCCCGCTATGTAACGTATCCCTTTTCGACTCGCGAATTCCTCCAGTAATATCTTATCATTAAGATAACTCATAATTGATGTTATTACCTCACCATCTAGAAACCTAGGGAGGATTACTGTTCATCTCTTTTGGATCATAGCATTTTGCTCGTGATTTTTGGGTTATCCTTAACCCATATATCACTTCCGCTGCAGTTGACCCCGTTGGGGGTGTCCATTTTCCGTTGCATATTGAACCCTTTTGGGGGTGCTCTTTCCGCTGCATTTGAACCATTTGAGGGTGTCTACTTTCCGCTGCATCTGACCCCTTTCTGGGAGTGTTCTTTTCTGCTGCATTCAACCCTTTTGGGAGAGTTCTTTTCCGCTGCATTTTAAACCCTTTTAGGATCCCACTTCCATTTCATTTGACCCCTTTGGGCTGTCACAGAAAATAAAACTAGTTTATCTGCCATGGAAAAATGAAACCTCGATCATTCGAGGAGACTGTAACTCAGACTTCATCAACACTAGACTTAGTGTAATTTCTTGTACCAAAGACAAGAAATACTGGGTAAGAGGATGCCTTATCTTCTAAGCTTGCATTTCTCCAATCGACGAAGAAGAAAAACCCAAGCATAAAAGGCATGCCTAACTCTAAATGGGTGTATGTTGTGGAGTTATGTTTGTCATCACCCAAAAAGCGATATTTGATGTCCTATACTTTGGAAAATCTTCTTCCTCTTTGGATCCAATTAGTTCGACAATACCATTGTCCAACAAGCCTTGAAATGAATGACTTCCCCCCTTTTTGAAGTAAAAAATTGTGCAATTTTTGGAACCACCAACAGTAGATGCATGACTCTTTCAGCATCTCCCAGAGAAGCACACTTCTTTATTCTTGGTATCTTCTTTGATTTTCATCTGAAGTACTTCTTTTCTATGCAACTTATGCCCCAGCTTAGCCTCAAATGAAGCAGATTCTTTGCAACTTCCTACCCAAGTAACATCAACAATAATCTTAGCCATTTCGCTGAGTGAAGCTTTGGTGTTAAACTAATGTTTGCTTTCCACACGCTAGAAGTATATCGGGAAGCCCTTCGCGTGAAAATTGTTGACGCAAGAGCGGTACCAACCAAAACTATATTTCTAACTCGACATCGCATAAGCCTATTAAAGCTTAATAGACTAAAATCTCTTGAATAACTATTAGAAACATTAATGAACTGTTATCTATGCTCATCAAGACACATTGGGGCCCCGGAGGCAAATCTAAGAAAAACCAGGACTTAAGACGAGTTTGTCCTAGTCAACCCAACCTTGTAAACTTAAAGCTTGAGTTCACACGATTACACCCTCAAGAAAAAGTACCCTCACTTGTTCCCTGAACAAGTAACTTCATTTTTAGCTTCGATAACGAAACTAAAATAACGGGGTGGTGTAAAACCCCTAAAATTTGGATTTTTACACACGTCACCGGTTTCATTGTTATTATCATTCACCATACCATATTTTAACGGACCACCGTTACAATGTATCATCACAAGACTTATTGTGTCTTTGGCGAATGATTATCTTAAACTCCAGATTAATCGTGAATTGTGCACGATATCTAGAATACAACCCAGAAAGCTTATCATGATGTACAAGAGATCTAGTACATCTAGTCAAGTCTTTCCTAGCAGAACTGTTGGATATGACTGGTACTGGTAGGTCTGGTAAGGCTACAGGTGCCGACAGGGTACTCTGCAATGCCTGTATAAACCAATCAGGACTCCTTAAGCAAACTGAATACAATCAGCAAGTGGGACCGCAGTCTGCCAACGGATCCTTAAAGGTAGGCAGTCTCTTCTGTCACTCCATCGTGAGAAATAGCTGCAAGATCAAAGAAGTGGACAAGGACTGCCCTTGTGCAGTAAGAGAAGTGCAGGTCTTATGCTAAAGGCCCCCCTCCAAGGTGTGAATATGCCGATGGAGGAAGTAGTTCTCCTCCAACAACCACTGAAATACCTCGTCGGTCGTAGCCCAAAAACCTCGTGCTGTCTGGGCATCTACCCATATGGTCCAAGAGAGAGAGAGTCTATGCGCTCATGCATGACAGTGTACCCCACCTGGCCTGCTATCAACAGGCTGTGGACGTTTGTCATGTCCTGCTCCTGGCTCACGGCCAGAGCAGCAATCCGAACTTGAACAGAATCAGCATGTCCAGTTCCGGAACCCTCTCCGACCTCAAATCTTGGCTTGTAGGTTTCCAAATGAACCTCAATCGTCGCGAGCTAAACCAACTAAGTATAGTTAACCCTACATCGACTTTTCTTAGTTGACAATTTCCTAAATTGTCCTCTCTTAATTATCATTAGTTGTTCCGCGAACTTCTATCGCTTTGTCAGATTGACGACCAAACTTTTCGGATAGTTATGTCCATACGTAATTGATAACAGCATCCAAATACTGCTAAACCGGATGTATAGAACGACCGGATAAAGATCTCTCTGCATTGCTTTCTGTTCATCCGAAATGGTAGCAGCACCTAAATACTGCTTAATCGAACTTATAGAGCAATCCGAATAACTATCTCTTTACATTGTTGGCACAATTCGTTTTATGCGCTTGTCTAAAATGAACCTTGAGATCTATGACATCTATACGCTAACAGATGACAAAGTTTTTAATAGCTTCGAGGACGAAGCTAAAATAACGGGGTGGTGCTGTAAAATCCATGATTTTACCATGATAAAAATGTAATAAAAGTCTACCAGATAATGCCAGAACATTTCTCAACCTAATAATACTAATTGAGTTTCGAGGACGAAACTCAAGATGGCATGTGGATGGTGTAAAACCCGAGATTTTTCCGTTCATTAAATAATAACGAAGTATACTTCAAAACCTATTTTGAAGCAATACAAAAATCATCGGATTTAAAAATTTGACAAAAGTCGTACAACCCGTGTACCGACAATTTAATAATTTAATTACATAAATTATTGTCGAGAGATACTTGATAAACAATTTGATTAAATTGTTTAATATTACATTTATCTACGGAGAGATTAAATGAGAAGTATTTGTATTAAAACGATACTTATCCTATTACAATGATATACGATAATAAATCGTCTTTTAAATTGAACGAACACTTTATTTATATTAATAAGTCATATAAATACTTCACTTTAACGGAGAAATCATTTAAAGATTAATGGTGCGGCTTTCGTAAAAGGAATCGAATTTTATAAGATGTAAACGAGCCCCAAACCGTGTAATAACGAAAGTTATAATATAAGTTACGCTTTAAGCCCTTGCAAAATAATTGCAACTTTAGCCTTCAACTATTCTAAATTTGGCATTTTGTTTTCATAACTTTGAAGCAGTATATATATGTACAATTAGGGTTTCCCCTCATTTCACTCAAACCCTAGCCTCCACTCACACACACACATAAAAAATGGAAGCCACCATTTTTCCGGTGAGTAAATTCCGGCCACCGTAAAGTTTTGGCCGCCACCTTTTATCCATAGATCTTATAGATCTATATGCATGTTGATACTAGTGTTTTGCTTTGGGGTTCAAGATTATGTCTCGGAATCTTCTCGAATTGATCACGGTTCAAAGTGGAATAGTTGTTCTTGGTGACAAATAGGGGGTTTGGTTTTCTATTCTACTAAAAAGGTTTAAATGCACAAAGATATAAAATTAGACTGAAAGCAGTTAATAAAATAAGACTGAAATCGAACTAAAATTAAACAGTAAAACAGAAACAGTAAATACCCCTTACTAGAAAACACTTCATTTGGAATAATGCTGATCCGGAATAAAGCTTGATCTGGAATAAAATGGTTGATGCGGAATAACAAAAGAAATGCTTTATCCGAAATAATCAACAAGGATAGTTCATTCGGAATACAAGGCTTATTTGGAATAAATGGGAAAAAGGCTTCATGCGGAATATTTCCAGTTCATCCGGAATAATTAACAAAAGGTGGTTGATCCGGAATATTAGGTGATCCGGAATAAAATTCTTGATGTGGAATATAAGTTGATCCGGAATAAAAAGAAAAGGAGCTTGATCTGGAATAAATATTTGATTCGGAATAATGGAGTTGATCCGAAATGTTTGAGTTGATCCGGAATATTGGGGTTGATCCGGAATAATTGATTATTCCGGATGAAAGGGTTTGATCCGGAATATAATATATTCCGGATGAACAATCTTGGTTCGGAATAAATGTAAACAGTGCTTGATTCGGAATAAGTAATTGATCCGGAATAAATAATGAAAAATGACTGATCCGGAATATCTATGTTGATCCGGAATACTGGGGACGAAGAACAGTAAACAGAAAAAAACAAGGTAATACGATTTTAATCAAAACAAGCCAAATTTAACCAAAGGATTTAAACCAAACTAAAACACTAATCATTTATCAACCATAAACAACAATAAAAACACAAAACCCAATAACTTTTGAAGATCAAATCAACCAAATAAGAACTTTAAACTTTAAATCAAAAAGATGAAGATGAACAAGATTAATGGAAGGATTATATTAAAAGATTAATGTTAAACACACAAAGGGAAAGATTAAAAACTTACAAGATTAAGGATTCAACAAAAATGAAAAATCACCAACACCTTAATGGTGTTGGCTTCCTACGAAAGAAAAGAAAGAACTGGAAAAACGAAAACTCTAGCTCAAAAAGTGTGAGGGGGTTTCTTTATATACGACAAGTGGTTGGTTGGTGAGTGGGCTTTCTTCTTTCTTTTCGTCTTCTCGTCTTTTCAGTAAAGTTGACGTTTTCGATTCTGATTCAGGATTTGTCAACGATTAAATTCAACTCGTCTTTTAATTTCTTCGTTTAATAGACTTGAGTTCCTTCGACATATGTAAATCTTCCATCTTTGGTCCTTTTCTTCGATAAATCTTCAAATAGGCCCATTGACTTCAAATCATTTGCATCTCTTGGACAATAGACTTCGTCTTGAGTCTTTTTCTTTGATAAAACCCGTGCAATCTCATGTTTTCTCCAATATCCATCCGGTTGGCTCCGAAAACACAATAAACACAAAAACCACACATAATTCGAAACCAATGATATTAAATACGCGTTTTGGTCTTGTTTTAGTAAGAAATAAGTGGTAAAAGGATGGGTGTTTTTACACCTATCAAAACCCCTACACTTAACCATTGCCATGCCCTCATGCAATGCTTAGTGATAAAGCAATTTTACACTTTTCTCATAATCAATCAACCTTGGCCTTATTAACATACTACTAAAACAAAAATTAGAGTAGTAAGAGAAATTAAAACTTTAAAGGAAACAAAAAGGATAGAAAACCATTTTCACTAGAAAATAGCTACATGGAAATAACTTGCAAAGAGATCTAAGACTTACATTAGGGCTTCGGTGCTGCGAAGATTTATCACCCTCAAGTTTCACGTTCCCCAAACTAAGCTTAAAAACGAGATCATTGTTATTATAAGTTAGCAAATCAAACACTTACACACATGGCTTAATTATATGCTTAAACTCCCTTATTCCTAGGTGTATCTCTTATATTTTATTTTTGTCTTAGAATGATCATGAAGATGCATTTTTGGACTTATTGCGATAGTTTATTTAGGCTGAAAGCAAAGTAGGATGATTTGATTAATAGTTAGCTAAAGGACAAAATCTCTTAAAACTGCTTCTCGGGATATCAAAAAGTTCATATCTTGGCATAACTCGCTTCACGATTTGAGACCTTTCTCGGGCCGATATTTGGCATGTACTTCATACTTCATATCTTGAGAGACGTTCTTGAGATAATGGTCTTCTCTTCGTTAATAGAGTTTCTTCACTTGGAGACTTTTGAGGGGTACTCCAACTTTGTTGACCACGACTTCATCATTATTTCTTCAATCGCTATATGGGATTTTGAGATACAACGATCCGCCTCCTTTTCGGACTTGGATCTATTTATCCTCATACCTTGTTAGGGTCTTTTCGGATAGACTTCTCCATGATCTTTATGCGAGTTGATTGCCTTTCGTCGTGAGTCTTGATCCTTCATATTGATTTTGGGAATAATTCTTTTCACATCACCTTGGATCTTTAGCAATAAGATTGAATCCTCATGCCTTTTTAGGGCCTTTTCGGACTCGCCAATCTTCGCGCCCCGCTTCATAAGTTATGCCTTGGCTATGAACTCTTATCATTACCGAGCAACTTTTAAACGATCTTGGGCTAGAAGCTAAGTAACTTTTCAAATCGTACGACCTTACTTATTGCAGATAAATTATTAGCAAGTGATGGGAGAATAGGCAAATAATCACACCAAGTGAGCTTGTGCAAGAATACCGACTTATAATTGACTCTATCATTTCTCGTTCTCCACAATTTAAAATCTCAAGTAATGAGACTCGTGGATGCTTAGCCTAATAAACCAATTAAGGTCTACATGATTAAGGATACTAGCTAGAATAAACTTGGATAAGTCTATTCGGGTTGAGTCAAAATAATCGCAACGGGCCTATATGTCAAGGATTTCAAAACTAGCTACACCACTTTTATTAATATTTTTGACTTTATTGCGGGATATATACATATGAAAGCAACGATAAAAATTTAAATATTACGACTAAATGGCCAAAGTTAATTAAAAATATGAAAAATGTTGAAAAAGATGATTTTCCGGTTAAATGAAGGCATTTTAATGGAAAAGTCCACTTAAAACTTCGATAGAAGTCCCCCCTACACTTAATATAAACATTGTCCTCAATGTTTAAGCATGTGGGAAAAGTCTCCCCTACACTTATGACATTGTGCATGTTGGTTAAATCAAGTTAAGGAAGAGACGACTAAAGTGATCAATTTCAAATGTGATTATGAAGAAAATTAAATCACGATAGTTGAGAGATAGAACCGGATTTCGGATAACACGGGAGCACGGTTCTTCAAAGGTTCCAAAAGTGCATTCATCCCTGTAATCACATCACCACACAAACACAAACAACCTATAGAGGTCCCCCTACACTTAGGAGGTTAAAACGGAAAAGGATAGATACTCGGGCTGCCACCCGAGGAGCGCTTGTTTTTTATAACCGAGTCACGAGCCTGACTCGACCCAAAATTAGTTCATGGGAAACGTGGTGAGGGATGGAATCATCTCAGGAGAGATGTCCTCACCAAAGTACAACTTCACTCGTTGGCCATTCACCTTAAAATTAGGTCCATTAGGTTGAGCGAGCTCGAGAGTACCATATGGAAAAATTTGGGCAATGGTGAATGGGCCGGACCAACGAGATTTCAACTTGCCCGAAAAGATTTTCAACCGAGAGTTGAAGAGTAAAACTTTGTCTCCAACTTGGAACTCTCGGTTTTTAATCTTAGAGTCGTGAATGAGCTTAGTCTTCTCCTTATAGATCAAAGAATTTTCATAAGCCTCATTCCGGAGTTCATTCAGCTCATTGAGTTGGATCTTGCGTAGGTCACCTGCTTTGTTGATATCGAAATTAGCACACTTCAAGGCCCAGTAAGCCTTGTGCTCCAACTCAATGCGGAGGTGGCATGCTTTCCCGTACACGAGACGATATGGTTTACAACCAATCGGAGTCTTGTATGCGGTACGAAAAGCCCACAAAGCATCATCAAGTTTATCGGCCCATGAGGCACGATGCTCTCCCACGGTTCGTTTAAGAATTCGCTTTAATCCTCGGTTATAGATTTCAGCCTGGCCATTAGTTTGTGGGTGGTATGCGGTGGAAAGACGATGATTGAGACCATACTTAGCCATGACTCTTGCAAATTGATCATTGCTTAAATGAGTCCCGCGATCACTAATAATGGAACAAGGCACACCGAATCTAGCGAACAACGATTTCAAAAAGTTACAAACCACCCTTGCGTCATTAGTGGGTAAAGCTTTGGCTTCAACCCATTTAGAAACGTAGTCAACGGCTACAAGGATGTATTTGTTTCCTTTAGATGAAGGGAATGGCCCCATAAAGTCGATACCCCAAAGATCAAACATTTCACATTCTTGTATGAAATTTTGAGGCATCTCGTCTTTATGTGTGATCTTGCCTTGTTTTTGGCAAGCATCACAATGTTTAACCATCTCGTGAGCATCACGATAAATGGTGGGCCAATAAAATCCCGAGTCAAACACTTTTTTGGCGGTGTAGTTGGGACCAAAGTGACCACCGGTGGGTCCTTTGTGGCAAGCCTCGAGAATGTCTAAAGCTGTCGGTCCATCAACACATCGGCGAATAATCAAATCAGCACATTGTTTGAAGAGATACGGGTCATCCCAAAAGTAAGTCTTAATGTCTTTAAAGAACTTCTTCTTTTGCTGGGATGTTAACCCGTCAATGAGAATTCCACCCGCCAAGTAGTTTGCAATGTCCGCAAACCACGGGGCTTCATCATTACTCGAGTTGATGGACATTAAGGTCTCCAGGGGAAAAGAGTCATTGATCTCTTTGTTCGGATGATCCCCTTGATAAGGATCCTCAAGTCTACTGAGATGATCCGCGGCTAGGTTTTCAGCTCCCTTCTTATCACGGATTTCGATTTTAAATTCTTGAAGTAGCAAAACCCAGCGAAGAAGTCTTGGTTTGGAATCTTGCTTAGTTAACAAGTACTTCAACACGGAATGATCGGTATACACGATGGTGGTAGAAAGGACAAGATAGGGGCGAAATTTTTCAAAAGCATAGACAACAGCTAAAAGCTCTTTTTCGGTTGTCGTGTAATGCAATTGAGCCCCTGTCATTGTCTTGCTAGCGTAATGGGTCGGTTGGAAGTGTTTATTCACTCTTTGGCCCAAAACCGCTTCAATAGCAAAGTCGCTAGCATCGCACATCAACTCAAAAGGCAGCTCCCAATTAGGGGTAACCAGGACCAGTGCCTTAGTTAGCTTATCCTTAAGAAGGTTGAAGGCTTCAATACACTCTTTGGAAAAGATAAAAGGAGTATCTTTTTCCTAGAGGTGGGTCATCGGGCGAACGATTTTAGAAAAATCTTTGATAAAGCGACGGTAGAAGCCCGCATGACCGAGGAAACTTCTCACACCCTTCACGGTTGAAGGTGGAGGCAATTTTGCAATAATATCGACTTTAGCACGGTCCACTTCAAGACCGGCTTTGGAGATTTTGTGTCCTAGCACGATGCCCTCTTTTACCATGAAATGGCATTTTTCCCAATTAAGAACAAGGCGAGTGTCTTCACACCGCTTAAGCATACGTTCTAAATTGGCAAGGCAATCAGAGAAAGAATCGCCATAAACCGAGAAATCATCCATGAATACTTCCATAGTTTCTTCAACCATGTCATGGAAGATAGCCATCATACACCTTTGGAACGTCCCAGGAGCATTGCATAAACCGAAAGGCATGCGTTTGTAAGAAAATGTTCCGTAGGGACAAGTGAATGTGGTCTTCTCTTGGTCTTTGGGATCGATGGGAATTTGAAGATACCTGGAGAAACCGTCTAAGAAGCAGTAATAGTCATTACCAGCTAGACGCTCGAGCATTTGATCCATCAAAGGAAGAGGAAAGTGATCTTTTCTCGTGGCATCATTGAGTTTACGGTATTCGATACAAACTCTCTACCCAGTAACAAGACGAGTAGGAATCAACTCGTTGTGTTCATTGGGAACAACGGTTATTCCGCCCTTCTTGGGCACACAATGGACGGGACTTACCCATGGCGAATCCGAAATAGGGTAAATCAAGCCGGCATCAAGAAGTTTGATAACCTCTTGTTTGATGACGTCATGAATGCGAGGATTAACCCTTTTTTGGCTTTGGATTGCGGGTTTAAGTCATCTTCCATGAGAATCTTGTGAGTACAAAAGTTTGGATCAATTCCGCGGATATCGGAAATTTTCCAAGCAATTGGCTTCTTAAGATCTTTAAGCACGGCGATGAGGCGAGATTTCTCTTCTTCTTTCAAGTCCTTAGCAATGATGACGGGCGACTTCTTCTTATCTTCAAGGAACACGTACTCGAGGTGAGATGGTAACTCCTTAAGCTCTAATTCCGGAGGATTTTCGATGGGAGGCGTATTCAAAGTCGTTTCATCGATAGCAATAGCCTTGGGAGATGGTGGAGAAATATGGTCATCTTTGAGAAGTTTCTCAATGAGACGGATGTCTTCATCCCAATCGGTGGGAGAACCGTCATTTTCTAAGTTCACATCTCCCATGGTTGCTTCAAAATCTTTCCAAAGGAAATCACTTTCTCCAAATAGAGTTAGTGATGAATCAATAGAGGAAACGGTCTCAACATTGGGAGGAGAGGTAGGAATACTTTTACAAGCATCTTTAAAGTGTTCTTCACAAGCCTCATCAAGGACGTCGATACAATTAACACTCTCGTATGAATAAGGCTGTTTAGAAAGCTTTCCCATGTTGAAGACGATTTTATCGTCACCCACTCTCATGATAAGCTCACCCGCTTCTACATCGATGAGAGTGCGACTGGTCCTAAAGAATGGACGTCCAACGATTAATGGCACACGAGGGTCCATCTCGTAGTCGACCACGACGAAATCGGCAGGAAAAGTGAATTTGTCGACTCCTACAAAAACGTCTTCGGCTATCCCCACTGGATGTTCAACCGTACGGTTAGCTAATTCCAAAGTCATTTTGGTGGGGACTAGCTCAGGGATAGATAATTGCTTCCAAACACTTAATGGCATTAAGTTAATACTGGCACCTAGATCGGCTAGGGCCATGCAATTCTCTACTCCCGGGAAGTTACAAGGGATTAAGAAGCGACCCGGATCACCAAGCTTGGTTGGCAATTTCCTTAAGAGCACTGCAGAGAAATTCTCGTTAAGTTGGGTATTAGCAATATCAAGAAGCTTCTCCTTGTCGCTAAGAAGATCTTTGAACATTTTCGCGTATTTAGGCATGTGAGCGAGAGCCTCAGCGAAGGAGATGTTGAAATTCAATTGTTTAAACATTTTGAGAAAGTTCGAAACTTGAATATCGTCCTTGCTTTTGAGCTTCTCTTTCCTCAACCTTGAGGGATAAGGTATATCGGAAGAAGAGGAAGGCTTTGGGATCAAAGGATCACTCACATCCTTGGGTGGAGGAGGGGTAGAAGTAAGAGGTGGAGGAATTGGGGAAGTAGAAGATTGAGGAATAGGAATAGGGGACTCGTTTTCCTTAGTCACAATCACCGGTGGAGGTATAGGAAGCTCGGGTTCCTTGGTACCTTTGCCACTGCGAGTGGTGATTGCTTTCATCTCCCCTCTTGGATTCGCAACGGTGTTACTCGGAAGAGTACCCGAAGAAGAGGATTGATTACCTTGGAAGAAACCAGCCATCATGTTCCTTAAGTCATTCGTTTGACTTGCCAAAGTGTTTCGCATATCAGCTCGAAGATCGTTCCCTTGTTTCGCCATGTCTGCTTTCAAGTTGAGCACTTCCCGCTGGAGATTGTCCACGATCACATCATTAGTCCTCATGTAGGTTCCAATATCTTGGTGTAATGCGGTGGGTTGGTTGGGAGGAGCATTGTAGGTGGGTGGTTGATAAGTGTAAAACCCGCATGCTTTTACCATGAATAGTACCTTTAAGATCGTACGTACTAGATTAAAACTTTCTTATTATAGCATGATTACGATTACGTGTTAGGATTTTACGTATTATGTACGTGTTAGTACACGATAAGTATTTACTACGCACGAACATGCAATAATTATTTGACAATTATTAATCACGAACATGCGATCATGAAATCACGAACGTAATTAAATCACGAACTATTATTAATTACGTATATATATTTATTACGAGCGTAAATAAATATATTAGGTCACGGTAATTATTTAACGAGAACACACAAAACGCGAACACAAATAAACACGAACAAACACGTAAAACACGAACACGAGAACACACTTATTAAATAGACACGGAAAATGATCGGGCTACCCCATGTGGGCCCCATATACCACGAAATTAGGAGGGAAATGGGCTTAGCCCATCAACTTTACTAAACAAGAAAAAGGAGAAATCTTGTGTCATTTTTACAAAACAAGAAAAATTACAAAAACCCTAAATAGATTTCTTCCTTCTTCCTTTGTTCCTCTTTTGGCCGAAACCCATAAAACACCATGGAAGGGTGTTCGGGTTGATTTTGATCTTGGAATTAATGCAAGAGTTCGTTTGTGTTCATCCTTGATCGATCCACGTATTCGGTATACCTTTTTAATCCTTTTTATTTTGTTTTGGATTTAAAAATTAAATAAGAACATGATGTTTTTAAAAACCTAATTAAAAACATAGATCTAACATGTTTATGATTATGGGGTAGATCAAAACAAGGGTTTTTAGGGGTGTTTCTCTAGCCGACGCCTAAACCGAACCCCTAAGGGGTCTCGGCTTGGCACATGGACCACCACCGAGACCTCAAGGTCCCGGTTTGGTGATGTGGGTCCCACGGCAGCAGCAAACCAAAGGGAACCCCGAAGTGGTTCGGGGTATGGTGTCGCTTTCATGTCCGGTTCATGGTTTTTAGTCTAGATCCGGTTCATGGTGTATGTTTAGATTATTTTTATGATCTTATGTTAAATATAAATTAATGATATGACATGATTAATTTAATAACATGACTTAGGTTATTTTAATTATTAAAATCATGAAATTACTAACCTAAGTATTTTATATTTTTAAGACTTATAATTAATTAATTATTTAAAGACCATGGTTATAATTAATTAATTAACATGACTTAGGTTATATTATTCATAAATAATAATACATGTTTTAACCTAAGTATTTAACTTTATTTAATTTAAAACATGTTATACTTTAATTAAATATTTTAACCTATAGTTTAATTTAATTACATGAAATAATTATTAAACTATACATTATATCATATGACTTAGAAAATAATCATGAAAACACTTAGGCTTATATACTTAGCTTATTTAACCAGCTTATTTCTAATTATGAAAACTTTCTATTTTTAGAAACTTAATTAAATAAGGCAGCTAATCTATTTATGGAAACCTTCTATTTTTAGAAACGTATTTATTTCAGGCAGCTAATCTATTTATGGAAACTTATTTAAATAAGATAGCTAATCTATTTATGGAAACTTCTAATTTTAGGAACTTATCTATTTTAAGCAGTAATTCTATTTTTGGAAACTTTCTATTTTTGGAAACTTTCTATTTTTGGAAACTTTCTATTTTTGGAAACTTTCTATTTTTGGAAACTTTCTATTTTAAAAACTTTCTGTTTTTAGTAACTTTCTATTTTTGGAAACTTTCTACTTTTGGAAACTTTCTATTTTAGGAATCCTGCTATTTTTGGAAAGTTACTTATTATTACACAATAAGTATAATAATACATGAAATACCAGAAATACTTTATCAGAGTAAACAGAATATAAGGTAAACACAGTTTAAGGCTTAAAACAGTAAAACATGATAAGAACGTATAAAATAAGCTAAGACATGACATAAAATCAGTTACGTATTAGTAAGCAGTTACTTATTCATGTATGTATTTATGTAGCATTAGTGATACGGAAGTAGGATTCCTCTCAGTTCGTCTTCTTCGTTCACTGGACATAAGGTACGGATTCCCGTCCTTTCAGTATGGACATTCTTTCCTTATTAGGATTCCCCGTATGCAGCCAACTGTTTTCCCAGTATTAGTTTTATATGTCTTTGAATTGCTTATGTTTAATTAGAATACCTAAAGCTATATACATGCATGACCAGTTTCACCTAGTTATGGAGGTACCATAACCATAACATTAGAGGCACTTATGTTATGACTTCACCACGGCGGAGTGATTGCTCGTGGCGTCCCTTCAGCTTTTGACCATTTATATTATATTTATCATGTGGGGCGTATGGGTGCATCCTAGTTACATGTTTCAATCAGGATTTCATGGTGAATGTGGTGTGTGCCTTGCATCCTTCACAAGGAGTTGATCCCTCCTACCAAAAAACCAGTATATTGAATTAGAGCCAGCCCCTCTAATTTGCATTATGAGGTCAGCCCTCCAAGTATTCATGCACGGTGGATTTTCATGACCTATATTGGCTAATGGTAAAATATGTTAAACATATTTCATAAGATAAACATAAGGCTTTTCAAACTATAAAACCAGTTTTATGAACATGTTCCAGGTTTTCCAGGACTTACTACATTTATGCTGCTATTAAGTCTTTATTATGCTTAGTCATTCATACTATGTCTATATCCGTGCACTGAGCGTTTTGCTCAGCCGTTACTTTCCTTTCCATGTCCCAAAACGGCAGGTACCCTAGGAAAGACTCGAGCATTTGGAGGACGTGCATAGGATGGAAGCTGCTAGAGACTTCTTTTCCTTTTTGCCTTCATATACTTATTCTTGTTTAGTCTTTCATTCATTTCTTTTACTTTATTATGTTTTGGGCTTATGTTTGGGAACCGATGTTTGATTCCGGTTTACCCTATGGTCATGTAATGTTTTAGACATTTATCCTTGTATGCTTTGATGACACGCCATAATTACGCGTGACATTCCATTTATTAAAATGGGGTGTTACAATTAAGGTATCAGAGACAAGGCTTCGACCTGTAGGCTCTAAAACTCGACCTGTGACTAGTGGGTAATCACCAGGAGCTTCCTAAGCCAACGTTTGTTATTCTACGTATTGATGTTTTCAGCGCATTGTTGCTTTAACCATGATGTTTTCAGCACCTTGAGGTTTTAACCTTGATGTTTTCATCAATATTGTTTTACTTATATGGATGGACAACCGTCATTCATATTTAGTTATGTGTCATTGTTTCATGTATAATGTTCCTCGTGAACTGTGACTATGTGGACTGAACCCCAGTAGTTCATAATTAGTCACATAAAAAATTTTTTCTGATAAGTTTTGACAGATAAGTTTCATTTATTTATGTTTCATGTATCATTGTTGCAGGGATTATGACTAAGTAATGGTTGGTACAGGACTGGCCCTATTTAGTCGCATGTGATTTTATCGAAACTTTTAACTTTGGGACCGACCCATAGGCGTCCCCTCGCTATGTCTTTTGTTTTGGGACCGACCCATAGGCGTCCCCTCGCACATATAAAGGTTTTATAAACTACATTACGCATTCCTGCATTGTTTTTCATGCATAAAATTTTTCTCATGATTTTTGGCATAAATTTTTTTTTATGTCCCCTCATAAGTTACTATGTTTTTATGTCAAGTATGTTTTCATACTGTCATGGTTAAACTCAGTTTCATGCTGATTATGTTATACACTCCTCCATGTTAAATCGTTTCGTGTTCCTTCATGATAATTCCGTCTTCATGTTGATTACGTCTTACGCCTCTTTTGTTATTTATGCCTTCACGCAAGACATTGTTGGATTTCATTGAATTCTGCTTTCATGTTAGTCATGGTTGGTTTTCATTGATCATGTTGTCTGGCAAATCATCGTTGAATTTTGTGTAACCACACTTTAGTGTTTCTATATGCAACCAGAATGAGGTATATACTGGCATTGTCAGGTTATCATGATGGTTTTCCTAACCGTTTAACCGTTATACTTTCCTTAAATCATGACAATTGATCGACCCCAATACCAATCATTTCATGAACATTCCATGTGTACTCCATGTACCGTATTCCATGTGTATTACACGTACCTAAATCCATGTGTATTTCACTTGCAATACTTCACGAGTATTTGCTAGTCGATTCTAAATCATCTCACGCGTATGTTCACTTGCTGATATTCTACAAGATTACCGATGCCGCTCATAGCTTGGAGATGTTACTAAAGGTTGATGTTGCTGACGTTCGGAGACGCTACGAGATGCGGATGCTGTTCACAACCTGGAGATCCTACAAGACAAAGACAAAGGCGTCAGAGAAAAGCAATTGGACGAGAAGATGCTTCACCATCAGACGATTCCCATCAATCATTGTCCCTAATTCTTAGTTACATGTCACACGTCATTCGGCTGTCATTTCAGCCATATGGGTGCAAACCGGTACCAGCCGGCCACTCAGCTGAATAGTTACATGAATCACGGTCATGAGAATGACCATCATGGAACTGACAGACAGGGCGATAGTAACCACTACTATGACAGGAACTATCCTAGAAATCGTAACCGAAACTCTGGCCACGGACGTGATCAGAAATACAAGGATTAGTAGTCCAATCGATCCGCCAATTCTGGCATAATAACCTTATATTGTGGTTATATTTGTTTCACATCTCGAGACACATGTCAAGACATCAGTCAAGACACATGTCTCACGTATACCTCCTGAAGACACATGTCAAGACACCAGTCAAGACATATGTCATGCTTATAGTTCCAAGAAACGAGTCAAGACACATGACTCACGTCCAACTATGGAACATTTCTAAGAAATTCAGGGTACCCTCCAAGGGTATATCTATTTTGTTGTGCCATGTATTAATCAGGCCACATGAATTTCAATACTATTATCGGCGCATCAGTGAGAACTGTCACGTTGCCGATGTCACTTTCATTTCTTTCACCATAGTTCATATATTCATGACCATGAAGGACGCCTTTCGTATTCCCACGTATACGAAGGTTTTCCTTCAGCTTAATGATGAGATCCAAGCTGCTAACGCATTTCCTCGGACAGACACGGGATGAATTTTATCCGAATTATGTACTATGAACAGCACACCATGCTACGATTCATAATTATGTACAGTAATGTTTAGGCTCCTGAATACATTCATCTTGATTTTCCATCGGGAAAATCTGTACAAATTATCTATGCTTACAAGCAGGTGCGTTGTTAGCAATGGTCGCTAAATTTTTCTAGCTGTCAGTAAGACAATACCACTTAAGTCTTTTACACATAGCCAGTTGATTATTCCAAAATCTTCCCATACATTCCAGAAGAACTTACAAGGAGAAGGACGGTACCATGAGATTATGTGTCGACTACCGTCGGCGTAAACAAATCACCATTCATGACCGTTATTCTCCTCCACATATTGACAACATGTCCAATCGACCTTATAGTGTTAATCACTTTTCCAAGATTGAACTCATGATCATGCTGCCAACAGTGACGGGTGAAAGAGCATGACATGTCCATGACTGCTATTCGTACACGACTCGGTCATGCTAGATTTATAATTTTGAATTAGTCTCATCAATGCTCCAACGGCATTATAAGAATGAGTTTCCATGAACTCATAGCAAATTCATCAGTGTTTTCATTGAGGATAACCTGATTTCCTTCAAGCCCAGAGAAGAACAGGAAGACCATATCTGCACTATGTTGCAAATTCTATGACAAGAGAAATTTTACCCTAGAAAATTTTTCCAATATCAATTCTGTTTGATTACAGTGACACGCTGAATCACATGGGTTTCTACGGTTAATCTTACTATGACTCAGCTTATGCGTAAAGGAGAGAACCCTACACTACATTAGCTGTTCTAGAAAATCCTACGCTAGGAGAAGTCTGGATTCAGAAACTCAGAGTTTCGCAAACTCCTATGTATCAAGTCCTACGAAGCAAGATACAGTTACGTTCATATCTAAGTACCTGACATACCAACAGGTTAAGATAGGACACCAACAGACTAGGATGTTTTCATCATCTGAAATGGTAAATTGAAATGGGACAAGATCTCCACGGATTTTGGTTACCAGATTAGCGCAAACTCAGAAGAAGCATGATGCTATCTGGGTTATTGCAAACAGTTTGATCAAGTATGCAGAATCCTTACATCCGCAAGGATTGCAGAACCAACAGATTGATCGGACATGTTCCAGCCAAGGCTCATCCGACCACTTGGAAATCCCTCAGCTATCGGGTCAGACAAAGATTCGCAATTGTACTCCTAAATTACTTCACGTCTTCATTCTGATTCCACGACTTGCTTTCACGCTCGCGTTCATGACACTATTCACGTTCATGATCGTATCTGGGCTTACGATTTTACGTTTATTTCGTTCTGGGAAGTTTTGCAAGAACTTGAGAGACCAGACCCAAGTTTAGTATAACTCTCCATCATCAGATAGACGTTTCACGTCATATTCCACGTCTCACCTTGTAGCGTTTGGCGTTACCGCAATTATATTCTATGATCACGATATGTTTCACATGTCATGTTCATTCCACGTTCCTCATATCATGATCAAGATATGTTACACGTATCATGGATCACGGTATGTTTACTCATACTACACTCGCCATATCTCCACGTAGCACGTTCAAAATTTTTCACGTATCACGTTCAAAATTTTTCACGTACTACGTTTCTTTATGTCTCGCGCATCGTTTCTAATTATCAGTTAAGTCAGATTGTCTTGCATCGTAACGTTTCAGTTACCCTAGCACGTTAACTCTTATTTTCCTCGATCGAATTTAGGGGATCTACCTTCCGTTGATAACCAAGAATTTCTTCGTATTCCAAGTCAAGGTCAGGAGGACCAAGATTTATCATTAGTGTCAAGATCTTCTGAAGGAACCGTTCCAAGAGGGAGGCCACTTGGAAACGGACAAGTTCATCCGGACTTTTATCCGTTTTCTCTCATCAATTAGATATGTCCTTTCGGTCACGTCACGTTCCATGTCCTTTCAAGACATGTCACGTTCCACGTTCCTTCTACCATGTCACCTGTACATTCATTAATCTTACATACCATCTCAGTTTAATTCGGGTATGTTTCTATTTCAGTTACGTTATCTATAATTCGGGGACGAATTATTCTTTTTAGGGGGAAGAGTTGTAAAACCCGCATGCTTTTACCATGAATAGTACCCTTAAGATCGTACGTACTAGATTAAAACTTTCTTATTATAGCATGATTACGATTACGTGTTAGGATTTTACGTATTACGTACGTGTTAGTACACGATAAGTATTTACTACGCACGAACACGCAATAATTATTTGACAATAATTAATCACGAACATGCGATCATGAAATCACGAACGTAATTAAATCACGAACTATTATTAATTATGTATATATATTTATTACGAGCGTAAATAAATATATTAGGTCACGGTAATTATTTAACGAGAACACACAAAACGCGAACACAAATAAACACGAACAAACACGTAAAACACGAACACGAGAACACACTTATTAAATAGACACGGAAAATGATCGGGTTACCCCATGTGGGACCCATATACCACGAAATTAGGAGGGAAATGGGCTTAGCCCATCAATTTTATTAAACAAGAAAAATGAGAAATCTTGTGTCATTTTTACAAAACAAGAAAAATTACAAAAACCCTAAAAAGATTTCTTCCTTCTTCCTTTGTTCCTCTTTTGGCCGCCACCCATAAAACACCATTGAAGGGTGTTCAGGTTGATTTTGATCTTGGAATTTATGCAAGAGTTCGTGTGTGTTCATCCTTGATCGATCCACGTATTCGGTATACCTTTTTAATCCTTTTTCTTTTGTTTTGGATTTAAAAATTAAATAAGAACATGATGTTTTTAAAAACCTAATTAAAAACATAGATCTAACATGTTTATGATTATGGGGTAGATCAAAACAAGGGTTTTTAGGGGTGTTTGTCTAGCCGACGCCTAAACCGAACCCCTAAGGGGTCTCGGCTTGGCACATGGACCACCACCGAGACCTCAAGGTCCCGGTTTGGTGATGTGGGTCCCACGGCAGCAGCAAACCAAAGGGAACCCCGAAGTGGTTCGGGGTATGGTGTCGATTTCATGTCCGGTTCATGGTTTTTAGTCTAGATCCGGTTCATGGTGTATGTTTAGATTATTTTTATTTTTATGATCTTATGTTAAAATTAAATTAATGATATGACATGATTAATTTAATAACATGACTTAGGTTATTTTAATTATTAAAATCATGAAATTACTAACCTAAGTATTTTATATTTTTATGACTTATAATAAATTAATTATTTAAAAACCATGGTTATAATTAATTAATTAACATGACTTAGGTTATATTATTAATAAATAATAATACATGTTTTAACCTAAGTATTTAACTTTATTTAATTAAAAACATGTTATACTTTAATTAAATATTTTAACCTATAGTTTAATTTAATTACATGAAATAATTATTAAACTATACATTATATCATATGACTTAGAAAATAATCATGAAAACACTTAGGCTTATATACTTAGCTTATTTAACCAGCTTATTTCTAATTATGGAAACTTTCTATTTTTAGAAACTTAATTAAATAAGGCAGCTAATCTATTTATGGAAACCTTCTATTTTTTGAAACTTATTTATTTCAGGAAGCTAATCTATTTACGGAAGCTTATTTAAATAAGGCAGCTAATCTATTTATGGAAACTTTCTATTTTTAGGAACTTATCTATTTAAGCAGTAATTCTATTTTTGGAAACTTTCTATTTTTGGAAACTTTCTATTTTTGGAAACTTTCTATTTTTGGAAACTTTCTATTTTTGGTAACTTTCTGTTTTTGGAAACTTTCTATTTTTGGTAACTTTCTATTTTTGGAAACTTTCTATTTTTGGAAACTTTCTATTTTAGGAAACCTGCTATTTTTGGAAAGTTACTTATTATTACACAGTAAGTATAATAATACATGAAATACCAGAAATACTTTATTAGAGTAAACAGAATATAAAGTAAACACAGTTTAAGGCTTAAAACAGTAAAACATGATAAGAACGTATAAAATAAGCTAAGACATGACATAAAATCAGTTACGTATTAGTAAGAAGATACTTATTCATGTATGTATTTATGTAGCATTAGTGATACGGAAGTAGGATTCCTCTCAGTTCGTCTTCTTCGTTCACTGGACATAAGGTACGGATTCCCGTCCTTTCAGTATGGACATTCTTTCCTTATTAGGATTCCCCGTATGCAGCCAACTGTTTTCCCAGTATTTGTTTTATATGTCTTTGAATTGCTTATGTTTAATTAGAATACCTAAAGCCATATACATGCATGACCAGTTTCACCTAGTTATGGAGGTACCATAACCATAACATTAGAGGCACTTATGTTATGACTTCACCACGACGGAGTGATTGCTCGTGGCGTCCCTTCAGCTTTTGGCCATTTATATTATATTTATCATGTGGGGCGTATGGGTGCATCCTAGTTACATGCTTCAGTCAGGATTTCATGGTGAATGTGGTGTGTGCCTTGCATCCTTCACAAGGAGCTGATCCCTCCTACCCAAAAACTAGTATATTGAATTAGAGACAGCCCCTCTAATTTGCATGATGAGGTCACCCCTCCAAGTATTCATGTACGGTGGATTTTCATGACCTATATTGGCTAATGGTAAAATATGTTAAACAGTTTTCATAAGATAAACATAAGGCTTTTCAAACTATAAAACCAGTTTTATGAACATGTTCCAGGTTTTCCAGGACTTATACATTTCTGCTGCTATTAAGTCTTTATTATGCTTAGTCATTCATACTATGTCTATATCCGTGCACTGAGCGTTTTGCTCAGCCGTTACTTTCCTTTCCATGTCCCAAAACGGCAGGTACCCTAGGAAAGACTCGAGCATTTGGAGGACGTGCATAGGATGGAAGCTGCTAGAGAGTTCTTTTCCTTTTTGCCTTCATATACTTATGCTTGTTTAGTCTTTCATTCATTTCTTTTACTTTATTATGTTTTAGGCTTATGTTTGGGAACCGATGTTTGATTCCGGTTTACCCTATGGTCATGTAATGTTTTAGACATTTATCCTTGTATGCTTTGATGACACGCCATAATTACGCGTGACATTCCATTTATCAAAATGGGGTGTTACACAGGTTGTTGGTAAACTTGGTTGTTTCTTTGAGGTGGATATGGTTGTCTTTGAGGTGGTTGGTATGGTGCACGAGGTTGTTGTTGAGGAGGGCGATTGAGGTTTTGTTGTTGGTTTGGGTTGTTAGGAGGAAAACCGGGCGGGGAAAGAAAGTTGTTTGAGCGGTAGCTAAGCAAGTTGCGGTCACCTTGAGGACGAGCTTGATAAGCGGCCGGAGGATAGGTACCGTATGCTGCATTAACATTCTCAGAAGGATAGTCTTGGGTGGAGGTACAAGTGGTGTAAGAGTGAGGACCCCCGCATATTTCACATGGTTGGCTTACAGCATTGACTTGAGCGTTTTTAGCGTTGATGCTGTTGGTGTTGCTAGCGGTTTGGGTAGCAAGCGATTCAAGAAGCGTAGTAATTTTGTCAAGTCGCTTGTTGTTATCACTAGTACTAGCACTAGCGACATTGGTCCGAACACTCTTGGTTTGTACTCTAGACTTATTCTCAATAATATCCCAAGCGGCATTAGAGCTTTTGACCAAAATATTACCCCCTGAGGCACTGTTTAGTGAATCTTGGTCATTCATGCTTAAACCATTGTAAAAAGTATTAATTTGGTGCACTATGGTAAAACCATGTTGTGGGCACTTTCTTAAAAGGTCTTTAAAACGGTCCCAAGATTCACTAAAAGTCTCATCGTACTTTTGTTCAAAATTAATGATTTCATTCCGCAAAGCGGTAGTACGAGAGGGTGGGAAAAAGTAGTTTATGAATTTGGTCTCCAAATCCGTCCACGTCAGAATACTTTGTGGCGGTTCCTTTGAAAGCCAATGACGGGCTTTGTCCCTCTAAGGAGAAAGGAAAAAGTTGTAAACGGATTACCTCTTGTGGAACACCATTGAATTTGACCGTATTCGTGAGTTGCAAGAACCTTTTAATGTGGTCATGAGGATCATCAATGGTACACCCCAAGAATGGTTGAGCAGAGACCATCTGAATAAAGCCGGATTTGAGCTCAAAGTTGTTGGCTACAATCGCGGGTATGACAATTGGATCATTGTTGCCCTCTACATGTGCTTGCAAAAGTTCAATCATAGGGCGATTGTCCGGTAGAGGTTCATTGTTGTTGTTATTATTGTTGTTTTGAGGTGGATTGTTATTGTTGTTGTGTACACCGACCATGTCTAAGTCTTCGAGAGGCTCGGGCACTTGATAAGACGTTGATCGTGTACGCATGCACCTGCAAAACAACTAACAAAACAAAAAACAAAGCAGAAATATTTTTGGTTTTTATGGTTTTAAATTTTTTTGTATTTTGAAAATTTTATATTTTTTTAGGGTTTTTGAAATTTTTATGAAAAAGTAACGTTCACGGCGAACGAATCCCAAAATACAAGTTCTCACAAAAAAACTGTTAACCTTTACGAGAAGAGACGGCAGCGGCGCCATTTGATACTAGTGTTTTGCTTTGGGGTTCAAGATTATGTCTCGGAATCTTCTCGAATTGATCACGGTTCAAAGTGGAATAGTTGTTCTTGGTGACAAATAGGGGGTTTGGTTTTCTATTCTACTAAAAAGGTTTAAATGCACTAAGATATAAAATTAGACTAAAAGCAGTCAATAAAATAAGACTGAAATCGAACTAAAGTTAAACAGTAAAACAGAAACAGTAAATACCCCTTACTAGAAAACACTTCATTCAGAATAATGCTGATCCGGAATAAAATGGTTGATGTGGAATAACTGAAGAAATGCTCTATCCGGAATAATCAACAAGGATAGTTCATTCGGAATGCAAGGCTTATTCGGAATAAATGGGAAAAAGGCTTCATGCGGAATATTTCCAGTTCATCCGGAATAATTAACAAAAGGTGGTTGATCCGGAATATTAGGTGATCCAGAATAAAATTCTTGATGCAGAATATAAGTTGATCCGGAATAAAAAGAAAAGGAGCTTGATCCGGAATAAATATTTGATTCGGAATAATGGAGTTGATCCGGAATGTTTGAGTTGATCCGGAATATTGGGGTTGATCCGGAATAATTGATTATTCCGGATGAAAGGGTTTGATCCGGAGTATAATATATTCCGGATGAACAATCTTGGTTCGGAATAAATGTAAACAGTGCTTGATTCGGAATAAGTAATTGATCCGGAATAATAATGAAAAATGACTGATCCAGAATATCTATGTTGATCCGGAATACTGGGGACGAAGAACAGCAAACAGAAAAAAAAACAAGGTAATACGATTTTAATCAAAACAAGCCAAATTTAACCAAAGGATTTAAACCAAACTAAACACTAATCATTTATCAACCATAAACATCAAATCCCAACAATAAAAACACAAAAACCCAATAACTTTTGAAGATCAAATCAACTAAATAAGAACTTTAAACTTTAAATCAAAAAGATGAAGATGAACAAGATTAATGGAAATATTATATTAAAAGATTAATGTTAAACACACAAAGGGAAAGATTAAAAACTTACAAGATTAAGGATTCAACAAAAATGAAAAATCACCAACACCTTAATGGTGTTGGCTTCCTACGAAAGAAAAGAAAGAACTGGAAAAATGAAAACTCTAGCTCAAAAAGTGTGAGGGGGTTTCTTTATATAGGCCAAGTGGTTGGTTGGTGAGTGGGCTTTCTTCTTTCTTTTCGTCTTCTCGTCTTTTCAGTAAAGTTGACGTTTTCGATTCTGATTCGGGATTTGTCGACGATTAAATTCAACTCGTCTTTTAATTTCTTCGTTTAATAAACTTGAGTTCCTTCGACATATGTAAATCTTCCATCTTTGGTGCTTTTCATCGATAAATCTTCAAATAGGCCCATTGACTTCAAATCATTTGCATCTCTTGGACAATAGACTTCGTCTTGAGTCTTTTTCTTCGATAAAACCCGTGCAATCCCATGTTTTCTCCAATATCCATCCGGTTGGCTCTGAAAACACAATAAACACAAAAACCACACATAATTCCAAACAAATGATATTAAATACGCGTTTTGGTCTTGTTTTAGTAAGAAATAAGTGGTAAAAGGATGGGTGTTTTTACACCTATCACATGTACACCATCCGAACCATTTCGTCACTTCATCCGCCAGCCGCCGCTATTGTAGGCCGCCACCACCACAGTCGTGGTGACACCACGCTGCCGTTACTCCACAGCTGCAGCCCCTGCTGCCATTATCACCACAGCCGCCACCCTACTTATGGTTTCAGCCACCAGTCGTGGCACCTTCATCATCTCCAGCCACAATTTTCGTGGCAACCATAACCAACAACAACCAACCATGGTGCCATCTGGTCATCTCACGTGACCACCCTCACCCTTTCGCAGCCTCCTGCCACCAGCATCATCACCACCATCCTTATGATTGTGCTCCCAGCCACGAACCACCCTAGACCCACCACAGCCCCGTCATCATCTTCCACCCACTGACTACCAGCCGCCACCATCCCCATCTATAATCCACCATCAGATCCGTCACCAACCGTGACCACCATGGTTGTCTACTACCACAAATGCACCCGCATCTAACGGCCACCGAGGGCGTTTGTTGTTGTGCACCACCAAAAACAGCCCATGCGGGGTGTTTGGATATGCTGTTTACAACAGTATAAGGAGGCTGTTTGGATCTGTTGATTAGCAACCGCGTAGGGGGTGTTTGGTTCTGACAGAAATACATAAGGGGTGCGTTGGATTAGCATAGATCCACACGGATCTATTCTGATCTGCTGTCGGGAGCGACATGCAGGGTGTTTGGGGTTAAGATCTGCAGCGAATAGCTTCAGGGGCGTTTGGATCTGCTGTTTAGGCTGTGTTTGGGACTCCTGACTGA
The DNA here is from genome assembly GCA_025667525.1 of Glebionis coronaria. Classification (NCBI taxonomy): domain Eukaryota; kingdom Viridiplantae; phylum Streptophyta; class Magnoliopsida; order Asterales; family Asteraceae; genus Glebionis; species Glebionis coronaria. Next base: position 522,941,036 of record CM046874.1, on the reverse strand, counting down.
TTTTAAGAGGGCGTTTGGGATTGCTGAAGACATGCATGCTGATTCTAAAGCGCTGTTTGGGATTAACAGCAGCTTTAGGTAGCATTTGGGACTGCATGCTGCTGTTAGAGAGCGTTTGGGACTGCTGATGACGACAATCATGTTAGAACACGAGTTTGTAACGATAGGGGTATGCCTTGTTGTAATGTAAACTAGCATGTAGTATTTACACCGTTAGTTGTAATATTACCACTGACCATTTATGACTTGCCACCGTTAGTGTAATAATACCACCGTCAGTTGTAAGTTTCCACTATTAGCTTAACAGTTCCCACTATTAGCTTAACAGTTTCCACTTTAGCCTAACAGTTCCCACTGTTAGCTTTAACAGTTTCCACTGTTTGTCTGAAACTTATCACTGTTAGACTAACCTATCCACTGTTTTCATGTTATTCCCACTGCTTTTATAAAATACCCACTGTTAGCTTTATTAGCTACTCTTGGTACACAAGAACTATTTTAATAGTTCTAGAATAAAAATACTATATTTTTATCAACATGTTTTAAATCTGGATTTAATTAATAATAATTTATTAATTATTTTTAGAAACTAATAAACTATTTAATAAAATTAATAATTTACTTATAGAGACTATAATGTCATACCCATTTTATAAAATCGGGATTATACTGAAACAGAGAATAAACAACATGCACACTTAATTATCGTAACAGTATATTTAATAATTAAATATACTGTGATATATTAATAACAAGAATAAACATATGACCAATTAAACTACATGCATTTATTATTTATGCATATACTGAGACATACTTAATTGCTTAGGTATTTGATGTACTATGTGCTTTGTGATTGTATACATAATCATCCTCGAGCTGTATTATACATGTGAGTTCATAGCCTCGCATTTTAAATCTTTTTATGATTTTTCTAACCCGCGAGAGGGAGAAATGCTATTAAATAACTGCAACTTGTTTTGACAATATGACTATAATTTATTTATAGAATGTAAGTTGAACTGTAACCTGTTTTGACAATATGCTTGATGGATATTTAGATTATAGAACGTAAATTGAACTATAATCTGTTTAAAAAATAGGATATATATTTATTCTATAGAACGCAAATTGAATGGTACTCTTAATTACGATTTGCCTATTGTTGAAACTGTTAAATGTGGGAAATTGCCCGAATGTTATAAATAGATCTATTTGGGATTGACCATCCCCATATGGGTGAGTCATGCTCACTGTGCCTTGGTCGGGCCAACAGATGTATACCATGTTGGAACTAGGTTTTGGTGTCTTTTTGTAGGACGCTACGTTCTCATCTGTTGAGAACTATGGAAGGTTAAGCTTCAGTTTCGAGTAATAGAAAATGTAATTATCTTTTGTATAAATTCTTTGTGCATTGCTACTATCTATAAGGTTTGCATTACTAAACTTAATCATATACTACTTAGCAAATACTATAATGGTAATGTTGGAAATATGAAACTTGATTATTTTACACTATTTAGTAAAATACTGTAATGGAAGTATTGGATATGCTAAACTTGATTATTTTACACTATTTGGTAAGATACTGTAATGGAAGTATTAGATATACTAAACTTGATTATTTTATACTACATGGTAAAATACTGTAACAAAAATAATGGATATGCTAAACTTGATTATATTACACTACTTAGTAAAATACTGTAATGGAAATATTGGGTATGCTAAACTTGATTATTTTACACTGCTTAATAAAATACTGAAATGGAAATATAGGAAATACTAAACCTAATCTTGCACTGCTTAAAACAACTTACTGAATTTGATTTTATACTGCTTTGTACACTATGGAATGGAATAATTGGAAACTTTAAATTTGACTTTCATATCAAATACCGAACAACACCATGTAGGACAACTTATAATCTTAAACAAGGATTTTACAAAACTCTATGAATTCACCAACTTTATGTTGACTTTTTTAAGCATGTTTTCCCAGGTTATTTAGCAAGATTATTTGAGCATGGACTGAGCATTATTTAGGAGCATAAAAATGACGGGGGATTTATCTCTGTTGGGATATTTATAACAAATGATATTTAACGATTTGAACGATTGTACCAAGATAATGTTTATATCAATTGTATTTCAAAAATCATATGATTATGATTTGTGCTTTGTAAGCTATTTGCTCATCGATCCACCACTGTGATACCCGCTATATGGGGGTGTTACAAATTAAGTCTCGAATGTAGACAACTTATCCCTTTATGTAGAAACGGTAACAACAAAGTCAAGTGACCCCGCATGTACACATTTGATAAGCATCAAAAAACCACCTTGGTTCGGGGAGTCGGGGATGATCAAAGAACATGATAAACATGATATAGTTCTAGAGAGAGAAAGTTAGAGAGAGGTGAAGGAAAGTGTGTGTCTTATTTCAAGTGATAACAATACAAAGGAAAAATGACACTAAACTTCTACACCCTAAGGAGAGTCATGGGGGGGGGTATTTATAGGCCTATCTAAACTATATTATCCCTCCTTTACATATTAAGTCCCTGCGTATAGCAATGGATGTATATCTAGTCCAACTTACGTGAAAGGCGCCAGCTTACCAAAAAGTAAGTCTAACACTATGATATGATATGCTACGGTTAGCAGTGTTGGGTAATCTAGAAGGCATCTAACTAGGTTTGAATTTTCTATCTCTTACTTGTGTCTTTTGATTAGCTTCCCTTAGACCAAATTTGTGGTGAACGTCATTTGAACTAGTTCAAGACATGTTCGTTGGACTATGTCTAGGGAGACGAGATGCAATCATGTGATTAGGTCTTGCAAAAGCTGCTTTAGTCACATTTGCCCTAGTTGATGGAGTGACTGGTCTAGAAGAATGAACCATATAAACTTGGGAGGCAAACTGCGGTCTCGAGGATTTTAGTCGCTCGGATCTAAATGCAGTCGGTTGTCTAACAGACTGATTTTGAGGCAGTTTCCCCAAGATTGATGGTTTTTCAAGCTTAGTGTCCATACTAGTTCCTTTAGTTTTCCTCAGTTCGTTTTTCAGAGCAGCTATTGCAAAAATCTTTTCCTGAATTTGAGCCTTTAAAGTCTCATTCTCTTTGAGAAATTTATCTTGGGATGCCAACTTAGATTATAACAACTTAATTTGTTTCAAACGATTTTCTTTTTCAGCTTTAGAATCTAGAACTTTTTGATCCAATTTTCGTTCAAGAACAACGTTTGACTTTTCAAGTTTTTCAAAATATGTTTCAAATTTGTCCGTTCTCTTCGAAAATTCAAATTTGGCATCCTCAAGATGTTTAGATTGTTGATCTATGATTGTTTCAAGCTCTTTAACCTTGGAATCGGAATCAGTTAACGAAGCAGTCATAAAGTATTTATCATGATGTACTATTGCATTCTGAACAATCTCTCTCCCATTATGACTCACATCGGAGGAAGTGGTAAAACTATCACCCTTTTCCATCCCATGTTTGTCATATTTAGGTTCGGAATGCTCAACATGCGGTAGTTCATCGGCATAGACATCATATACCACATCCCGTTGTACCGTATTTGTAGGCTCTTCATCAAATACGTGTATGGTGTCATCATAAGAGATGTCTATATCATTCCCTGACATGCTGCTTGTATCAGGATTTGCTATTGATTCCATGCCCTTGCAATCTTTAGGCTCCAAATTGTCAACCGTATGACCATTCTCCTCTTGCATCTGCATCGTAGATTCTTGCACTCCACTATCATACACTTGCTGAAGTCGGGATATTTCATAAATCGAAGACGAGACCAATGTCATGAATTTCAACAGTGTACCACGGAACTCTTGAACCTCCGTATGTGATTGAAGAAATGACTGACATATCCCTGAATTTTCAGACTTAACGATGTTGAATTGGAAGAAGTGCGTAAGTTGTGTAACTAGAGCTTTAGAGTAAATTACATAAATCGTCCCTAAAGTTTGTCCAAATTGCATGTTTCATCCTAAACGTTACAAAAATGCAAAGATCATCCTTGTGGGGAAACTTTTATGCATTATCGTCCTTAAAAAGAAAATTATTAGGACGAAACCTGCAAAATAGCCAAAACTTTTGGGACAAAACTTGCAAAATGACAAAACATTAAGGAAGAAAATTTGCGAAATAGTTTGATTTTAGGACGATATCAGCACTTATAAAATATTTACGACGAAACATGCAAAATGACCAAACTTAAAGGACGATTTATGCAATTCTCTCAGAGCTTTATATGCAGATACTGATGCAGATTGATTAAAGTCTTCTTTGTGAAGTTGCTCAGCTAGTTGGTTCAAGTTGAGGAATATTGAGTCGATGAATATATAATGATCTTGACCAAAGAGTGTCACAAATTCACTTCCTCCTTGAAGCCATGAAAGGGTAACTAGATGAGACTGAAGTAGTCGAAATACAGTTATACCACTTTCCCTAGCTTTGTATTGCATTAGATGCAAGTCTCCCTCTTGAGATGTTGAATTCAACGGTTACATTGAAGTTCGATGAAAACTGAAAGGAAGGATTACTTGTGATCGAGCAATGAAAGAAAGTAATTGTGTTTGTTGTTGTCGAAAGAACAATACGGAGTTTTACAAATCATGGAGAAACCGAAAAATAAATTTGCGGGATTTTACAAACCACCAAATAAACCGTAAACGTTCTTGATTCCTTGATTTGTGAAGAAAAGTTGATTAAATCCCCTAATTATGTGTTCTCGAGAAACCAAATATTCCAAGACCAAAAAACTTACGTATGCACGAAATTTTCTAATTCACGTTTTTTTTTTGAAAATCTTGGAATCTTTTTAAAGATTTCACAATACATGCCCTATGAAAGATTTCGCAATATCTCTTGCAAGATGTCGCAAAAACCTAAAAGCCGCTAATCTTCGCAATGTTCCAAAACAAACTTCGCAATGTTTGAAATGCCAAGTCTTCGCAATGTGTAAATGCAATCTTCGTAATGTCTCAAATTCAAAGTCTTCGCAATACCCAAAGTTCCAACCTTCGCAATGTATTGAAAAAGATGTATCTTCGCAATGTTTCCTTATCAATCTTCGCAATACTCAACTATTCTTCGCAATAATCAATTCACACAATCTTCGCAATGTACATAATCTACAACCTTCACAATATGAAAACCCTAATGGATTGCAAAGATTCTTCTGTTGTAATATGAAAACCCTAATGGATTGCGAAGAATGTTATTTTGCAATAAAAGGCACTGTTCCGATATTTTCAAAAAAATATGAGATTTTTGCTTATAAATCCGTGATATTAACCAATCCAAAGCCCCCAAATCCCTACCACAACTAAGTAGGAGATATATGGATCACTTGGAACAACAAAAACACGAAGAAAAAAAAATTGGATCTTGGGTTTTTTTTATCTAAACTCATGAAAATCAAGAAAACAAACACAAGAACAAACTAATCATCCCATGGCTCTTGATACCAATTGTAGGTCCACAAAATCCTTGGATTGTCTTTGTGTTAGAATGATTAAGAAATAGGGAGAAAGATGAAGATCTTAGAGAGAGAAAGTAGAGAGAGGTTGGAGAGAAAGAAGATAATATTAGATTGAATGTAAAAGTGTGTGAAATGTGAGAACCAACCCCGCTTAACATGCTTGGAGGGGATATATATAGCCCACCCTACATGTGGGCTTCATGAGTTATATTGTTACATAACTAGATCACGAGCCCATACTACGTATATATCGTTGGAGTGACTGGTCCTTTCTAAATACGTAAAAACATATTTCCAACAAACGGATCGATAAATCAAGAATAAGAACCAATGAAATCAAAATCCTCGTAATAAAAAGAATATTATCGATATTATTAACCATTTCGTTAGGATCATGTATATCCACAACTTAGTTAGTCTCAGGAATAATAGGATTCATTTCAGGAATAGCTTCAGCGCTAGCATTAAAATGACTAGGGTGGCTTCGTGACAATCTAAGTCGTATAAATATCTCGCATAAGTATAAAACTATCATTTATAATTAAATAAATGAAAACGTACCTTGTAACTCACAAGTACAAATAAGCGATAAAGATTACAACATATATAATCCCATATATATATAAATACTCTCATTCTCGTCCATTGACAACTCGGAGGTTTCGCTTGCAACTGTTATAGTTAAAAGATTTCAAAATTTTATTTTTGGAAAATCTTTTCGTTCTCTATAACTTGAGCTCTGATACCAATCAGTAACACCCCCAAATTTCGGTTATAGCTGCGGAAGGGTCCTTGGGTGTTACTTACATGATTCAAGCTCATAATCATAGAAAACGACTCAAAACGAGGCGTTTTGATAAAAACATCCATTCATTCATTCAATGATAAAACTTTATACACGGTCCTAGATAACTTAAAGTTTACAAAACATAGTATATGATAAAAATTCTTTGAATGGATATAATTTATAAAAGCGGGCCAAAATTTTCAAATATGTAAGCTTCACGAAACCGCCTTCCTCGAGTGCCTTCCCTATGGACCTGAGATAAAACGTGCTAAAAAGTCAACAAAATTGCTGAGTGGATCTATAGAGTTTAAATTAAATAAAGAGAACACAAGTTTTCTTAATAACATTCCATTGTTAATAATTCGTCGAAAGACAATTATGTTGTACGGACATAATTATCGGTGTTATTACATAAGCCTCGTGACATTGAACGTTAACATATATTATTTCAGCCCAACACACCTAGCCAAGTGCGTATATTTCTCTTATACAATGCATCGAATGTTTCATTACTAATGTGTCACAACACCACGCGATAGCTAGTCGCGACCAGAGTGGGCGTCACCCCGATAGATCTATCCATAGTATTAGCGTTCCTTCGATTAACAATTCACGATTCCATGGGTCTTTTAAGGCTAAAACTAACTTATGTAATAACTTTCATCTAAGCATTCAATCGGGTCCCTTGTGTTCTATTTTAAAACAAACATGGGTTTACCACAATTTATAGTTGTACCCTTCAGTTTCAATAAATCAATTTCTGATAAATGGGTTCCCACAACTTCCAGTTGGACCCATTAATGGGTTTACCGCAACTTATAGTTATACCCTTTATTTTTAATCAAACAAGCATGTCATCCCCCTCGCAGGTTTCTAAAACAATTAAATAATTTAAAAGCGAGGCTATAGACTCACCTTAGTACGAGAGTGATATTGAGACGATCGTCGACGATAAATGATGCCCGTTAAACACGAAAACCGCAACCTACCAAATACGGCGCGCACGTTAATAATCGACTCAAGTATATATCATACTTAAATAATACAAAACTCAAATTTACAAAACCATGACAAACCCGAAAGAATCATAATGCAAGTGAATCCGTACTATCCCATTATCTAACACTATATGTTTAAATATTTGCACTCGTGACATTGACCCGTCATAAGACGCCAAGTCAACGCAAGTCAAACTATCACTTTACTTCACTCAGACCAGTAACTAAGTCATTGATATGATGACTTAAACACTTGAATAAATCACCATGTCCAATAGTGAATACTCAAACTCACGTCACACGAGCATTGAACTACGTGTCCAAAATATAAATCAGCATGTACACTCCAAATGTACACACCACCCTATCTAGACTTGTCCGATTTCGATGAAACTTGGTGACAAACTCACACATAACCTGATTAAAACTCAGTTAAAATTTCATCCAAAAATATTACTCCTAAGGCCTTCTGCTCGACACATCTTTGAGTTATAAAAACCAGACAGTTTTACGCCTTCGACACATAAAACCATTTTGATTAATCTAAACACCTCCGTTTACAAAACCGACACTCGGATTTGAAAATAGACTCACAACCTGAGGTTTAAAGACTTACAACAGCCCTTGACACTTTTTAAAGCTCATTCTATAATCCCCAAGATTCGATCCAAATATCGACAACAACTTCGAGTTGTGTCGATACTCGTCTCTCGGTACACGAATAATCAAACTATTGTAACTTCACGCTCGTTTGGAGTTAGAAACTCTACTTTATATCAAAACGAAGCTTATGAAAGGTTCTACAACACTATCCTATTAGTATAACAATAACTTAGACTTAAGTCATCCAAAAACAGCCTTGAACCCACTGCCTAAAATCAACTCTTTAAATATCATACTAAAACAATTTTTTAATCCATTTTAACCATTTTTCTACTAATCCTAATCCCTAGTATCATCCTCCTTCAACCCTAACACATATATAATTCATAAAAACAGAAACCCAAATCAAAAATCAAACTTTCAAGATCAAAATAACATGATCTAAATATGATCATCACATGCATAAACATAAAATAAATTCTTGTTTATATCAATTTTCAAAACTTGTTGCATGTAAGAAAAAATGGTATCAACATGATCACCTTTCAAAAATTAAGATGAGACTTGTGTTAATTTTTGCTAAATCAAAGTGGATCAAATTTTATGAGTGTGTTTGTGTGTGGAATGGGTGACGGCAACAAGGAGGAAAAGGAGAGAACTATGTGAACTTTTTTTTATAAATGAGGATAGTGGAATATTAGGTGGAAAAAATGATTTATATAGTAATGGAAGTTGAGGATAGTTTTTTCCATTTTTGCATTCTTGTGGACCAATAAGCAATTTAATAGTTTAAAGGATAGAAAATGACTATTAGTAAATTTAGGCGGGACTCGGGTTTCATAAAAATACCTTTAAAAGTTAAAACGCTTCATAAAATATAATAATATAGCTTCGACATGACTTAAAACGTAATTAAATAAAAAAACGTCGAAAATATTAAATATCGAGACAGTGGATAATAAAATGTAAATTTTCGGGCATCCGTCGGTATCGGGATCACTAATAGTTCACGTCATTCGTTAAAACGTAAAACACGAGAAATAAAAATAAATACAATAAAATCATTCATATGATAATTTGAGAATATAACATTGATACCTAATGTATTCCTTGTCGGTTTTCATCTAAACGACATTCTTACGTTAAGTTTTAATCCATAACCTTCTCGGTTAATCAATAATTTGAAATTCTTGTTTAAGTAAACATATAATACTTAATAGTCGAGATTAAAATATCGACCTGAATTTGATGGATTGTCACAGTTGACTATGCCCCAACCCACACCACCCTTACCTTACCCATCGAGGCGTAACAAGAAAAAATTGCATGAGCGTAACAATCAACAAATCGAACTTTTTATTAAAATGTTTCAACAAGTATGATGAACGATAAGGAAAATCTTTTAAAAGTATGATGGACGATAAGGAAAAGCTTTCAAAGCTATCTTTTTGTTCTTTGGTTTTTCTTAACCGAATACGAGAAAAAGTTGGTGTCCCGGCAAATTTTTCATTCCATGTGATATTCAAGAGATGGAAGGATGCCTCGCCGTGGCCGATCTTGGCGCGAGCATTAATTTGATGCCTTTTTTCCATGTGGAAATTGCTATCACTTCCGGATCTTATTCCTTCGAAAATGTCCATCGAAATAGCCGATCATTCTACGATTCTCGCATATGGAGTTGCCGAAGACGTCTTTGTGAAAGATGGGAAGTTCTACTATCCCGCTGATTTTATAGTGTTTGATATTCCCACGGATCCTCAAGTTCCTCTAATTTTAGGTCGTCCATTTTTATACACCTCGAGATCGATCATTGATGTGCACGCTAGAAAAATTACTTTACGATTCAACGAGGAGGAACTTGTTATAAGCACTACTTAAAATTCTACACCTTCTCATGTTTATGGAATCGCGACCATAAACCACATTGACTTAGTTGATGTAGTTTGCGATGAATTTTCACAAGAGGTGTTAGGTTTTTCCGATAGTTCTACTAGTGGCAATCCACTATTTCGGATCTTATTCTTGCTAATTCTACACCAAATCTCACTCCATCCCAAGGAGGCATTTTATTTCTAATGAAATCGACAATGAAGATGAGGTGGCCGATAATATCAATCAAATTCCACCGTATTTTCCGCCGATGGAAATTATGAGTGTTGAACCGAAATCTTCAATCGAGGATCCACCAATACCTGAATTGAAAGATCTTCCACCTCACCTCGAATATGCATTCTTGGAAGGTGATGATAAGTTGCCGGTAATCATTGCGAAAGATCTTTCTAATGACGAAAAAACCGCACTTATAAAAGTCTTGAAAACTCATAAAAGGGCAATTGTGTGGAAAATTTGCGACATTAAGGGTATCGACCCAAAATTTTGTACTCACAAGATTTTAATGGAGGAGGACTATACACCTTCAATTCAATGTCAAAGAAGGGTATACCCCAAAATTCATGATGTCATTAAAAAAGAGGTCTTAAAACTTCTTGACGCGGGAATAATTTATCCTATATTCGATAGCCTTTGGGTGAGCCTAATCCATTGTGTCCCTAAAAAGGGAGGAATGACCGTTGTGCCTAACGATAAAAACGAGTTAATTCCAACTCGTGTTGTGACCAGTTGGAGGGTGTGTACTGACTATCGAAAGTTAAATGACGCCACTCGTAAAGACCATTTTCCCTTACCCTTCATGGATCAAATGTTGGAGCGACTTGTGGGAAACGATTTCTATTGCTTGTTAGATGGTTTTTCAGGTTACTTTCAAATCCATATCGACCCTCGTGATCAAGAGAGAACTACGTTTACGTGTCGATACGGAACGTTTGCTTATCGTAGAATGCAATTCGGACTTTGTTATGCACCGAGAACCTTTCAAAGGTTTATGATGGCTATTTTCATGATATTAAGTCGATGGAAGTCTTCATGGATGACTTTTTGGTGTTTGGTGATTCGTTCACGTTATGTTTAAATAACTTGGAAAAATGTTTAAACGTTGTGAAGAAACAAACCTCGTGCTTAATTGGGAAAAATGTCATTTTATGTGTAAACAAGGAATCGTCATAGGTCATAAGATCTCAAAAGCGGGGATTGAGGTCGATAAAGCTATGATAGACGTCATCGCCAAATTACCTCATCCCAAAACCGTGAAAGGAGTTAGGAGTTTCCTAGGCCACGCGGGCTTTTATCGTCGATTCATCAAAGACTTTTCAAAAATATCTCAACCTATGAAACACCTTCTTGAGAAAGATGCCCCTTTCATCTTCAATGAGGATTGTGTTCGAGCTTTTGAAACTCTTAAGGGGAAACTTACCGAAGCTCCCATTCTTGTTGCTCCTAATTGGGAATTACCCTTTGAAATCATGTGTGATGCAAGTGATTATGCAATTGGGGTCGTTTTAGGGCAACATCATGACAAGCACTTCTTACCTATTCACTATGCTAGTAAAACGATGACCGAGGCTGAAATGAAATATACCACAATGGAAAAAGAATTACTTGTCGTGGTGTATGCTTTTGAGAAATTATGACCTTATCTCCTCTTAACAAAAATTATAGTATATACGAATCATTAGGCTATCAATTACCTCTTCTCTAAGCTTGATGCAAAGCCGAGATTGCTTCGTTGGATTCTCCTCCTACAAGAATTTGATGTCACCATACTTGACAAAAAAGGAGCCGAGAATCTAGCAGCCGATCACCTCTCTCGTTTAGAAGATCCTCACAAAAATGAGTTCGAGAACAAGGAAATTACCTATACATTTCCTTTCGAGACTTGAGGTGTGGTGATTTCTAAAGATGACACCCCATGGTTTGCCGACATTGCAAATTACCATGTAGGAAACTTCATAATCAAGGGTATGGCGACACAACAAAAGCGAAAATTCTTTCGTGACGTCAAGTTCTATTTTTGGGACGACCCTTATCTCTTTCGGCTTTGTGCGGATTAACTCGTTCGACGTTGTGTATTTGGTACCCAAGCTAATAATATCCTTAGAGCTTGTCACGAGGGACCCACAGGTGGTCACCATGGTGCTAATCTCACGGCTAAGAAAGTGTTCTATGTCGGATTCTTTTGGACTACGATCTATCGTGATGCACACGCACTTGTTAAGTCGTGTGATTCTTTTCAACGTCAAGTAAAATCCTATCAAAAGGATGAAATGCCGCAAAACATAATTCAAGTTTGTGAGATTTTTGATGTTTGGGGCATTGACTTTATGGGGCCGTTCCCATCGTCTCACGGAAACAAATATATCCACATCGCCGTTAACTACTTATCTGAGTTGGTGGAAGCTAAGGCTTTACCTACTAATGATGCTCGTGTTGTGGTCAAATTTTTGAAGAAACTGTTCTATCGGCTTGGAACCCCTCGTGCTATTATAAGCGATCGTAGAACCCATTTTTTTAATGACAATTCGAAAAGGTTCTAAAGAAATATGGGGTTACGCATCGTCTTTGTACGACTTATCACCTACAAACGAGTGGGCAAGTCTAGGTTAAAAACCGAGCTTTGAAGAGGATTTTGGAGAGGTCTATTGGAGAAAACCGTGCTTCATGGTCTGACAAACTAGATGATGCTTTATGGGCCTTTTGTACCGCTTATAAGACACCTCTCAATTGTACTCCTTATAAGTTGGTATATGGAAAGAATTGCCATTTGCCCATTGAATTAGAACATAAGGCATATTGGGTCATAAAGCATGCAAACTTTGACTTAAAGACAGCGGGAGATCATCAGATAATACAACTTAATGAATTGGATGAATTACGTGATAATGCTTATGAAAATTCTTCATTTTTAAGGAAAAGACTAAAAAGTTTCATGATTCAAAGATTAAAAACCGGGTTTTTAACATTGGTGATCAAGTGTTACTTTTTAACTCTCATTTAAAGATATTTTCCGGAAATTTGAAATCCCGTTGGTCGGGTCCGTGCACCGTCACACAAATTTTTCCTTATGGGACCATAGAGCTAGCTCAAAATGATGGACCCAACTTTAAGGTGAATGGACATAGGCTTAATCACTACTTCGATGGGGAAGTCCCTTCATTGGACGACCTTGACCAAGTCACCTTCCCTAATGATAATTAGCATTGAGGGGATCGAGTCGAACTCATGACTCGGTAATCAAAAACGAGGTGCTTTGTGGGGGAAATCCCTTGCTTATCCATGTACATATTATCGCTTTCTAATATAGTTAATGTGAGGGGATTTGTGCCCTTCCAACTCGTTGTCTCGTGGTTGTTTGTGAATATGTTATCTAGATCATCATCATCATGTTTGAAGCCTCTCGTGTTCGTTTCACTCGAGCTTCGATCGTTTGCATTAAAGAAGTTTTTCACGAATCCACGACATATCCTTTAATGTTCTAACAATAATCTATTACCATAATTCATACACGGCGTTAGATTTATTGTTCTTACCCGTTCCATGCTAGATATTAAGCATTCGACTTCGTCTCTAGTATGGGGGTGCTCCACCCTTAGACTCGAAACATTGAGGACAATGTTTAATTTTAGAATAGGGGTGAATAGATACTTACCTTGCTAAGCCTACATGCTTTCCAACTTTCTTCATTTTGTTTTTGTTTTGTTACAAATAAGGCTAAAAATGGCCAAATTTTAAAAGTTTTCTCATGTTTTCATAAGTGTTTTTAAGACACGAATGTATATTTTTTGTTGGGTAGAATAAGAGTTAATTTTTGACTTGATGGGAATTTGGAGCCCTTTACATTCCTTAATCCGCTTGAATCAAGTTTTGCTAGACTTTTATATTGGGAACTTTAAAACGCGAAAGTCTTAACTCATACGGGCTTAAGAACAAGAACTTTTCGCAAGTTCCTATATTTGATCCTAGAAAGTCATCTATCAAGGGAACTTTAAAACACAAATTCTAAACTTTTCCAAGTCAAAGAACTTGCAAGATCCTATACTGGCTTGAAAACCCCAAACTTCGATTAATATAGTCTTAATGAAGCTAATCCAAATTTGGATTAATTTTGACTTGCATGGCTAAGTATTCACGAGTCTCTTTAATTTGAGGTCTTTAAATAGTTAAGAACGAGAAGTGATAGAGTTAGACAAGTGATCATGCTAAACGTAGAACATGAAAATGTTCTTTCAAAAACTCATGTCTTTTAATTGTGGCTTTTTCTCCCATAAGATCAATGCATTAGGAAAAATAAATTGCAATAAATAAGGACATACGGTTTATAAGGTATTTAGCTTCTAGAACAAGATCGTTTGAAAGTTAATTATCATTACATAAAGTATATTTTCAAAACATATCTTATCAAAATGGGATGCGAAGATTGGTGAAATCCAAAAAGGCCCTTACAAGGCATGAGGATAACCTTTTGTTGCTATATCAAAAAAAATGTGAAGTTCATGAATCTCAATCCAAAATGAAGGATGAAAATACACGACGAAAAGCAAAATACTCCAAAAGGTTGCGGAAAAGTCTATGAATCCAAAAAACCCCTTACAAGGCATGAGGATGATTTTATAAATCCAAGTTGAAAAGGAGGCGGATCGTTGCATAATCGAAGTCCCTAAATGAGGAAAAATACAAGTGAATAAAGTCGTGGTCAAAGATGAAGCATCTCTAAATCAAGAAGAAGATGTATGTGCCATAAATGAAGAGAAGACCAATACTAAGATTGTCTCTCAAGATGAAGTGCGAAACACATGCCAAATATCAGTCCGGGAAAGGTCCTACGTCATGATCAAAGTTATGTCGAGAAATGGACTTTTTATAATTATAAGAAACGTTTTAAAAGATCTTATCCTTTAGCTACTTATTAAAACCGTGTCAACTTTTTTTTCGACTTAATAAATACTTAAATAAGTCAATATGAATCTTTGTGATCCATGACAAAAATAGTTAAAAAATTCTAGATACCTTTTCATTTCTTAATAAATAGGATTGTGGGGAGAAAAAGTATTACACAATTTAAATGTATGAGTAGTGTTAGCATTGTGACTTGTACCAACAATGATCTCGTTTTTGCACTTAGCATGGAATGTATGACAATCAAGGATGACGAACTTTACTCTAAAATTCACACTTATGTGATGAAAATCATGCATAATGTCTTTAAACATCGTAGTAGTACTTTAGCAAGTTTACATTTCAATAAAAAGTTAATAAAAGTGAATTTTGTAGATGCTTAGATACTTTATTCTAGCATTGCGTGAGTGCACAACAATGGTTTAGTATGGGGGAGTGATGAGACTGCAATTATACATGGTCTCATCGTCCTAAATGGGCTTTAAATGTGTAAAAATATCGTAAAATACCGTGAAATATACTTGTGTTTGTTGTTTGTGTGTTTTAGGTATGGATATCATGAAAAAGACAAAAGATCACAAGAAACAAGCAAAAACGAACACGAGAAACGAAGCCCACGATGAACCGGGCCTAAGTTATGAATTTCCAAAGAAAAGTCCTTGAAGATTTGAAGATATACAAGAAAGGTCCTTCAACTTTTCAGAAATTACACTTTATAACCTTATAAAAGTCATAATTATAAGTTTGGTCCCTAAAGTATGTCAAAATTACAAAAAGGACCTTGAATTTGAAGACTTGGCAAATTTAGTCCCTCAAGATTTAGGGACTTGTCACTTTTAGTCCTCCTTAAAGTTATTGATACAAGAAAGGACCTTCAAGATTCAAGAAATACCAAGCTTAGCCCTTCAAGAATCAAGAAAAGTGCAAAACTAGTCCTTATCCCAGTTTACCAAAAGTTTGTGCCAAAATTGTCGAAACCCCAAAGTTATTAACAAAGGATTCGTATTTAAGGCTGAAAATATTTCGTTTACAACTTTTGCCAAAGTCTAGGGACTGTTTTTTACCACTCAAACATTCAAACTCCAAAAATGCGCCAAACACTTTCTCAATCCTACAAAAATGGATCAAAGGGGACCACTATTCACCCTTCATCCCTAGTTTCACTTTTTACTAAACAAAGGGTTAAATCAAATTACCCACACCCAGCCCTAATTAACCCCCTCACGTCACTCATCTCCCACGCTTAAACTAAAAATCCCATCACCATGGACCCCACACCATTCTCCCTTCCACCAATCAGCAACCAACTTAACCTTCAAGGCATCCCACGTGTCAAAATCAAGGGCTCATAGCAACTACTTGCTCCCTACGTCCAAGATAAATGGTTTAGATCATTTGGGACAGCTCACAACACCAAAATCCATCTAGAAGACACAAGGGCATTTCTGGGACTTCATACCTAGGGTTTCATTGTATTTTTCATTCTAGAATCGTCCTTAGAGTAGTATAAAAGGAGACATCAACCTGTGATGATCCTTTGTTCCATTTTCTAGCTTTCATCTTGTAATTCCTTTCAAGTTTAATGAAAAGTTTGGTATTTTGCTTTATTAAATTGTAATTCCTTTTTCATTAAGGAAGTTGGTAAAGTTTGGCTAGAATCTGAGTTCCAATATCTTTATGTTTGTGTTGTGAAAGATTGGTTTCAATACGTTTTGGTTTGTTAAGGTTTTGAGGTTTCAAAAGGTTTTTTCAAAAGGCTTATTGTTTGGCTATATTACTTTTACTAACCCTATTCCAAAAGCTATAAGCTCTCACAAGCTTGTTCACAACAAGCTTGTTAAGGGTTTTTGACCTTTGGTTACATATATTGTTTCTTTGTGTTAAAGATACAAGGCTCTTGGTTCAGCTGTTAAACCATCAACAAGAGTCCCTTGTGTTCACTCTTTATTCAAGAACCCTAGGTTGTGCTAGTTGTTGCACCATCTCTAGGGATCTTAGCTGACTCTCCCTTGGAAGTTAAGGGAGAGAGGTTCACTCTCTTAAACCTTCTCTTTTATTTTTCTGTCAAAAATTGCATAAGTGTTGATTGCTATGTGATTTTGTGATCTTGTGTTTGTGGTGTTTAGTTTTTGGTTTGCATCTGTTTATTATCACCTAGTAGAAGTATTTGAACCATAAAAACCATAAGTTGTTCTTAGAAATCAAAAGTTTGTTTAAAAAGTGGTCTAAAAAGGCTGTTTGGGAAATTTGGGATAAAAAGGCCTTGTGGCCTTCTGCCCTTGGTTCTTAGGGTTATAATACTTTTGTCACATGTTTTTAAGGTTGGTTTAATAACTGGTTAATTTTCATAAGGTGTGGGTAAGTATTTTGTAAGTTTGCATAAAACAAGTTCTAAGTGTTCATTAAAGTGTCAAACACATTAGCAGCCTGCAAATCTTTATTTGTTGGAATTGAGGTCTGAAACTTGGTGTGCTTGTAGTCCTTGTTGGCGTGCATCTGTGTAATATTTGATTTTTGGATTTGGTAGCTTATTATAGAACTTATAGAATATTAAAGTTCTATGTGGTGGTCAATTGCATCAGCAAAAGACCTTATCTGTTTTTGATTGCATTTGTTATTCTAGTGTATGCCATGCTATTTTGTTGATTTCTATTGATTACTTACTAGCTTGTCGTGTTATTTTGTGCTTTGCTTGCTTATTTGAAAGACTGATAAGCCAACTGGCTTATTGGCCCATTTGTGCCAAAACCAAGTCAAGTTAGAACACTGTCTATCTTGGCCCATTGGTCTCATCCTTGAGACTTCCTCCACAAAGGCTCAAAACAAGCATATAATCATCCCCTATATAAGATTGAAGCATAAGAACATCTTTTGACTTTTGGTGAATTAAGCTTTAAGCTCATAACTATGCCTAATTCAATCTATGCTAATCCACCTTAACAACCTGGTTATTTTAGTGTTTAAACTTGTTTCCCACATCTCACTGGTTGGGGGAGTGCTTTTGGTTTGGAATTTAATCAAGATTTGAGCAAGTTATAAGCTGATTTCAGTCACTGTAACAAGTAGTGGCAAGGTTTCTTCCCACTGTTATCTTCCAGTTTTCCCACTAACTAGTCTTATAGTGCTTATTACTTATTTCCAGGTTTTTGGGACTTGCAACAACTTTCTTTTTGCATTATTTCACTAGAAAATTAGCTTTTGTTATTTTTAACAAGTGCTTATTGGTTCATTCAGTTTATTCCACATGACTTTTTGGCGATTTTATTGTTTATTATTCTTAGTTAAGCTATTTGTGAGCTTTTGCAAAAAATCAGCTTTTGAAGCACCTAGAACTCCAAGTTGACTATTTTTTCTTTTAGTGAAAAAGTTCTTTTCAAGTTTTGAGCTTATTCCTTGGTCTTTTTCATATTTTATTTTTGCATATAAGCTTAAATATCCATAAAAAGGTTGTGTTTTAAGCAGAGCTTATGGCATTGACTTATAGCTAAATGGGCTTAATTGCCCAATAAGATAAGCTTATTGACATTTAAGCTGTGATAAGCTCACTTTAAGCTTTTGGGCCTTTAGAATTTTATGCTTAAAATTAAATTTTGAGTAAGACTGTGCTTTTCTAGCTTATTTGGTTGATATTTTGGTTTTTGGGCCAAAAAGCCCATTAAGTTTGGATTGTTTTTTATTTTCAGCCCATTTGGGGCCCAATAAGGGTATTTTGGTAATCTTAAGTTCATTTTGGTTTATTTAGGTTAAAATTAGTTATTTTGCAAGTTTTTATAATTTTTTATAAGTTTTTTATTTTTAATATTATTTTAATATTTTATTTTATTTTATTTAAAAACTGTTCTTAATTAGTTTTAATAGGTTTAAATATTTGGAAAAATACTTTTTAGCTTTAGTAAAATGTCTTTGAGGTTTACAAGTTGAAAAATCTTTGTTTGGACTTTTTGTTAACTTATTTGACGTTTAGGGCTTTAATTAGCATTTAAAAATTAAATATTAATTAATTTAAAAAGTTTCCAGAAGTTTTGATTATTTGAAAACCTTAGTTATATTTTTAGGAATTTTTTGTATTTTTTGGGAATTTTTAGAGTAAGTTTAATTTTTGCCTCGTTTTGTGTGAAAACGTATTTTTGTCTTAGTTTAATTCTCACCATAATTCGTCATCTTCTTTTCCCCTTTATTCCAATATTAATCCAAAGCTTTAAATATTTAACACACACAATCAACCTTCTTGGGAAACAAACTTTTACCTTGGGTCATTAATGTACAATTTTCCTAAGTTATGCATTTAATACTTACCGCTTTTACGCCTTTTTCACAAAAAGTGTAATTTACCTAAAATCAACCTTCGACCAAAAAACGAGCTGGAGAAAATAATGTGTTTTGATTTGTATTTATATTAAAACAATGATAATCCTAGCCCAATACAACTAATACTTTCCTTTTTTTATTTTCCTTTTTTTTTTTCCTTTTAGTCGACCTAGAACCGATTTTTTTAAAGATTTTTTTCTTATATTTTATTTAATTAATATTTACTTATATTTACTTTATTTTATTCAGCCCCCAAAGTTTATAAAATGTAAAACCTTGAAAACTAGTCAATTTTACGCGTTTACCGTAAAATATACAGTTTTATGAAAATTCTTAAAATAAGTTAATAACTAAATAACTAAGTCTAAAATAACTTAAAACTATCCTGTAAATTATTTCTGACATTCATTCTTTAGTCCGAGACCCCTAAACTTTAAACCTCGTATCGTAAATATACGATTTACTATAATACATATACGTACACGTAAAATCTTAAAATAACACCATATTCTATCATAGTTACATCCAAGTGAACTAATGAGAACGAACTAATCCCATCGTAACATCATATAATATACTACGCACTACATAAACGATGACTAATATCAAATCGAAGGCCCAATTATAAACATATAG
The DNA here is from genome assembly GCA_025667525.1 of Glebionis coronaria. Classification (NCBI taxonomy): domain Eukaryota; kingdom Viridiplantae; phylum Streptophyta; class Magnoliopsida; order Asterales; family Asteraceae; genus Glebionis; species Glebionis coronaria. Next base: position 522,921,410 of record CM046874.1, on the reverse strand, counting down.
CACATAGACGCACACTAAGCACATAATCAAAGTCAAACAGTCACTAATGGCAAATCTCAAAATCTAGGGTTGTCACAGTAGATGATGACTTAGATGAAGTAGACATACTTAAAGCCAAAGAGGTTAGAAAAATAGGAGTTGAAGACCTTAATATTGAAAAGGAAGTGAACATTAGGGAGTCTAAGGATCATGCTCTCGAAAACGTCATAGGCGACTTAAATCAAAGGACCCTTAGATCTCAAGTCCAAGATAAAAGTAACTTCTTTTGTTTCGTCTCATTGATTGAAACAAATAATGTTAAAGAAGCTTTGATGAATGAGAGTTGGGTCATCGCCATGCAAGTAGAATTGAATCAGTTCATTACAAATGACGTTTGGGAACTTGTTCCTCCACCTAGAAGTACCACCATCATATGAACCAAGTGGGTATATAGGAATAAATTAGATGAGAACGGTGTTGTGTCTCGTAACAAGGCAAGATTTGTAGCTCAAGGCTACAATCAACAAGAAGGGATTGATTATGATGAGACATATTCACCGGTAGCAAGGTTAGAGTCCATTAGGATCCTTTTAGCTTATGCTTGTGCATTAGATTTTAAGCTTCAACAAATGGATGTAAAGAGTGCGTTTCTTAACGGTTTGATCAATGAGGAGGTATATGTGGCTCAACCTCCCAGCTTTATTGATATTGAGAAACCAAATCATGTTTACAAGCTTAAGAAATCTCTTTATATTCTTAAACAAGCACCCAAAACTTGGTATGATACACTTAAAGCGTTTCTTGTAAAACATGAGTATACCATAGGGATAGTAGACAATACACTCTTTACAAAGAAGAAAGTTTCTCACCTTATAATCGTACAAATATATGTTGATGACATTATATTTGGTTCAACTTGTCAAAGCTTGTATGATGACTTTTCCAAAATCATGCATGACGAGTTTGAAATGAGCATGATGGGAGAACTTAACTTCTTTTTAAGACTCCAATTTAGACAAATGGACGATGGTAATTTCTTTAATCAATCTAAGTACGTTGAGGAAATGCTAAAGAAATTTGGATTAGAGGAATCTAGACCAATGAAGACCCCTATGGCCTCGGATACTAAACTCCCCGTAGATGATGATTGTGAGTCGGTAGACAACACCAAATATAGAGGTATGATTGGTAGTTTGTTGTATCTAACGGCAAGTCGACCGGATCATGTTTAGTGTTTGCCTTTGTGATCGATTTCAAGAGGCTCCCAAAACCTCTCACCTTGAAGCGGTGAAGCGTATCTTCCGATACATTAAGGGCACTATACATTTAGGATTATGGTATCCTAAAGGGACCGGCGTAGAAACTATAGTATACGCGGACTCGGATCATGCTGGAGACTATGTGGACCGGAAAAGAACTAGTGGAGTTTGTACCCTTCATGGGTTTTTGTTTAACTTCTTGGTTCTCCAAGAAACAACCCACTCTTGCTATATCCACCACGGAAGCCGAGTATGTGAGTGCCGGTAAAGCTTGTCATCAAGCTCTATGGATGAAGCAAGCGTTTGTTGATTACGAATTTCACTAAATGATGTTCCCATCATGTGTGACAATAAGGGTGCAATAGACCTTAGCAAGAATCCCGTGCAACATTCGCGAACTAAGCACATAGAGATTCGCCACCATTTCCTTAGGGATAATGTTCAACAGGGGAACATTTTGATTGAGAAGGTGCCCTTGGTAGAAAACTTAGCCGACATCTTCACTAAGTCACTTAAGAGGAAAACTTTTAATTACTTGCGTCTAGGTCTAGGTATAACGAAACATATACCTTAATTACGCATTCTATAAATCGAGTTTTTTTTCTTTTGAGTCTTTTCATTCTTTGAATCATTTGAGTATCTTAAACTCTTCTTGGAAAATTCCTCCCCTCTTTTTCAAAACTCTCAAAGTTCTTTCGAAAATGGTAGAGAAATGTTTTTGCATTGTTAATTCAATCTAAAAATGTTTTTCATGACTTCTTGCTATTAATATCTAGCATACATAATTCATATGTATGAGTCTCTCAAATATAGCAAGAACAAAATTGAACTTTGAAGGAGCTTTGTGTCATGACTATGTGTCTAAATTAACACACCTCCAACATCGATTTTATTTTAAACCCATGTATTTTGGTCAAAATCTTGTTTGATGAGTTCTTGTATGTTTTCTATATCTATTATTGCTTCTTAGCATGTCTCTATGATAAGTTAGACTAGAAAATTAGGATTTGTTGAATTGGAAAATTCTCCTTATCCACCAAAACCAAGATTCTATGGGTGGTTATCCAAATAACCAGCGGATCCATATATAAATGGAACCACAGGTAGAGATAAGGAATCGCAGGCAAAGCTTCTGATTTCAGGTTTTCTATAAATCCAAATTTGTTTCAACACTTTTTGGAATCTTTGTTTCAAACCTTTGACCACCCCAAAATTGTCTTGTGCTTTCTCTATTTAACCTTAAGCATTTTGCATCCTTTCTCATATCAAAATTTCTTATTCACCAAATGAAAGCCTTGATTCTCCTCCATTTTCCCCATCTCTTTCAATCCAAATTCACCCAAAACACTCAAAATCATATTTCTTCTTCTTCTAAGAATATTGATTGTGGAACCTCTTATCTTCCACCACTAGCATTTTGTGTTCTTCCTCCCTCACATGATAATTTCATGCATCATGTGACATATTGTCATTGTTGTCAATATCAATATCTTTCTATGGCTCATATCTATGAGGATTTGGATTACATCAAGAGTCTCCTAGTCAAACCTCCTCTTCACTATGACTATGAGATTACAACCAAGCCACCACCACCTCCTTCCGCCACTACCTTGTCTTTCATTTAAGCATGTGGATTGCTTATCTCCAAGACATCTAACTCAAGCAAATCTTAGAGTTCTAGTTTAACTAGGATTAGATTTATGCTTTTCTTTTGGCTTGTTTTGTTTCTAATACATCTTTGTATGATTTGTTTCCTTGTATCTTTATTCATGTTTTCTTTTAACATGAATTTTTATGGATCTTGGTTAACATCTCTTTTCTTATCTTATTTCTCTTATTGTGTGACCTTTGTTATATCTTGTTGGGTGTTTCTTCTCTTCTACTAACCCTTCTATGTAGCTTGTCATCATAGCTCGATTCCTTGGTGCCCTAAGCAAGGGGGAGTAAGCACCAAGGGGGAGCACTTGCAAAGTCCGATTCTTTTCTTCTACAAAGACTTTTGCAACCTTTTTGCTTCGACAAAGGGGGAGAAATGAAATAAACTCCTCTTAGAGAATCTTGTTTTTCATGTGATTGAGTTTATGTATCGTCGAAATAAAGAAGGTGGAGATTGTTAATGCAATGATGCCTAAAAACATTACTGATTGTGGTATATTACACCTCTTGTTTAGGAAAACACAAGAGAGTAAATGAGCGGTAAGTATCAAGTGTACGTTTAGGAAAACGTAAACACTAATGACCCTTATGGTGTGAAAGTTCGTTTCCCAAGGAGGTATATGTGTGTGAAAAACTTGTTAAATGTTTGTGATTAACAATTGGTTTAGAAGGGGATGAGAAAAGAAGATGACGAAGACGTGAAATTAATACTACGACGACTGATATGAGCTAAAACTCATATCAATTTATCAAAAAATAACCCTAAAACATGAAGCAAAATACCAATTTATCTTGTAAAAACAGTATTATGTGGTATGTTTGTGTTTGTGTACACTTGTGTAGGTAAAAGGATGCATTTTCAAGCAAACAAGGAATAATCAAGCTTAATTTGATGGAAAAGACAAAGAAGGATCAAAAGTGACAAGACTTTGAAAGTGCAAGGACCTATCTTGACAATCTGCCAAAGTTGAAGGACCAAAGTGTAAATATGTAAAAGTCAAGATCATAGCCAAATTTGGTCAACTCTCAAGTCAACTCAGTCAAAGGACCAATTTTGTTCAAGAATGAAGTTTGAAGGACCAAATATGCCAAAGAAATGAAGTTACAAGCTCAAAAAGACAATCTGCCAAAGTCAAGGGGTTAATTCTGCCTATTTTGGAAAGTTTAACAAGTGTGATCCATGTGTTATACTTTGGACCAATAAGAAGCCAGGAAAAGGAGATAATGGATTGCCACATCATGGCATTAAATACCCACTAGCGCCACATTCATAAATGAACGAATCATAATAGTGCAATCCGTGTGCACTCTTTTCAACCAATGAAGGCTTGACACGTGGCATCTTCAAACTAACAAAATTTCCAGGATCGGGTTAGAGCTAGAGTGGATTTCAAGGGAAGTGCTTAACATGAAACTTGCTCAAAATCACAAGACGAATCCATTGGTCATAACCAATCAACCCGGAATCAACTCTACAAAGAACCCCCAATTTGAGTTCATACATGCAAAATCAATTAAGCACAATTGGACACGTGGAGACCTGGGATTGGTTCCAACACGTCACCAACCCCAACTGCTCTTCTTCTCAAGTCTATAAATAGCATGCTTAGGCTTCATTTCTTGTTGTAGAGTAGAAAAGTGTGAAAACATACACACTTTCTTTTCCTTTCATCATTTCTAGATTTTAGCTAAACTACTCAAGAGTTTGACACACTCTTGAGTTAGTTAGTTAGTTTGTAACAAATTAATAGCCTTGTAACCAATTCTCCATTAATAAAATTCAAATTCTTACTTTCCCGCCAAATCTCCTTACCTTCTTTACTGTTCATCTCCTATTACCATTGTTACTCTTGTTGCTGTTTTGAGTTTGTTATGATCATACCTTGATCATAACTGACTTTGAGTGAAGATTGTAGCTGCTTGATTGATTTCAGTCCAAGTTCATAGCATATTTGAAGAATTCAAGCCATTATGATCATTCCTGTTGATTTGTAGCTAATTGGTTGATTGTAGATAGTTGAATCTAGTGCTAAGGTGGTGGTTAGCACTAGACTAGAGAGTTCAGCACTCCTCTACTGCTCAAAGGTTACTACAATAGGTGCAAACGCCTCTTGTTTTGATTCCACACAATTGTCAAAATTGCATGCTCAATTCTAGTTAATCTTGTTGTGATCGTATGATAAAACTTGTTTAGTCTGATCTTGATTTAGTTCTAGTCATCTTGTAGCTTTAGTGTTGCTTAATTTGTTTGTTGATTAGATAAGTATATTAGCTTTTAGCTTAATTCAGTCACTTTTAGCTTTGCTGTTCAATTTGAGTTCTAGTAGCTTTCAGTACTTGCATTTAGCTTTCATACATATCATTTTGGTCATTGAACTTAGTTTGATAAAGCTTTTCATTCAGTTTAAATTTGTACTCAAAAAGTCTTCACAAAATTCCAAAAAGATCAGCTTAAGTAGTGTTTGGCATTAGTTCATATTTGTTATTCAAGTGTTAGAGATTGATTAAGTTTTCTTGATTTTTAGTTACAAAGTCATATCAAGTAGTTTTAAACCATTTTCAAGTCAATTGTTAAGTCAAAAAGGCAAATGGCAATATAAAAAGTTTGGGTTACTTTCAGTCAGTTTTGTTCATAAAAGTTGTGATTTTGATTTGCCTTGCATTTACTTGTTTCTTGATGAAATTCTACCAAACCAGTTCTCAAATCTAGGTTATAACATGAAGTTTCATTGTCCATAAGCATTTGGTACAGTATTCAGTAAGCAAGTAGAAATAAATAAAAATCCAAACTGATAAGCAAATGAAAGTTTCTGTAAATTGAATACTGCTTTTTCATATCTCTCAATCTTATTCATAAACTTGTCAATTTTCTTTTACAAAATCACTTAGGAAGTGCTTGTGGTTGATTTTTGAGATTTTGAGCTTTTTGAAAAAAAGCTTGGTCAACGCTGGTCAACATAAGCCAAATTTCAGCTTATTTCAGATTCCAAGCTTATTACTAGATGATTTTTGACAAGACTTGATTTCCCGTTCATGTTTTGAGTTCATTAATCAGTTTTACTACAAAAATCCAGTTGTGCATGTCTAGATTCTTTTAGAGCTTATTTTGTGCTTATTGGAAAGTGCTTATCAGCTTTTTAGCCATTTTCATCAAATTTCCTTTTACAAGTCTAGCTTATTTTCGATTTTAAGCATTTTGCAATTGGTTTGATTGATTTTGGTTGAGAAATAAGCTCAAACGAGCTTATTTGTGTTAGGAACCCGTTTTGCTTAATATTTTCCAATAATTGCACTTTAGTCCTTCTTGTCTTAAAGTTCTTTAAATCTTGGCCAAACTTACTAGATTTTAGGGTTTTCAATAATCAGATCCTTTAAGTTTGAAATTTGTTCAAAATCAGTTAGTAAGTTTTGGAATTTGTTAAAAACTGGTTAGTTTGTTGCATAGTTTACATTTTTGATCCTCATAGTTGACTGTTTTGACATTTTCAGTCCTTGTACTTGTTAGTTTTACAATTTGAGCATTTAATTTTCATTGAATTTACAATTTCATTCCTTTTAGTTGTAAAATTTACATTTTGAATTTTACTTGGATAAATACTTGGTATTTGCACAATGTTTTACATATAAGTAGACAATATTTTTCAGTTTTGCTAGGCATTGTTTGAATTAGTAAATAGAATATCCAAAAAAATATTAACAACCAAAAACAGTTAAAAACACGATATTGTTAGGACTTTCAATTAGCAAGAACTGAGAAAAACGAACTGCATTATACACAATTTCAAATGGCGCCGCTGCCGGTTCTTTGACTTTACGAGAGACTATCGATTGACGGTTTTCATTGGCTTTTGGGATCCGTTCACCTTGTGAACGTTATTTTTACGTATCATAAATAAAAAACAAATCAAAAATCAAAAATATAAAAATATATAAAAACTAAAAAATTAACAAAACAATTCTTTTCCTAAAGAATTGACAAAACAAATTAAAAAAATCCAAAAAGCAATCTTTTTCCTATTGCCCCAAAAATATATATTATTAGATTCTCTCAGTTTTTATGTACATATAGTATTTTCTCTTAAAAACTCATAAATACAAAAATATTTTCCATATATTATTATAAGTAAATACGTATACGTATAAGAACAACCAATTTACATATTCTCCATAAGTATTGCCGAGGCAATACACCGTGTTGAGGGGCGTTCCGGTCCTTGACACGTGTATCGATCAAACAAAATAAAGCAAGAATAGATAAATAATCTCAATAAGCAACAATTCGAAGAATACCAACATTTAAGTGAATAGAAAGGCGATGTGCTATAAAATGCCATCTAAGGGTCAATAGGTACTTAAGTGCTTCGCGCCACCTAACCCCCCGTTCACTTGTGAGTATTCTAAGAAGGAAGGCTTCATTGGGGGTCTTGCACCCAAGTAGTATATACATATATATTATTTTCTTGTGGATATTTCATATTGAAACTCGAAGAGGATAATCCTTTTCTCTTCAAAGTCACACGAGAGCTTCTCTCTAATTCCTCGTATTGAGTTGCATGCTCACTCGCGGGCGTGCACAAATACCGATTGGTGTACAACCTCTTCCTCCGAAAAGGAAGAAAAAGAGAAAGAGTAAGACCACCACCGTCCATCAAGCCGATCACGAGAATCGTGCTTTGATTCATCCACAACAAGAAGCCATGGCTGTCGATAATCGTTCTTTGATGGAACGTTTGCAAACCAATGTTCATGGATATGCTAGTGCTATTAGGATTCCTGACATTCCCGCAAATACATTTGAGCTAAAAACGTCTATGATTACTATGGTTTCACAAGCACCTTTCTATGGTAACAAGAATGATGATCCTCATGATCACCTTAAGAGATTCCTTTCTCTTTGCAATACCATTAAGCACAATGGAGTTCCACATGATGCTATTAAGTTGATGTTAGTGCCATTTTCACTTGAGGGACAAGCTAAGCATTGGTTAGACACCCAACCACCCGATAGTATCACCACATGGGATGGTTTCACCACTAAGTTTTTGAACAAGTTCTTTCCTCCATCTAAGACCATTGTCTTGAGGAACTTAATTATAGGCTTTCAACAAAAACCTAGTCAATCCTTTAGTGATGCTTGGGAAGAGTATAGAGAGTTATTGAGGCGATTCCCTAACCATGGATTGGATGATGTTCACCAAATCAATACTTTCTATACCGGCCTTAAATCTCACCGCCAAGATTCACTCAATGCTTCCGCGGGAGGGAATATTCTTCTTAAATCCATGCAAGAGGCCGTGGACAACATTGAAATGGTTCAAACAAACTCTCAATTTGAAGAAAGGGTTCATGTTATCCAAAACACTTCTCAAACACCTTATGATAACTAATTCCTTAAATATCACCAAGAGATCCTTCAACAATTCAAACAAGGTCAACAAGAAATGACTCAAGAGATAGTTCAAGCCCTTAAGACCATTTCATTGAACAGTTCTTCAAATAATGTGAATGCCATTACTCTTTCTTGTGTAACTTGTGGAGGTCCTCATTCTTATGAACAATGTGATGAGGTGCAAGTTTATCAAGGGGAATGCTATGCTTACCAAGAGGAACATCGTGAACACTTCAAGCCAAATATCAATCCAAATAACCTTTCTTACAAGTCCCAAAACTACCTTACTCCACCGGGATTCCCACCCCAACCACCCACCCAAATTCAAAAAAATCCTCAAATTTTACCAAGGAATCAAGGGCAAAGACCACCTTACCAAGGAAATAACTACAAGGCACCCAATCATTTTCAACCTCAAGGAAATACCTTTTATCCACCAAATCAAGGATTTAATGCTCAACCTCCACCTTTCCAACCTCAAGGTCTTCAAGGAAATGTGTCACTAGATTATAACACAATAGATTTCTTTCACAAAATGAATCAAGAGAATGAAAGGAGGTTCCAAGCTATTGAGAAGAAAATGAATGACCAAATGAAACGTATAGCGGATGAACAAACCAATAGGCTTTTAATGGCATTAAATCAAAGACCACAAGGGGCTTTACCTTCCAACACACAAACAAATCCAAGGGCCAATGTTAATGCTATTACAACAAGGAGTGGAAAAACAACAAAGGATCCTTCACCTCCTAAATTTCCTATTGTTCAACCCACTTGTGCTCCTACTTGTGACAAGCCTTCTACCTCTACTTCACCACCTCAAAATGCTCCCATTCACTCAAACACAACTTCTCAACCCATTCTTACTTCTCCTTTACCTTCCACACTTCCCAATGAAGAAGCTAACAAAGACAAATCTTCCGCTACAACACCTAATCCACCTACATCAAAGCCTACTCTTCCATATCCTTCAAGGCTGAAAAAGGACAAGTTAAAGAACAAGGATGACATCCAAGTCTCCAATTTCTTAAGGATGTTCAAGCAACTCAACATCAATATATCCTTTGCGGAAGCTCTTGCTTATATGCCAAAGTTTGCTAAGATGTTCAAGGATTTACTCTCAAACAAAGAAAAATTGGTTGATTTGCCCAACACATCCCTTAATGAAAATTGTTCCGCCGTGCTACTTAAAACCTTACCAACAAAACTTGGAGATCCAGGGCGCTTCTTGATACCTTGTAATTTTCCCGGTGTTGAAAATTGCATGGCTTTGGCGGATCTAGGGGCAAGCATTAACCTCATGCCTTTATCGGTTTGGTAAAAACTCTCTCTTCCCGAGCTCACTCCCACTAGGATGACTCTTGAATTAGCCAACCGAACCATAGCTTACCCCGTAGGTATAGCGGAGGATGTGTTTGTAGGTGTGATAAGTTTACGTTTCCGGCCGACTTTGTAGTGGTTGATTATGACATGGATCCTAGAGTGCCTTTGATTGTTGGAAGACCGTTTTTGAGAACGGGTCGTACTTTGATAGATGTGGCTGAAGGAGAACTAATTATGAGAGTAGAAGATGAGAGAGTGGTGTTTAAGTTAGGGAAAGTTTGTGATAGGAAAGAGGCTAAAGAGTCTAGACCTTGTGAGACTATTAACATTGTTGATGTGTTAGATGAGGTGTGTGATGAACACTTTCATGATGCTTGTAAGAGTACTAGTGATGAGATGCCCCATGTTGAAACCGTGGCCTCAATTGCTCCCTCTTTAACACCTTTTGGAGAGAGTGATTTCCTCTTGGAGGAATTTGAGTCAAACTTTCTTGGTGATGATGATTCTCCCATTAATTGGGAAGAAGATATTCTTACGATCCAAAAGTTGCTCAATGAGGACCCTATTCCTTCTCCTATTCCACAAGAAGTTACCATTGAGGAACCTTCCATAGTAAAACCTTCCATAGAGAGTCCACCTCCAATTGAACTTAAGGACCTTCCATCCCACTTAGAGTATGCTTTCTTAGAGGGCAAAGACCAATTACCTGTGATCATTGCTAAAGAGTTGAACGAGGATAAGAAGGAGCAACTTATTGACGTCCTTAAGAAACACAAGAAAGCCTTAGCATGGAAAATATCCGACATAAGGGGAATTGATCCACATTTTTGTACACACAAAATCCTTATGGAGGATGACTATAAACCCGCCATTCAAAATCAAAGGAGAGTTAACCCAAAAATCCATGAGGTTATTAAGAAGGAAGTGATTAAACTCTTAGATGCGGGTATGATTTACCCCATTTCCGACTCTCCATGGGTTAGCCCGGTTCATTGTGTTCCAAAGAAGGGTGGAATCACCGTGGTGCCTAATGAGAACAATGAGCTTATTCCCACGAGACTTGTCACCGGTTGGAGAGTTTGTATTGATTATAGAAAACTCAATGAGGCCACTAGGAAAGACCATTTCTCATTACCTTTTATGGATCAAATGCTTGAACGCTTAGCGGGAAATGAGTACTATTGCTTTCTTGATGGCTTTTCGGGTTATTTCCAAATACCAATTGACCCTAAGGATCAAGAAAAGACCACATTCACTTGTCCCTACGGTACATTTGCATACAAGAGGATGCCTTTTGGCTTATGTAATGCACCGGGGACGTTTCAAAGGTGCATGATGGCGATTTTCCATGACATGATAGAGCAAACTATGGAGGTTTTTATGGATGATTTTTCCGTCTTTGGAAATTCATTTACCTCATGTCTCACCAATCTTGAGATAATGCTTAAGCGTTGTGAGGAAACACGTTTAGTGCTTAATTGGGAGAAATGTCACTTTATGGTGAAAGAGGGAATTGTTTTAGGACACAAAATATCCAACAAGGGATTAGAAGTGGATCGAGCTAAAATTGATGCGATTGCTAAGCTTCCCCCACCCACTCGGTTAAAGGTGTGAGGAGTTTCTTAGGTCATGCGGGATTTTATAGGCGCTTTATACAAGATTTTTCTAAGATAGCTAGACCGATGACTCACCTCTTGGAGAAAGAGGCTCCTTTCATTTTTAACCAAGATTGTTTGGACTCTTTTGAGACTCTTAAGGAGAAATTGACTAAGGCTCCCGTTTTGGTTTCTCCAAATTGGGAATTACCTTTTGAGCTTATGTGTGACGCTAGTGATTATGCGGTGGGGGTCGTCTTAGGACAAAGAGTTAATAAGCATTTTCAACCTATACACTATGCGAGTAAAACCATGACCGGTGCACAACTTCATTACACTACCACGGAAAAAGAGTTGCTTGCTATAGTATATGCTTTTGAGAAGTTTAGACCATACCTTGTGCTTTCCAAAACCATGGTGTATACGGATCATTCCGCTCTCAAGTATCTTATGACAAAACAAGATGCTAAGCCTAGGCTTTTGAGATGGGTTTTGTTGCTTCAAGATTTTAAGATAGAAATTCGTGATAAGAAAGGGGCCGAGAATTTAATGACGGATCACTTGAGTATACTTGAGCATCCTTTTCAAGGATATTTGCCACATCAAGAAATCAATGAATCCTTTCCATTAGAGGAGCTCATGTCTATATCTTCCCAAGAGGATGCCACTCCTTGGTTTGCGGATATCGCAAACTATCTTGTGGGCAATGTGCTTATTGAGGGTCTTACTTATCAACAAAAGAAGAAGTTTCTTAAGGAAGTTAAGTACTACTTTTGGGATGATCCTTATCTTTTTAGGCAATGTGCGGACAAATCATTAGACGGTGTGTAGATGGGCCCGACGCATTTAAGATCTTAGAAGCGTGTCATAAAGGACCTACGGGTGGACATTTTGGGCCCAACTATACTGCCAAGAAAGTCTTTGATTCGGGTTATTATTGGCCTTCCATTTACAAAGATGCCCATGAAATGGTGAAATTTTGTGATGTATGTCAAAGACAAGGAAAAATTACGCAACGTGATGAGATGCCACAAAATTTTATTCAAGAGTGTGAGATATTTGATATGTGGGGCATTGATTTCATGGGACCTTTTCCATCCTCTAAGGGAAACAAGTATATACTTGTGGCGGTGGATTATGTGTCAAAATGGGTGGAGGCTAAAGCCTTACCTACCAATGATGCTAGAGTTGTTGTGAAGTTTTTGAAACAATTGTTTGCTAGATTTGGTGTACCTCGGGCCATCATAAGTGATCGTGGTACGCACTTTTGTAATGATCAATTCACGAGAGTTATGAAGAAATATGGAGTTAATCATAGACTTTCTACCGCGTATCACCCTCAAACAAATGGTCAAACCAAGGTCACAAATCGTGGTTTAAAGAGAATTTTAGAGAGAACAGTGGGAGAGCATCGAGCTTCTTGGTCGGATAAGCTTGATGATGCTTTGTGGGCATTTAGGACGGCTTTTAAAACACCAATTGGTTGTACTCCTTATAGGCTTGTCTATGGAAAAGCGTGCCACCTCCCATTTGAGTTAGAACACAAGGCATCTTGGGCTCTGAAGTGGGCTAACTTTGATTTAAACCAAGCCGGTTCCCATAGGAAAGATCAACTCAATGAGATGGATGAATTGAGAGCCAATGCCTATGAAAATTCTTTGCTTTACAAGGAAAAGACTAAGAAATTGCATGATGCTAAGATCAAGAATCGGGAGTTCAAAGTTGGAGAGCCGGTTCTCCTCTTTAACTCAAGGTTGAAACTTTTTGCGGGCAAGCTTAAGTCGAGATGGTTCGGTCCATTCACTATTGCTCAAGTGTTTCCATATGGAACTATTGAGTTGTCACAACCCGATGGTCCAAATTTTAAAGTGAATGGTCACCGTGTTAAGCATTACTTTGGGGAGGACATTTCCATTGAAATGGTCCAAGAGATCCCCATTTTCCCCATGAATTGATTCATTGAGGGACGAGTCGAGCTAGAGACTCATTAACTCAAGCATCGTATAACTAGGTTTAGAGTGTTGTAGGTTAGAAATAAAGGGATAGACTTGGAGATAAGTGTAGGGGAGACCTTCTTTTGTCTTCATGATTGTTTGTAGGGTTACTCACTCATTTCATGCTTTGGAGCTTATGGAGGAGGCCCTTGTATCCGGTTCACTTCGTTATTATTGTGATCTTTCATTGACACCTTGTGCTTAAACATGATTTCACTAATAGTTGTCCTTTCCTTAACTTGGGTTAAGCAAAGTCTATTCATTGTCATAAGTGTAGGGGAAGTATTTATACTTCCATGCTCTTAAACATTGAGGACAATGTTTAGCTTAAGTGTAGGGGGTCTTCTATCGAAGTGACTTTACCTAGAACTTGTCATTGTCTTTCATGATAACACGGAAAATTAATTTTTCAAACATTTTTCAAATTTTTGATCTACTTTGGCCACCAAAAATATACATTCATAATTTTTGCATCAATCATTTTTCATTTTGCATAACACATTTGCATTGTATATATATCTTCTTTTATCTTTCATCAAAAGTTGAAAAAGGAAAAAATATAATAAAAACATGGTTTAACAAATTTAGACTTCTTTGACATATTAGGCCCACCATGGATATTTTGACTCAACCCGAGTTTGCTTATCCAAGCATTCTCTAGCTAGTATCCTTAACCATGTAGTCCTTCATTGGTCTATTAGGCTAAGCATCCACCAATCTCATTATTTGAGATTTTAAATTTGTGGAGAATGGGAAATGCTAGAGTTGAAGCAAGTATAAAAGGGCTAGATAAACTTCATGATAATTACTTGTGGCTTAACCTTTCTCTTCTTTACCTCTATTTTCTTCGCATGTATATAATTGTTAATAAATAGTCAAGAACGGTTTTAATTGGTTTGTAATCTCTTATGCATTTTTGTCCAATCATTCATGGTTGATACAAGTACGTCTTAAGATTCTAAGTTAGAACGTTTTATGTGTACTAGACTTATGTCATGCTCAATATTTAGCGGGTGTTTTTCCTTTTATTCTTTTCTACTTTCTTTGTGAGGAATAAAGAAAAATAAGAGCGGCTTACAAAAAAATGAGTGGCTAGAAAAAAAAGAAAGAAAAAGAAAAGAGAAAAAAATAATAATACAAGACTCCCAAGAGGGGCAGTGTGGTGTTAATTATAGTGACTATTGAGTTCCAGTATTACCTTGACGGGTTGCGAGGATTCAATAGATTGCTCCAATCCAATATTACCTTGACGGGTTGCGGGGTTGAAGATCCAAAGTCTCAAAAAGATGGCGGATGTAAATTATTGCGTGAGTTTTATTTTTCTTTCCTTAGCGAGTGTGTAGCTACTTATGAAAGCATGACATGAGGATTTTACACATAAGGCGAATGACTTATTATTCTTGAAACGGACTAGTATTAATTGTGAGCGGTTTTTCAAGTAATGGATGAGATGGTTACTTAGGATTAAAACCGTGCTTTCTTATTTTTGGATTTTGCACTTCTTATACTTCACACTTGAATAAATGACAAATTTGCCCACAAGCAATTTGCTCAAATAATAACCGGTTCCACATTTAATTGTCATGAATAAGTTGATGCACTTTTTACTTGTGAATGCAATGATCCCATTTTTAAGCTTGGTATGGGGAAAGTGAAACTTGAGGGTGATAAATGTCCATGGTACCCAAGCCCTAATCAAAGTCATTGAATTCTTTATGAGTTATTTCCATCAAAACCATTTCAAGAAAAACCAAAAAGATATAGATAGAATTGTATTTTGTTCATTGCATTGTTAAAAGTCAAAATCATGCATCATGTAGTTTAGAGTAGTGTAGATGCATTCCATATGGCCAAGGTGGATTAATTATGAGGAGACTGTAAATTTGTGTTTTAAAATATATAGAATTGCATGAGGACATGACAATGTTCAAGTGTAGGGGATTTGATATGAGCTAAAACTCATATCAATTTATCAACAAATAACCCTAAAACATGAAGCAAAATACCAATTTATCTTGTAAAAACAGTATTATGTGGTATGTTTGTGTTTGTGTACACTTGTGTAGGTAAAAGGATGCATTTTCAAGCAAACAAGGAATAATCAAGCTTAATTTGATGGAAAAGACAAAGAAGGATCAAAAGTGACAAGACTTTGAAAGTGCAAGGACCTATCTTGACAATCTGCCAAAGTTGAAGGACCAAAGTGTAAATATGTAAAAGTCAAGATCATAGCCAAATTTGGTCAACTCTCAAGTCAACTCAGTCAAAGGACCAATTTTTTTCAAGAATGAAGTTTAAAGGACCAAATATGCCAAAGAAATGAAGTTACAAGCTCAAAAAGACAATCTGCCAAAGTCAAGGGGTTAATTCTGCCTATTTTGGAAAGTTTTACAAGTGTGATCCATGTGTTATACTTTGGACCAATAAGAAGCCAGGAAAAGGAGATAATGGATTGCCACATCATGGCATTAAATACCCACTAGCGCCACATTCATAAATGAACGAATCATAACAGTGCAATCCGTGTGCACTCTTTTCAACCAATGAAGGCTTGACACGTGGCATCTTCAAACTAACAAAATTTCTAGGATCGGGTTAGAGCTAGAGTGGATTTCAAGGGAAGTGCTTAACATGAAACTTGCTCAAAATCACAAGACGAATCCATTGGTCATAATCAATCAACCTGAAATCAACTCTACAAAGAACCCCTAATTTGAGTTCATACCTGCAAAATCAGTTAAGCACAATTGGACACGTGGAGACCTGGGATTGGTTCCAACACGTCACCAACCCCAACTGCTCTTCTTCTCAAGTCTATAAATAGCATGCTTAGGCTTCATTTCTTGTTGTAGAGTAGAAAAGTGTGAAAACACACACACTTTCTTTTCCTTTCATCATTTCTAGATTTTAGCTAAACTACTCAAGAGTTTGACACACTCTTGAGTTAGTTAGTTAGTTTGTAACAAATTAACAGCCTTGTAACCAATTCTCCATTAATAAAATTCAAATTCTTACTTTCCCGCCAAATCTCCTTACCTTCTTTACTGTTCATCTCCTATTACCATTGTTACTCTTGTTGCTGTTTTGAGTTTGTTATGATCATACCTTGATCATAACTGACTTTGAGTGAAGATTGTAGCTGCTTGATTGATTTCAGTCCAAGTTTATAGCATATTTGAAGAATTCAAGCCATTATGATGATTCTTGTTGATTTGTAGCTAATTGGTTGATTTTAGATAGTTGAATCTAGTGCTAAGGTGGTGGTTAGCACTAGACTAGAGAGTTCAGCACTCCTCTACTGCTCAAAGGTTACTACAATAGGTGCAAACGCCTCTTGTTTTGATTCCACTCAATTGTCAAAATTGCATGCTCAATTCTAGTTAATCTTGTTGTGATCGTATGATAAAACTTGTTTAGTCTGATCTTGATTTAGTTCTAGTCATCTTGTAGCTTTAGTGTTGCTTAATTTGTTTGCTGATTAGATAAGTATCTTAGCTTTTAGCTTAATTCAGTCACTTTTAGCTTTGCTGTTCAATTTGAGTTCTAGTAGCTTTCAGTACTTGCATTTAGCTTTCATACATATCATTTTGGTCATTGAACTTAGTTTGATAAAGCTTTTCATTCAGTTTAAATTTGTACTCAAAAAGTCTTCACAAAATTCCAAAAAGATCAGCTTAAGTAGTGTTTGGCATTAGTTCATATTTGTTATTCAAGTGTTAGAGATTGATTAATTTTGCTTGATTTTTAGTTACAAATTCATATCAAGTAGTTTTAAACCATTTTCAAGTCAATTGTTAAGTCAAAAAGGCAAATGGCAATATAAAAAGTTTGGGTTACTTTCAGTCAGTTTTGTTCATAAAAGTTGTGATTTTGATTTGCCTTGCATTTACTTGTTTCTTGATGAAATTCTACCAAACCAGTTCTCAAATCTAGGTTATAACATGAAGTTTCATTGTCCATAAGCATTTGGTACAGTATTCAGTAAGCAAGTAGAAATAAGCAAAAATCCAAACTGATAAGCAAATGAAAGTTTCTGTAAATTGAATACTGCTTTTTCATATCTCTCAATCTTATTCATAAACTTGTCAATTTTCTTTTACAAAATCACTTAGGAAGGGCTTGTGGTTGATTTTTGAGATTTTGAGCTTTTTGAAAAAAAGCTTGGTCAACGCTGGTCAACATAAGCTAAATTTCAGCTTATTTCAGATTCCAAGCTTATTACTGGATGATTTTTGACAAGACTTGATTTCCCGTTCATGTTTTGAGTTCATTAATCAGTTTTACTACAAAAATCCAGTTGTGCATGTCTAGATTCTTTTAGAGCTTATTTTGTGCTTATTGGAAAGTGCTTATCAGCTTTTTAGCCATTTTCATCAAATTTCCTTTTACAGGTCTAACTTATTTTCGATTTTAAGCATTTTGCAATTGGTTTGATTGATTTTGGTTGAGAAATAAGCTCAAACGAGCTTATTTGTGTTAGGAACCCGTTTTGCTTAATATTTTCCAATAATTGCACTTTAGTCCTTCTTGTATTAAAGTTCTTTAAATCTTGGCCAAACTTACTAGATTTTAGGGTTTTCAATAATCAGATCCTTTAAGTTTGAAATTTGTTCAAAATCAGTTAGTAAGTTTTGGAATTTGTTAAAAATTGGTTAGTTTGTTGCATAGTTTACATTTTTGATCCTCATCGTTGACTGTTTTGACATTTTCAGTCCTTGTACTTGTTAGTTTTACAATTTGAGCATTTAATTTTCATTGAATTTACAATTTCAGTCCTTTTAGTTGTAAAATTTACATTTTGAATTTTACTTGGATAAATACTTGGTATTTGCACAATGTTTTACATATAAGTAGACAATATTTTTCAGTTTTGCTAGGCATTGTTTGAATTAGTAAATAGAATATCCAAAAAAATATTAACAACCAAAAACAGTTAAAAACACGATATTGTTAGGACTTTCAATTAGCAAGAACTGAGAAAAACGAACTGCATTATACACAATTTCAACGACAAAACGTAAAACCGTAAAAACTACAAAAATAAAAACTAATTCTAAAAATTACCAAAAATTCACCAAAAATCAAAATAAATAAACTAAGAGTTTACCAATGATCAAAACTTATTCAAACCTTTTAAATAATTAAATATTCAATTTTTAAATGCTAATTAAAGCCCTAAAAATCAAATAAATTATCAAAAAGCCCAAATAAAGATTTTTAAATTGGTAATTGATGACGTATAGTCCCCAGCCGGGTCATGAACCCGGCCCATGGGTACTACCCGTATCCGGCCCATCACAGATGGGTGGGATAATGTCATTCAGGCTTATGGGCTTGGATGAACAGTAACCGCACACATATGTGCGGCCCACGGCCCGGTGCGGCCGACATGGCCGACATAGGGTTAAACATAATAATATTCTGTCTAGGAATATCTTTATCCCAATGGAAGTGTATATTCACTGCCAGAATTAGAAGATAACAATCATTCTAAATTCTGGTGGTTATCTCTTCCTTGGGGTCGAAGCATCAGTGAAAGCCCATTAGGGTTTCACTGCCTATAAAAGGAACCCTCACTACAACAAAATGAAGCTAAAGCAACACCTATGAAGTGTTGTATTATGTCTTTAAAGTGTTGCTTTATGCATAATGTGACACTTTTCAAAGTGCTACTTTATGCAACGTCGCCTTAGGTATAAGTGACACTTTTTATTGGAATAGGCAACACTTTTTAAAAGTGTTGCACATGTTTAAAAAATGCAATACTTCGGACGCAACACTTCATAAGCTCAAAGGCAACAATTTTTACATTCAAGAGCAGCATTTTTTAGAATCAAATGCAACATTACTACACACAAGTGTAACACTTTTTACTTTTGTATCGGTAAATGAGCAACACTTTTAACAATCAAGTGCAACCCTTTGTGTTATTTTCTTGCACATTGTTGCAACACTTATTCAAAGATGCAATGTTTTCATTTCATGTGATTCCAACACAACATATGACATTATTATATAAATGCTAAAACAATAAGATTTTTAATTCCAATGTAACAATAACAAAACACCATAGATACGAAAATATTTCATTGTATATTGTGCATAGATAAAATAACTAACACAAATTGTCTAAATCTAAAACCAAATAAGAATTCTAGCAGAGTTCTTGATATCTTCTTTGCAGTTTTCCATCCGCATATACACCAAATAGTAAGCAAGCGTAGCCTGGTACATGTGAAAATGATACAAGACTCAGTTAGTTATTTGAAGAAAAATGTAAGCTACCATATTTTAAACTATCAGACTCACCAATAAAAATATACTTGGATATCCAAATAAAACTTTTTCTAGATCTGTACAATAACATTTTAATAGTATTTAAGAAACAATTAGTCCAAAAACAAGTTCCTAGGAGTAAAATCCGAGAAGATTTACTGTCGAGTGGTATGAGAAAGTGTACATAATGAGAATTTAGTGTTTCCTTTTTTGAAAATGTAGCCACGCAGAAGCATATCTATACTATACTCACAATATAGACCCCCACACTTTTTCTGTATCATATGGGCAGTTGGGTTTTTCCACGTCATAGACCAGATTATGTCCGGGTTAATGTGGGTTGCATCATAAACACTGTTTTATTCACGCACCTAAACTGCCTACTATCTCACATAATATGAGATAAATGTCTCAAAAAAGTTCTGTATCTACAACTCTTGGGCCACTCACATACCACATTATAAATATGTTTTATCTAATGGGACAAATACTTTTGGATCAAGTGTGCAGTTGCAAGCCAACATCTTTGTTTCGTTTTCAATTTCATAATAACACATGCTACAAGTTTTATGTAACTAATTTCGAGATATAGTGAAATTCATATATTAACCGACATCTGCCACATAAAGCTTTATGGTCAAAGTAACGCTACAAATGAAAGTTACTTAAACTATTGCAGCATGTATTAGACTGGGTGATGATCCTTACCTTGTACCAAACATTGACGACAACGCAGTTTAAAAACTCCAAAGTAACTTGAGACGGTAACTTTTTTGGAACTGTAAATTTTCAACTAACTTGTCTTGCTGGTCGTCGATATCTTTGTTCATTTCTTTTATTTCATCCACGCATCTTTCTTGTCTCTGTGCTAACTCAAGCTTCTTTCATGCATATACGACTCTCTTCAATAAACATAACACTCTACAATAATTCATCAAAGTTAATAATCATGTCTGAAGCACTATACTCTACAATGATAACAATATCAAATCTTACTTAACAGGGTTCTTCTCCATATAAATTTCCTTCGCTCCTTTCACGTGTGAACTCAAACATTTGAATCAAGGTAGGTCATTCTTGGCGTGGCTATTTATTTTTCTTGTATTTAAGGTTAGAAAACAAACATCAACAAAAAAGTATTATTTCAAGGGATGAAATGAAGAAACAATACCGCTGACCATGACATATTCCCACATCTTGTCCTTATGAGTTGATTTCCGCCATGTTCTGCATGTTACAGGCGCATAACAATAAGTGAGAGCTATTGTACCCCCAAAAAATGAGTGAATTTAACAACTGTATATTTCTACTTAGTCGTAGGGCCAACAGCCTGTCCATATTCATTATACGGAAAATTTATACACCCAATAACGAAACTGTGAGTGTGCAAAAGCGAACCAAAGCAACCAAATTAGCAATCATAAAACCACCACTACGACAATTATAGATGTAGAAAAAAGAAACAATGTACGTGTTAACTCAAGATGAATTAAGTTTAGTAAGTACAAACATAAAAACTCGAAGGTAGTTTCACATTCCTTACTAAGATTTTAATAAAAATGGTATAATTACATTAAAAATTAAATTACTACTATTTGAATCTTCAATGTAGCTATGATTAGGATCTTGGTTCAATTTAAATATCAGTTAGCTTAACATTAATTACTAATTAGAAATAACTAAATGTCATAGTGTTGTTTGAGTGATTATATGTAACGAAACATTAAAACACACAAACTAACTGAGTAAGATAAGTTTCAGGAATCTAGCAATATTGTTTATTAATAAAAATCACTACTAGATCCTATAGTCATCTCTACTCTCTAGACTTCAGTATGTCGATGCTAGTAAGTTATCACTTTTGTTCGCTTTTCTTAGCAGTTCACGAGAGACGATTTGTTGCATGATCCACTGATCCGACATTGTTGTTTTGTTTGTCATCCTTGCATTTTTACCTGCTAAGTTTCTTAATTATTATATTTATTGATACATTTGTTGTTTGTTACTTTCAATTATATGAATTCTCTTATAGAATTAAAAATTTTGAATGTTGAAATGATAATAAAAAAAAGTCTGAATAACTATACTCGTCAACGTTTCTTCCGCTGAAAGAAGTTTATCTAAATTGAAGTTCATAAAAACTTACTTGTCTCCTATAATGTCACCGGAAAGGATTCACGGACTAGCAATGATATCAGTTGAGCACAACATGCTGAAGATAATTGACTACAAAGATTTGATTGAAGAGTTTTCATCAAAAAATACTAGGAGAACGGCTCTTTTCACATAATAAAAACTAATTATTTCCATTATTCAGTTTAAAAAGATTGTTGAACTTTTTTAAGGGGGGCTCATTTTTGTATCTCGCACAGGGCCTCACTAAACGTTGAGACGAACTGCACATAATGTTTCTATCTGGGCCAATGATAACGAAATAACATGTAGACTTACAATCGACAAGTACATACTTGAATGTGAATATAGTCTTTTGTAATTCTATTCCCTATGTTTTGGTTGATGCAGAAAAACGAACAGTTTGTGTGCATTTACAATCAACATTTATATAGCATATTATCAATAGATTAACTATAAGATGAACACTTTTAGATCAAAAAAGCTGAAGTGTTGAAAGCATATAGACAACATGTTCGTGTAGAGATTTTGGGATCTAAATGGACGCAAATAAAAAGATAAACTGTACACATCCAAATCTAAACCTTAAGAACCCACAAGAATAACATATAATCAAGATACTAACAAATTGTGAAAAAGGGCTATCACCTTGAGACATTGCAAAAGGAATTGAAGATCATTAAAACCAAAAGCTTTCACCATTACTGACGCGATCCTTCAAAAGAAATAGTTTATTCTGATAAAATAGATAACAAGAAGAATAGCTTATAAAAGTATAACATCCGACCAACAGGTAAGTATATCTATTGAAGAAGATGAACACGTACCCAGGATAAGAGAAGGTAGATGAAAAAAAGGTAACTATTGGATGGTCACGGGTGATGATATTTCACCATAGAGACCAGAGAGAATATGAGAAAGATTAAAAAATTTGGTTAGGGATAAGATAATTATGAAGAAGAAGTTAGATCTGAGATACCAAAAAGATGAGTAAGATGGATTATTTGATTTTGGGAAATAAAACTTAGGCGGGCTTGCGAAAAATCAGAGGGGGGAAAAAAATTGGTTTTGAGCAAAAAAACTTTAAAAAAATTAGAGAGCAAAAGCAACACTTATATAAAATGTGGCATTTTTATAATATAATATGCAACACTTGAAAAGAAATGTTGCCTAAAATCCTTAAACGCAACACTTATATGGTAGAATGTTGTTTTATCATTACCAAAGTGTGAAAGGCAACATTTTTAAAAGTGTTGCTTTTAAAATGTTACCATAGCTCTATTTTCTTGTAGTGCCTCAAGGGTTCCACAAAGGTATTACGATTCATACTCTAAACTCACATAAACCCTAAATCGATTACTTACTCTCACGCCGGAGTCTAATCGTGGGAAATATTCCCACGGTAAGCCTAACGTGTGCTGTTTAGTGTGCAGGATCCCAACCAAACGATTCACTTGGTGCAGGAACCGGAGCCCAGCCAACCCGAATTAAGCCTAATTCGGGTCTAGCAAGGATCAACCAACTTTTGCATCAACAAGTTGGCGCCTTCCGTGGGACCTTACACTAAGCTAGAACAAAACCTCATCTCGAATTTCCAATGACGAAGGGGCATCCGCAAGCTAACCCCAGGAATGCGAATCCCGGGAATCGGAAGTCCCAGGGGGAAGGGATTCTCATCCCCAATCAATCACCTAGCCGCCTCGCAGGCGGG
Organism: Glebionis coronaria; assembly: GCA_025667525.1. Taxonomy (NCBI): domain Eukaryota; kingdom Viridiplantae; phylum Streptophyta; class Magnoliopsida; order Asterales; family Asteraceae; genus Glebionis; species Glebionis coronaria. Next base: position 522,898,095 of record CM046874.1, on the reverse strand, counting down.
CCTGTTAACCGTGGCAGTTTTCAGCCCGTGGGGGTGACGAGCACGATCTCTGTGACACCCCCACCTACTTCAACCCTGGATAACCCTGACCCAGGAGTGCGCCAAACCCTCCTAACAAGGAACCGCGCAGACCCTCGACAGAGGAAGAAGTGGAAGTCCTACCACTCAGCGAGGAGGATCTTACTCGAGTTCTCACGCAGAACTTCGATAGGATTGTCCCGGGAATCGCATCAAGGTTGAATCTGGGGAGGAACCTCCAATCCAGGCTCAACTTTGGTGAAACCGGACCAATCACCTCCTCCCAAAATCAGAGGAAAAGGAGAGCCCGGCCTCAGGAACAGGGCACCTTTGAGGAAACCCCTCAACCTCGGAATGTGTTTGAGCGCATAGGAGATCGCCTCATACAGGAACTAATGCAGTCTCGAGAAGGAGAAAGGTCGGATGGCTCACCTGAGCGACCAGATCGAGAGCTGGCCAGAACCACACGTCGCCGGAGTGTGTGGGACAGGATGAACACTGGGAAAAAGGCTCCTGGTTCGTCCCAAAAAAGTGGTCCCTATTCAAAGGATGGGGCACCACCACCGTCTCCGGACCCATCCGGAGAAGACTCAGATGACCATCCGCCTAAGCGTCGCCGGCCTAGGCGCACCCCTCCACCACCACCAAACAATGATGAGTATTATGGTGGCCCTTACTATCGAGATACGGAAGCGGAGGATCTTTCGCGTCCATGGTGTGAACCATGGGATGACCCTAGGCTCACTCGGCCATGGGCGGATCCCAGGGAAGACCCGTTCACCCTCCGCATACGGAACTATTCTGAGGACACCAAACGTCGCATGCCGGCGTGTATCAAGACTTATGATGGGTCCGGTGATCCGGTGGATCACCTTAAAATATTTGATACGCAGGCTAAAATTGGGCGATGGCCCATGCCTATATGGTGCCAAATTTTCAATTCGACCTTGATCGGAAATGCCCGTGACTGGTTTGAGGCACTCCCCCCACCTAGCATTGATAGTTTCACGGAACTACGCACTGCATTTGAGAACAATTATACTCAAAGGAAGAAGTATAATAGGGATCTGGTTTCATTGGCCACTGTCAAGCAACGGCCGGGGGAGTCCACAGAAGCCTTCACCGAACGCTTCAATGATGAGTGCACGCGCACAAGAACCATGCCGGAGCTCCTGAAAATCTCTGACTACATGCACGCCATAACAGACAGAGAACTGATCAGGCGCCTCAATGACAAGCGTCCAGAGAGATATGATGACCTCATGGAAAGGGTCAGAAATTTCATAGAAGGAGAAACAGCTGTTGCCGCGGCCTACCCATCCCGAGGAAATGGGTACCGGTCGAATGATCAGTCCCGGAGACAGTCGGGCGGTCAAGGCAATCAGAACAATAACAAGGGCTCAGACTATAAGAGCCAAAGCAAAGGAGGACGGCAGGACGATAAGTTCACCCCCCTAAAGATGTCCTACTGGGAGATCTTGCTGACGGAAGGGGCGAACTTCCCAAGGCCTCCCCCAATGACCACTCCGCCGGAACGTCGGCAAGGAAGTCGCTTCTGCGAGTTCCATAATGACAAAGGCCACGGTACGGAGGAATGTATCCAGCTCAAGAAGCATATCGAGTCACTGATCAAATCAGGTAAACTCAAGCACCTAGTTAAGGATTGGAAGGATGGAAAAGACAACAACAAGAAGTATGATAAGAAGGATCCCCAAAAGGACAAACCTTCGACTATATACATGATCCAATCCAGACAGCGCCGCACGAGGCAGAAAGTTGGCCAAAAATTTTCACGCGGCAGGGAAATCTCATTCCCTCCCATCACAGCAAGCGATGTGATTGATGCGCCTCTCACTATTGAGATAAGCATTGGAACACATAATGTTCGTCGCATGTATGTGGATGGAGGATCGTCAGCAGAGGTACTGTATGAACACTGTTTCGTGCAGTTATGCCCAGAAATAAGAAGCCAATTAGTACCGGCCACGTCGCCGCTTACTGGCTTTAGTGGAGACACTATCTGGCCGATAGGGCAATTACGTTTGCTTGTAACCATTGGGAATGAGGAACATTCCACTACGGCGTGGATGAACTTCATGGTGATACGCTCACACTCTCCGTATAATGGGATCATAGGCAGACCAGGCATTTTGGCTATACGGGCAGTACCCTCTACGGCACACGGAATGATCAAATTCCCCGTTGAGGGGGGAATCGTTACCATTTACAACACAGTCGTACCAGCATCCGAGTGTCACACCGTGACAACACCGGCTCCACCTGTCCCACCCAAGGACGGATCACCACCTCCTAATTGGAAAGTAGCCATTCACCCTGACTATCTGGAACAGGAGGTATCCATAGGAGGGGCGCTCTCGGATAGCGGCAAAAGGGCCATGTGCTCTCTTTTAAGTGCAAACCTAGATATATTCGCATGGGAGCCAAAGCATATGACAGGCGTGCCACGTGCGATAGCAGAGCATAAGCTCCAGATCCGCCAAGGGTACCAACCTATCAAGCAAAAGAAGCGCGGCCAGGCGCCCGAGCGCAGCCAAGTGATATTGGATGAAGTACGGAAACTAGTGGATGCAGGCATCATGCGCGAGGTATACTACCACGAGTGGTTGTCCAATCCGGTCATGGTCAAGAAACATGACAGAAGTTGGCGCATGTGTGTGGATTTTACGGATCTAAACAAGGCCTGCCCACAGGACTGTTACCCGTTACCGGAAATCGACTGGAAGGTGGAGTCCCTATGTGGGTATCCTTTTAAATGCTTCTTGGACGCATATAAAGGGTATCACCAAATCCAGATGGCGGAGGAGGATGCGGAAAAAACGGTGTTCCATACGAGCCAGGGCGTATATTGCTATACGAAAATGCCGTTTGGACTGAAGAACGCCGGTGCTACATATCAGCGGTTGCTGGACAAAGCTTTTGAATCACAGATAGGACGCAACTTGGAAGTCTATGTTGAAGACTTGGTGATAAAAAGTCACACGGAGGAGGCACTTCTCTGGGATGTCCAAGAGACATTCGACACGCTGAGAAGGATTAACATGAAGTTAAATCCAAAGAAATGTACATTTGGGGCGACAGAGGGAATGTTCCTTGGATATTTGATTGATCCAAACGGCATCAAACCTTGCCCAGAGAAGACGGACGCAGTGATACAACTGCCTTCCCCCAAGACACGGAAGGAGGTATAATCCTTAAATGGGAAGCTAGTTGGGCTGAATAGGTTCTTATCTAAATCCGCAGAGAAGTCATTACCCCTATTTAAGACACTCAAGAAGTGCATTAGAAAGGGAGACTTCCGATGGACGAAGGAAGCCGAGGAAGCCTTCGGCCAACTCAAGCAGCATCTTGCATCCCTCCCTATGCTAGTAGCTCCCCGACCAAAGGAGGAACTCATTATGTATCTCTCAGCCACTCATGGCGCAATAAGCGCGGTACTTATGACGGATAGAGATACAGTGCAAACTCCGGTCTACTTTATAAGTAGAACACTACAAGGGCCGGAGCTGAATTATTCCTCCATGGAAAAATTGGTGTTAGCACTAGTGTTTGCTACAAAGCGGCTGCGCCGGTACTTTCAGGCGCACCCAATTGTAGTCATTACGGATCAGCCAATCAAGCAGGTTATTTCTAGACCGGACGTGGCAGGGAGGCTATAGAAATGGAGCATCTTATTGGGGGAGCACAATATATCTTACAGGCCAAGGACGGCTGTGAAAAGCCAGATCTTGGCGGATTTCCTAATCGAAAAGCCGGATGAGGAAGGGCCAATCGTTAAGCAAGACGAGACTCCAACAGAACCATGGGTGTTGTTCACGGACGGATCCTCGTGTACTGACGGATCTGGAGCTGGTCTCATTCTCACAAATCCGGAAGGAATGGAGTTCACGTATGCCCTCCGTTTTGAGTTCACGGCCACCAACAACGAAGCGGAATACGAAGCATTAATTGCGGGTTTTAAAATCGCCTCTAGAATGGGAGTCCGCAACCTTGAGGCCTACGTGGACTCACGGCTTGTCGCGAACCATATTCTAGGTGGATATGTGGCTAAGGAGGACAACATGGTCAGGTACTTGGATAAAGTCAAGTCGCTAGTTGCGTTTTTCAGTAAGTTTTCCATCAAGCAGGTGCCAAGGGGCGAGAACAAGAAAGCAGACGTTCTTAGTAAGATCGCATCCACAAGCTTTGCTCACTTGTCTAAACAAGTCTTGGTGGAAATACTCAAGGAGAAATCTATAACGGAAGGGGAGGTTGCTGCTATAGTTGAGGAGGATGGACCTACATGGATGACCCCGATCATCAACTATTTGACTAGTGAGACCCTTCCAGACGAGGAAAAAGCAGCACGGCGCATCAGAAGGAAGTCGCAGCATTTCGAACTTCGAGAAGGCATCCTTTACAAGCGCTCTTTTTTGCAGCCGTGGTTGCGGTGTGTTGGACCACGTCAGGCCGCTTACGTAATCAGTGACATACATGAAGGGTTGTGCGGCATGCATGCAGGTCCACGATCCGTGGTAGCTAGAGCCCTATGAACAGGATATTATTGGCCTACCATGCACAGAGACGCGCGCGACATGATTCGCAAGTGTAGTGATTGCCAAGTGCATAGGCCAGTACCGCGGCACCCGCAGCAGGAGCTTACACCTATCACGTCCCCATGGCCATTCTATAAGTGGGGAATTGACATTGCAGGACCATTTCCTGTAGCTGTGGGGGGAGTTAAATTCTTGATTGTTGCAATGGAATACTTCACGCGGTGGATAGAGGCCAAGGCAGTCAAGTCTATCACAGGCAAACAAGTTAAGAAGTTTGTTTGGGAACATATTGTGTGTCGTTTTGGTCTACCAGGAGAAATCATCTCGGACAACGGCAAGCAGTTCACGGACAACCCATTCAAAGATTGGTGTGCATCATTGAACATCAAGCGGCGCTTCGCATCTGTTAAGCATCCGCAGACAAACGGCCTTGTCGAACGAGCAAATAGAAGCTTGGGGAATGGCATCAAGGCACGTCTGGATGAACGAAGTGGCAAATGGGTCGATGAGTTATCACATGTGCTATGGGCGCATAGAACTATGATCAAAACAACCAACGGAGATACTCCATTTGCATTGGCTTACAGCCCTGAAGCTGTTATTCCAGCAGAAATAGGAATGCCTACCATCCGCACGGCGGAGGTTAATGTCGTCAGAAACGATGAACAGCTGCGAATCAACCTGGATCTGTTGGAAGAAAAAAGGGAAATAGCAGCCATCAATGAGGCTAAGTCTAAGGCTAAGATGAAGGCTTATTATGACGCCAAGGTCAGGGGTGTTTCTTTTCGACCGGGAGACTACGTCTATCGTGCTAACGAAGCAAGTCGAGCGGAGAACACATGAAAGCTGGGCCCTAAGTGGGAAGGACCGTATGAAGTCACTGAAGCCTTGGGACGAGGCGCGTACAAGTTACGTGACATGGATGGCCGCGACCTAGAGCGCACATGGAACATCTCCAATCTCAAAAGGTGCTATCTTTGAAAGCTACGGCTTCCGCATGGGTACTTCGCTATATGCGGTCTTAATAAAGAGCCATGCGGTTTTATTTGTTTTGTTTTTCTTATGTTTGTTTAGTTTTCTTTCTTGTTTTTTAGGACTTGTCATCATTGCTCAAACAAAAGTGTAAATGTTCTAATAAAATGTTGTGGTGCCTAGCTAGCTCCACGGCCTGTTTCGTGCAAATCATTTTTTAGATTTTTTGTTAGTCGTATGAATCTTACTTGTATTATAATGTGCCATGTTTCATTCATATGCATTCTTTCAAATTGCTGTACATGTACTATACGCCTCCAGGCGGGGTAAGAGGATTAAGTGAACCTACTAATTCAACTTGCCGCGTAAGAGGGATGCAACCCCAGCCGCACGGATCATGTATCCTTACTAGACACCTTACTCACAAGACGTTGGGGTAAGTTCATATGCCATAGTCGCACAGCGCTCCGCATAGTAAAGACGCACGTCGCATGTCTAGTAAATTATAGACTTGTATGTATTTTCTTTCTTTGTGTGTAAGACGTGATATATCATGCGGTATTGAGGTACAATATTTAACACATTCAAAATACACAAGTTTCCAAAATAGATAACAAAATTGCCGTGATCACTCACGGACTTGTACACAAAATACAAATGTTGTTGGCTGTGTACATACACGGACGAATAGAAAACAATAAATATTCAGAGGTTACAAACCAACGTGTCTGAAAGGGATCATTAAGTAGGAGCATCCTACATAGGGGGGAAAAACTTACCCATTTCCACTTGTTCTTCGACCAGACACGACAACCACTCATCACTTTCTTTCCGCTTCTGGGCTTGAGACACATTCCTCTCCAGCACCACACTTAAAGGTTCTTCATCAAGCACGATCCTGGTTACGTCCTCGTATATGGGGAGAGTCAGGTGGCTAGGGGATGGAGTGAAGGAAGCACGGGAGAACGCGCTAAGACTGAGCCTTTCCATGATTTCCATATTTGACGCATCTTTGGTGGCCTCCAGCTCATCCAAGAATGGATAGTGCAGATCTCGCATCGCGGCCATGGAAGCAGTCATCTTGTTAGCAGCTTCAGGCTTAAAGAAGGCATGATTGGTAACGTCCTCCCCTTTCGTGATCAGCTCAGCGGCCTCAACCATTCCCTCATGACGACCGTGGTCAATCCCATCAGACACAAGGCTTGCGAATTGTTGCACAAATTCTGGGGCTTCTAAGACCTTCATGACGGCCAAGCGTGCTCCATGCCCGACCATCCACCTACGGCCGGCAATAGCTGTTAGCAGTTGGGGGCATAGCACATTGTCACGCTCAGCGGTGAGGGAATCAATCATCAACTCTTTTTAGGCAAATGCCTCTTTCAGCTCTTGGACGACAGCTCTCTCATCAGCAAGTTTCCCTTGTACTTTCTCCATGCTTTGGACGGCCAGGTGTGCGTCTTCTAGTTTCTTGTTAAGCACGTCTACCTGGCTGGAGTACGATTGGGCAGAAGCTTCCGCCGTGGCTACCTACAAGAAATAAAGTGTTAGCATATGTTTCTTTTAGAATATAGGTGGTGCGGCACGGATACGTACCTTGGTGGTTGCAGCATCTAGTTGTGACTCAAGATTGGCCACTTGTTGGTCGTATTCATTCGCATGGGCTGACTGTTTTTTAATGGTCGCCTCGGCACTGGCCAGTTGGGATTGGAGGTCGGCAATTTGAGCTTCATTATCTACAATCATCTTCTCCCTCCGTCCAACTTTCCTCTTGAGAGATTCAACATGCCCAAGTGCGGCTTCAAACCTTACCCTCATTGAGGTACCCATCGCCATTTGGTGTACCAGGGCACCATTATACTCATCCGCCAAGTCTGCATGACTGAGCGAATTTACCTCTCGCACCAAGCTTGGTGGTATGCAATTGTTGAGGTACTCCCGGCACTCATCGGCGTCCCTCAGTCGTGACGCCGTTGTGATATTCCATACAGGATTGAACGATTGAGGGGGGCCGGACGCTGGGAGGTCTTGGGAGGCTGTGGGTGAACCTTCTTCAAATACAGGGCCGGACTTTGTGGGGGCCGCGGGGTTTCTTTCCACTTCTTTTCCTTTCCCCTTATCAATTTGGGTGTCAGAAGGAGGCGCGGCACCAGTCTGGTCGTCCCTGTGCAACAAGTATTGAGACATATATTAAGTATTGCTTAATATACAAATTTGAGGTTCTTACATATTCGGATGGAGTCTTACATGTCGTTTCTTGCTACTTCGGAGGCGGTTGGGGCAATCTGAGTGACGGGATCGACATGTGCGGCCCGGAAAGTCTCGGATCCCTGGGTAGCACTCCCGACAGATTGGTACAAGGGTGGTCTTCACGAAGTCTCTTGGCAGGAGCGTTGTGTTCGCCAATCTCGACGGAAGCAGTTCTCCTCGCTCGGTTGCTTCTTTTTCGGGTACGCTTGGCGATGGGCTGAGCTGTTGCTTCATCGATCTCCTCCTCGCCTTCTTCTTCAACTTCTTCTTCCTCTTCATCCAGGTTGACTTGTTGAACTTCTTCATCATCATCACCCATCATCCGGCGAAGGCTGGAGGTGGTTAACTCAATATTATCTCCCTGATGTTCCCTATGTGGTGAGGAGGGCCCGACTCCTCCTTCATGCATGGGGTTACCACCACCACCATTGTCTCCATGCTCTTCCTCGTCGGAATGGGGATCTAGCACGGCTTCGAGAGCAACTGTCACGTTTCGGGTATGCTCAAGAAGGGGTCGTTCATTCTCACGGAGAGGACAGGAATCCTCCGGTACAAGCTTTGGGTCGCCCTGGCGCAAAAGTCCAAAGAAGTTCATTTCTGCCAAGCACAAAACAACATATGTTAGCCATTTATCAAATAATTGAATACATTTTTGCGTACGGATGTTAGCCTACCTTCACCCTGCCTTCTCCAAAACACGGGATACCTATTGGATGGACCAAAGTAATTGCGGCTAATTCCTAGCAAACACAGGAATGACTCGGGAAGGCTTCTATGGAACCCGGTCCTATTTAGATCTAATTCTTGGGAATGACGGGGGTTGTATGTACTTGTGTGCGGCTTGGGGTCGTAGGGTATCCTAGTTCTAAAGGTGTAATCGCCCGGCCATACCACTGCGTCAATGAAAAAGTAGTGGTCGTACCAGTTTTTCAATGAATCCATGGGTTTATTGTGCGACTGGGGACTGTTAGAGGATCGTTTCTTGAAAGATACCCAACCGTTTACTATGTTGGGAAAATAAAAGAGCCGGAATAATTCTACTGTTGGGGGGATTCTCCTAGCACGGCAGAGGATCTCGAATTGACTAATCTTACAGGCACCTATGCAGTAGAGCTGACTAATATGTACATCATAGTATCCTAACAGATCTACAAGGAAATGGGTGAAGGGGATGCGGTAATTAGCCACATCAAAGAGGCGAGTGTACAAGCCAATCTTACCCTCCGGAGCCTCAGTTATGAGGTCTCCGGCGCCAGGAAGTAAGGGGTGTAGGTTGGTGGGGATGAAATAGTTTGTACAAAAGTGGTTTAATTGGTCTTGGGTCATGACATTCAGCACGGATCCAATGGTAGGGTTGTTTCTATGAGCCATTACTAAAAAAGTGTAAGGACGTGGTGTTCTAACCTGCGTGTGAAGGGATCCGTGCGTATTTGGGACCGAAAAAATTGCGGCGCACTCAAATCTTTTTCTTCAATATTTTTTTCTTCATTCATCGGCGCTCACAATGTCTTTTCTCCAAAAAATTAATTAAAGCGGCCATTTTATTCCATTTCGCTCGTAACCTACATAATCACAAAACACACTCAAAGTACATATATAACGACAAATAAATATATAACTATACTAAATTAACATGCTATTAGGTGTATGCAAAATACACCAATCATGTTCTAACCTGCGTGTGAAGGGATCCGTGCGTATTTGGTTCAAGCTAAGATGGAAAGCGTTAATGGCAGAAATGGAGGTTATAACTGTGTGTTTCACACAGCCGTGGGGGTGGCTTATTTATAGGGTTGCCTCATGGGTCACGACCTGTTTGTCTGCCACTATCTTAATCGTGTGGCTAGGGGGCAAGTGGCAAGTGAAACGTCAGGCGGGACCCACGGGTCACTTCTGACTCAAACGTTTGCACTGCTCAAGGTTCTGACTGTTTGCACGTTTGTCAGTCAAACAAGTCAGATGAACAGTTATTAATGTCGGGTTATGCGGCTCTTACGTAAGACTTGACATTTAATGCTATATTTAATTTGTCTCGGTCGCTATATGCGGCTGAGATATTGATGAAATAACTTCCTAAGCCAGGTTGCCACGTGCGGCCAATACAAATTCTTGAACAACTTTTTATTTCTTATTGTTTCCTTGGTACGTCCGGGGAGCATCTTGGTAGTCTAGAGGTTACGCCTATGGTCGTAACAACTAGACTGGGGGGACATGATGACGTATAGTCCCCAGCCGGGTCATGAACCCGGCCCATGGGTACTACCCGTATCCGGCCCATCACAGATGGGTGGGATAATGTAATTCAGGCTTATGGGCTTGGATGAACAGTAACCGCACACATACGTGCGGCCCACGGTCCGGTGCGGCCGACATGGCCGACATAGGGTTAGACAGAATAATATTCTGTCTAGGAATATCTTTATCCCAATGGAAGTGGATATTCACTGCCAGAATTAGAAGATAACAATCATTCTAAATTTTGGTGGTTATCTCTTCCTTGGGGCCGAAGCATCAGTGAAAGCCCATTAGGGTTTCACTGCCTATAAAAGGAACCCTCAAGGGTTCCACAAAGGTATTACGATTCATACTCTAAACTCACATAAACCCTAAATTGATTACTTACTCTCACGCCGGAGTCTAATCATGGGAAACATTCCCACGGTAAGCCTAACGCGTGCTGTTTAGTGTGTAGGATCCCAACCAAACGATTCACTTGGTGCAGGAGCCGGAGCCCAGCCAACCGAATTAAGCCTAATTCGGGTCTAGCAAGGATCAACCAACTTTTGCATCAACAGTAAACCTCAAAAATGACCTAAAAAGATTAAAAACTATTTTTAGAAATTTTTAAACTAATAAAAACTATTTAAAATGATTTAAAAACTATTAAAATTTAAAATAATTATAAAAATTAATCTAAAAGTGATAAAATTATTCTAAAAGTTGCTAAATTCCTATTTTAATGTATTTAAGCTAAGAAAAATGTAAAAAGTTGGAAAATGTGAAATTTGAAAAATAATAATAAAATAATATTAAAATAATATTAAAAACCCAAAAACTTATAAAAAATTCTAAAAACTTGCAAACTAGTTTATTTTAACCTAAATAAACAAAAAATCAAAGTGAAATGACCAGAATACCCCTATTGGGCCCTCAAATGGGCCAAAACCAAAAACAGTCAACCTTAATGGGCTTTTTAGCCCAAAAAGTCAAACTTGGCCCAATTGACTTGGAAAAGCCCTATCTGACTCAAAATTAGATTCTAAGCACAAAACTCTAAAGGCCCAAAAGCTAAATGTGAGCTTATCACAGCTTAATAAGCAAACAGCTTATCCTTAATGAGCTTTTTAGCCCATTAAGCAATAAGCTAATGCCATAAGCTCTAATTTGACACACAATCTTCTTTTGGGATGCTTATGAGATCTGTAAAAAGAAATTTTGAAAAAGCACACTCAATAAGCCAGAAATAAGCAAAGTATTATTTCACTAAAAGACAAAATAGTCGTTTTTGAGAAATAAGGCACCTCAGGACTTGATTCAACTTGCGAAAGATCACAAATGGACTCAATAAGCCAAAACAATCAACAAAATTCCAATAAGAAAAACCAATAAGCCAGAATAAGCCAATAAGCACTTATGAAAAAGTCAATTAAGTTGGTTTTCTAGTCAAACCCTAAAGTCGACCAACCAAATGCTCTAGTATGAACAAATGGGTCAAATAATGAGCACCTATTACAAAATCCAAGTTGTTGCTGGTTAAAATAAGCTAGTATAGCTTATTGATAAGCTGAAACCAATTTAACACTAGCAGGGGAAAGGAGTTCCCACTGCTTTGACTATTTGACCAAGCTTTTTAGAGAGATTTAGTTGGATTCAATTGGAAACAAGGGCACCCTTGTGATCAGTGAATCACAATGAGTCAATAGCAACAAGAAAATCCAAATTTGGTTCACACAATAAGCCACAAATGATCAAACAGTCACCAGATCATACACAGATATGGAAATAAGCAGTTTTAGCATGAATAAGTCAACCAAACTTAACAGGATGCATACACAAGCTATATAAACTATGAATAAGCACAAACAAACTTAAATCAAACACTGAATCAAAGTAAACAACAAGATCAAAGCATATAAAGTTACTGATGAACAAGGTGCATATGCAGAAATTATTTTGCTGATCTGTTTGACACTAGATCTAAATTCAAGCCTCAAATCCTTCTTCCCTGGTGTAGTTAACCTAGATTTAACACTTGTTAACCCTAGTCTATGATTAGATCTAGGTGTCCCCTAAATTTCAGTCAATTTCACCAAGTAAACAAGATTTTATACCCAATCTATGAATCTATGTGTTTCAAACCACAAAATGAGCAGCAAAGCAAGTATATCAGATACACAAGTGCTAGTCAATAGCAACAACAAACAACCACTCAAAACACCACAAATCCAATATATGCAGTTAACCCAAACACCCCTTAAAAACCTATTTTCACAACTTTTCAAAGGATCATGCAGATTCAAACCACAAATCAAACCTCAAACACTTAAATATCATCAAACATCAACACATGAACAATAATCAACCACCAAATCACAGATTCAAGCACAAACAAGCCAATATCACAAAATTCAGAAAAATAAGAGAGAAAATGAAAAAGGGAAGAAGATGCAAACCTCCAAGACCTACATCCAGGCCCTGGATTGTTTGCGCTGAGGTACTAGCAGAACAAGTACCAGCTTCCAAGCTGCTAAGAAGAATAAACCACAAAAGTGAGATCAAATAAGCCAAACTTTCTGATTTTTGAAACACAAGCCTTATCACTTAAAACCTTGCCTCAAAAACCTTCAATCATGTATATGGAACTCAGAATCAGGCTATTCTAACACCAACTTTTAACAAAATATAAAAGAGATTCTTCAAAATTCAGAAAATCAAATTTTATTAATTAAAAAGGAATTACAAAGATTTAATAGCCTAAAACTGGAACAAAGGGACTCTCACATGTTGAGGTCTCCTTTTATAGGCAAATTCCAAGCTTACACTATTCATAAACCCTAGAAGTGAAATTCCCTAAATGTCCTTGAGTCTTCTAGACGTTTTGATGGAATGTGATGTCCAAATTGATCTTGGCTGTTCATTTTAGTTTTGGAATGAAGCAAGGATCCTTGGCTGTTGATTTGGACACGTCAGATAACTTGGAGGGTAAGGTATGATGTGATAGGTGGACGGGTGAATGGGTGGGACCCCTTTGGTGAGTGGAGATGAGGGTTTTTGGTGTGGGATAGGTTTCTGCACATGTGAATCACACAAGTGCCAGGGTAATTTGTTTTTACCCTTTGTTTTAAGTGAAGTGGTAACTGGGTTCTTGGGGTGAATAGTAAACCTTTTGATCTAAAATTAGGGGAAGTGAAAGTTGTTTGGCGCATTTATGGGTTTGAATGTTTCCAGTGAACAACTTTGGCCCTTGTGTTTTGTGAAAACTTGTAAAACGTGTTATTCAGCCAACACAATCCATTTCCTTTGTAAATAACTTTCAGCCTTTGGCAATTTTGGCACAAAACTTTCCAACAAGGTTTAAAAGGGTTGTTTTTGCCATTTTTGGATAATTGAAGGACTGATCTTGGACATTGTTGATCTTCAAAGGTCTTCAATGCAACTTTAACTCCATGAGGGACCATAATTGGCAATTTAGAATTGTTGAGGGACTAAACTTGCCATTTCTTCAAAGTTGAAGGACCATTTATGTAATTTTGACAAACTTATAGGACCAAACTTGTAATTATCAATATACAAGGGTTTTAAGTGTCATTTCTTCATTCATTGAGGATCAATCTTGCATGTCTTCAAGTCTTCAAGGGTATTTGTTGAATATTTCATGAATTAGGACCCGGTTCTTTGTATGGCTTCGTTTCTCGTGTCCGTTTTCCCTTGTTTCTTGTGATATTTTGTCTTTTTCACGATATTCATACCTAAAATACACAAGTAAACAAACACAAGCATATATATGGTATTTTATGACATTTTTATGTATTAAAAGCCCGAAAAGAACGATGAGATCATGTATAAATGCCATCTCATCACTCCCCCATACTAAGCCATTGTCGTGCCCTCACGCAATGCTAGAATAAAGTATCTAAGCATCACCAAAGTTCAATTTTATTAACCTTTATTGAAAAGTAAAAGACTTGCAACATACTACGAAGATGTGTAAAGACATAATGTACGATTTTCATCACTAAAGTGACTTTTAGGGTCAAAGAATAGAAACAAGTAAATGTCCCTTAGAGTAAACTTCGTCATCCTTGATTGTCATACATTCCATGCTAAGTGCAAAAATGAGATCATTGTTGGTACAAGTCACAACGCTAACACTACTCATACGTCCAAATTGTGTAATACTTTTTCTCCCCGCAATCCTAGTTATTATAAAAAGAAATGGGTTACTAGCATTTTTTTAACTATTTGTCATGGATCACAAGTGATTCATATTGACTTATTTGAGTAGTTATTAGTCCGAAAGCAAAGTAGCACGATTTGATCGATAGTTAGCCGAAGGACAAAATCTTTTAAAACAGCTTCTCGTGTATCTCCTTAAGTTCATATCTTGGCATAACTCGTTTCACGATTTAAGACCTTTCTCGGACCGATATTTGGCATGTACTTCATACTTCAAATCTTGGGAAGACGTTCTTGAAATTATGGTCTTCTCTTGGAATTTCTTCACTTGACGTTTTTGAGAGATTCTTCATATTAGACCACGACTTCATCATTTTTCTTCAATATTTACTTTGGATTTTGATATAAAACGATCCGCCTCCTTTTCGGACTTGGATATATTTATCCTCATACCTTGTAAGGGTCTTTTTGGATAGACTTTCTCCATGATCTTTAGGGGAGTAATTGCTTTTCGTCGTGTGTCTCGATACTTCATATTGATTTAGGAATAATGATATTTCACATCATCTTTGGATCTTTAGCAACAAAATAGGGCTCCTCATGCCTTGTTAGGGCCTTTTTGGATGATCGCCAATCTTCGCGTCCCGCTTCAATAAGTTATGCCTTGGCTATGAACTCTATTCAACCCCGAGCAACTTTTAAACGATCTTGCGCTAGAGGCTAAGTAACCTTTCAAATCGTACGACCTTACTTATTGCAATTATGATTTATTCCTAATGCATTGATCTTATGGGAAGAAAAAGCCACAATTAAAAACATATGAGTTTTTGAAAGAACATTTTCATGTTTTACGTTTAGCATGATCACTTGCCTAACTCTATCATCTCTCATTCTTCACTATATAAAGACCTCTAATTAAAGAGACTCGTGAATACTTAGCCATGCAAGTCAAAATTAAGCCAAATTTGGATTAGCTTTCATTAAGACTATATCAAATCAAAGTTTTGGGTTTTCAAGCTACCTATAGGATCTTGCACTTTCTTGGACTTTTTCAAGCTTAGAGAATGCGTTTTATAGTTCCCTTGATAAGTGACTTTCTAGGATCAATTATAGGAACTTGCGAAAAGTTCTTGTTCTTAACCCGAGTGAGTTAAGACTTTCACGTTTTAAAGCTCCTTATATAAAAGTCTAGCAAAACTTGAATTGAGCGGGTTAAGGAATGTAAATGGCTCCAAATGCCCATCAAGTCAAAAATTAACTCTTATTCTACCCATCGGAAAATATACATTCGTGTCTTAAAAACACTTATGAAAAGTAAGAAAAAATTTAAAATTTGGCCATTTTTAGCCTTATTAGCAACTAAAACAAAACATTGAAAGTTGGAAAGCGTGAGGGCGTAGCAAAGCAAGTACCTATTCACCCCCCCCCCCCCATACTAAAATTAAACATTGTCCTCAATGTTTCGAGTCTAAAAGTGGAGCACCCCCATACTAGAGACGAAGAATCAAATGCTTAGGATCTAGCATGGAAAGGGTGATCAACAATATATCTAAAGCCGTTTATTAAGTATGCTAAAAGATAATTGTTAGAACAATAAAGGATATGTCAATGGATTCGTGAAAAACTTCTTCAAGCAAACGATGGAGGCTCACGTAAACGAACACGAGAGTCTTCAATCGTAGATGATGATGATCTAGGTAACACAATCATAAACAACCACGAGACAACGAGTTGGAAGGGTACAAGTCCCCTTATTAGTGAATAGTAAGCATAAAAGATAAGCATGGGATCTCCCGCACGAGGCACCTCGTTTTTGATTACCGAGTCATGAGCTCGACTCGATCCCCTCAATGCTAATTATCATTGGGGAAAGTGACTTGGTCGAGGACAACCATTGAAGGAATTTCCCCACCAAAGTAGTGCTTAAGCCTATGTTCATTCACCTTGAAGTTAGGACCATCATCTTGAGCTAGCTCGATGGTCCCATAAGGAAACACTTGTGTAATGGTGAACGGACCCGACCAACGAGATTTCAATTTCCCGGAAAATATCTTAAGTCGAGAGTTAAAAAGTAACACTTGATCACCAATGTTAAAAACCCGTTTTTAATCTTTGAATCATGAAACTTTTTAGTCTTTTCTTTAAAAATTAATGAATTTTCATAAGCATTATCTCTTAATTCATCCAATTCATTCAATTGTATTTTCCGGTGATCTCCCGCGGTCTTCAAGTCAAAGTTTGCATGCTTAAGGGCCCAATATGCCTTGTGCTCCAATTCAATGGGCAAATGACAATTCTTCCCATAGACTAACTTATAAGGAGTGCAACCGATAGGTGTCTTATAAGCGGTCCTAAAGGCCCATAAAGCGTCATCGAGTTTGTCGAACCATGAAGCACGGTTTTCTCCAATTGACCTCTCTAAAATCCTCTTCAAAGCTCGGTTCGAAACCTCGACTTGCCCACTCGTTTGCGGGTGATAAACCGTAGAAAGACGATGAGTAACTCCATATTTCTTTATAAACTTTTCGAATTGGTCATTACAAAAATGGGTTCCACGATCGCTTATAATAGCACGAGGGGTTCTGAACCGAGAGAATAGTTGCTTCAAAAACTTCACTACCACACGAGCATCATTAGTAGGCAAAGCCTTAGCTTCCACCCACTTAGAAAGGTAGTCCACCGCGACGAGGATATATTTGTTGCCATGAGATGATGGGAACGGCCCCATAAAGTCTATTCCCGTTATGTCGAAAATCTCACACACTTGAATTATGTTTTGCGGCATTTCATCACGTTGAGACGATTTTCCTTGACGTTGGCACGAATCACACGACTTCACAAGTGCGTGTGCATCACGATAGATAGAAGGCCAAAAGAAGCCGGCATCGAACACTTTCTTAGCCGTGAGGTTAGCACCGTGGTGACCACCCGTGGGTCCCTCGTGACAAGCTCTAAGGATATTAGAAGCTTCGGCACCAAACACACAACGTCGAACGAGTTGATCCGCACAAACTCGAAAGAGATAAGGGTCGTCCCAAAAATAGAACTTGACGTCACGAAATAATTTTCGTTTTTGTTGTGTCGCCATACCCTTGATTATGAAATTGCCCGCATGGTAATTTGCAATGTCGGCAAACCATGTGGTGGTGTCTTTAGAATTCACAACACCGAGAGTCTCAAGAGGAAATGTTTCGGTGATTTCCTTGTTCTCGAAAACATCTTTGTGAGGATCTTCTAGACGAGAGAGATGATCGGCCGCTAGATTCTCGGCTCCTTTTTTGTCAAGTACGGTGACATCAAATTCTTGGAGGAGGAGCATCCAAAGAAGCAATCTCGGCTTAGCATCTTGCTTAGCTAAGAGATACTTGATAGGCGAATGGTCGGTATACACGATGCTTTTAGTTAAGACGAGATAAGGTCGGAATTTCTCAAAAGCATAGACCACGGCAAGGAATTCCTTTTCCGTTGTGGTGTACTTTAATTGAGCCTCGGTCATTGTCTTACTAGCATAGTGGATAGGACGGAAATGCTTGTCATAACGTTGCCCTAAGACGGCCCCTATAGCATAATCACTTGCATCGCACATGATTTCAAAGGGCAATTCCCAATTAGGAGCAACAAGAATGGGAGCTTCGGTAAGTTTCCTTTTGAGAGTTTCGAAAGCTCTAACACAATCCTCATTGAAGTTAAAAGGAGCATCCTTCTCGAGAAGGTGTGTCATATGTCGAGAGATTTTTGAAAAGTCCTTGATGAAACGACGATAAAAGCCCACATGGCCTAGGAAACTCCTAACTCCCTTAACGGTTTTGGGATGAGGTAACTTGGCGATGACGTCTACCTTAGCTTTATCGACCTCAATCCCCGCTTTCGCCACTTTATGTCCTAAGACGATTCCTTGTTTACACATAAAATGACATTTTTCCCAACTAAGCACAAGATTGGTTTCTTCACAACGTTTCAACATTTGCTCGAGATTAGATAAACACGACGTGAACGAATTGCCAAACACCGAAAAGTCATCCATAAACACTTCCATCGACTTCTCAATCATATCGTGAAAAATCGCCATCATACACCGTTGAAAAGTACCCGGTGCATTACAAAGTCCGAAAGGCATCCTACGATAAGCGAACGTTCCATAAGGACACGTAAACGTAGTCTTCTCTTGATCACGAGGGTCGATAGGGATTTGAAAGTAACCGGAAAAACCATCTAAAAAGCAATAGAATTCATTTCCCGCGAGTCGCTCCAACATTTTATCCATGAAGGGCAAAGGAAAGTGGTCTTTACGAGTGGCGTCATTTAACTTTCGGTAGTCAATACACACCCTCCAACCGGTCACAACACGAGTGGGAATTAACTCGTTGTTTTCATTAGGCACAACGGTCATTCCTCCCTTTTTAGGGACACAATGGATTGGGCTCACCCATGGGCTATCGGATATAGGATAAATCATTCCCGCGTCAAGGAGTTTCAACACTTCCTTTTTAATGACATCGTGAATTTTGGGATTCACCCTTCTTTGACTTTGAATTGCGGGTTTGTAGTCCTCCTTCATTAAAATCTTGTGAGTACAAAATTTTGGGTCAATACCCTTAATGTTGGATATTTTCCACGCAATTGCCCCTTTATGAGCTTTAAGAACTTTCAAGAGCTCGGTTTTTTCATCATTAGCAAGACCTCTTGCAATAATAACCGGAAACTTTTCATCACCTTCCAAGAATGCGTATTCAAGGTTAGAAGGAAGATCTTTCAATTCAAGGATAGGTGGTTCCTCGATTGAAGATTTTGGTTCAACACTCATAACTTCCATCGGCGGAAGAAATGGTGGAATAGAAGCATCATCACTAATCAACACCTCATATTCATTGTCGATTTCATTTGAAGTGAGATCGCCTCCTTGGAATGGAGTGAGATTTGGTGTAGAATTAGCAAGAATCGGATCCAAAATAGTGGGATTGCCACTTGACGAGCTATCAGAAACACCTAACACTTCTTGTGAAAACTCATCGCAAACCACATCAACGATGTCAATGTGATTGATGGTAGCGATTGCATAAACATGAGAAGGTTTCGAGTTTTGAGTAGGGTTTATAACAAGCTCCTCTTCGTTGAATCTCAAAGTGATAGTTCTTGCATGAACATCGATAAGCGATCTCGAAGTGTCTAAAAATGAACGACCTAAAATTAGAGGAACTTGAGGATCCGCGGGGATGTCAAATACTATAAAATCAATGGGATAGTAGAACTTCCCCACTTTCACGAAAACATCTTCGGCTACTCCACATGCTAAAATCGTAGAATGATCGGCCATCTCGATAGACATGTTCGAAGGAATAAGAGCCGGAAGAGAAAGCGATTTCCAAATGGAAAATGGCATCAAATTAATGCTCGCACCAAGATCGGCCAAGGCGAGGCATTCTTTCATATCTTGTATGTCACAAGGAATGAGAAACTTTCCGGGGTCACCAACTTTTTCCGGTATGCGGTTAAGATAAACCGAAGAACAATTAGCAAGCTTTGAAAGCTTTTCCTTATCGCTCATCATACTTTTAAAAGTGGAAGCGAAACGAGGCATATACAACAACGCGTCGGCTAAACTCACATCAAAATGCACTTGTTGAAACATTTTTATAAAAAGCTCGATTTGTTGTTTGTTAGGTTCTTGCAATTTCTCTTTGTTTCGTCTCGAAGGGTAGGGTAAAGGTGGTGTGGGTTGGTCATTAGGCAACGGCCTTGGAAACTCAGGTTCTACAATTGGTATTGGTTCAACCGTAGGTGTGGTATGAGCGGTACTTCGTGGGATTGTAATATGCTCCTTTTCGACCATCACCTCGGGTTCTTTCTCGACTTCCTTCTCCGTAGAAGTACTTGGACGAGAGATTGGTTCTTTGAAAGTTTTACCACTTCGTGTAGTAATAACCTTCATTTCTCCCTTCGGGTTTGCAATGGTATCACTAGGAAGACCACCCGAGGAAGAGGGTTTACACATGATTGCTTCAAACATCTTAGCCATTCGGTCCTCAAACTTTGATTGCCTAGCATCCGCTTTTAACAACTCTTGCTTAATCTCATGTTGTCCTAATTCCATCTTTTGTTGGTTTTGTTGAAGACGTTGGACATTTCCTTCCATTTTATTTGCATGAGTTTTAAGTTCATTAGCAAGTTCATTTTTAAGCTCGTTTTTCAACTCGGATCTTAAGCTAATCATCTCACGTTGCATGTTATCAAATTTAGCATCATTTGCTTTAGCATAATCCAAAAATTCTCCTTGAATATTTTTAGTGTGAGCATTTTGAAAACCTTGTGTAGTGTTTTGAAAATCACGGTTTTGGTTTTGATTAGTGACTTGTCCATTCCCATTTTGATAATTCCCCTTGTTGTAGTTACGTGAATTACCTTGGTAATTACCACCATGGTTGTTGTTTCGATAGTTATTAGCATTTTGATTTGGTGGAGCTTGGTTTTGGCGGGAACCTTGACCGTTTTGGTTGTAAGTTCCCGTTGCTACATAAGCACTCGAAGTGTTACCATCCGCGGTAATGCACTCGGAAAGATCATGAGCTCTTCCACAAGACAAACAACTCTTAGCAACCGCTTTAACCGAAGCGGAATTTGAAGCTTCTTGAGCTTTCCAATGGGACATAAGATTAGCAAATCTATCAAAAAACCGATTTTCCTCATTAGCTTCATCATGTAAGGCATTAATGCTACGAGACGATGACGACGATGACGAACCCAAATTGGCAACACTCGGTGTGTTACGAGGGCTATAAACCTTAGATCTATTCTCGATGATTTGTAAAGATTCATTGGTCGTCTTGCACAAAAAATTACCACCCGCGGCGGCATTCAAGTAATCTCGTTCATGATCATTAAGCCCATTATAAAAGGTATCAATTTGATGCAATTCCGAAAAATCATGGTGTGGACATTCATGTAACATTTCTTTAAAGCGTTACCATGCCATTGAAAAACTTTCATTATTTCTTTGCACAAATCGTGAAATCTCATTTTTCAAATGTGTTGTTTTAGATGGTGGAAAAAACTTGTTCACCAACTTAGAAACGAGATCACCCCATGTCAAAATCGAATTTGGCGGTTCTTTCTCAAGCCAAATTTTTGCGGGTCCATCTAACGAGTATGGAAACAATATCATCTTAATGGCGTCATGTGGAACATCCTTAAACTTGCTAGTAGTGGTGAGACGATTAAAATTCCTAATGTGATAGTTCGGGTTGTCTTTCTCATGACCTCTAAACTTATTTGCTTGCAACATTGACATTAAACCTGTCTTAATCTCAAAATTCTCCGCAAGGATGGCGGGAATCACAATGGCCTCTCCAAAACCCTCGGTGGGTGCTTGAAGCAACTCCATCATAGTACGATTAGCCATGACGACTTCTTGTTCTACAATAGGTTCAACAATTGGAGGTTGTTCTTCAATCAACGTCTCTTGATTGGCTTGCTTTTGAAGACGTTTACGAGCTCGTTTTGCTTGATTACGAGTGATCATAAACTTCACGAAGAATGGGAGGTGAGCAAAGAAGATTCTTTTTGGGTGTTTTGTGAATTTTCAATTTTTTTGTGTTTTTGATTGTATTTAATTTTTTTTTGGATTTTGGTGTATCTTCGTAGACAACAATCTACAAAATCTCTCCTCGAATCAAACTCTTGATTAAAGAAGCCTCAAAGGAATGAAAACGATCACGTGGAGTGAACGCCTTCGAATGACTTTAGAACTTTGGTGAAAACCAAATTATTCAAGAGGTTTTAATCCCAAAGAAACCAAGCAAATATATTATACGTAATAATACTTTGGGCGGCAAAACCCTCGATTAGCCTTCAATCTTAAAATACTTCACAAGCAAGCGGGGAAACGAGGCGGCGCGAAGCACTTAAGAGCCTTTTTCCTTAGGGTATATTTTATAATACCCGCCTTATACCCACCTTATAGTTTGTATTTTTCAAAATCGAGCTTCACGAAAGTATTTATCTATTTTTTCCTTTTTCTTTTTGTTTGAAATTCGAATACAATAATTAGGAGATCAAATCCCAATTAAGGTTTTGTTTTCACACTTTTGGAGATATTGTTTATTTGTTGTGATACTTAATACAATATAGTAATAATATTTTTACAAGAAAACTGATAATACGTATTAGTAGAGTTCTACTAATACAAATACTATTTGGTTAATATTAAAAACAACAATTCAAATTAATCACGACACACCTCCCTGGCAGCGGCGCCAAAATTGATTGTGGTATATTACACCTCTTCTTTAGGAAAACAAAAGAGAGTAAATGAGCGGTAAGTATCAAGTGTACGTTTAGGAAAACGTAAACACTAATGACCCTTATGGTGTGAAAGTTCGTTTCCCAAGGAGGTATATGTGTGTGAAAAACTTGTTAAATGTTTGTGATTAACAATTGGTTTAGAAGGGGATGAGAAAAGAAGATGACGAAGACGTGAAATTAATACTACGACGACAAAACGTAAAACCGTAAAAACTACAAAAATAAAAATTAATTCTAAAAATTACCAAAAATTCACCAAAAATCAAAATAAATAAACTAAGAGTTTACCAATGATCAAAACTTTTTCAAACCTTTTAAATAATTAAATATTCAATTGTTAAATGCTAATTAAAGCCCTAAAAATCAAATAAATTATCAAAAAGCCCAAATAAAGATTTTTCAATTGGTAAACCTCTAAAATGACCTAAAAATAATAAAAACTATTTTTAGAAAATTTTAAACTAATAAAAACTATTTAAAATGATTTAAAAACTATTAAAACTTAAAATAATTATAAAAATTAATCTAAAAGTGATAAAATTATTCTTAAAGTTGCTAAATTCCTATTTTAATGTATTTAAGCTAAGAAAAATGTAAAAAGTTGGAAAATGTGAAATTTGAAAAATAATAATAAAATAATATTAAAATAATATTAAAAATCCAAAAATTATAAAAAATTCTAAAAACTTGCAAACTAGTTTATTTTAACCTAAATAAACAGTAAATCAAAGTGAAATGACCAGAATACCCCTATTGGGCCCTCAAATGGGCCAAAACCAAAAACAGTCAACCCTAATGGGTTTTTAGCCCAAAAAGTCAAACTTGGCCCAATTGACTTGGAAAAGCCCTATCTGACTCAAAATTTAATTCTAAGCACAAAACTCTAAAGTCCCAAAAGCTGAATGTGAGCTTATCATAGCTTAATAAGCAAACAGCTTATCCTTATTGGGCTTTTTAGCCCATTAAGCAATAAGCTAATGCCATAAGCTCTAATTTGACACACAATCTTCTTTTGGGATGCTTATAAGATCTGTAAAAAGAAATTTTGAAAAAGCACACTCAATAAGCCAGAAATAAGCAAAGTATTATTTCACTAAAAGACAAAATAGTCGTTTTTGAGAAATAAGGCACCTCAGGACTTGATTCAATCAACAAAATTCCAATAAGCAAAACCAGTAAGCCAGAATAAGCCAATAAGCACTTATGAAAAAGTCAATTAAGTTGGTTTTCTAGTCAAACCCTAAAGTCAACCCACCAAATGCTCCAGTATGAACAAATGGGTCAAATAATGAGCACCTATTACAAAATCCAAGTTGTTGCTGGTTAAAATAAGCTATTATAGCTTATTGATAAGCTGAAACCAATTTAACACTAGCAGTAGTAACTAGCAGGGGAAAGGAGTTCCCACTGCTTTGACTATTTGACCATGCTTTTTAGAGAGATTTAGTTGGATTCAATTGGAAACAAGGGCACCCTTGTGATCAGTGAATCACAAGGAGTCAATAGCAACAAGAAAATCCAAATTTGGTTCACACAATAAGCCACAAATGATCAAACAGTCACCAGATCATACACAGATATGGAAATAAGCAGTTATGCACTTAATAAGCAGTTTTAGCATGAATAAGCCAACCAAACTTAACAGGATGCATACACAAGCTATATAAACTATGAATAAGCACAAACAAACTTAAATCAAACACTGAATCAAAGTAAACAACAAGATCAAAGCATATAAAGTTACTGATGAACAAGGTGCATATGCAGAAACTATTTTGCTGATCTATTTGACACTGGATCCAAATTCAAGCCTTAAATCCTTCTTCCCTGGTGTAGTTAACCTAGATTTAACACTTGTTAACCCTAGTCTATGATTAGATCTAGGTGTCCCCTAAATTTCAGTCAATTTCACCAAGTAAACAAGATTTTATACCCAATCTATGAATCTATGTGTTTCAAACCACAAAATGAGCAGCAAAGCAACCAAGTATATCAGATACACAAGTACTAGTCAATAGAAACAACAAACAACCACTCAAAACACCACAAATCCAATCTATGCAGTTAACCCAAACACCCCTTAAAAACCTGTTTTCACAACTTTTCAAAGGATCATGCAGATTCAAACCACAAAGCAAACCTCAAACACTTAAATATCATCAAACATCAACACATGAACAATAATCAACCACCAAATCACAGATTCAAGCACAAACAAGCCAATATCACAAAATTCAGAAAAAAAGAGAGAAAATGAAAAGGGAAGAAGATGCAAACCTCCAAGACCTACATCCAGGCCCTGGATTGTTTGAGCTGAGGTACTAGCAGAACAAGTACCAGCTTCCAAGTTGCTAAGAAGAACAAACCACAAAAGTGAGATCAAATAAACCAAACTTTCTAATTTTTGAAGCACAAGCCTTATCACTTAAAACCTTGCCTCAAAAACCTTCAATCATGTATATGGAACTCAGAATAAGGCTATTCTAACACCAACTTTTAACAAAATATAAAAGAGATTTTTCAAAATTCAGAAAATCAAATTTTATTAATTAAAAAGGAATTACAAAGATTTAATAGCCTAAAACTGGAACAATGGGACTCTCACATGTTGAGGTCTCCTTTTATAGGCAAATGCCAAGCTTACACTATTCATAAACCCTAGAAGTGAAATTCCCTAAATGTCCTTGAGTCTTCTAGACGTTTTGATGGAATGTGCTGTCCAAATTGATCTTGGCTGTTCATTTTAGCTTTGGAATGAAGCAAGGATCCTTGGCTGTTGATTTAAACACGTCAGATAACTTGGAGGGTAAGGTATGATGTGATAGGTGGACGGGTGAATGGGTGGGACCCCTTTGGTGAGTAGAGATGAGGGTTTTTGGTGTGGGATAGGTTTCTGCACATGTAAATCACACAAGTGCCAGGGTAATTTGTTTTTACCCTTTGTTTTAAGTGAAGTGGTAACTGGGTTCTTGGGGTGAATAGTAAACCTTTTGATCCGAAATTAGGGGAAGTGAAAGTTGTTTGGCGCATTTTTGGGTTTGAATGTTTCCAGTTAACAACTTTGGCCCTTGTGTTTTGTGAAAACTTGTAAAACGTGTTATTCAGCCAACACAATCCATTTCCTTTGTAAATAACTTTCAGCCTTTGGCAATTTAGGCACAAAACTTTCCAACAAGGTTTAAAAGGGTTGTTTTTGCCATTTTTGGATAATTGAAGGACTGATCTTGGACATTGTTGATCTTCAAAGGTCTTCAATGCAACTTTAACTCCATGAGGGACCATAATTGGCAATTTAGAATTGTTGAGGGACTAAACTTGCCATTTCTTCAAAGTTGAAGGACCATTTATGTAATTTTGACAAACTTAAAGGACTAAACTTGTAATTATCAATATACAAGGGTTTTAAGTGTCATTTCTTCATTCATTGAGGATCAATCTTGCATGTCTTCAAGTCTTCAAGGGTATTTGTTGAATATTTCATGAATTAGGGCCCGGTTCTTTGTACGGCTTCGTTTCTCGTGTTCGTTTTCCCTTGTTTCTTGTGATCTTTTGTCTTTGTCACGATATCCATACCTAAAATACACAAGTAAACAAACACAAGCATATATATATGGTATTTTATGACATTTTTATGTATTAAAAGCCCGAAAAGAACGATGAGATCATGTATAAATGCCATCTCATCACTTACTTGCATTTTTCGGTCTTGCTTTGTTTTGATTACGACAATATATAAAAACAAGCATTTATGAAAACAACGAAAAACGAATTCTAGAGTTCAAGTATTTTTCACTTCAACTGTTATCACTTAAGGTATGAACAACCAAGTTTTCATCCTAATTAAGTGATCAAGGATTTAAGTTTTCTTAAAATTCACCTTTTATTAAATGTGACAAAGTTTTTTATTAAACTTTATTTTTAAGAAAATGTTTTATTAAATTAGACATTTGAAAATGGCATATTCCATATGGTTTAGGAATATCCCTTAGGGATAAATATTCTACCAGATGTGACTACCCTACCAAAAGACAAAAGGACGTGGAGTCTACTCCCACGGTTCCTTAAATGCCTATGCGGCTCCTTATCAATAAGGAACCACAGGCACCTTTAAGGAACCGCATCCAGAAATAGCCGTTGGGCTTTTTCTTATAAATAGTGGACCATTTTCAGATTTTCTCCTCACCTCTTTTGCACATATAATTTAAGATTCAATCATACTTCTTAAATCATTCAAATCCTTGATTATTTGGTTGATTAATACTTGTTTAGAAGTGAATCTTTCTCCTCCCATCTCTTCCTCTCAAGTGCAAAGAGAAGATCAAATCCTTGAAGTGTTGTGTCTACCTCAAAGATCCATTGAAGATCAAACTTTTATTTATCATTCTTGTGTCATTGTTTTAAAGATCCAAATAGGTGTGTCTATTTGGAAGTTATGTATGTAGTGTGGTTAATACTTAGTCCTTAAAGTATATTGGTGTAGATTGGTCTTAGCTAAGATTAGGGCTCGACTTTTAGCTTAGAGTCAGAAATTGGTTAATCGACGTGTACGATTTCTCCACCTTAAGGAGCTTGTTGATTATTGAACTCTCGATTAAGGAGTACTCGAGGAGTGGAGTAGGAACGAGTAGTGAGCTTCGTTTCCGAACGACTATAAATCTTTGGTGTTTGGTTTGATCTTTCTTTTCCTTATCTCTTTACACTCATTATTCTTTACTTACATATAGTTGTGATTATTAGTTCAGTTGCACTATCCCTTGTCCATATTGTGTATAAGAAAATTTCACATATTTTCTCAAGTCTAAGTTTTTGAAAAGAATTTTTGAAAACCATATTTAACAATTAAATTTAAGAAGCGATTCAACCCCCCCCCCTTCTAGTTTCTACAACATGCATTACATTTTTAAAGGACGCAAACATAACTTGAGTACATTATGATTACATTTTGCCTATTGTTTGACGCACCATGACCCGTGGATTCTAAACTGTTAATTGTGGGATAGCACGAGTGTTATAAATAGATCTATTTGGGACTGACAATCCTCGTTTGGGTGAGTAGCGCTCATTGTGCCTAGGCCAAGACAATAAACGTATACCATGTTAGATATTTTAGGGCGTACACTAGGTGGTCCCCATTTGTTGTGGACACCTACGATCGTCTAGCTTCAGTTTACATGCAATAGGGAAATGTAATTGATTTATAGTATTTGCTTTGTGCATTACTATGTGAAATATTTTGCGGTCCTGAACTTGATTTTACTAAACCTATGAATTCACCAACTTTATGTTGACCGTTTTAAGCATGTTTTTCTCAGGTAACTAAGCAGGATTTTGTGTGCATGGACTGAGCATCATTTAGGAGCATAATAATTATTGGGGAATTTATTATTCACTGGGATGACTGTAACAAACTAATATTCACCATTTTAACTATTTTTACTTAGACAATAATTGTAACCTTTTATTTAAAAATCATATAATTATGATCTATGCTTTATATGTCATTTGTTATGTGATCCACTACGTGACACCCAAGTTCATTCCGCTGCATGTCTATTTTGGGGGTGTCACATAAACATATCTTTTTAATTTTATGATCCTAAAAAGAGAGGACGCTAGCTTGTTTGTTGTGATGCAGGTCATGTTTCTTAACTTAAACTACAAATAAATTTTGATAGGTGTGTAAACACCCATCCTTTTTACCACTTAACTACAATAATAACCGAGCCAAAACGTGTATTATATGTCATAAATGTCGGAATTATGCGTGGTTTGTGTTTTTGTTGTGATTTAGGACGAAAATATGAAAAGGGGAGAAAACACGGGCATTCACGGGCTTTTATCGAAGAAAAAGACAAAAGACGAAGTCAAGAAATCAAGAGTGCAAAAAGAACGAAAGTCCAAGACCAATTCTGAAGATTTATCGAAGAAAAAGTCAAAAGACGGAAGTTTACTAAAAGCCGAAGAACTCAAGTCTAATTTATTGAAGAAATTACAAGACGAGAGTAGAAATCCCGAGACAAAGTCGTTAAAGTCAAAGAATTAAGAAGATTAAGGACTTAATGACAATTAAAGAAAGAAGAAAGAAGGGAGGAAGCTTCCTCTAAGCACCTCCCTAATCCTCCTATAAATAGGCCTTAGTTCATTTCATTTCATTTTGTTGGCTAAGTGTGACAATTAGCTCTTCCATTTTAATTACTTGTTCTTTAATTACATGTCATTTAATTAATTGTCTTGCACCTTAAATACCTTTAATTTCAAGTAAGTTTCATTTTAATTATTATTAATCTTTACTTTAATTGTTCATCTCCTATCTACCTTTCTTGTTTGATCTTAATTTTTATGCTTTATTGTTTATGTTCATGTTCTTGAGTTTTTATTGATTTAATTAAGTGGATTTTGATTATTTTGATTTTTATTGTTAGTTTTATTGATTTGGTTTGTTTGTTTGTGATTAGTAGATGTTTATTGATTAGTCTTGTTTAATCTTTTGGTTTGATTTGATTAGTTTTGGTTAGATTCGTTCTCTTTGTTGTTTCCTTGTTCTTCGCGATTGTTTTTCCAGGTACGGTTGATTTCCAGTTTATTCCGAATCAAGGAATTTGTTTAGTTTATTCCGGATCAATTGTTATTCCGAACGAAGGTTGTTTGTTGGATATTCCGAATAAAGGGCTTGTTCTGAATAAGTGACATATTCCGGATCAGTTTGATATTCCGGATCAGCAACATATTTCGAGTGAAGAAAACATTCCGAACGAAGGAGTTTCTAGCTAATATTCCGAATCAAGTGTCTTCATTCGGAATATCATATATTCTAAACCAAGCTGGTGTTCCGAACCAAGGGTCTTCATCCGGAATATCACATATTCCAGATCAAGGTAGTTTATTCGGAATAATCAGTATTCCGAATCAAGGTTGTGGTTGTTCATTCGGAACATCTAATATTCCGGATCAAGGGGTATTCATTCGGAACATTCCGAACGAAGGGTTTTAAGATTTATTCCGAATAAGCAGACACATTCCGAGTGAAGGATTTATTATTCCGGATGAGCCAATTGTTTCGAATGAGTGTTTTATTATTCCGAACGAAGAAGAATTATTCCGGGTGAAGGTGACATTCCGAACGAGTAATTATTCCAAGTGAGGTATTTTTAGTTTATTTTAAGTTTTAGTTTATTTTAATTTTTAAGCTTTACTTTTCCCGCCTTTTTACTTAGTCGCACTTTAAGTTTACTTGCCTTAGATTTATTTTAAGCCTTTCCTTATTTTATGTTTTAGTTGCGTTTTAAGTTTACCTTTAGGATAGTTTTAAGTTTGCGTTATTTACTTTAAGTGCTTTTTATTTCTCGTCACGTTTTTAATTTCTTGTCATTTATTTTAAATTAGATTTAGATTTATTTTACCGTCATTTACTTAATAGTTTTTGCACCTTTAATTTTACTACAACGACACAAATATTTGCATCCACCAAAAGACAGTTGAGTCGCATAGTTAACCAGTTATCAATTCGATTAGACATACGACAAAGAACAATTTTCCTAACTAAAACCTAGTTATCAAATGGCGCCGCTGCCGGCTCTTTTCGTAATGATTAACGGTTTTCTGTGAGAGACGCGTTGCTTTTTGGGATCCGTTCATTCGTGAGCATTATTTTTCTTGCTTAAAAATTTCAAAAAACCCATAAAATTTCAAAATTGTTAAAAATCCAGAAAAATAAAAAAATTTCAAAATCCAAAAAAGATTTTATTTTTATCTTTATAGTGTATATATATTCTCTTTGTGTTTGGTATCTTTTCTTTTGCCTTTGCAGGTGTATGCGTACTAGATCTTCTACTTATCAAGAGCCCGAGACTCGTGAAGATTTAGCTATGGCAGGTGTGAACAACAACAATAATCCACTGCACCTCAACAATAACAACAACAATGTTCTTCCATAGCCCGATCTTCGGACAATGGAGGAGATTTGTCAACCTACCATGTTTGGACGAGGAGGACCGATTGCGCCGATGCAAATCACGGCTCCAGAGTTTTCGTTGAAGCATCACATGATCCAGCAGGTGCAAACTAATCCATTCCACGGAATGCCTGATGATGATTCAACAAACACCTCGACAAATTCATTACTATCACTCAAAGCATGAAGTTTCCCGGTGCCACAATGGATGTTCTTCGCCTTCAACTCTTCCCACATACTTTATCACACCACGCCGAGAAATGGTTTGATCGTCTCTCGAAGAATTCCATTCATACTTGGGATGACATGACTCAACGCTTTTTGTCGCGCTACTTTCCACCATCCATGGTTACGAGCCTTCTAAATCAAATCAGCGGTTTCATGCAAGAACCCGATGAATCTCTCTTTGATGCTTGGGAAAGATATAATGTTTTGATCGATCGTTGTCCAAACCACAACATGCTCCCTGTGACCTTAATTGATACTTTCTACAAAGTTTTGACTTTTCGTGATCGTGATACGATTAATGCAGCCGCCGGTGGCACATTTATGAAAAGAAGACCCGAGGAGTGTAGAGAGCTTATCGTGAACATGACTACTCATCACAAAAACTGGGATTCCTCCGCTTCTTTAAGGAAAAACCCGAGATTCAATGTTTCTCCTACTTCAGCAAACCCTGACATGACCGAATTCACCCGCATGATGGCCGAAATGAACAAAAATATCTTGCTCATCGCTTCAAACCAACAACAAGTTAAAGTGATAGCCAATCCTTGTGAGACATGCGGCGGTCCACACTCATACACTGGTTGTCCTTCTACTCAAGGCAATCCGGAAAATGTATATGCGGCTTATGGTAATTATTCACCGGAAAATTACCAAGCCCGACCTCAAGGAGATCAAAATTTGCTAAGTTACCGGTCCAACAACTATCTTTCACCCGGATTTTCTCCTCAAAACCAAAACCCCAACAACAACTACAATAGAAGCAACCAAATCCCACCTAGAGCTTCTAATCCTTATCACCCACCCGCTCAACAAGCCCCACCCATCAATCAAGTTGTTGAAGCTTTAATGAGAACCCAAGGAGAGCAAATCAAGAATCTGCAAAGCCAAGTTATCAATTTGAAAGGGGATATTACTAAGCAAGGGAATGACATTAGATCCGAGCTTCGAAATGATATTCAATCCTCCTTCAGCAATCAAACGAATGATTTGAAGAATATGCTGGCTAGTTTCTTACCAACCACTCAACCATCTACTTTGAGTTCTCTACCTTCAAACACCGTCACCAACCCGCGAGCGAATGTGAGTGATATTACTACCCGTAGTGGAGTTACTTTAGTAGGACCATCTATCCCACCCCCAGTTACACCATCTACACCTCCTCCACCACCATTTATCCCTACTACTCCTGCACCTAGTCTTAGTACACCATTACCGTCTCCGCCTCGTCGTGAAGAAATACCCAAGACGAATCCTCCACCAACCCCACCTTCCACCTTTAAACCTTCAACATCTCAACCTTCACCTTCTACACCTACACCTTCAACCTATAAACCCAAAATTCCTTATCCATCTCGCTTAGACAAGGCCAAACTGCACAACAAGGATGACATTCAAGTGTCAAACTATTTGAAGAAAGTTTCGGAAATGACCATCACTTTTAGCCTTGTTGAAGCTCTAGCACAAATGCCTAAATTTGTTAAGATGTTTGAGGAATTTCTTAATAAGAAGGAGAAGATGTCCGAGTTTGTTAATACTCGATTGAATGAAAATTGTTCTGCCGTCTTTCTTAAAGAAATTCCGGAGAAACTTGTAAATCCCGGTCATTTTGTTCTACCTTGTACTTTTAACCAAACCGACAAATTTACTGCCTTAGCCGATCTCGGGGCCAGTATTAATTTGATGCCTTTAAGTGTTTAGAAAAATTTATCATTGCCCTACCTCACACCCACCAACCGTGGTTTTGAGGTTCGTCACTTGGTCTTACTTTTAGGTTATTTTATGTGTGACTACTTGATTTTTGTGCTTACGTGTTTATTTTGTGTGAACGAGGTTGGTGTGATTATCGTTTATGAGTATAGAGTACTCATAAGTAAATCGAGAAACGGTTAATTCATGTTCATGAGATCACAATTAGTGACTATGAAATGAAATGGTGATATTTTGGTGGTTACGTATACGTATAAGTATTATAGTAATAGTGTATTTTTTTAGGATTTACGGTTTAGCATTTAGAGGTCTCGGATAAGGTAATTAGTCAAATGAATATTTTTCGGGATGGTTTTAGGTCATTTAGGACTTAATTATAAAGTTTATTTCAAAATTTGAGATTTTTTATAAAAGTGTATATTTTACGTCTTTTACGGTAAAACGCGTAAATTTGACTAGTTTTACGGTTTTGAGGTTTTGGGAGTTTTAGGAGCTGAAATAAATTAAGGTAAATTAAGGTAATATTAATAAGATATTAATTAACAATAAAAAGAAAAAAAAATAAAGAAAAAAACGAAATTAGGGGTGTTTGGGTCGGTTTAGAAGAGAAAAAAAAGGAAAAAAAGGAAAAAAAGGAATGTGGGCTTTGGGTTGGACTAGGATTCACCCATACCCTATATAATGTATATACTAAACCAAATTCATTATTTTTCTACTAGAGATGAAGGAAATTCGTGAGTCTTATAAAAAATTAGGGTTCTTCATAAAATTTGGGGGTTTTCATAAATCCAAGGTAAATCTTCAAATCCCTTTTTAATTAAATTATTTTTATGTTTTCTTTAATAATCTTATGATGGATTTAGGTTAGGGTTTAATATAAAAACAGTAAATTAATGTTGTATTAATCATAATATGATGATTACATAAATTAGGGCTTGTAATTAGAGCTTATTAATGAGGTAAATATGTGAGAATGGGTCAGATGTCCATCATAGGTTAATGAGCCATCTTAGTGATTGGTTCGTTTATTGATTTCGTGTTTTTGGTTTGTTAGCTTGTTGCTAGTGCAAGGACGTGTGAAGGAGCTATCAGGTGAGTGTTCATAGTCCCATGTTTATTTTTGTTTTTGACTTCCAGATGGGATGG
Organism: Glebionis coronaria; assembly: GCA_025667525.1. NCBI lineage: Eukaryota > Viridiplantae > Streptophyta > Magnoliopsida > Asterales > Asteraceae > Glebionis > Glebionis coronaria. The sequence continues at coordinate 522,864,579 of CM046874.1, read as the reverse complement.
AAGAGACACTGTGTTGAGTTGTTTCTAAATTGTTGATGTGAATGTTTTATGGTTGTGATGGACTTGTGTGTACACTTATGTGATTAACTGCTATGCGATTTTTGATATGTTATTGTGGTTTGACAAGGTAGTGGCCTTGTGGTTTGACAAGGTAGTGGCCTTGTGGTTTGACAAGGTAGTGGCCTTGTGGTTTGACAAGGTAGTGGCCTTGTGGTTTGCCAGGTAGTGGCCTTGGGATAGGTACATAGTGTGATCATCTATGGTACCATGATGTTGTTTGGCAAGGTAGGAGCCTTGGATTGGTTTGGTATGATTGGTCTTGATTGATAGTTGTTAATACATAATTGTAACACATTGTCCATATGTTCTTTTGTTGATGATTGTTATTCACAGCTTGTAACTGATTTAGCGTTGGAGTCTAAACCTATGACTCTCACCAACTTTATGTTGACGTGTTTTAGTGTCTCTTTCAGGTGAGAATGTAGTTAAGCTTGAGGATAGAAGTGGCTAGACTTGGATGCCTTAGGATTGCATATAGAAGGGGATCCCCGTTCCTTCTTAGTTTACCTATATGTTTGTTTGGTTTATGTTTATTGTTTGTCTTGGGTAAGTGGTAGGACTGCTACCTACTTACCTAGACTCCTGCATTGTTGAGATATTGTCATGACATTTGTGTCGCCATTTATGACATTATATTTGCATTTTAGTTTTCTCTATAGAGACACCGTTTGTTGTGATGATATCCATACGTCGCACCCCATATTCCGCCATGGTGGGGTGTGACAGAATGGTATCAGAGACAATGGTTATAGAGAATTAGGTTGCCTAGTCACGTAGCCTAGTCTATAGCTTAAGGGTCCCTACATATAGGCGTCATAGGATTATGTGTGCATTTTATTATAATTGATGTGTTTGAATGTTATTTATTGTGATGTTTTGACTGGTATGAATTGAACCTTAGTAAGTTCATACTTAGCCACATGTTACTTTCTTTTCGAGTTGTGAGTAGTGCGGGTTTAACCATAATCGCCCACGCTAGTCATTGTCGTATTTTACTTATAATGTACATTATAGTACATAATTTGGTACATAGTAGTTTCTATCTTTTGTTGGGTTATTTTATGTACCTGAGGGGTATTATTTTCTTTTGATGTTTAAGTCATGTTCCCTAAGAATCATGTGGTGGTTCGAGTTATTAGGAGTAGGTGAATATGAAGGACCTTATGCTATTTCCACTCTTATGGGCGACATGACTTATAACTGATTATGTTTTCGTTTTGGATTTAGTCTAGGCCGTTTTAGCTAGACTATGGATTTCTGTATTCCAAGAGTTTTATTATGTTATTTTATAGATGGAGTTTTGGACCTTATTGGTTATGTGGTTATGAGCTTATGTGAGTAGATAGATTTATGTGTTATATGTTGTATTGATTCTTATAAGTGTCATCATAGGAGGGAGTGCATTGGGGAAAGGGTAATTGTATAAGTATGGTGGCCAACATAGTTATACAAGTACCACAACTTCAATGGGTTCTCAAGTATGATTGCATGAAAGAGGATTAGTACATGCTTGTATATGGTGAGATGTAGATATTGGGTATACGTATAATATATGGGTTTATGTAACGGCTGCCTACGATATGGCTATTTTTATTAGTGTGTTATATGTTTTGGGTTATATTTGTGTTGTGTGATTTTGGGGTCACACGATATGGTTTGGTTTTGGAGGTGGGTTTTATGCTTTGTTGTGGCACGGTGAGATGGTGATTACTCGTGTGGAAAAACGAGTGTATGACGTGATTGGTTGATCCGACATGTATGGTAACGAGTATGTTTTGGGTGATTCAATAGGTATATATATGCGGATGTATATATACTACTATGTGTTAAGTTATGGTATATGGTCGTTCACTAGTTATTATAACTTGAACGTACCTTGTGTTTGTTCGTGTTTTATGGTGCTGGAGTTGATGGAGTTTCAACAACGTTTCGAATTTTTTGAACTGTGTCTTGTAGCGTATTCTTTGAGTTCATATTTCACGTGTACGTTTTAAAATGTTGTTCTGGGTTTTAAGTCTGTTGAAATAAATGGAGATTTCTTTTGGGATAATGAAATCTTTTGGGTTGAGTCTTACATTTCTTTTGGTTGGTATATGGAAAAAGGGGGGACTTGGAAATCTACTATAGAGTTAGATAGTTGGTTATATTCGGTAAAATAAGGGTAAGGTGTTGGAGTCATGTTTGAAACAAGATGTAACATAAGTTTTTATTTATCAACACTTATTTATTTCAAATTCTAAAAGACTTTCTTTAAAATAAAGCGAAGTAAAATTTCTTTCTACTTACATAGTTTATATAATTGGATTTAACCGATTCATGTCATTTATAGTTATTAATACAAGGTTAAAAGGAGTTTATGAATATTTCACATACAATTATATCTTTCATTGAAAAGGATTGCGTTGATCACTAAGTCTATTCTTTAGTTTTTAAAACAACTAGCATAAAATTGTTTTGGTCATAACTTGTTCGTTTTTAAAGCTTTTTGGGTGATTCAAAAGCCTAAAATTATGTACTCGGAACGTACTTTTCAAATATTCAGAATGTATAGTCATGGGAGGTCAGTGGACTGGTCGGAATTGTTGTACAAGTGTCGGGTTCAAGGTTGAGTTTGAATAGTAGTTTTATTTTTATGATTTGGGATGCACGGGATACCTAGTCTTTGAGTTGAGTTTTGAGAACGTCTAGAAGGTTGTTTGTAGATGGTTTGAGTCACATAGATGTGGGGAGGTAAAAAAAAAATTTAAAAGAAATATATATATATATATATATATATATATATATATATATATATATATATATATATATATATATATATAGATATATATATATATATATATATATATATATATATATATATATATATATATATATATATATATATATATATATATATATATATATATATATATATATATATATATATATATATATATATATATATATATATATATATATATATATATATATATATATATTCTTTTGGAAAGTCGATCTTTTGTATGGTTTAAATAATATGTCGCGGGTCGTAATATATTTTGGTTGCCATTGGGTGTTTCTTGGATTATTTTTCGTTGACATGGGTCATTTGGAATTGATACATGTTTTGGGTTTGAGTTTTCTTTGGAGTCTCGTGGTTTTTGATTTGTTTTAATTGGTGCACGTGAAATGTCGTTAGTTATCCGTGGGTTTAATTCGTCGATCGTATCTGGTGTATTCAGGATGTAGTTTTGGTTTTGTATGGTTTAGGAGCGTTGAGGTAGAACCATGAATAGAGCAAGTAGGAGAAGTGAGAGGAGTTGTAGTTAGTGTCTTCCAAGGCAAATCGTTGATGGAGTGAATTAAGAACAAGAGCTGTTAGAAATTGCAAGGAATTTATTTGTATTGCCGCTAAGAGAGGGTGTGAGGAGGACATAATTGAAATTGCTATGGATGTTGTATGAACGCTTTGGGTTTACGGTTATGCATTTGGCTTCGCCAAAGCACTAGCGGTTTCATGGAGTCAATGAACCGAGTGTGCATGAACGTATATAAACGAGTTGTCATCGGGAGCATCGACGACATCTTGATCTACTCAAATCATAGAAGGAGGATGAGGCGAATTATGTGTTGGTTTTGGAGTTGTTAGTAAAGGGAATGAAACGTGAGATTTTCAAGTGTGAGTTTTAGGATTTGGTTGGCCAGGACTAGTAGTCAGAGATGATGGCATATCGTGGAACCAGCAAGGGGCGAAGTGAAGAAGGACGAGGAAGCATTTTGGAGGCTGAAGAGGTGGATTGGATGATGAGCAGATCTTGGCATTATCGGAAGGACTGGATGAATTCGTGAAGCATGACGATACGTGGAGCAGGGATTTGGACGCGTACGAGGACGACAAAGAAAGGCGATCGCTTATACGTTGCAGGAACTGAAGATTTGGAAGAACTGGATAGACTTAGTTAGTGGAGCTGGACTGTTATATCTGCCTAGAATGCTAGAGGCATTTGGTGTACGAGACGTGGAGAATGATCTATACGGATCATGAACGTATCCAACACATATTCAATCATCTTGATTGAACATTTGGCAAAGGTGATGGGTGGAGTTAATTGATGAAAGAAAATTGCAAGGCCAAGTACCATCTGGGAAAGGCAAGCATGGTCGATGAGACATGGAATAAGAAGGATGAGGTGAAGCTGAGACGAACTTGAACTATAGGGATGATGTATTAGAGTTGTTTGGATGAAGGATGTGGGTTGCACGAGTTGAGTTGTCTAAAGCAGTGAACGCGTTAACATTTATGTTGCGTGGCTTGGACAATCGTAAGGAGGAAAGGGACGTAGACTATACTTCCTACATGGATATGAGTAGTTTAGAAAGGGCGATGTAAGGACGAATTTGGTGGAAGGGATACATAATGCGGTGGGGGATTAAGTACGATGAGAGTTGGGTGATAGTCGATAGACTGACTAATTCATCACCTATTTCAAGAGGAATGAGAAGTCACGTAGTTGGGAAGTTGGAAGAATTAATGAATATGTGAAAGACCGTCATAGGTCACTTTGTAAGGAAATTGGAATTTAAAGTAGTTTGGGATACGGACTGAAGGGAGTTGATGAACGTAATTGGACATGGGTGATTGACTTAGAGGTAGTTCGGAAACTCGTTAGCGATGGCTGAGTTTTCATATAATGATAGTTATCGTACTAGAAGTCGATAAATGCCATTTGAGGCACGATATGAAAGGATAGGGTGAGTTGTCCTCATTGTGGACTAGAATTGGTAAAAGAGGCTACTAATGTGGTAATGGTGTTTGTGGACAGAATGAGAGCAACAAGGGATGCTATGTAGAAAAGGAGGAAACCACTAGATTTAGTGACAAAGTTATGTATGGAGTTTCACCCATAGTAACGGGTGGTATGATTTGGAAAGATGTAAGTGTTGATGTAGAGTTTTGTAGGTCCATTTATGATCTTTGGGAAGATCAGACCATTAGCTTATGAGCATAGAATTACCTGGGGGAAATGAGTTGTATACATGATACATTTCATGTATTGGGGTTGGTAAATGTTGTTTGAGGATGCATATTTGCATGTCCGGTTATTCGGGTTTTCTGCTAATAAGAGTCTTTGTTTTATCGAAGAGTCATTTGCGAGATTTATTGACTGTGAGGTCAAGAGTTTGGCAATGGGTTTAATTATTTTTTGTTTGTACATGTGGTATCTTGAAACTTGAACTGAAGTTCACGTGGAAATGAGAGGAATTCATTTAGAACAAGTATCCTCGTGTGATTTGTTGTCTGTGTGTTGATCCTAAGGAGTAAATCTCGGGACGAGATTTCTATTAGGAGGGAGTGATGTGACAACCGTGGTTTTGAGGTTCGTCACTTGGTCTTACTTTTAGGTTATTTTATGTGTGACTACTTGATTTTTGTGCTTACGTGTTTATTTTGTGTGAACGAGGTTGGTGTGATTATCGTTTATGAGTATAGAGTACTCATAAGTAAATCGAGAAACGGTTAATTCATGTTCATGAGATCACAATTAGTGACTATGAAATGAAATGGTGATATTTTGGTGGTTACGTATACGTATAAGTATTATAGTAATAGTGTATTTTTTTAGGATTTACGGTTTAGCATTTAGAGGTCTCGGATAAGGTAATTAGTCAAATGAATATTTTTCGGGATGGTTTTAGGTCATTTAGGACTTAATTATAAAGTTTATTTCAAAATTTGAGATTTTTTATAAAAGTGTATATTTTACGTCTTTTACGGTAAAACGCGTAAATTTGACTAGTTTTACGGTTTTGAGGTTTTGGGAGTTTTAGGAGCTGAAATAAATTAAGGTAAATTAAGGTAATATTAATAAGATATTAATTAACAATAAAAAGAAAAAAAAATAAAGAAAAAAACGAAATTAGGGGTGTTTGGGTCGGTTTAGAAGAGAAAAAAAAGGAAAAAAAGGAAAAAAAGGAATGTGGGCTTTGGGTTGGACTAGGATTCACCCATACCCTATATAATGTATATACTAAACCAAATTCATTATTTTTCTCCTGGAGATGAAGGAAATTCGTGAGTCTTATAAAAAATTAGGGTTCTTCATAAAATTTGGGGGTTTTCATAAATCCAAGGTAAATCTTCAAATCCCTTTTTAATTAAATTATTTTTATGTTTTCTTTAATAATCTTATGATGGATTTAGGTTAGGGTTTAATATAAAAACAGTAAATTAATGTTGTATTAATCATAATATGATGATTACATAAATTAGGGCTTGTAATTAGAGCTTATTAATGAGGTAAATATGTGAGAATGGGTCAGATGTCCATCATAGGTTAATGAGCCATCTTAGTGATTGGTTTGTTTATTGATTTCGTGTTTTTGGTTTGTTAGCTTGTTGCTAGTGCAAGGACGTGTGAAGGAGCTATCAGGTGAGTGTTCATAGTCCCATGTTTATTTTTGTTTTTGACTTCCAGATGGGATGGAAGAGACACTGTGTTGAGTTGTTTCTAAATTGTTGCTGTGAATGTTTTATGGTTGTAATGGACTTGTGTGTACACTTATGTGATTAACTGCTATGCGATTTTTGATATGTTATTGTGGTTTGACAAGGTAGTGGCCTTGTGGTTTGACAAGGTAGTGGCCTTGTGGTTTGACAAGGTAGTGGCCTTGTGGTTTGCCAAGGTAGTGGCCTTGGGATAGGTACATAGTGTGATCATCTATGGTACCATGATGTTGTTTGGCAAGGTAGGAGCCTTGGATTGGTTTGGTATGATTGGTCTTGATTGATAGTTGTTAATACATAATTGTAACACATTGTCCATATGTTCTTTTGTTGATGATTGTTATTCACAGCTTGTAACTGATTTAGCGTTGGAGTCTAAACCTATGACTCTCACCAACTTTATGTTGACGTGTTTTAGTGTCTCTTTCAGGTGAGAATGTGGTTAAGCTTGAGGATAGAAGTGGCTAGACTTGGATGCCTTAGGATTGCATATAGAAGGAGATCCCCGTTCCTTCTTAGTTTACCTATATGTTTGTTTGGTTTATGTTTATTGTTTGTCTTGGGTAAGTGGTAGGACTGTTACCTACTTACCTAGACTCCTGCATTGTTGAGATATTGTCATGACATTTGTGTCGCCATTTATGACATTATATTTACATTTTAGTCTTCTCTATAGAGACACCATTTGTTGTGATGATATCCATACGTCGCGCCCCATATTCCGCCATTGGTGGGGTGTGACAGTTGTGCATTTTCTTAGCGGATCTTCTTCAAATTCTGTTGCGCCTGAGTGCTATTTTCCCCTAAAGGAAAAGGTGTTCGACCCTGGTATCGATATCTTCAGTCATCTCAGTATCCATCTGATGAAATAAAAGGAAAAATCTTTGGAACTTTTGAAGATATGCTTGCACCTCATCACCCTTGCTTCCACCGTGCTCCATCTTTGCTTAAGGGTACCTTGTGTACTCTTCTTTGGTTTGCCTTGTTCGCCTTAAGCTTATGTTACTTGATGGACGAAAACTATGTATTTGATCCCGGTGGATGTGTTTCATGCTTTATCCTATGCTAATCAAGGTCGAGTCAGGCTCACGACTCGGTGAACAAAAATCAAGCGCTTCTTGGGAGGCAACCCATGTATCTATCTTTTAGCTATCTTTATCCTAAGTGTAGGGGAGACCCGTTGGTGTTTGCTATTTCCTCTCTTCTTATATTCAGGGATTCGAGCACTCAATGATCCACTCTTGATGATTTTTGATGACCCGTGATTCCGTGTTTCCGTCTTCCCGGTTCTATCCTAAACTCTTTTCTATTCACTATTTTATATTTTCCAATATTAAATAGGAATCTCGTTAGTTGTCTCTTCCTTAGCAAGATTTAAACAACGTGCACAATGTCCTAAGGGTAGGGGAGTTTACTCCCACATGCTTGAGGATAATGTTTATATTAAGTGTAGGGGGGACTTCTATCGAAGTTAAGTGGTCTTTTCCTTGTATTTGCCCTCATTTTAACCGAAAAATCAATTTTTCGACATTTTTCAAAAATTTTGATCTATTTTGGCCTATTAGTTTTCCCTTTGTATAGTTATTTTCTTTCGTTGCTAGAATAAAATTTTAATAAAGTGGTTTTAATTTTCAAACATTGTGAATCTTTTGACACAACCCGAGTTTACTTATCTAAGTTTACTCTAGCTAGTATCCTTAACGTGTTTAAGTCAAGTTTTGCTAGGCTTTTATATAGGGAGCTTTAAAACACGAAAGTCTTAACTCTCACGGGTTAAGAACAAGAACTTTCGCAAGTTCCTATTATTGATCCTAGAGAGTCGTTTATCAAGGGAACTTTAAAATGCGATTTATAAACTTGAAAAAGTCTAAGAGTTTGCAAGATCCTATAGATGACTCGAAAACCCAAAACTTTGATTTAATAGGCTAAGCATCCACGAGTCTCATTCCTTGAGATTTTAAATTGTGGAGAACGAGAGATGATAGAGTCAATTATAAGTTTGGTATTCTTTCGTGAATTTATGTGAGTTAATTATAAGCCTATTCTCCCATCGCTTGCTAATAAATTTATCTGCAATAAATAAGGTTGTACGATTTGAAAAGTTACTTAGCTTCTAGCCCAAGATCGTTTAAAAGTTGCTCGGTATGGATTAGAGTTCATAGCCAAGGCATAACTTATTGAAGCGGGATGTGAAGATTGGCAAGTCCGAAAAGGCCCTAACAAGGCATGAGGGCTACATTTTGTTGCTAAAGATCCAAAGTGATGTGAAGAATCATTTATCAAAAATCAATATGAAGGATCGAGATACACGACGAAAAGCAAATACTCCCCTAAAGATCATGGAGAAGTGTATCCGAAAAGGCCCTAACAAGGTATGAGGATAAATAGATCCAAGTCCTAAAAGGAGGCGGATCGTTGTATATCAAAGTCCAAAATAATGATTGGAGAAAAACGAAGAAGTCGTGGTCCAAATATGAAGAATCTCTCAAAACTTCAAGTGAAGAAATTCCTATTATGAAGAGAAGACCATTATTTCATGAACCCCTCTCAAGATTTAAAGTATGAAGTCGCTTCCAAATATCGGTCTGAGAAAGGTCTCAAATCGCGAAGAGAGTTATGCCAAGATATGAACTTTATAAGGTCCCGAGAAGCAGTTTTAAAAGATTTTGTCCTTTAGCTAACTATTGATTAAATCGTCCCACTTTATTTTCAGACTTAATAACTATCGAAATAAGTCAACAATGCATCCTCGTGATCATTGAAGACAACAATAAAATATAAGAGATACACCTAGGAATAAGGGAGTCTAAGTAAATAATTGGCCCACATGAGTTCGTGTTAGTTTGCTAACTTATAATAACAATGATCTCGTTTTTAAGCTTGGCTTGGAGAATGTGAAAACTTGAGGATGATGATTATTCATGACATTTCCAAAACCCTAACGTAAGTTCTTGATTTCTTTACTTGTTTTGTTATTTTCTATCTCTTTAATAAAGACCAATATGGATTGATTATGATGAAAAGTGTAAATGTGCTTTGTAACTAATGCATTGCATGAGGACATTGCAATGGTCAAGTGTAGGGGATTTGATAGGTGTGTAAACACCCATCCTTTTTACCACTTAACTACAATAATAACCGAGCCAAAACGTGTATTTTATGTCATAAATGTCGGAATTATGCGTGGTTTGTGTTTTTGTTGTGATTTAGGACGAAATGTGAAAAGGGGAGAAAACACGGGCATTCACGGGCTTTTATCAAAGAAAAAGACAAAAGACGAAGTCAAGAAATCAAGAGTGCAAAAAGAACGAAAGTCCAAGACCAATTCTGAATATTTATCGAAGAAAAAGTCAAAAGACGGAAGTTTACTAAAAGCCGAAGAACTCAAGTCTAATTTATTGAAGAAATTACAAGACGAGAGTAGAAATCCCGAGACAAAGTCGTTAAAGTCAAAGAATTAAGAAGATTAAGGACTTAATGACAATTAAAGAAAGAAGAAAGAATGGAGGAAGCTTCCTCTAAGCACCTCCCTAATCCTCCTATAAATTGGCCTTAGTTCATTTCATTTCATTTTGTTGGCTAAGTGTGACAATTAGCTCTTCCATTTTAATTACTTGTTCTTTAATTACATGTCATTTAATTAATTGTCTTGCACCTTAAATACCTTTAATTTCAAGTAATTTTCCTTTTAATTATTGTTAATCTTTACTTTAATTGTTCATCTCCTATCTACCTTTCTTGTTTGATCTTAATCTTTATGCTTTCTTGTTTATGTTCATGTTCTTGAGTTTTTATTGATTTAATTAAGTGGGTTTTGATTATTTTGATTTTTATTGTTAGTTTTATTGATTTGGTTTGTTTGTTTGTGATTAGTAGATGTTTATTGATTAGTCTTGTTTAATCTTTTGGTTTGATTTGATTAGTTTTGGTTAGATTCGTTCTCTTTGTTGTTTCCTTGTTCTTCGCGATTATTGTTTTTCCAGGTACTGTTGATTTCCAGTTTATTCCGAATCAAGGAATTTGTTTAGTTTATTCCGGATCAATTGTTATTCCGAACGAAGGTTGTTTGTTGGATATTCCGAATAAAGGGCTTGTTCCGAATAAGTGACATATTCCGGATCAGTTTGATATTCCGGATCAGCAACATATTCCGAGTGAAGAAAACATTTCGAACCAAGGAGTTTCTAGCTAATATTCCGAATCAAGTGTCTTAATTCGGAATATCATATATTCCGAACCAAGCTGGTGTTCCGAACCAAGGGTCTTCATCCGGAATATCACATATTCCAGATCAAGGTAGTTTATTCGGAATAATCAGTATTCCGAATCAAGGTTGTGGTTGTTCATTCGGAACATCTAATATTCCGGATCAAGGTGTATTCATTAAGAACATTCCGAACGAAGGGTTTGAGGATTTATTCCGAATAAGCAGACACATTCCGAGTGAAGGATTTATTATTCCAGATGAGCCAATAGTTCCGAATGAGTGTTTTATTATTCCGAACGAAGAAGAATTATTCCGGATGAAGGTGACATTCCGAACGAGTAATTATTCCAAGTGAGGTATTTTTAGTTTATTTTAAGTTTTAGTTTATTTTAATTTTTAAGCTTTACTTTTCCCGCCTTTTTACTTAGTCGCACTTTAAATTTACTTGCCTTAGATTTATTTTAAACCTTGCCTTATTTTAAGTTTTAGTTGCGTTTTAAGTTTACCTTTAGGATAGTTTTAAGTTTGCGTTATTTACTTTAAGTGCTTTTTATTTCTCGTCACGTTTTTAATTTCTTGTCATTTATTTTAAATTAGATTTAGATTTAATTTACCGTCATTTACTTAATAGTTTTTGCACCTTTAATCTTACTACAACGACACAAATATTTGTATCCACCAAAAGACAGCTGAGTCGCATTGTTAACCAGTTATCAATTCGATTAGACATACGACAAAGAACAATTTTCTTAACTAAAACCTAGTTATCAAATTGCATTCTTGTTTAGCATGCATTTTCACATTTTGCATAGCCATGTTTGTTCCTACTTGCTTGAATTTGGGTATTGTGTTGTGTTCCTATTTATCATGCCACTTTTTATGAAGCCATGTTTGTTCTTACTTACGTAAGTGTAGGCTTCTGTGAACACCTATAATTTTCAATTATATCCTAATATATTACTTACTTAATCAAATTAAAAGGTGATAAAGTACCAATACCTGATTGTACTAACAATTGTATCCTTGGTTTAAAAATACGCTTTGCGATCCATTGCGCTAAAGGTCCAAAAAGCTATTGCGTGATGCGTGATGCGATTGCAAGAGAAATTTAGACCCGATGCATTTAGTATAAAAAAGTACAAAAAATATTTGAGTACCAAATGAATGCAATAAAGTTACAAAATAATTTATTAGCATATTGAAATTAGTCCTATAATCACTTGTAAGACAAATAAATCGACAGTGAAGCTTGATAAAAAAACTTTTATCCAAATCAAAGATACTGTATTTTTGTTATTGTGTTTGTTTTAGATGTTTTTTAACAATTATTTCTTTTAAAAATATGTAGGTCTCTTTTAAATAGTTAAAATTTGACAAAAATGACCTAAGTACTATATTGCGACAATTGCTACCGTTGTTAGCATTACACAAATGCGATAAATTGCGGTTTAATGCGAACGCATTCTGGGATGGCATTGCATTAGGCACCTTGAATGCAACGCATTAATGCGTGCAATTTGCGCAATGATGCGCGCATTTTTAAACCAAGATTGTATCGCCATTTCACACTACGACGACTCTTTTATAACATGTTACACATGTAAAACCGTTTGTAACAGGCCCAACGACATTAAGAGGCTAATAAATACATAAAGAATAACATTCTTACCTAGCGAAGGAAACATGTATCCTCAATGGAAGTATAACAAGCTTGCTCACTTCGATCTCAAAAAAGGTGAATTGTCTCCCAAACTAAGAGAGAACTATATATAATATATAATCAGAGAAACGTATAATATAGACAACCTAAGATAAAGAAAAATTGTGTGATCATTTCCAACCATGTAATATTTTAGCACTGACGAAGGTATTCAAGAATACATCCTTTGTAACTCTCTCCTCTCAAAATCAAAATCTAATTTACAAAATGACTGATAAGAGGGATCCCTTTCAACCTTTAATAGTCTCTTGAAGTAAAGATTAGATAATACCTAGGAAAGAACTCATACAACCTAAGTCAGTTTGCTATCTGGAAAACTAATACTATAGTATGACCACTCGAGAAGAAAAAACAAAACCTAACACCATGTTCAATGGAATCAAATCTTTCACGTACTAACATTCTTGTTAATTGTTTTGTGGAGTTTTATAGTTTCTTTTTAATAAATAAGCACTTGAAAGGCTAAACACCACAAATCAGCTAAAGGTACATGTGTCAATAAGGGTAAAAGTCACCCCAAAGTGTTTAATATGTTATTTAGTGTTTAATGAAGCACTTTAAGGTACTAAAAATATGTTTTGTATTCATATACAATGCATAACTACAATAAAAATAGACAAAATCATATGGTGGTTGATTAAAACCTGTTAGAAAATAACCCATTTAAACGGTTATCCAACGCACCCATTTGGCCCTCTTAAAAAACTGAATTTTTGGTCCAAAAGACTAACAACATCAAATAAAGGACTTACCTTGGTGTAAGGTTGTGTAATTTCTGACTCCATCTCTTAAATCAAGAGAATTCTTGAATATCTTTCAAGATCAAAGCTTCTTAACAAGCTCTAATACCACTTGTTGATCCTTTATGATCTTGTTAGTCTTAGCTTTAAGACTTAGACTACATAATATAAATCATATATAGACATAGTAGAAACTTTGAGTGATATCAAAGAGTATGCAGAATCTACTCTTTATTATTATGAAGGTTGAAATGTTTTTTAAGACGCTGAATTCACAAAAGGATTTAATATTATTGATACGAGTACTTCTAGTGAACGTACTAGGGTTACAAGAAACCTTAAAGCTAATAATGAAATGTGAGAATGATATATCTCATACTAAACCTATGACCTCCTTTTATAGTGCAATGAGTCATTTACATGATAAGTATGAAATAAACTAACAAGATATACACTAAAGATTGTTTTAGTATAATTTATCAACCTTCAACCTTTATCTTGTACAAGGATATATTTTGTCGAAATAGCACACGTCTTTAAACTTTATCTATTCAACGACACTAATTACCATAACCAGCATTAATAATTTGTCTGTCCATTTTGTTCAATTTTGTTCATGCACTACCAGTACTAATAATATTACTACAAGTATTAAAAGATTTAATAATGTTAGTTTAATTAAAAAGCAGCACTAATTTTATTCCCAACATAATTAAATTACTAAAATACCCTCTCTCACATTCCATCTTTTATTATTACTATTACTATTATTTTTTATTAATAATATTTAAAAACAAAATTAAAACATAGACACACATCACAGGTTTTTTCAATCAACTTTTTTCCAATCAACTTTTTTCTAAATTATAAACCACACTTTAAAACCACATCTTCTTCCATATATGTTTTTATTAAAAAATACTCATCATGTTCATCTTTTACAAAATCTCAACAACTATTTGTTACCTATAATAACCTATCTGTTCAAAATCTGGTCGAATTTGTATTGGAGTTGTGCCTGAAGAACGTCCCACCTAAGGTGGATGTTAGGGTGATTGTGTTGGAGTTTTGGCTTAAGAACATCCCATCGATCAGACTACCCACTATCTAGTGGATCTGTGGGTAGTAAGGTTGCTATCGGTTGTGGTTGGAAGATGTGGACATAGGTGCTTGGTCATGGGGTGATGGTGGTTTTTGTAAAGAGAAAGGTTTGAAGACTAGCTACAAAGATATATTAGTTGTTAATGTGTTTGTGATGGGTTATTGATTGGTCAACGATTAATGAGCAAAGATGAAGGTTAGGAGGCGATCGTGGAATGAGGTTAGGGTGAGTTGTTGCAATCTTGTTAGCGTTTTATTTGTTCTTGTTTTTGGTTGTTGTTGTGGTCAAGGATGAAAAATGATTTTGATTATTGTGGGTTGTGTAATGAATAAGTTATAATTGTTTTCTGATGTTATTTGTGCTAGCAAAAATTAAGACACCACCATCACACAGCAATTAGCACTAAGGATTTTTTTATAAAGTTTAGGAATTTTTGGGTTTTTTTAAAATCGTGCAAACTTATTAAAAGGTTAGTGTTTTGTTTGGTCGGTGTTAGGTGCTTATATGATATTTAGTAGGTGTTTGGTGGTTGATGGGGAAATTCTGGCAAAAGCAGTGGGTGGTGATAGTAATTTAGAGAGTGAAAATTACTATAGATATGAAAAAAGTGATGGTGAAAAAAAAGAAAAATAAAAAATATATAAAAAGAAATAAGAAATAAAATGTTCTTGGTTCCCACCTGTCTATTTTTATGAAATATAATGATAAGACGAAAATACGCATTAACTAACGGTCAAACGATTCAAACTCACGTGGTTAACGGGAATGGACCGAAAATGAAGAAAAAGTTTACCTTTTCGGCCTAAATTGAAACCATTTGAATTTTTGAACCGAAAAGGAAAACGGGATCAAACCAAAAGGACAAAAAATACATTTAACTCTAAATTCTTTTTAACACTTACTGTTAGGGGAGAAGAAGATGGTAGCTAGAATTTTTTTGTTGGAAATACGTTTTACGTATATAGAAAGTCTCGGTCACTCCAACAATATAGTTATAGGCTCATAGTAGTGTATAGTAACATTTATTAATAGCCCGATCCATGAGCATGTTCATGGGCCGGAGGCCCAAGTCCATTAAGGACTTGGGTATATAAACCTCTTTCCACCATGGAAAGAGGTGTTGGTTGTTTATTTCTCACTTTTCATAATACATAGTTTCTTTCATTTTCTCTCTCTAAGTTTCTCTCTCTAGAAAACATCAACCCTCTTGATTCATAAGGATTATCATTGTTCTACAATTGGTATCAAGAGCATGGGATGAAATATAGGTTGGTTTTAGTGTTGTGTATGCTTTTCTAAGCATTTCGTAGCTTTTGAGTTTTTTCTTGCTGAAACATCAATTTTTTTTGTTTGATCGTGATTTCAAGAAGTATAACTTATTTAATCGTGTTGTAGTGTTTTTGGTATCTTGATTTTGGTTAAAACACAACCTTTCTTGGATCAAAAGCTCAAAACTATCTTGTTTTCTTCATTCTGAAATTCAAGCTAGCATCACCATCGGAAAGTACAAGTGAAAGGGTTTGGATCGCAAAAACCAACTGGTTCTACTTTGCGATCACTGGATTACGATACTTATTCCGATCTGGACATTCCGATCGATCTTTGCGATCTGGGATTCCGACGGTTTTAAGGAATTTTAAGTCGTTACTCTGCCTAATTTGTTTCAGCCATATTCCGATCTGAATATTCCGACAGCACATTGCGATCTGAGCATTCCGACAGGTTTACATTGCGATCTAAGCATTCCGATACCAGCAACATTCCGACAGGTTTACATTGCGATCTAAGCATTCCGATAATGTGACATTCCGATCTGGACATTCCGATCTAGGTATTCTGACAGAAAGCAACATTCCGATAGAACTTGTTTTTGGATACTTAGTGGATTTCTTCTATTTGGCATTAAATTTGGTAATTTGTTAAATTTCAAAAGCAAACACAACAAAAAGATAACAACATCTTTTAGTTAACAACACAAAAACACATAACCTTATTTGATTGTTCGATCATCTTTGATAATCTTTTTTCAAGGGATCATAAAATGAATTCACATTCATATATGCTGACAATGATTTTGCTTACCGATATCTCAATCATTTCAGGTACCGATACTCGCCCACCTTTGCTCATCAAATATTTATTTGAAGCATGGCAAGGTCACATGAGAATGTACATCAAGGGCAAACCCAGTGGTCGACTTATGCTTCAATTAATTGATAAAGGTCCATTAGATTGGGGAGAGGTTATCGTCAACAATGTGACAAGGGCAAGGGAGTATCATGAGTTAACCGATGCTAACAAAATCATTGCAGATGCCGATGAAAGGGCTGTTCAGACAATTCTTCAAGCCCTTCCACCCGATATCTTTAGAATGGTAAGTGAACATAAAGTGGCAAAGGATCTTTGGGATCGACTAGCTGTTTTGTTACAAGGGACATCTCTAACTAAGCAAGAACGAAAATGTCAATTGTATGACTTGTTTGATAGTTTTACATACCTTCCAGGGGAGACTCTTCACGATTACTACTGGCGTTTCACCACTTTGATGAATGACATGAACGTGTACAATTTAAGGATTGAACAGTTCCAACTAAACACAAAGTATTTGAACACGTTACCCCAAGAATGGAGTCAATATGTCACTGATGTTAAGATGATTCGCGATTTGCACAAGTCTAATTTAGATCAACTCTATGCTTTCTTACAACAACACGAGAAGCATGTGATCCAAAAACGACTGTCTCAAGGATCTTATCATGAACCATTGGCATTAATGGCAAACCATCCTACACTGTCATACCACAACTCTCAGCTTGCTTTGGGACACCAATCTTCATATCAACCTTTGTATCAAATACCAAGCTTCCCACAGTACTCGATCTTGCCACAACCACCTACATCTTATCAACAACAATTCAAGCTACCATCAACATCATCACCAGGAGATTCACATCCGTTACCTTATGCTTCACACCAGTACTCACCTTATCAACCTCCAACAAACCCTGTTGTTACCTATCAACAACTTGAGGCTCCTCAACCCTATTACTCACAACAAGTTAGTGCTCCATCAAATCAACTTGTAGCTAAGTCTGCACCAGCATTTTACTGTGATGATGAGATCCCTGTTCCTGAGTTTAGACAAGGGGACAGTCCTACTAATATACTTGCTCAAATATCTTCTTATCTCACTCAAACATTGAACAAACGAGGTTACAAGAGTCCAGCAACAACTAACAATAAGTTAAGGAACTCTTCTAACTCTCGACAACAAGCTACAATTCAAGATGGTAGATTCATGGTGCAACCACTTCAGGGGAGACCCAATTCATCTACTGTTGGTGCACGTTCTTCTAACACTGCTGCTAAAAGAGGTAATAGCACTGGTAAAATGAAGGTGATTATATGCTACAACTGCAAAGGGGAAGGGCACATGGCCCGAGAGTGCAAGCAGCCTAAGAGGAAAAGGGACGGCACATGGTTTCAGGAGAAGATATACTTGGTGAATGCTCAAGCCCAAGGACGTGAGCTCGATGAAGAGGAGTTGGCATTTCTTGCAGATCCAGGAGTGGCGGACACTGACGGTCTCACAGCAGCTATGACAAACAATGCCGCATATCAATGTGATGATTTGGATGCATACGACTCTGACTGTGATGATTTCAATACCGCCAAAGCAGCTCTTATGGCAAATCTTTCACTTTATGGAGCAGATAAAATTTCTGAGGTACCAAATACTGCTACAGATACTAGTATTGTACCTTATCAAGTTGAGCAAGTGTCTGAGTATTCGGAACAGCCTCCGGTGGCTAGTAACTCAATTGAGGAGATAAAATATGATAGCAATATCAATGCAAGTCCCCAGACTTTGAGTGAACCACAACCGGGAGCTATTACGACTGCAAATTCGTCTGCTCAACCTGATTTGGTTATGGTCTCAGCATCTTTGCTTAGCCAGATGAATAATGCGGTCCTTGAAACCTCAGTGTTAATCAGACTTTATCTGCCGAGCTTGCTTTGCAAAAGGACAAGGTTAAAACCTTGGAATTAACTCTAGTATCCACGACCCTAACCAATCCTGAATTTGATAGGTTTAGGAAAGTCCAAATGGATAATCTGCTAGAAATTGAGAGTTTAAGAGCAAATCTTTCGAAAGAACTCAAAGAAAAAGAGTCAGTCGTTAATAATTTTCAAAAACTTCAAATGGATTTTGAAATTCTCGAGTCTAAAAGAGTTGACACAGAAATTAAGGCGTCTGAGAGAGTTAAAAAGACTGAAATTTTGCTTTTAAAACAATATGCTGCTTCACACTTAGTTCACTTGTTTCATTCTTCTTTTCAAGAGTTCAATCTATCGCGTCTAATAGACCTACCACCTAACCCGGGGTATGCAAAGCAAGCATTTCACCACAACCTACGACTTTATGATGCCACCAAGTTAGGATTGGTATTAGATCCGATTGTATTCTTGAATGAATCTGAGAGCATGACACCATATGACGAGAAGCGGTTAAAATTACTTCCTACATATCCTGAGTATGACTATGCTCAAATGAATGCAATAAATGCCACAATAGATCTTAGAACTCGATTTAATATGAAAAAGAGAACTATCCAAACATCCACTTTCATGCCTACTAGAGAATGCCTTAGTATAATTCCTACACTCGTTAACTCGGACGAACCGAAGGAAATTCCTAAGAATCTTCCACCGGTAAGTACGATAAAGCTCAGCTTGGAAGAGATTGAGCGATACCTTACCAAGTTTGACAAGGTCATCCTGGAATGTACGACTTCAACGGTGTTAACCGCTGGAGAATGGGCTTTCGAACACATGAAAACGGTGTTTGAGAAAGAGATCGTTCTGTTTGTGAACCATATTAAAAAGGGAGTATATGATCTAGCGGGTAATCTAAGTTTTGAAATTGGTGAAGTTCAAAAAGTTTTCTATGAAATGGATGATGCTTATGAACAACATTTAATTGAAAAAGCAAAGATTTTATCCGAATAAGACTGCTTCTTAGAACATATAGTGTCTCTCGAAGTGATGCAAGTTGTTACTCTTAAATACGCTCATGAGATTTCATCTACTCCTGTGAATATATGTGATGATGTGCATGATATGTCTGTGAATGTTGTTGAGTCTGTGATTAATGTAGATAATCATTCTTGTCATGAATCCAACGATGAATTTTTAAAGCTTCAAGATTCTTATGACACACTTTCAAAATGTTTTAATGAGCTTCAAAAACATTGTATATCTCTTGAAATTGAGAATCAATCTAAAAATGAAACTCTTTAAAAAAAACTGATTGTGAAAACTCCGTTGAGACAAGTGACAAGATGATTTAGGTTGTTCAGGCTCTAGAAGAAGAAATTATGAGACTTAAGAGAGAATCAGTAGCAGAGAAATTGGAACTAGAGGCTGTAGAGATTAAGAATCATGCCCTAGAAGATAGAATTAATTCTATGATAGGGGAGCTTGATAAAGTAAAGCAGGGTCTCTCAGATATTTATGGTTCATTAGAAGAACGCTTCGCTTTTAATGCGGCAGAGCAAAAGTCACTCGTTGAACAATTGAACCGTAAGTGTGAGGAAATCTCTGACTTAAACATTCAACTCATAGACAAAAACATGGTTTTGCTGAATTAAAGGAGACACTTCAACTCAAAGGACAAGAAGTTGTTGATACTCCAGCCACCATCTCTTCCTTGACCTCTAGTGCTCCCAAACCTAACCCACGTGTGCTATATCAGGATCCAAAATTTAAGAATAGTCCAACTAAGTTTGCCACATACATGAAAAATGCCTTAGAACATGCTGATCTTGCTAGAGAGATCGTTGATGAAATGAGTGAACTAGATCCCACAAGTCATCTTCTATATGAGCTTTTCTTATATGTGGATCGCGTTCAGGATTGTTTAGTAATATTAGAATACATTGGGCAACCAATATCTGTACCCTCGAAACAGCAAACCCCCACCATTGCCATTACTCCATTCAATAAGAATCCAGGATCTAAGCCTATTTTAAACACACCCATCAAGGCTACATCAAAATCTATCACTAATGTTCCCATGGCTTCAACAGGAGTAATTATGTCTACTCAGGCTAAAGGATCTTAAGACAAGAAAGATAGGATCAAGCCTTCCACTAGTAGGACTGCCAAAGAAAAAAGTAGAAGTTCACCCTAGGAATGTTATTTCAGTTTCAAATAAAAAGAATCATGTATCTAAGACAAAAGGATATGCTTATGTGCAGAAGCCTAAGAAAAATGTGAATTCTAATTTGCGATGTTGGAATTGTAATGAATGCATGTTTTCTCAAGCGTCATGATTTATGCCTTGTTGATCACGTGAATGAAATGTATGCTATTAGGAACAACCATGAATGGATTCCAACGGGGAAGAAATTCACCCAAGTTGGTTGGCAATGGAAACCCACTGGTAGGACCTTTAATGCTAATGGAACTACGTGCCCTTTAACTAGGATCACATCCACGGAAGTTAGGTCTCAGCGTCCTTTAAATAGGAACACTAGCACCAAGAAATGGAAAAAGCGCCCTTTAACTAGGTCTGCCCCCACTATTATGCCTAATAGTGAAGAAGTACCTCAGTATCTTAGACAACTAGAATCTAAGCCAGCATTTAGGAAGCAAGTTTGGAAGCCTAAGAATTCTTCGGTTAGCAAATCTAAGATAATTATATTTGTACCTGCTAACACAGAGGAACTACAAGATTCCGATACATCGTCCTTGTCTGGTGATATTTTCAGGTGGTCCAAATCATCCTCTGGTACTTGGACTCTGGATGCTCAAAGCATATGACTGGATATCGCTCGATGCTCAGAAATTTCGTCAGCAAGTTTCTAGGAACGTAAATTCGGCAACGACCATATTGCGAAGATCATGGGTTATGGTGAATACCAAATCGGGAATGTTACGATTTCAAGGGTTTATTATGTGGAGGGACTTGGTCACAATCTATTTTCAGTGGGACAATTTTGCGATTCAAACCTTGAGGTGGCTTTTCGACAACATACTTGTTTTATTCGTGATCTTGCAGGAAATGATTTGTTAAAGGGTTCTCGAGGGGATAATCTCTACACATTGTCCATTCAAAACATGATGGCCGCCTCTCCTGTATGCCGTCTTTCCAAAGCATCTAAGACCAAGTCATGGTTGTGGCATCGTCGGTTATCTCATCTCAACTTTGATGATATAAACCATTTGGCTAAAAACGAACTTGTTCGTGGTCTTCCAAAACTTTAGTTCGACAAGGATCATTTATGTTCCGCGTGTTCTTTGGGAAAAAGCACTAAGAAATCATACAAACCTAAAGCTGAAGACACCATCCAAAAACCACTGTATCTTTTGCACATGGATCTTTGCGGGCCAATGCGTACGGCTAGTGTGAGTGGTAGAAAATACATCCTCGTCATAGTGGATGATTTCTCAAGGTTTACATGGGTAAAATTTTTAGCATCCAAGGATCAAGCACCAGAGTATATAATTACTTTCTTAAAGATGATCCAAGTACGTCTTAATGCTACTGTTCGCCGCATTCGCACTGATAATGGAACTGAGTTCGTTAATCAAACTCTACGAGACTATTACGAAAAGGTAGGTATTTCACATGAAACTTCTGTTGCACGCACTCCACAACAAAACGGTGTCGTGGAAAGACGTAACCGTACACTTATGGAAGCTGCTCGAACTATGTTGATTTATGCGAATGCTCCTTTATTCTTATGGGCTGAAGCAGTGGCAACCGCATGTTATACCCAAAACCGCTCCATCATCCGTAAACGCCATGGTAAAACTCCATATGAGCTACTTCATGGACACAAACCCGATATTTCATTTCTTCATGTGTTTGGTGCACTGTGTTATCCAAATACAAATAGTGAGAATCTGGGAAAACTTCAACCGAAGGCTGATATTGGAATTTTCATTGGTTACTCGCCTGCGAAGAAAGCTTACCGAATTTATAACCGTCGTCTTGGCAAGATAGTAGAAACTTTGGATGCCGATTTTGATGAGCTGACAGCGATGGCTTCTGAGCAACACAGCTCTGAACCCGCATTACATGAGATGGGAACCGGTACAATCAGTTCCGGTTTAACTCCCAACAATCCTACTTCTCCATCATTTATACCACCTACAAGGTCCGAGTGGGATAAGTTATTACAACCTATGCTGGATGAACTCTTTGATCCACCGAGTAATGATTATCCAGCACCTGCAGCAGTAGCTCCGATTCCCGAAGTTGTCGCTCAAGATAATGGAAATCTGTCTGAGACATCTACTGTCACTCTTGAACCAAATGTCCCATCCCCCAACAATTCACAAACTACACCTGAATCATCACCCCCACTCATTCCTAATGATTTTGAAGAGGATATCTATGATCATGACTTGGAATATGCTCACTTACAAGAGCTTCCCTTCTTTGGTTCACATATACCTGAAGACCCTACCGGTGCGTCTACCACAGAGGAAGCTCCTGCAATCGTTCACTCCTGACCACCACGGATTCAAACTCACAACGCTAAATAGACAAAGGATCACCCAATCCGCAATATTATTGGTGACATCGATCGACCAGTCTTAACACGCCACCAACTCTAAGAACATGCATTATATTGCTATTTTGATGCATTTCTTTCAGACACTAAACCTAAAAACTGGCAACAAGCCATGACCAAATCATCTTGGATTGAAGCCATGCAAGAGGAACTTAACGAATTTCAACGTCTTGAAGTGTGGGAATTAGTTCATTTACCCAGCAACATTGAAATCCTGACATTGTTGTGGGTATATAAGGTTAAACTCGATGAGTTAGGCGGAGTGCTGAAGAACAAAGCTAGATTGGTTGCTAGAGGTTACAAACAAGCTTTGGGTATTGACTTTGAAGAATCCTTTGCTCCTGTTGCACGATTGGAGACAATTAGACTATTCCTTGCTTATGTTGCTCACATGAATATGATCGTCTACCAAATGGATGTTAAGACGACATTTCTCAATGGTGAATTAAGGGAAGATGTCTATGTAATCCAGCCGAATGGGTTCGTCAACTCGAAGTATCCTAATCACGTGTACAAGCTCAAGAAGGCTCTTTACGGGTTGAAACAAGCTCCACGCGCGTGGTACGATCTCTTGTCGTCGTATCTCATCTCGAAAGGCTTCTCCAAAGGCAAAGTGGACCCAACTTTATTCATTCTCAAGGAGGACAACGACATGATACTGGTACAAATTTATGTTGATGATATAATATTTTCTGCTACTAATCAACGATTGTCTGACCATTTTGAGAAAATTATTTCCACACATTTTAAGATGTCGATGATGGGAAAAATTTCATTTTTCTTAGGGTTGCAAATTTCTCAAAATCCCAGAGGCATCTTCATTAATCAATCCAAATTTTCTCTTAAATCATTAAAGAACTATCATTTTGAAAATTGTGACCCCGTGGATACTCCAATGGTGGAGAGATCCAAGTTAGATGAAGATAAGGAAGGGATAGCTGTCGATCCTAAACTTTACCGTGGAATGATCGGCACCCTTCTCTATTTGACTGCTAGCAGGCCTAATTTGCAATTTGCTATATGCATGTGTGCCCGGTATCAGGCTCGGCCTACCGAAAAGCACTTACATGTTGTGAAAAGGATCTTTTGGTATCTTAAAGGAACACTTAATCGTGGTATGTGGTATCCGAAGGATTCCTCTATTGCACTAATCTCATATGCAGATGCGGATTATGTTGGGTGTCAAGATACGAGGCGTAGCACTTCTGGCAGTGTGCAACTTCTTGGAGATAGACTTATTAGTTGGGCATCTAAAAGGCAGAAAAGCGTTGCGATATCAAGTACAGAGGCTGAATACATTGCCATGTCCGGTTGTTGTGCTCAAGTTCTTTGGATGAGATCACAATTAACTGACTACGGTCTTGGATTCAACAATATCCCGATGTACTGTGATAACAAAAGTGCAATTTCTTTGTGCTGCAACTATGTTCAACATTCCCGGGCGAAGCACATTGACATACGCTACCACTTCATCAAAGAGCATGTAGAAAATAGAGTGTTCGAACTGTACTTCGTCAACACTGAGTATCAGCTGGCAGATATTTTCACGAAGGCATTAGATCGAGGACGTATCGAGTTTTTGATCGAAAAGCTAGGCATGAAATCATTCTCACCAGCGACACTTAAGGAGTTGGTAGAAGAATCTGAAGAATAGTAGTGGTAAAATATTCTCGAGTATCCTTTGATCGTGATCTTGTATATTATCGTATATATTTAAACCACCAAAAGAAAAATACAAAAATATAAAGCTTAGAAAAACCATAAAAAATATAAAACATTGAAAATCCATAAAAAATATAAAATCAAGAAAATCCAAAAATATTTTATTTTTTTCATTATCAAATCGGGCATGTCTTTTAGTACGGTAATATTTACGGCCTTAGAAATGTCGATTAAAATTGACACGGCGCCATAAATAGAGTCCGTATAAAAGTTGTATATGTTTTAAAACATGCCCATAATGGCTTGTAGTTATTTCAGACTGCAACCCGCTTTTCGCATTAAAGTCACGTATTTCTTACGAAAACGTTGGCTCACAACGGGAATTGATTTTCTCGGGCAAGGTTTACTTTAAAACCTTGTAAGGGACTAAGTTTACTTTATAACTTGGTCTAACACAAATTAGTTAACGTATCAGTGCACTTATTTTGTAAAAATAAGAGAAATCTTATTTCCACCAGAATCGTTCCAACCAATCACTTAACCGGAAAATGTCCTCATGAATATTTGTGTCCTTAAAATCATTGACTACAGCTCTTTAAATAGAAAACGGGTCCGTGTTTAAGGGGGAGCAAATATTAAATCTTCGTGGAATCAAATTTGGTCTTTAAAAAGGATTTTCAGAAAATATAAACTATTCCTCATCACCATCTTTATGCTAAGTGTGCCTTGTGTGAAATAGAAATTCATGTCTAGTTTATTTGAATTTTGGCGTTAAGTATTTGTGGTCGTGTTTGTGAGCGGGTTGGTATTTCGTTAAGTCGATTTGGTTAAATTTAATCACTTTAAAACAAATAATATTAACAAGGGGGACCATTGATGCAAATATTGCAAAATGGGGGGTTAGTGTGAAATCTTGGCAAAAAGTTGACCAAGTCAAACATTACACCCCCCCCCCCCCCTTTCCCGTTCTTTCTTCACCATCGAAAACACACACAAACACTTTCTTATTCGCCATTGTTGGACCTTGCACAACCTTCGATCCTTAAGATTTTGAATCATTGTTATATGTTCATCATCTAGGTATTGTCTCATGCTATATTTGTTATCACTTAACTCATTTCGTTGCATCTTAATCAAAACAGAATCCTTAGTTTATATCAAAAATTAGGGTTTCGCGTTTTGCAATGAAAATGGAAATTAAGTTGTGGGATTTGTTTAGTATGACTAGATGCACATTGGTTTTGCCCAAAATTGTTTAAAACATTTCCTAGCTCCTGGAATCGAGAAGTCAAAGTTTAGATCAGATCCCTGTCACGGATTCCGATGATCATTGCGACATCTTCATTGCGATGCCTTGTCATTGCGATGAGTCATTTCGATGACTCATTGCGATGGGCTATTGCGATGAGTCATTCTGATGGCTCATTGTGATGGCTCATTGCGATGTGTCATTGCGATGGCTCATTGCGATGGGCTATTGCGATGGGTCATTCTGATGGCTCATTGCGATGGCTCATTTCGATGGGTCATTCTGATGACGCATTGCGATGGCATATTGCAATGACGCATTCCGATGCGTTATTGCGTTGGCATTGTAATGGTATTGTGATGGTTTCTCATACATTCCGATGGAATTGCACATATTGCGATGGACTTAGATATTGCGATAGGACATTATTTCGATAGGATTGCGATGCTTTAATCATTGCGATGGCTTGGCTAGGATTCTGATGGATTGATAGGTTGCGATGGACTTAGGACTTTTATTATTCCGATACCTTGTAACTTTGCTATGGAATTTTAGTATTACACACTTGCCTTAGACTATCTAATGAGTTCGGCCTAGATTGCATTATTTCCTTATTAGGCTTTAAGTAAATTAGGGCCACTAACACGAAACCAAGTTTTATTGAAATTAATTAATTTTATCTCATAAGAATACTTGAAAGGTTTCTTATTACAGAAGTTCATCTTATTTAATAAGTTGACTCCTTTGTAAACAAAAGAGATAAAAATTACTTATTCAATGTCTTGTGTTTTGTTTCCAGGCCATGGAAGACAAAGTTTCATCGTTGTCTTGCCCTTTGTTCAAGCCTACTATATTTTGGGTTGAGGATATTCCTACAATTCCTGACGTAGTGGTTGAAACTAAACCAAAACCCACTGAAGTTTTGGTTGAAACTAAACCAAGACCTACTGAGGTGTTAGTAGAAATGAAACCTAGACCTACTGATGTTCTGGTTATGACAACCAAGAAATCCAAATATTTTAAGAACTAATGCTAGATCGTTATCTCCTTAGAATAAAATGTCTTCAGCATATCTGTCATTATTCTAAGTGTGTTGTTGAATGTAAGGACCTAGTCCATCTGAACCATGTTTGTATGTTGTTTCTCTATAATATGTGGTAATAATTGTTATGATTTATTCCCTATGCTTCAACTTGGCATAGACTTAAGATATATATATTTTGTGTATATCATTTGTGCTTATGTCATCAAAGCAGGAAAATGTCAATCACAGAGGAACAACAACGACTTCGTGATCTTGAACTTGTTTCGCTCAGCGATAGGCTTCCATATGCTGAGAATAACTCTCGATTACAAGAGGATTTTGATCCGTCCTTACCAGCTTTCAAAATCGCCACGGATATCCTAGACATCTCACCCATCAGAGATACACTCAGATGTACTGCCTCTGTTCCCGAAGTCTACATGCACGAGTTCTGGAACACTACATCTTTCTCCAAAAAGACTATCTCTTTCCAACTGAACAAAACACCAAGGGTACTTAACTTGAGCATCTTTTGGAAATTGTTTAAACTTCCTAGGTTGGCACAAGGAGAAAAATTTGTGGCTAACCCAAAGAACGATGAAGTGCTTCGAATCATTCGTGCCATGAATTATGAAGGTGAAATCCACAAGCTATCCCAGTTCAACACATCACACATAGGGCAACCCTGGAAAGCACTTATCACCATCATTGTCAAGTGTCTTACTGGAAAGACTAGGGGCATCGATGCAATGAGACCACCACAAGCTCACTTATTTTGGGGATTGTACACTGCATCTAAAGTAGACTATGCACTTCTTCTCTGGCAAGAATTTTGTTATCAGTTTACTAGAACGAAGAAGAAATCCGTGCATCTTCCATTCCCAAGATTCACCAAGCTCATTATCAGCCACTTTATGAAGAATGACCCAACCATTGACACTCGCGGGAATTTCTTCTACCACACCAAAGATGATAACTATGTAATTCTCACAATGAATGTAGACAATAATTCCAAAAAGTATGCATTACTTCCTGCCCTAGTACCTGAGACAATGGTAAATGATGGAATCAAGGAAAGTGATAAATATCAAGAGATGCTTAATGATATTGACGCACAGTTTAAACGTGCAAATTCACTCCCCTCGGAGAAGCAAAAAGGTAAACGCAAGAAAAGACTTTCAAAGCGCCAATCAACTGCTTCTTCTAAAGATAAAGGCCCAGAGAAAATGTAAATAGTTTATGAAGATGATGATGAGACGATTCATACTGAGGAAGAACAGGAAGAAGTACCACCCCGAAGGCCTAAGAAAGCAAAGCAGACTAAAGGTAAAGAAGCAAGTGTTGCTTCAAATGAACCTGCTCAACAACAAATTTCTGAAGCCAAACGACTGCATATCGTTCTTCAACAAAGCAGACAGGAAGCCTTTGCAGGATCAGGCTCAAGAATGTTTGAAGACTTAGCAGATTTTGGTAATCCTGATGCTGACATGGCATTTTATGAAGATCCTACTGATGAAGATGCTTATGAAGATGCATATGAAGATGCTGCTAACTTTCATTTTGAAAGTCGTGAGCAGAGTGAAGAACTTGGTAGCAGTGCAGACACTGATACGAGTATGATGTATCGAGACGCCAATATCACCACATCCTTACCAGAACCAACTCACATGGTGCTAAACGACGATGCTCATGCAACTCTCATACCAGAGACTCAACTTCAAAGTAAGTCTACTTCTGGCTCTGATGATGTTATGAAATATCTAAATTTAGAAGGGGAGGGTGTCGAGGTCACAAACACTGATCCGTCAACAAACGAAGTAATGGTGGATGTTCCCATAACTACTGTTACATCAACCACCACTTCACCATTATCCACCCTGGTCATCAGTGAGGTCATAACACCAGTCATCACACCAGCACCTGCTGAACAACCAGTATCAACCACCATCCTAACCACTGAATCTACACCGTCATCAACAGCTGAACAACCTGTATCAACCACCTCCCCAATCACTGAATCTACACCAACACCTATCCTTGAACAACTTGTATCATCCACCACCACTTTAACAGTAATGGTTACACCTCCATCATTAGAACAACAAGTATCATCCACATCCAATCCATTCCTTACAGTCGGTGATCCACTGATCCGGTCTCTTCAATCACAACTGGAGGCTCAAGCTAAACAAATAGCTTCATTGACTGAAAGGATCACCACTCCTCTCAAGGAACCGTAACCTGATGAGCCCACACTTCAGAAAATATCCGCCAGAGTGTCCAAACTTAAAGAACAACACAAATCATTTCTTGGAGAAAAGAAAACTCGTGACAAAGAGAATACTGCTTTTCTTGGGTCAATTGATGAGAAAATGACCAAGATCATTCGACGAGAGGTCAAGTCATATGTTGATCAGCAGCTACCAACTTATGTCGGTGATACAAGGCTTTTGGCCAGGTAAAAAGATTCGTTTAAGTATGTCTCTTCGAATTGAAAACAGAGTTTAATGTGTGACTCAGTTTTATTTTGGTGGAACAAAAAGGTTGTCGTTGTAGTATATTAACGTGCAAAGATGTAAAAGTAAAAGTGCGTGAAAATAAAGTGGCATGAAAATAAATCTAAATCTAATTAAAGGAAAGTGCGATATTTAAAAACGTGACGGAAAGTAAATTAATTAAAATGACTAGGAAATAAAATGTGACGAGAATTAAAAATGGACAAAGTATTTAAATGATAACGTAAAAATAAAACAAGACAAAGTATAAGAGAAACAACCCGATCGGAATATATTCCGATCAGTCCACAAACACCTTAGATCGGAATGATGGCCGGAATCCAATCGGAATGCTGTCACTTACCCCAATCGGAATAACCAAACCCCTCTGATCGGAATGTTTGCCTTACCTCTTGATCGGAATATGGAGTAAACCCTGGTCGGAATGTTTAGTAAAACTCCTGATCGGAATATCACACAACACCTCAATCGGAATAAAGGGAAAAAAGCACCAATCGGAATACCTGTCACTAAACCAGATCGGAATACCACTTACCTTGTCCTGATCGGAATACCAAAGCTCCCCAGATTGGAATGACGATAGGAATGTCAAAACCCTCTTCCGATCACTCCAATCGGAATATATAAACCCCTTTCCGATTTGTCAAATCGGAATACGAGAGAAAAAGTACAAATTAAGCTAGAACAATAAGCTATAATCCTAATTAAGCACTAGACGAAATCCTAAGGTAAAACGTGTGAAAATAAGCTACTAAACAGAAATTTAACAACTTTTAAAACACGAAATGAATAAGCTTTAAGAAAAACAACTTTTTATACGAAAATAACTTTTATAAAAACTATATAAACTTGAAAATAAGCAAAATAAGCTATGAAAATAAATGATTTAAAGCAATCAAAAGCATAAAAATGAAATCTTTAAACAAATAAACAAGACGAAAAGCATATAAATCAAAGATTAAAGAAAGGTAGAATGAGATCAACAAGATAAAGTAAAGGTGCAAAAATTAAATGAAAAACTTACTTGAAAATAAATGGTAAATAAAGTGCAAGACATGTAATTAAAGGTGCAAGTAAATAAAGGTGCATAAAAGTAAAGGTGGAAGAACTAATTGTCACGATTAGTCAACAAAACTAAATGAAATGAAAATGAGAAGTATTTATAGGTGATTAGGGGGATGGTTAGGGGAAGCTTCCTCCCCTCCTTCCTTTCTTCTTAATTGCGCCCTTAAGTCCTTCCTTCTTAATATTTTTGTTAATCTTGGACTTTGATGACTTTTGGCTCGAGATTTCTTTGGACTCGTCTTTTAATTCTTCGATAAATAAGACTTGAGTTCCTCGGCTTTTGATAAACTTCCGTCTTTTGACTTTTTCTTCGATAAATCTTCAGAATTGGACTTAGACTTCCGTTCTTTTTGCACTCTTGACTTCTTGACTTCGTCTTTCATCTTTTTCTTCAATAAAAGTCCGTAAATGCCCGTGAATTCCCGTGTTTTCTCCACTTTTCACCTTTTCGTCCTAAATCACAACAAAAACACAAACCACGCATAATTCCGACATAAAAGACATAAAATACACGTTTTGGTCCGATTATTATTGTAATTAAGTGGTAGAAAAGATGGGTGTTTTCACACCTATCAAATCCCCTACACTTGACCATTGCAATGTCCTCATGCAATGCATTAGTTACAAAGCAAGTTTACATTTTTCATCATAATCAATCCATAGTAGCCTTTATTAAGGAGATAGAAAACTATAAATATTCAAAGTAAAGAAATCAAAAGCATACCTTGGGTTTTGGAAATGTTGTGAATGATCATCATCCTCAACTTCTCACTTTCTCCAAACCAAGCTTAAAAATGAGATCATTGTTATTATAAGTTAGTAAACTAACACGAACTCATGTGGGCCAATTATTCACTTAGACTCCCTTATTCCTATGGGTATCTCTAATATTTTATTATTTGTCTTGAATGATCACGAGGATGCATTTTTGACTTATTTTGATAGTTATTTAGTCTGAAAATAAAGTGAACGATTTAATCGATAGTTAGCTAAAGGACAAAATCTTTTAAAACTGCTTCTCGGGACCTCATAAAGTTCATATCTTGGCATAACTCGCTTCACGATTTGAAACCTTTCTCGGAACGATATTTGGCAGCGACTTCATACTTCAAACCTTGAGAGACGTTCATGAAATTATGGTCTTCTCTTCATAATGGGAATTTCTTCACTTGAAATTTTGAGAGATTCATACTTGGACCACGACTTCTTCATTTTTCTCCAATCTTTATTTTGGATTTTGATATACAACGATCCGCCTCCTTTTATGACTTGGATCTATTTATCCTCATACCTTGTTAGGGTCTTTTCGGATACACTTCTCCATGACTTTTGGGGAGTATTTGCTTTTCGTCGTGTGTCTCGATCCTTCATATTGATTTTCGATAAATGATTCTTCACATCACTTTGGATCTTTAGCAACAAAATGTAGTCCTCATGCCTTGTTAGGGCCTTTTCGGACTCACCAATCTTCGCATCCCGCTTCAATAAGTTATGCCTTGGCTATGAACTCTAATCCATAACGAGCAACTTTTAAACGATCTTGGGCTAGAAGCTAAGTAACTTTTCAAATCGTACAACCTTATTTATTAGCAGATAAATTATTTAGCAAGCGATGTGAGAATAAGATTATAATTAACTCACATAAATTCACGAAAGAATACTGAACTTATAATTGGCTCTATCATCTCTCGTTCTCCACAGTTTAAAATCTCAAGGAATGAGACTCGTGGATGCTTAGCCTATTAAATCAAAGTTTTGGGTTTTCGAGTCGCCTATAGGATCTTGCAAATTCTTAGACTTTTTCAAGTTTAGAAATCGCGTTTTGAAGTTCCCTTGATAAACGACTCTCTAGGATCAATTATAGGAACTTGCGAAAAGTTCTTGTTCTTAACCCGTGAGAGTTAAGACTTTCGCGTTTTATAGCTCCCTATATAAAAGCCTAGCAAAACTTGACTTAAGCACGTTAAGGATACTAGCTAGAGTAACTTAGACAAGTAAACTCGGGTTGAGTCAAAAGATTCACAACGTTTGAAAATAAAAACCACTTATTCAAAGATTTATTCTAGCAAGGAAATAAAATAACTATACAAAGGGAAAAACTAATAGGCCAAAATAGATCAAAAATTTTGAAAAATGTCGAAAAAAATTGATTTTCTGGTTAAAATGAGGACAAATACAAGGAAAAGGCCACTTAACTTCGATAGAAGTCCCCCTTACACTTAATATAAACATTGTCCTCAATGTTTAAGCATGTGGGAGTAAACTCCCTACACTTAGGACATTGTGCACGTTGTTTTTATCTCGCTAAGGGAAAGGACAACTAAAGAGATTCCTATTTTAATATTGAGAAAATATAAAATAGTGAATCGAAAAGAGTTTAGGAGAGAACCGGGAAAAAGTAGAACACGGAATCACGGGTCGTCAAGAATCATCAAGAGTGGATCATTGAAGCTCGAATCCCTGATTAGTAGAAGAGAGGAGAGAGCAAACACTAACGGGTCTACCCTACACTTATGATAAAGAAAGCGAAAAGATAGATGCATGGGTTGCCTCCCAATAAGCGCTTGATTTTTGTTAACCGAGTCATTAGCCTGACTCGACCTTGATCATCAACGGAAGAAGCATGAAACATATCCACCAGGATCAAAGACATAGTTTTCATCCACTAAATAGCACGAGCTTAAGGCGAACAAGGCAAGCCAAAGAAGAGTAGGCAAGGTTCCCTTAAGCAGCGATGGAGCACGGTGGAAGCAAGGGTGAAGTGGTGCAAGCATGTCTTCAATAATTCCAAAGATTTTTCCTTTTATTTCATCAGGTGGATACTGAGATGG
Organism: Glebionis coronaria; assembly: GCA_025667525.1. NCBI lineage: Eukaryota > Viridiplantae > Streptophyta > Magnoliopsida > Asterales > Asteraceae > Glebionis > Glebionis coronaria. The sequence goes on along the minus strand of CM046874.1, from coordinate 522,831,334 downwards.
CTGCAGAATATCAATACCGGGGTCGAACACTTTTTCCTTTAGGGGAAAATAGCACTCAGGCTCAGCAGAATGGGAAGAAGATCCGCGAAGAAGCACAACCTCATCCTCAGAAGGGGGACAAAGAGGTGTTAAATCATATGTGCTGTGGATATTGGTGTCGACCGGTTTCTTCTCCTTAGAAAGAATGTGCTTCAATTCCAAAGTAGGATCAAGACAATAATCTTCAAAGTCCAAAGGAGGTGCATCACTCTCATGAGGGAAGTAAGTGTTAAGAAACGTAGAGAAGTCTTCCTCAAATGAGTAATCGTCCAAAGTAGGATCGAGTGATGGCGGAGGATCTTCATCATGTGAAGAATCGCTCGAAAGAGTATCAGCCTCATTGAAATCATCATATGTGGGCAGCTCGGGATACTCAGAAGTAAGGTCATCATAATCATCCGAATCTGAGCTAGAATCATCATCATCATAAGCATCAAAGACCGGTGGAGAATCATAAATGGGAGAAGCTTCCAAAGTAGGGAGAGAATCATTCACATCATCTTGAAAAAGTGGATTATCAGTGGAAGAATCGAATAGCGGATTGTTGTAGACAACGAAGTCGTCATGCACATTAATCATATTCACTGATTCTCGGCCGCCAAAGGTTGTACTTGTAAGCTTCCCCATTTTAAAAACTTGTGCATCATCCCCGACTCTTAAGATTAACTCACCTTCGGCCACATCCACTAAAGCTCGTCCGGTTCTCAAGAATGGTCGACCAAGTATTAAAGGAATACGAGGGTCCATTTCATAATCAACAACGACAAAATCGACCGGGAAAGTAAATGTGCCAACTTTAATAAACACGTCTTCGGCTATACCAACAGGGTAAGCGAGAGTGCGATTTGCAAGTTCGAGAGTCATCTTCGTTGGAGTGAGGTCGGGCAATGATAGTGTTTTCCAAACACTCAAAGGCATCAAATTAATACTGGCCCCGAGATCAGCAAGGGCAGTAAATTCTTCGGTTTTGTTGAACACGCAAGGCAACACAAAACGACCGGGATCTCCAAGCTTTTCCGGAAGTTCTTTAAGAATAACTGCAGAGCAGTTTTCATTTAATCGTGTGTTGGCGAGTTCAATCAGCTTCTCCTTCTTGTTAAGCAATTCCCTAAATGCTTTAACAAATTTGGGCATGTGGACAAGTGCTTCAAGAAAGCTAATGTTGAAGTTCATTTGAGAAATCATCTTCACATAGCGTGTCACTTCGGCGTCCTCCTTAGTTAGCATTTTGGTCTTGCCTAAACGAGAGGGATAAGGGATATTGGGTTTGGTTGGTGAAGGTGCAGGTGTAGGTAAAGGTTGAGATGTTGAAGGGTCATTCGTGGGAACTTCATCACGTCGAGGCGGAGACGGTAATGGTGCACTAATACTAGGTGTAGGAGGAGTAGGGATAAATGGTGGTGGAGGAGGTGTAGATGATGGTGGTGGGGTTGGTGGTCCTACGATGGTGACTCCACTACGGGTAGTAATAGAACTCACATTGGCTCACGGATTAGTGACGGTGTTTGAAGGTAGAGAACTCGAAGTAGAAGGTTGAGCAGGGGGCAAGAAACTAGCAAGCATATTCTTCAAGTCATTGGTTTGATTGCTGAAGGAGGATTGAATATTATCTCGAAGCTCGGATCTAATCTCATTTCCTTGCTTTGTGATATCTCCTTTAAGGTTTATAATTTGGCTCTACAGATTCTTGATTTGCTCACCTTGGGTTCTCATGATGGCCTCAACATCCGGATTACTGGGTGGGGTTTGTTGGGCGGGTGGGTGATAAGGATGAGAAGCTCTTGGTGGGATTTGGTTGCTTCTATTGTAGTTGTTGGCGGAGTTTTGGTTTTGAGGAGAAAAACCGGGTGAAAGGTAGTTGTTGGACCGGTAGATCAGCAGATTTCTATCCCCTTGTTGTCGAGCTTGGTAATTTTCCGGTGAATAATTACCATAAGCTGCATACACATTTTCCGGATTTCCTTGTATAGAAGGACAATCGGTGTATGAGTGAGGACCGCCGCATGTTTCACAAGGAGCAGCAACAGCTTTAACTTGTTGTTGTTGTTGGTTTGAAGCTAAGAGTTGCATACTTCTACTCATTTCAGTCAGCACACGGGTGAGTTCGGTCATATCAGGGTTTGCTGAGGTGGAAGAAACATTGACTCTCGGGTTGTTCCTTGAAGAAGCAGAGGAATCCCAGTTTTTGTGGTGAGTAGTCATGTTCTCAATTAGCTCTCTACACTCCTCGGGTCTCCTTTTCATGAATGTGCCACCGGCGGCTGCATTGATCGTATCACGATCTCGAAAAGTTAATCCGTTGTAGAAAGTATCAATTAATGTCACAGGGAGCATGTTGTGGTTTGGACATCTATCGATCAAGACATTATATCTCTCCCAAGCATCAAAAAGAGATTCATCAGGGTCTTGCATGAAACCGCTGATTTGATTGCGAAGGCTCGTGACCATGGATGGTGGAAAGTAGCGCGACAAAAATCGTTGAGTCATGTCATCCCAAGTGTGAACAGAATTCTTCGGGAGACGATCAAACCATTTCTCGGCATGATGTAATAAAGTATGTGGAAAGAGTTGTAGGCGAAGTTCATCCATTGTGGCACCAGCCAACTTCATGCTTTGGGTGATTGTAATGAACTTGTCGAGGTGTTTGTTGGCATCATCATCAGGCACTCCACGGAATGGGTTTGTTTGTACTTGCTGAATCATGTGGTGCTTCAACGAAAACTCAGGAGCGTTGATTTGCATCGGCGCAATCGGTCCTCCTCGTCCAAACATTGTAGGTTGACAAAGCTCCTCCATGGTCCGAAGATCGGGCTGTGGAAGAACATTGTTGTTATTATTAGGGTGCGATGGATTATTGTTGTTCACACCTGACATAGCTAAATCTTCTTGAGTCTCGGGCTCTTGATAATTAGAAGATCTAGTACGCATACACCTGAAAATCCAAAAGAAAAAGAAACCAAACACAAAGACAATATATACACAATAAAAATAAAATCTTTTTGGATTTTTGAAAATTTTAATTTTTATGGATTTTTATCAATTTTTTAATTATTATGGTTTTTTGAATTTTTTATGCAAGAAAAATAACGCTCACAAGTGAACGGATCCCAAAAAGCAACGCGTCTCTCACAGAAAACCGTTAATCTTTACGAAAAGAGCCGGCAGCGGCGCCATTTGACACAAGGCTTTTGGCCAGGTAAAAAGATTCGTTTAAGTATGTCTCTTCGAATTGAAAACAGAGTTTAATGTGTGACTCAGTTTTATTTTGGTGGAACAAAAAGGTTGTCGTTGTAGTATATTAACGTGCAAAGACGTAAAAGTAAAAGTGCGTGAAAATAAAGTGGCATGAAAATAAATCTAAATCTAATTAAAGGAAAGTGCGATATTTAAAAACGTGACGGAAAGTAAATTAATTAAAATGACTAGGAAATAAAATGTGACGAGAATTAAAAATGGACAGAGTATTTAAATGAAAACGTAAAAATAAAACAAGACAAAGTATAAGAGAAACAACCCGATCGGAATATATTTCGATCAGTCCACAAACACCTTAGATCGGAATGATGGCCGGAACCCAATCGGAATGCTGTCACTTACCCCAATCGGAATAACCAAAACCCTCTGATCGGAATGTTTGCCTTACCTCTTGATCGGAATATGGAGTAAACCCTGGTCGGAATGTTTAGTAAAACTCCTGATCGGAATATCACACAACACCTCAATCGGAATAAAGGGAAAAAGCACCAATCAGAATACCTGTCACTAAACCAGATCGTAATACCACTTACCTTGTCCTGATCGGAATACCAAAGCTCCCCAGATCAGAATGACGATAGGAATGTCAAAACCCTCTTCCGATCACTCCAATCGGAATATATAAACCCCTTTCTGATTTGTCAAATCGGAATACGAGAGAAAAAGTACAAATTAAGCTAGAACAATAAGCTATAATCCTAAATAAGCACTAGACGAAATCCTAAGGTAAAACGTGTGAAAATAAGCTACTAAACAGAAATTTAACAACTTTTAAAACATGAAATGAATAAGCTTTAAGAAAAACAACTTTTTATACGAAAATAACTTTTATAAAAACTATATAAACTTGAAAATAAGCAAAATAAGCTATGAAAATAAATGATTTAAAGCAATCAAAAGAAAAAATGAAATCTTTAAACAAATAAACAAGACGAAAAGCATATAAATCAAAGATTAAAGAAAGGTAGAATGAGATCAACAAGATAAAGTAAAGGTGCAAAAATTAAATGAAAAACTTACTTGAAATTAAATGGTAAATAAAGTGCAAGACATGTAATTAAAGGTGCAAGTAAATAAAGGTGCATAAAAGTAAAGGTGGAAGAACTAATTGTCACGATTAGTCAACAAAACTAAATGAAATGAAAATGAGAAGTATTTATAGGTGATTAGGGGGATGGTTAGGGGAAGCTTCCTCCCCTCCTTCCTTTCTTCTTAATTGCGCCCTTAAGTCCTTCCTTCTTAATCTTTTTGTTAATCTTGGACTTTGATGACTTTTGGCTCGGGATTTCTTTGGACTCGTCTTTTAATTCTTCGATAAATAAGACTTGAGTTCCTCGGCTTTTGATAAATTCCGTCTTTTGACTTTTTCTTCGATAAATCTTCAGAATTGGACTTGGACTTCCGTTCTTTTTGCACTCTTGACTTCTTGACTTCGTCTTTCATCTTTTTCTTCAATAAAAGTCCGTAAATGCCCGTGAATTCCCGTGTTTTCTCCACTTTTCACCTTCTCGTCCTAAATCACAACAAAAACACAAACCACGCATAATTCCGACATAAAAGACATAAAATACACGTTTTGGTCCGGTTATTATTGTAATTAAGTGGTAGAAAAGATGGGTGTTTTCACACCTATCAGTCGGTAATGGTTTATCTACCCTTCAACTAATGACATTGTTACAGACACGTCTGCTGAATATGGGGGCTCACAAATCGAAAAACAAACGAAAAGTTCTGCAATATCTCAACAAAGTAATTATTGGCGATACACCAGCAGAGACTACCGACTCTGAGTCTGACAATGAAGACGAACTAGAGGAGGAATATAATGAGGGTAACGGTGAGGAGGATGATGGTGACAATGATCAAAATGAGGAAGAGGATAAGGACGAAGATGAGGAGGAAGAAGAGGATGAGGAAGAAAAGGATAAGGATGAAGATGTAGATGAGGACGAGGATATAGATGACGATCAGGATGACGATGATGATAATGACGATGGTAATGGAATCAACAAGGGTGATAAGAATGACGAAACGGGTACTAATGCAAAAGAGTCGAACAAGGATGAAAGTGATAAGGCTACTGAGAAAGGTTTAGAGGAAGCTGAAGAAAACATTGCTGAAACCGCAGAAAAGAAGCTGGAGTCAACTGTACCAGAAACTCAGCATGTTGACACAGGTATATCTACTGCACCAGCTTTTACTACTGATTCTCACAATGAATCTGTAGAATATATGCAAGCAGAAGAACCAACAGGGTCAATGTGACAACCGTGGTTTTGAGGTTCGTCACTTGGTCTTACTTTTAGGTTATTTTATGTGTGACTACTTGATTTTTGTGCTTACGTGTTTATTTTGTGTGAACGAGGTTGGTGTGATTATCGTTTATGAGTATAGAGTACTCATAAGTAAATCGAGGAACGGTTAATTCATGTTCATGAGATCACAATTAGTGACTATGAAATGAAATGGTTATATTTTGGTGGTTACGTATACGTATAAGTATTATAGTAATAGTGTATTTTTTTAGGATTTACGGTTTAGCATTTAGAGGTCTCGGATAAGGAAATTAGTCAAACGAATATTTTTCGGGATGGTTTTAGGTCATTTAGGACTTAATTATAAAGTTTATTTCAAAATTTGAGATTTTTTATAAAAGTGTATATTTTACGTCTTTTACGGTAAAACGCGTAAATTTGACTAGTTTTACGGTTTTGAGGTTTTGGGAGTTTTAGGAGCTGAAATAAATTAAGGTAAATTAAGGTAATATTAATAAGATATTAATTAACAATAAAAAGAAAAAAATAAAGAAAAAACGAAATTAGGGGTGTTTGGGTCGGTTTAGAAGAGAAAAAAAAGGAAAAAAAGGAAAAAAAGGAAAGTGGGCTTTGGGTTGGACTAGGATTCACCCATACCCTATATAATGTATATACTAAACCAAATTCATTATTTTTCTCCTGGAGATGAAGGAAATTCGTGATTCTTATAAAAAATTAGGGTTCTTCATAAAATTTGGGGGTTTTCATAAATCCAAGGTAAATCTTCAAATCCCTTTTCATATTAAATTGTTTTTATGTTTAAATTAATCATTCTTATGATGGATTAGGGTTAGGATTTATATAAAAACAGTAGATTAATGATGTATTAATCATAATATGATGATTACATAAATTAGGGCTTGTAATTAGAGGGATTAGGGTCAATTAATAAGGTTGATTTTGTTAAACCCGTTTTTAAAAACTGGGCAGATTTTTAAGTCAATTGTTTTGATCATATCGGGAGTTCTGTAAACTCTTATTTTACGATCCAAGTACCCCTGCAAAGATATTTGAAGTGGCTTTCTAATGCAAGAAACGAGAACTAAATTGGAGGTCGGGAAGTGGGTCAGAACAGGTTACAACAGTCAGAGGTCAAAACAGTTTTGAATTCAGCCTGTTTTCTTTTTAAGTTTTCGGTTGTTTGGGGCACTTAGGGTTGCATTGGGATCTTCTCACGAACGTGAGAGATGGTTTATATATTGTAGTTAATATCTGCACTTGGGCTAAGGTGGTGGTTTAGGGTAAGACCCCTTAATGGTAACAAACTTTTAGTACGTTTAAAATCAGGAAATCTGGAATGACGAAAGTAGATATATATATATCGGGGCCTTAACAGTAGCTTTAAGGTTAGGTCAAGTGGGAGGTGTTAGCCAACATATGTAAAGGTGTGAATATTCCTTTTACAGAAACCATGGGTAGGTTTAAGTGGGCGTTTGACCTAAAGTTTTGAGACCTAAAAACTGGGACTGTTTTGGGTAAAATACAAACGGGTTAGTTGTTAAACTTAACCAAGTTAAGGACTTGTTAAGGAAGGGTAATGGGGTAATTAGAGCTTATTAATGAGGTAAATATGTGAGAATGGGTTAGATGTCCATCATAGGTTAATGAGCCATCTTAGTGATTGGTTCGTTTATTGATTTCGTGTTTTTTGTTTGTTAGCTTGTTGCTAGTGCAAGGACGCGTGAAGGAGCTATCAGGTGAGTGTTCATAGTCCCATGTTTATTTTTGTTTTTGACTTCCAGATGGGATATGGAAGAGACACTGTGTTGAGTTGTTTCTAAATTGTTGTTGTGAATGTTTTATGGTTGTGATGGACTTGTGTGTACACTTATGTGATTAACTGCTATGCGATTTTTGATATGTTATTGTGGTTTGACAAGGTAGTGGCCTTGTGATTTGACAAGGTAGTGGCCTTGTGGTTTGCCAAGGTAGTGGCCTTGGGATAGGTACATAGGGTGATCATCTAAGGTACCATGATGTTGTTTGGCAAGGTAGGAGCCTTGGATTGGTTTGGTATGATTGGTCTTGATTGATAGTTGTTAATACATAATTGTAACACATTGTCCATATGTTCTTTTGTTGATGATTGTTATTCACAGCTTGTAACTGATTTAGCGTTGGAGTCTAAACCTATGACTCTCACCAACTTTATGTTGACGTGTTTTAGTGTCTCTTTCAGGTGAGAATGTGGTTAAACTTGAGGATAGAAGTGGCTAGACTTGGATGCCTTAGGATTGCATATAGAAGGAGATCCCCGTTCCTTCTTAGTTTACCTATATGTTTGTTTGGTTTATGTTTATTGTTTGTCTTGGGTAAGTGGTAGGACTGTTACCTACTTACCTAGACTCCTGCATTGTTGAGATATTGTCATGACATTTGTGTCGCCATTTATGACATTATATTTGCATTTTAGTTTTCTCTATAGAGACACCGTTTGTTGTGATGATATCCATACGTCGCACCCCATATTCCGCCATGGTGGGGTGTGACAGAATGGTATCAGAGACAATGGTTATAGAGAATTAGGTTGCCTAGTCACGTAGCCTAGTCTATAGCTTAAGGGTCCCTACATATAGGCGTCATAGGAGTATGTGTGCATTTTATTATAATTGATGTGTTTGAATGTTATTTATTGTGATGTTTTGACTGGTATGAATTGAACCTTAGTAAGTTCATACTTAGCCACATGTTACTTTCTTTTCGAGTTGTGAGTAGTGCGGGTTTAACCATAATCGCCCACGCTAGTCATTGTCGTATTTTACTTATAATGTACATTATAGTACATAATTTGGTACATAGTAGTTTCTATCTTTTGTTGGGTTATTTTATGTACCTGAGGGGTATTATTTTCTTTTGATGTTTAAGTCATGTTCCCTAAGAATCATGTGGTGGTTCGAGTTATTAGGAGTAGGTGAATATGAAGGACCTTATGCTATTTCCACTCTTATGGGCGACATGACTTATAACTGATTATGTTTTCGTTTTGGATTTAGTCTAGGCTGTTTTAGCTAGACTATAGATTTCTGTATTCCAAGAGTTTTATTATGTTATTTTATAGATGGAGTTTTGGACCTTATTGGTTATGTGGTTATGAGCTTATGTGAGTAGATAGATTTATGTGTTATATGTTGTATTGATTCTTATAAGTGTCATCATAGGAGGGAGTGCATTGGGGAAAGGGTAACTGTATAAGTATGGTGGCCAACATAGTTATACAAGTACCACAACTTCAATGGGTTCTCAAGTATGATTGCATGAAAGAGGATTAGTACATGCTTGTATATGGTGAGATGTAGATATTGGGTATACGTATAATATATGGGTTTATGTAACGGCTGCCTACGATATGGCTATTTTTATTAGTGTGTTATATGTTTTGGGTTATAGTTGTGTTGTGTGATTTTGGGGTCACACGATATGGTTTGGTTTTGGAGGTGGGTTTTATGCTTTGTTGTGGCACGGTGAGATGGTGATTACTCGTGTGGAAAAACGAGTGTATGACGTGATTGGTTGATCTAACATGTATGGTAACGAGTATGTTTTGGGTGATTTAATAGGTATATATATGCGGATGTATATATACTACTATGTGTTAAGTTATGGTATATGGTCGTTCACTAGTTATTATAACTTGAACGTACCTTGTGTTTGTTCGTGTTTTATGGTGCTGGAGTTGATGGAGTTTCAACAACGTTTCGAAATTTTTGAACTGTGTCTTGTAGCGTATTCTTTGAGTTCATATTTCACGTGTACGTTTTAAAATGTTGTTCTGGGTTTTAAGTCCATTGAAATAAATGGAGATTTCTTCTGGGATAATGAAATCTTTTGGGTTGAGTCTTACATTTCTTTTGGTTGGTATATGGAAAAAGGGGGGACTTGGAAATCTACTATAGAGTTAGATAGTTGGTTGTATTCGGTAAAATAAGGGTAAGGTGTTGGAGTAATGTTTGAAACAAGATGTAACATAAGTTTTTTTTTTATCAACACGTATTTATTTCAAATTCTAAAAAACTTTCTTTAAAATAAAGCGAAGTAAAATTTCTTTCTACTTACATAGTTTATATAATTGGATTTAACCGATTCATGTCATTTATAGTTATTAATACAAGGTTAAAAGGAGTTTATGAATATTTCACATACAATTATATCTTTTATTGAAAAGGATTGCATTGATCACTAAGTCTATTCTTTAGTTTTTAAAACAACTAGCATAAAATTGTTTTGGTCATAACTTGTTCGTTTTTAAAGCTTTTTGGGTGATTCAAAAGCCTAAAATTATGTACTCGGAACGTACTTTTCAAATATTCAGAATGTATAGTCATGGGAGGTCAGTGGACTGGTAGGAATTGTTGTACAAGTGTCGGGTTCAAGGTTGAGTTTGAATAGTAGTTTTATTTTTATGATTTGGGATGCACAGGATACCTAGTCTTTGAGTTGAGTTTTGAGAACGTCTAGAAGGTTGTTTGTAGATGGTTTGAGTCACATAGATGTGGGGAGGTAAATATATATATATATATATATATATATATATATATATATATATATATATATATATATATATATATATATATATATATATATATATATATATATATATTCTTTTGGAAAGTCGATCTTTTGCACGGTTTAAATAATATGTCGCGGGGCGTAATATGTTTTGGTTGCCATTGGGTGTTTCTTGGATTATTTTTCGTTGTCATGGGTCATTTGGAATTGATACATGTTTTGGGTTTGAGTTTTCTTTGGAGTCTCGTGGTTTTTGATTTGTTTTAATTGGTGCACGTGAAATATCGTTAGTTATCCGTGGGTTTAATTCGTCGATCGTATCTGGTGTATTCAGGATGTAGTTTTGGTTTTGTATGGTTTAGGAGCGTTGAGGTAGAACCATGAATAGAGTAAGTAGGAGAAGTGAGAGGAGTTGTAGTTAGTGTCTTCCAAGGCAAATCGTTGATGGAGTGAATTAAGAACAAGAGCTGTTAGAAATTGCAAGGAATTTATTTGTATTGCCGCTAAGAGAGGGTGTGAGGAGGACATAATTGAAATTGCTATGGATGTTGTATGAACGCTTTGGGTTTACGGTTATGCATTTGGCTTCGCCAAAGCACTAGCGGTTTCATGGAGTCAATGAACCGAGTGTGCATGAACGTATATAAACGAGTTGTCATCGGGAGCATCGACGACATCTTGATCTACTCAAATCATAGAACGAGGATGAGGCGAATTATGTGTTGGTTTTGGAGTTGTTAGTAAAGGGAATGAAACGTGAGATTTTTAAGTGTGAGTTTTAGGATTTAGTTGGCCAGGACTAGTAGTCAGAGATGATGGCATATCGTGGAACCAGCAAGGGGCGAAGTGAAGAAGGACGAGGAAGCATTTTGGAGGCTGAAGAGGTGGATTGGATGATGAGCAGATCTTGGCATTATCGGAAGGACTGGATGAATTCGCGAAGCATGACGATACGTGGAGCAGGGATTTGAACGCGTACGAGGACGACAAAGAAAGGCGATCGCTTATACGTTGCAGGAACTGAAGATTTGGAAGAACTGGATAGACTTAGTTAGTGGAGCTGGACTGTTATATCTGCCTAGAATGCTAGAGGCATTTGGTGTACGAGACGTGGAGAATGATCTATACGGATCATGAACGTATCCAACACATATTCAATCATCTTGATTGAACATTTGGCAAAGGTGATGGGTGGAGTTAATTGATGAAATAAAATTGCAAGGCCAAGTACCATCTGGGAAAGGCAAGCATGGTCGATGAGACATGGAATAAGAAGGATGAGGTGAAGCTGAGATGAACTTGAACTATAGGGATGATGTATTAGAGTGGTTTGGATGAAGGATGTGGGTTGCACGAGTTGAGTTGTCTAAAGCAGTGAACGCGTCAACATTTATGTTGCGTGGCTTGGACAATTGTAAGGAGGAAAGGGACGTAGACTATACTTCCTACATGGATAGGAGTAGTTTAGAAAGGGCGGTGTAAGGACGAAGTTGGTGGAAGGGATACATAATTCGGTGGGGGATTAAGTACGATGAGAGTTGGGTGATAGTCGATAGACTGACTAATTCATCACCTATTTCAAGAGGAATGAGAAGTCACGTAGTTGGGAAGTTGGAAGAATTAATGGATATGTGACAGACCGTCATAGGTCACTTTGTAAGGAAATTGGAATTTAAAGTAGTTTGGGATACGGACTGAAGGGAGTTGATGAACGTAATTGGACATGGGTGATTGATTTAGAGGTAGTTCGGAAACTCGTTACCGATGGCTGAGTTTTCATATAATGATAGTTATCGTACTAGAAGTCGATAAATGCCATTTGAGGCACGATATGAAAGGATAGGGTGAGTTGTCCTCATTGTGGACTAGAATTAGTAAAAGAGGCTACTAATGTGGTAATTGTGTTTGTGGACAGAATGAGAGCAACAAGGGATGCTATGTAGAAAAGGAGGAAACCACTAGATTTAGTGACAAAGTTATGTATGGAGTTTCACTCATAGTAACGGGTGCTATGATTTGGAAAGATGTAAGTGTTGATGTAGAGTTTTGTAGGTCCATTTATGATCTTTGGGAAGATCAGACCATTAGCTTATGAGCATAGAATTACCTGGGGGAAATGAGTTGTATACATGATACATTTCATGTATTGGGATTGGTAAATGTTGTTTGAGGATGCATATTTGCATGTCCGGTTATTTGGGTTTTGTGCTAATAAGAGTCTTTGTTTTATCGAAGAGTCATTTGCGAGATTTATTGACTGTGAGGTCAAGAGTTTGGCAATGGGTTTAATTTTGGTTTGTACATGTGGTATCTTGAAACTTGAACTGAAGTTCACGTGGAAATGAGAGGAGTTCATTTAGAACAAGTATCCTCGTGTGATTTGTTGTCTGTGTGTTGATCCTAAGGAGTAAATCTCGGGACGAGATTTCTATTAGGAGGGAGTGATGTGACAACCGTGGTTTTGAGGTTCGTCACTTGGTCTTACTTTTAGGTTATTTTATGTGTGACTACTTGATTTTTGTGCTTACGTGTTTATTTTGTGTGAACGAGGTTGGTGTGATTATCGTTTATGAGTATAGAGTACTCATAAGTAAATCGAGGAACGGTTAATTCATGTTCATGAGATCACAATTAGTGACTATGAAATGAAATGGTGATATTTAGGTGGTTACGTATACGTATAAGTATTATAGTAATAGTGTATTTTTTTAGGATTTACGGTTTAGCATTTAGAGGTCTCGGATAAGGAAATTAGTCAAATGAATATTTTTCGGGATGGTTTTAGGTCATTTAGGACTTAATTATAAAGTTTATTTCAAAATTTGAGATTTTCTATAAAAGTGTATATTTTACGTCTTTTACGGTAAAACGCTTAAATTTGACTAGTTTTACGGTTTTGAGGTTTTGGGAGTTTTAGGAGCTGAATAAATTAAGGTAAATTAAGGTAATATTAATAAGATATTAATTAACAATAAAAAGAAAAAAATAAAGAAAAAACGAAATTAGGGGTGTTTGGGTCGGTTTAGAAGAGAAAAAAAAGGAAAAAAAGGAAAAAAAAGGAAATTTGGGTTGGACTAGGATTCACCCATACCCTATATAATGTATATACTAAACCAAATTCATTATTTTTCTCCTGGAGATGAAGGAAATTCGTGAGTCTTATAAAAAATTAGGGTTCTTCATAAAATTTGGGGGTTTTCATAAATCCAAGGTAAATCTTCAAATCCCTTTTCATATTAAATTGTTTTTATGTTTAAATTAATCATTCTTATGATGGATTAGGGTTAGGGTTTATATAAAAACAGCAGATTAATGATGTATTAATCATAATATGATTATTACATAAATTAGTGCTTGTAATTAGAGGGATTAGGGTTAATTAATGAGGTTGATTTTGTTAAACCCGTTTTTAAAAACTGGGCAGATTTTTGAGTCAATTGTTTTGATCATATCGGGAGTTCTGTAAACTCTTATTTTACGATCCAAGTACCCCTGAAAATATATTTGAAGTGGCTTTCTAATGCAAGAAACGAGAACTAAATTGGAGGTCGGGAAGTGGGTCAAAAACAGGTTACAACAGTCGGAGGTCAAAACAGTTTTGAATTCAGCCTGTTTTCTTTTTAAGTTTTGGGTTGTTTGGGGCACTTAGGGTTGCATTGGGATCTTCTCACGAACGTGAGAGATGGTTTATATATTGTAGTTAATATCTGCACTTGGGCTAAGGTGGTGGTTTAGGGTAAGACCCCTTAATGGTAACAAACTTTTAGTACGTTTAAAATCAGGAAATCTGGAATGACGAAAGTAGATATATATATATCGGGGCCTTAACAGTAGCTTTAAGGTTAGGGCAAGTGGTAGGTGTTAGCCAACATATGTAAGGGTGTGAATATTTCTTTTACAGAAACCATGGGTAGGTTTAAGTGGGCGTTTGACCTAAAGTTTTGAGACCTAAAAACTGGGACTGTTTTGGGTAAAATACGAACGGGTTAGTTGTTAAACTTAACCAAGTTAAGGACTTGTTAAGGAAGGGTAATGGGGTAATTAGAGCTTATTAATGAGGTAAATATGTGAGAATGGGTTAGATGTCCATCATAGGTTAATGAGCCATCTTAGTGATTGGTTCGTTTATTGATTTCGTGTTTTTGGTTTGTTAGCTTGTTGCTAGTGCAAGGACGCGTGAAGGAGCTATCAGATGAGTGTTCATAGTCCCATGTTTATTTTTGTTTTTGACTTCCAGATGGGATGGAAGAGACACTGTGTTGAGTTGTTTCTAAATTGTTGTTGTGAATGTTTTATGGTTGTGATGGACTTGTGTGTACACTTATGTGATTAACTGCTATGCGATTTTTGATATGTTATTGTGGTTTGACAAGGTAGTGGCCTTGTGATTTGACAAGGTAGTGGCCTTGTGGTTTGCCAAGGTAGTGGCCTTGGGATAGGTACATAGGGTGATCATCTAAGGTACCATGATGTTGTTTGGCAAGGTAGGAGCCTTGGATTGGTTTGGTATGATTGGTCTTGATTGATAGTTGTTAATACATAATTGTAACACATTGTCCATATGTTCTTTTGTTGATGATTGTTATTCACAGCTTGTAACTGATTTAGCGTTGGAGTCTAAACCTATGACTCTCACCAACTTTATGTTGACGTGTTTTAGTGTCTCTTTCAGGTGAGAATGTGGTTAAGCTTGAGGATAGAAGTGGCTAGACTTGGATGCCTTAGGATTTCATATAGAAGGAGATCCCCGTTCCTTCTTAGTTTACCTATATGTTTGTTTGGTTTATGTTTATTGTTTGTCTTGGGTAAGTGGTAGGACTGTTACCTACTTACCTAGACTCCTGCATTGTTGAGATATTGTCATGACATTTGTGTCGCCATTTATGACATTATATTTGCATTTTAGTTTTCTCTATAGAGACACCGTTTGTTGTGATGATATCCATACGTCGCACCCCATATTCCGCCATGGTGGGGTGTGACAGTCAATGCTAGAAGATGAACCTCGCGATGATATACCGGTGATGCAAGATCAACCTTCAACACCATCTGAAGATCAGCACAACATTGATATGGAAGTTGAAGATTTAAATGTTCCAGAACCAAAGTTTGATGAATCTCTTATCATCGATGACACTGTACAAGAGCAACTCTGGCTCACAAATGCAGCACCACAACATCCTTTTGACACTGCAACTGACATGGAGCTGACTCAATTCCTCAACAACCCTATCGATTTCTCGGCCTTTCTAAGGTATTCTCATGGGAAACCGACAATGACACCGGATCTGATCAAAATGGCTGCCGCAAATGTGGACTTCTTCGATACTTTGAAGATCAGCCATAATGAAGCAGAATATCACTTGAATGAGCTTACCAAGGCAATGAGAGCGACAACTACAGGAATTCAGACTCCTGTGTTACGACCTCATACACCTAGGGTCATTACCGGTTCTACAACGATCCCAATAGAGAACTTTGTTTCTCACGATCTAGAATACCTTGAAAATGGAGCAAAGAAATATGCCACGTCACTCACCATGGTCAAGGCTGTTAATTTGGAGAATGTTCCATGGATAGAGGATAAAGTGCCTGACGCAATATGGAGGAAGAAACTGCTCAAGTATTATGATACCTTTGCTTCCCTTGGCATCTCTCACTGGACTGCAAAGAAAAGGTTAGCTTACAATCATTTTCATCGTCCTAAGAGAGGTTCTTCTATTGTCTCAGCTCACAGAATCAAAAGTATCCAAGGAGCAACCACTCAGACTGTCTTCGGTTATGATTAATTGAATGTAATCGTGTTCAAACGTACCGATGAGAAAGAATACCGAATTGACGAAAGTGATCTCCATTACCTTCAACTTGAAGACATCGAAGATCTTTTGTTACTATTGGCTCAGGAAAAAGTTGACCATCTACCACCTGAGATTGTCATTGCAATGAGCTCCAACTTTCATCAATATGCAAGGAAAATCGTCATTCAAAATCGGGTGGAAGACTTTCATCTTGGCGTAGAGAGCTATCAGAAGCAGTTAAACTTGGAACGTCCCCATACAACTCCACTCAGTAATTTCCATAAGAACAAGAAGGTTTACATGGGGACCACAACGCCGGAAGCAGGGATCTTTTATCCAAATGAGACTGGCGTCATGCAATATATGCGATTCTCCGAACTGCACAAATTCAGTGATGGAACGCTCAAGCATGTTCGAGATGATCTGACAGTTCTCAATGCCAACCTACCGCTTCCAGCAGTCAAGTACACCTGGACAACCCAGTGCAAAAAGGGAGCATCGTACGCAATCAGGAAGATTGAGGAACTTCTAAGGAAGCGTCGGTTGCTACGAAGTGTGGAACGATTCGTCGGTGGACAACCATATGGAGCTCACCATAGGTTCACGGAACGAGCCATTTAATTATGGTTCGTCTTATAAGAGGTCAACTCCATATGTCTATAATTGTGAATATGTTAATTTTTGCATAATCTGCTTTTGTGGCTTGTTGTAGTGTAAACGTATGATATTTTTCAAGAATTTCTCTCGAGATTCTAAATCTTTCAGACAAATCATACTCAAGCACTACAACTTACCCTCATTAATTTGAGGGGGAGCATTAATATGTTCTTTGGCCAACATCTAATTTCATTTTATTACCCAAAGACCGGTTAATCCATTAATATCCAAAATATTAATGGTTAACATTTTGGAAAGGGGAGAAAATGGGATTAAGGAGACTTAATGATATTTGGCTAAACAATAAAAAGGCTTAAAAGATAAACCAACCTAACATGTGTAATGCACAAGTTAAGGGGGAGCGTTTTTGATGATCAAAACTACTTAAGGCACAAAAACTTTGATTACAATATCACAAGTGCTTTAAGTGATTTTCAAGGATTTTTCATGGTGACAATACTTACCCAAAACACATTTAATTCACGACGGATGTGGTGACAAAAGGGTGGTAGGTATAGGTATTAGTCCAATGATTCATCAGAACCGATGGAATCTTCCCAAGGACAATTCCCTAGATAGAATTAGAAGTCCTAGGAAAGATGGAGAATGATTATGAATGTAGCTGAATGCAGACCAAGTACTTAAGCTAGCACTGGAACAATCACAACAAGGTGCTAGTGATGACGTATTGGTAATCATTGAAGGGGTTGAAGAATGAAAAAGAATTGTAAAGATAAAGGGTGTAATAAAAGAAGCCCTCCTTACAACTTTAGGTAGAAACCCGGTCAATACATATGCTATTGAGATCATTTGTTAATGATTCTCGATATTGAAGAAAGACATCATGGACCCAGTAATGCAATGCACAACCCTCCCTAGCTAACTCAAATATCTCTCAAAAGGTATTTTTTTTTAATCACACGGAGATCAACACGTTATCTATTGGTTTATTCACTCCGAATAGACTGATATTGAATAGGTGGCACTTGATGAGACTGCTTTTATACATAGTCTCATCGTCCAAATTGGGCTTAAAATGCATTAAATATCATTAAAATACCCAAATATATGCTTGTGTTTGTTGCTTGTGTATTTTAGGTACGGATATTCAGGAAATGACAAAAGATCACAAGGATCAGTAAAAAACGAACACGGGAAATGAAGCCGCACAATGAACCAAGCCCTAGCATTGATTTTCCAAGAAAGACCCTTG
Source organism: Glebionis coronaria (assembly GCA_025667525.1). Taxonomy (NCBI): domain Eukaryota; kingdom Viridiplantae; phylum Streptophyta; class Magnoliopsida; order Asterales; family Asteraceae; genus Glebionis; species Glebionis coronaria. The sequence goes on along the minus strand of CM046874.1, from coordinate 522,813,551 downwards.
AAGAATTGAAGATTGGACAAGAAGGGTACTTCAATATTGAAGAATTGGCACTTTAAACCCTTGTATATTCATAATTACAAGATTGGTCCCTAAAGTTTGTCAATATTACAAAAAGGACCCTTAACATTGAAGATTGGCAAGAATGGTCCCTCAACTTTGGAAGACTTGGCAATTTATACCCTTGTAAAACTCATAAATTACATTGGGTTCCCTAAATTACCAAGAGTATACAAGAAAAGCCCTTGAAGATTGATGTATGTAGAATTAGATACTTGCTTTAGGAAAAACAAGCAACTAAATAGGGTAAGCACGACGATTTAGGAAAACCGTGTGTAAATGACCCTAAAAGTGAGTTCGTTCTCTCGAGGAGGCACGTGTGTTGTGTAATGAATGATTGATTATGTTTTTGATTATTAATGAGAAGAAAAGAAGAAAATGACGAAGACGAAAAAATTAGAAAAATAAGGCAAAACACTATTAGAAAGTTACGACGAAGCACGAGAAAAACACAAAGTTTAAAATTTTATCCTAAAAATTCCTAAAAATTACTAAAAACTCCCAAATAATATTCTAAGGGTTTACAAAAAATTTAAACTTGCCAAAACCTTTTAATTAATTTAATAATGACTTTTTAATGCTAATTAAAGCCCTAAAAATCACTTTTAAATATTAAAAAGCCCTAAACAAGATTTTATAGTTTGTAAACCTCAAAAATGACTTAATTAAACTAAAAACTATTTTTAAAAATTTTAAAACCAATTTAAACTATTTTTAAACTCCTAAAAACTATTAAAATCTATTAAATCTTAAATTAAATCTAAAAATTAATTGAAAACCCTAAAAATTATTCTACAAATGGGAAAAGTCCTAATTAATGCTATAGAATCTAGGAAAAATGAAAAAGAAATTAAAATAAAACTTTTTATTTTAATGAATAAAATAATAATAAAATAATCCAAAAAATTAAAAGTTCCTAAATAAATTCTAAAAAATTCTCAAAAATCCTAAATATTCTAATTAAAAAGAAAATGTAAACAAAAGTTTCTAAAACCTCTTAATGAATTTTATATTAATTTTTAAAGTTTAATAAAAAACCTAAAATCAAATAAAATCAAAAATTAAAGTTTTTGAAAACTTTTTCACATGTAAACCTCAAAAATATCACTAGAAACCTAAAAACTATTTTTTTGTATTTTTTTACTACTGTTTAATATTTTTAAATGACTTTCTAAATTAAAAACTAAAAATAATCCTATTAAATAATTTAATAAAAGGAAAAATAATATTTTTGGACAGAAAAATCCCTAAACCTATTAATATCCTAGGAAAAATGAAAAGAAGCTAGAAAGCTTAATGAATAAGCTAAAAATAAGCAATAAGCCCACGGCTTATTTAGAAAAGCTAAACTCAAATACTCCTTAAGTATAATTCAAAACCAAGGTTATTAATCAAAGTCCCCAGGGCGCGTTGGTTGAGGTGTTGGTGTGGTGAACGGGTGGTCACGGGTTCGAGTCCTGGCACCCTTTTTTACTTCTTTTTGTTGCGCCGCAACAGGTAGTACTTGCGCCGCAATTAGTGTTGCGAGAGTACCCTGATCTGTTGGTCCTTTAGTTGCGCCGCAACTAGGTAGGACTTGCGGCGCAATTTGTGAAACGAAGGCAACTTTGGTCTGATGGTCCTTTAGTTGCGCCGCAACAGTAGGTCTTGCGGCGCAAACGTGCCTGGTTTTTGCTTTTTTACTTTTCACAAACAAACTGTCAACCTTTGTTAAGCTTAAACACAAACCAAAACCACTTTTTAAAGCAAGATTAATCAAATGGTGAATCAAACGTGGGCAAGTCTGGTGATGTTTCTGAAAACCAAGTGTGAGTGCACACTTGAACTTTGCAAACCAAGAGGTCTTGGTTTATGCTTTGTTTGGTGATGTTTGATGGATACAAAGGGCACCCCTTCACTCTTTCTGAGTGAAGGGAGTCAATCAAAGCACAAATCAAGCAAAGTTTAAACACTTAGCACACAAAATTCACACATCAAAAGCACCAATGCACCTTAAGTTTCTGTGACAAAGAAAATGCAGGTATGGTGGACTTAAATGCTTATAACTTGCATCCTAGTGAACTACAAAGCTACAAACATGGCACACACTTACTTCAAATAGCACCAAATCAATCTGCAAACCTGAAATACCCTAAACCTAAACAGAAATCAACAGATCATGCTCAAAATCTCACAAAATTAAGTAGAATATTGCACATGCAGATTTTAAGACATGATTTCACTTTTTTGATGCACAAACTAGCTCCAAACTTCTTCAAATCTATCTAGCAACTAACTAGCAACCTTTCTCAAGCTATAATCAACTTTCTAACAGCCTTTTTAAAACACTACAATGATTTAAAACCTGCTAAAATGCAAATCCAAACACCCCTTTAAAATTTTGTAAAACGTTTTTAACAAAGAAAAACCTTACAAACCCTATGCAAACTGATCAAACTAGCATCAATCATGTGTCATAACACAAAATAACAACAATCAAACACCTTAAACACTCAATAACCACAAATCAAACAAGATCTTATGAGACTCCTATTTTCTGAAATTTAACAAAGGTAAAAGAATTTTTACCTTAGGGCTTTACATCCAAAGCCCTAGTGGTAGCATAACCACCTCCTTATGCACCCGGGTGCATGCAGATCATGAATCAACAACAATTCAACCCTGCACAAATCAAACAAACAAAAGAAAACACCACTTTTCTGAATTTTCAGAAAAACTCTTAAAAACTTTTCACAAACCTTCAAACCTTTTAAACTTAACACGTTTTAAACAAAACCTTTACACTCAGAAAATCAAGGTTTAGGTCCACTTTCACTTTCCAAAACCTTTACTTTCTGAATTCAAGATTTCTTTAAAACCCCTTTTTGAAAAATGAAACTTCAAACAACAATTCTTTCTCAAACTTAAAATGGAACTCAGCTTAAGCAATCCTAACACACAAACTTTTTAAAAACATAAAAGGAATTACAATGTCTTTTACAAATACCAAACTTTATTTCTTAAAAAAGGAATTACAAAGGAATTGCTTAAAAACTGGAACAAGAGGAGTGGACATGCCCATCTCCTATTTATACTACATCATGGACTATTCTAGAACTGAAATAAAATAATACAAGTACTGGAAACCCTAATGTTTGAATTCTCAAAACTGCCCTCTCTTCTTTGACTTGATTTGGGTCAAAAGACATCCCATGTGATTGCCAGCTAAAGAAGACCATTTGTGGACGTTGGATTGAGCTTGGAGACAAAGGAAATGCATCCAAATCGCTAATTTGGTCGGGGTGTTGGGTATTGTGTGAAAGGGATGGACAGGGGAGGGTTGGGGAAGGACCACAAGGACACGTGGCGCCTGTGTGAGTGGTGGGTTTTGGTGAGGGTATCCTTAATTAAGGATCTGCACAAATTGGGGGTTTATCATTGGGTAATTAGGGAAAACCCAATTAGGGTTCTTGGGGATTAGGGGTTTAAAAGGTGGGTGTTTAATCTGTTGGGGTGATTAAGGATATTTAAAAAACATGTTTACCCCCAAAGTTAACTAATTTATTTAAAAATCGTTTTTAAACATTGAGTGGAATAGTGAGGTGGCGGGTGGGTAGGTTCTGATTGGATGAGGGCTTTAAGGAGGGTGACGTGGCGTAGTGAGAGTGGTGGATGGTTTAAGGTTGTTGGGGGTTAGTAGTTAATGGGGTGTAATGTTAAATAGTTTGGCAATTTGGCAGCTTTGGTCCCCATGGTTAAGTGGCACTTAAAACATCTTTTCAAAATCAGTCCCAATGTTATTTCATCATCCATCCTCAAGGCTTTGCAACTTTAGTCCTTGTGTTAACAATGTGAAGAAACTTGTAACTTTATCAATCTCCAAGGGCTCATCATGTATAATTATGAAACTTTAGGGACCCACACTCATATTAATGGAAAATTGAGGGGTATAAAGTGTCATTCTTCCAAAGTTGAGGGACCAAACTTGTAAAATCTTCAAACTTCAAGGGCATTTTTGCAAAATTCATTCTTCGGGCTTGGTTCTTTGTGCGGCTTCGTTTCCCGTGTTCGTTTTTGATTGATTCTTGTATTCTTTTGCCAATTCCTCAATATCCGTACCTAAAAATACACAAGTAACAAACACGAGCATATATTTGGTCTATTTTATGATATTTTATGCAATTTAAGGCCGTTTTGGACGATGAGACCATGTATAAAAGCAGTCTCATCACTCCCCCATACTAAACCATTGTCGTGCCCTCACGCAATGCTAAGAATAAAGTATCAAAGCATCTCCAAAATTTTATTTTATGACTTTAATTGAAATGATAACTAGCTACACACTACAATTACTACTACTTGCGTTTTAGACATAATGTATGATTTTCATCGCAAAATGGGACGTTTAGGTTCATAGAACAAGAACACGTGAATGCTTCGTTAGAAATAATTTCATCGTCCTCGATTTTCACCTTAATTCCATGCCAAGCGTGCAACGAGATCATTGTCATTATAAGTTAGTAATGCTAACACTACTCATATGCCCTAATCACGTACTTATTCTCCCATTATTCCTAAGTTGTATCTCTTATATTTTATTATGTCTTAATGATCACGAGGATACATTGTTGACTTATGCGATAATAGAGATTTAGGTCTAAAAATAGAGTCCTAACGGTGTAACTAAGACCATCAAATCAATAACCCCTCCTAATAGACAACGATGTTAAAAAATTAAGTTGACAAGAAGAATCGATAAACACGGTTTTATAACGGTTTTGAACATGAGACTTATTACCAAGACTTTTATACGCCCCCTAACGGAAGGACCTTATTATCTTTGGTTTACCTCCATCTTTTATTCAACTTCGCCATGAAGCTTTTATTATGACTTCGGTCTTGCCTTGCCTTTTATTATCCGCCTCATCGGTGGTTTTATTAGCCAAAGACGTATATCCTCACGCTAAAGCGAATTTTGGATCTTTAAAGCTTCGAAGATTAAGGCTTGATTCACTTTCAATTTTGCATAGATTTTAGGCCTTGTGGGGCTTCAAATTTTTTGCTAGATTTAGGTGAGCACTTGAAATCTTATTATTGGGTGAAGCTTTCGATTATTCGGGTTGCCAATACTTCAAAACCGTGACGCTGGCGATATCTTAATGTCTTCCCAATTTAATTACACGGAAGCTACTAGAAAAGACTAGAAACCCAACAATCAAAATTAAACCGCTAAACCAATATTTATTAAGCAAAAAATATTTACATGCGAAGGGAGAATAAGCAAACAACGAGAACACATGAGTTTTTGAAAGAATACGAGTACTCTACGTTTAGCATAGTAACTTATAATTAACTCTATCATTTCTCGTCCTCATTTAAGAGACTTAGCCTAATGTGTAGTTAAGGAATCAAAGCTAAGTGCTCAACACGCACGGTCGAGTCAAAAATTACTCTTATTCTCGCCATCGGAAAATCTACATTCGTGTCTTCAAACACTTATAAAACATGAGAAAAATTTTAAAATTTGGCCATTTTTAGCCTTATTTTGCAAGAAAACGATAACAAAACGATAAACTTTGAAAAGCGTGAAGGTTTGGCAAGGCAAGTATCTATTCACCCCCCCATACTAAAGTTAAACATTGTCCTCAATGTTTCGAGTCTAGGGGTACAAACACCCCCATACTAGAGACGTAGTCGAATGCCTAATCTAGCATGGAAAGGGTGTAACCATTAAGTTAAAAGCCGTTTATGAAGTGTGCTAAAAACCTAAGGTTAGAACATAAAAGGATATCATATGTGGATATTGGGAAAGGCCTCCAAAGCAAACGATCGAGTGCTCCCATGAAACGAACACGAGAGGCTCCAATCGTGAAGATGATGATCTAAAAGACACAATTCACAAACAACCACGGAACAAAGGTTGGAAGGGCACAAATCCCCTCACATTAAACTAATTAGAAAGCAATAATATGTACATGGATAAGCATGGGTCTCCCCCACGAGGCACCTTGTTTTTGATAATCGAGTCAAAAGCTCGACTCGAATCCCCATAAATGTGATCATTTAGGGATAATCATGGTATGGTCAATTTTTGGTGGGGCTTACATGATAAACAAGGCCCAAAAACAACCGGTATTAAGGACTAAGTCTTTTGATGATGCAAAATACCGGGATCAAAGATGGCGTTCTCGTTTTCTTTGGAAAAACAAATCAACGCCACTTTGTCGTGTGTCAACACAAACTCAAAGAGTTTCAAGAAAATAGATAAGAAGAAATAGAAGGGTGGGACAATGGGTAAGTCTCTAAAAACATGAGCTACTCGAGGTAGACTCGCACCAATCAAATGAAAAGATTTTCCATTTATTGCATCGGTGGAAGACCGAGATTTCCCTATATAAGCAATTCCAGGATCAAATATCTCGTCCTCGGTGGAGAAAGGGGGGGAACATAAGGGGCTTCCCCCACACTAGGTCCACACAAAGCATCGTCAAAAGGAGAAGACGAGCTTGTAGTACTCAAGACACGCGGTGATGACGGAGTTAGGATTTTAGAAAAATCTTTCAAATTAGATTCAAAATCTTTTCCTTTTTCATCTTTAATACTCTCCTTGTGAAAACCCGATTTGATTATGTCAAAAATATTTGGTGTATCTAAAACAATGTTAGTCACACTAAAAATTCTCACATTTTGAAAACGTTTTGGTTTAGGTGGTGGTAAGTTTTCAAATCTTTTGTCAACAAAGAAAACCTCCCCATCGGGATCAACGTATTCATCATCCGAAGAATCACTCGAGATTGGAATTATCGGCTTAACACTCTTAACCTCCATCGGCGGAGGGGACGGAACTTCATTTTTATCAACTCCTAAAACTCTATTTGAAATCTTTTGACACATGTTTTTGATAGGATTGACATTGTACAAAGATGTGATCGAATAAACATGAGAAAGCGTGGAGTTTTGGGTTGCATTAATGACGAGTTCTTCCTCATTGAAACGAAGAGTGATTTTTCTTGCATGCACATCGATAAGTGCTCTCGAGGTATCCAAAAAAGATCGACCTAAAATTAACGGAACTTTAGGATCGATGGGAATATCAACAACTATGAAGTCCACGGGATAATAGAATTTCCCAACTTTCACGAAGACGTCCTCGGCTACTCCACAAGCTAGAATCGTAGAATGATCGGCCATTTCGATTGACATTCTTGAAGGAGTGAGATTTGGAAGATTAAGCGACTTAAAAATCTCGAGAGGCATCAAATTAATACTAGCACCAAGATCGGCCAAGGCGTAGCATTCTTCCATGTCTTGGATAGCACATGGGATTAAAAACTTTCCAGGATCACCGACTTTTTGAGGTATGCGGCTTAGAAAAACCGAAGAACAACTAGACGATTTTTGCAATTTCTCTTTGTTATTCAACATACTTTTGAAGTTCGCGGCAAATCGAGGCATCATGACTAAGGCGTCGGCAAAACTTATATTAAAATGCAAGTCACGAAACATTTTCATAAAGAGTTCAAATTGATAATTATTTCGTTCTTGTGCCTTTTCCTTGTCTCGTCTTGATGGGTAGGGTAAAGGTGGTGTGGGTTGGGGCAAATTAGGCATAGGCATCGGCCTTGGAATCTCGGGTTCCATAATGGGTATAGGTTCAACCGTAGGTGTGGTTTGAGCGGTACTTCGTGGGCTTGAGATGTGCTCCTTTTCAACCACAACCTCGGGTTCTTTCTCTTTTTCCTTCTCCATAGAAGTACTTGGACGAGAAATGGGCTCTTTGAAAGTTTTACCACTACGAGTGGTAATAACCTTCAATTCTCCTTTCGGGTTCACGATGGTATCACTAGGAAGACCACCCGAAGAAGAGGGCTTACACATGATTGCTTCAAACATTTTAGCCATACGGTCTTCAAACTTAGATTGCCTAGCATCCGCTTTCAACAACTCTTGCTTAATCTCATGTTGTCCTTGCTCCATTTTTTGTTGATTTTGTTGGAGTCGTGTGACATTTCCTTCCATTTTATTAGCATGAGTTTTAAGTTCATTAGCAAGTTCGGTTTTAAGCTCATTTTTCAATTCGGACCTTAAGCTAATCATCTCACGTTGCATGTTGTCAAACTTAGCATCATTAGCCTTAGCATAATCTAAAAATTCTCCTTGCAAATTTTTAGTGTGAGCATTTTGAAAACCTTGAGTAGGAGTTTGAAAATCACGGTTTTGGTTTTTGTTTGAAATTTGCCCATTTCCACTTTGGTAATTACCTTTGTTATAATTCCTTTGATTTCCTTGGTAATTTCCACCTTGATTGTTGTTGTTGCGATAATTATTAGCATTTTGATTGGGTTGAGCTTGATTTGAACGTGAACCTTGACCTATTTGGTTATAAGTTCCCGTGGCTACAAAAGCATTCGAAGTGTTACCATCCGCGGTAATACACTCGGATAAATCATGAGCTCCCCCACACGACAAACAACTTTTAGAAACCGCTTTAACCGAAGCGGTGTTGGAAGCTTCTTGAGCTTTCCAATGAGACATAAGAGTCGAAAACCTATCGAAAAACCGATTCTCCTCATTTGCTTCATCTTGCAAGGCATTAATGGAACGAGATGATGACGAGCCCAAATTGGCAACACTCGGTGTGTTACGAGGGCTATAGACCTTAGACCTATTTTCTATGATTTTCAAAGCCTCATTGGTCGTTTTGCACAAAAAATTACCACCCGCGGCGGCATTTAAATAATCTCTTTCATGTTCATTAAGCCCATTATAAAAGGTGTCAATTTGATGCAATTCGGAAAAATCATGGTGTGGACATTCATGTAGCATTTCTTTAAATCTCTCCCAAGCCATTGAAAAACTTTCATTAGGTCTTTGTGTAAAACGTGAAATCTCGTTTTTCAAATGTGTTGTCTTAGATGGTGGAAAAAATTGATTCACAAATTTAGACACGAGATCGGCCCATGTCAAAATCGAATTCGGCGGTTCTTTCTCAAGCCATATCTTGGCGGGTCCATCTAACGAGTAAGGAAACAACATCATCTTAATGGCATCGTGTGGAACATCCTTAAACTTGCTTGTCGCGGTGAGACGATTAAATTGCCTAATGTGATAATGTGGGTTGTCTTTTTCATGACCGCGAAACTTGTTTGCTTGCAACATAGACATTAAACCCGTTTTGATTTCAAAGTTCTCCGCAAGGATGGCGGGAATCACAATGGCCTCTCCAAAACCCTCGGTGGGTGCTTGAAGCAACTCCATCATAGTACGATTAGCCATGATAGCTTCTTGTTCTATAATAGGTTCCTCAATTGGAGTCTCCTCACTAGAAGGAGTAGTCGATTTGTTTCTTCGTTTACGAGCACGTCTAGCTTTAGAGCGAGTTTGCATAAACGTCACGTTCAACGAGAAGGCGAGCAAAGAAGATTCTTTTTGGTATTTTGTGTTTTTTCAATTTTTTTTTGTGGTTTTTTTGATTGTATTAACTTTTTGGAATTGGTGAATGTATTAAGTAGACAATGAGTCCACAAATCTCCTCACTAATCAAATCTCTTGATTAAAAAGGCCTCAAGGAATGAAAACGATCACGTGGAGTGAACGCCTTCGATGACTTTAGAACGATGGTGGAACACCAAATCGTTCAAGAGGGTTTAATCAAATAGAAACCAAGAAAATATATATGATACTTAATAATACTTTGGGCGGCAAAACCCTCGATTCACTCTCAAAATCAAATACGCACAAGCAAGCGGAGGAAACGAGGCGGCGCGAAGCACTTAAGAGCCTTTTTCCTTGGTTTGAGATTCGAATACAATGATCGAGTGATGAAATCCCGAATCAAGGTTGTGATTGCTCACGTATTTGGAGTACTTGTGTATTTATTGTTCTACGTATACAATATAGTAATAGTATTCACACAAAAACCGAAAAACGATAATACGTATTAATAGAGTGCTATTAATACAATTATATTTATGGCTAATATATAAAAACAACAATGGTCAATCAAAACACAACACGCCTCCCCGGCAGCGGCGCCAAAATTGATGTATGTAGAATTAGATACTTGCTTTAGGAAAAACAAGCAACTAAATAGGGTAAGCACGACGATTTAGGAAAACCGTGTGTAAATGACCCTAAAAGTGAGTTCGTTCTCTCGAGGAGGCACGTGTGTTGTGTAATGAATGATTGATTATGTTTTTGATTATTAATGAGAAGAAAAGAAGAAAATGACGAAGACGAAAAAATTAGAAAAATAAGGCAAAACACTATTAGAAAGTTACGACGAAGCACGAGAAAAACACAAAGTTTAAAATTTTATCCTAAAAATTCCTAAAAATTACTAAAAACTCCCAAATAATATTCTAAGGGTTTACAAAAAATTTAAACTTGCCAAAACCTTTTAATTAATTTAATAATGACTTTTTAATGCTAATTAAAGCCCTAAAAATCACTTTTAAATATTAAAAAGCCCTAAACAAGATTTTATAGTTTGTAAACCTCAAAAATGACTTAATTAAACTAAAAACTATTTTTAAAAATTTTAAAACCAATTTAAACTATTTTTAAACTCCTAAAAACTATTAAAATCTATTAAATCTTAAATTAAATCTAAAAATTAATTGAAAACCCTAAAAATTATTCTACAAATGGGAAAAGTCCTAATTAATGCTATAGAATCTAGGAAAAATGAAAAAGAAATTAAAATAAAACTTTTTATTTTAATGAATAAAATAATAATAAAATAATCCAAAAAATTAAAAGTTCCTAAATAAATTCTAAAAAATTCTCAAAAATCCTAAATATTCTAATTAAAAAGAAAATGTAAACAAAAGTTTCTAAAACCTCTTAATGAATTTTATATTAATTTTTAAAGTTTAATAAAAAACCTAAAATCAAATAAAATCAAAAATTAAAGTTTTTGAAAACTTTTTCACATGTAAACCTCAAAAATATCACTAGAAACCTAAAAACTATTTTTTTGTATTTTTTTACTACTGTTTAATATTTTTAAATGACTTTCTAAATTAAAAACTAAAAATAATCCTATTAAATAATTTAATAAAAGGAAAAATAATATTTTTGGACAGAAAAATCCCTAAACCTATTAATATCCTAGGAAAAATGAAAAGAAGCTAGAAAGCTTAATGAATAAGCTAAAAATAAGCAATAAGCCCACGGCTTATTTAGAAAAGCTAAACTCAAATACTCCTTAAGTATAATTCAAAACCAAGGTTATTAATCAAAGTCCCCAGGGCGCGTTGGTTGAGGTGTTGGTGTGGTGAACGGGTGGTCACGGGTTCGAGTCCTGGCACCCTTTTTTACTTCTTTTTGTTGCGCCGCAACAGGTAGTACTTGCGCCGCAATTAGTGTTGCGAGAGTACCCTGATCTGTTGGTCCTTTAGTTGCGCCGCAACTAGGTAGGACTTGCGGCGCAATTTGTGAAACGAAGGCAACTTTGGTCTGATGGTCCTTTAGTTGCGCCGCAACAGTAGGTCTTGCGGCGCAAACGTGCCTGGTTTTTGCTTTTTTACTTTTCACAAACAAACTGTCAACCTTTGTTAAGCTTAAACACAAACCAAAACCACTTTTTAAAGCAAGATTAATCAAATGGTGAATCAAACGTGGGCAAGTCTGGTGATGTTTCTGAAAACCAAGTGTGAGTGCACACTTGAACTTTGCAAACCAAGAGGTCTTGGTTTATGCTTTGTTTGGTGATGTTTGATGGATACAAAGGGCACCCCTTCACTCTTTCTGAGTGAAGGGAGTCAATCAAAGCACAAATCAAGCAAAGTTTAAACACTTAGCACACAAAATTCACACATCAAAAGCACCAATGCACCTTAAGTTTCTGTGACAAAGAAAATGCAGGTATGGTGGACTTAAATGCTTATAACTTGCATCCTAGTGAACTACAAAGCTACAAACATGGCACACACTTACTTCAAATAGCACCAAATCAATCTGCAAACCTGAAATACCCTAAACCTAAACAGAAATCAACAGATCATGCTCAAAATCTCACAAAATTAAGTAGAATATTGCACATGCAGATTTTAAGACATGATTTCACTTTTTTGATGCACAAACTAGCTCCAAACTTCTTCAAATCTATCTAGCAACTAACTAGCAACCTTTCTCAAGCTATAATCAACTTTCTAACAGCCTTTTTAAAACACTACAATGATTTAAAACCTGCTAAAATGCAAATCCAAACACCCCTTTAAAATTTTGTAAAACGTTTTTAACAAAGAAAAACCTTACAAACCCTATGCAAACTGATCAAACTAGCATCAATCATGTGTCATAACACAAAATAACAACAATCAAACACCTTAAACACTCAATAACCACAAATCAAACAAGATCTTATGAGACTCCTATTTTCTGAAATTTAACAAAGGTAAAAGAATTTTTACCTTAGGGCTTTACATCCAAAGCCCTAGTGGTAGCATAACCACCTCCTTATGCACCCGGGTGCATGCAGATCATGAATCAACAACAATTCAACCCTGCACAAATCAAACAAACAAAAGAAAACACCACTTTTCTGAATTTTCAGAAAAACTCTTAAAAACTTTTCACAAACCTTCAAACCTTTTAAACTTAACACGTTTTAAACAAAACCTTTACACTCAGAAAATCAAGGTTTAGGTCCACTTTCACTTTCCAAAACCTTTACTTTCTGAATTCAAGATTTCTTTAAAACCCCTTTTTGAAAAATGAAACTTCAAACAACAATTCTTTCTCAAACTTAAAATGGAACTCAGCTTAAGCAATCCTAACACACAAACTTTTTAAAAACATAAAAGGAATTACAATGTCTTTTACAAATACCAAACTTTATTTCTTAAAAAAGGAATTACAAAGGAATTGCTTAAAAACTGGAACAAGAGGAGTGGACATGCCCATCTCCTATTTATACTACATCATGGACTATTATAGAACTGAAATAAAATAATACAAGTACTGGAAACCCTAATGTTTGAATTCTCAAAACTGCCCTCTCTTCTTTGACTTGATTTGGGTCAAAAGACATCCCATGTGATTGCCAGCTAAAGAAGACCATTTGTGGACGTTGGATTGAGCTTGGAGACAAAGGAAATGCATCCAAATCGCTAATTTGGTCGGGGTGTTGGGTATTGTGTGAAAGGGATGGACAGGGGAGGGTTGGGGAAGGACCACAAGGACACGTGGCGCCTGTGTGAGTGGTGGGTTTTGGTGAGGGTATCCTTAATTAAGGATCTGCACAAATTGGGGGTTTATCATTGGGTAATTAGGGAAAACCCAATTAGGGTTCTTGGGGATTAGGGGTTTAAAAGGTGGGTGTTTAATCTGTTGGGGTGATTAAGGATATTTAAAAAACATGTTTACCCCCAAAGTTAACTAATTTATTTAAAAATCGTTTTTAAACATTGAGTGGAATAGTGAGGTGGCGGGTGGGTAGGTTCTGATTGGATGAGGGCTTTAAGGAGGGTGACGTGGCGTAGTGAGAGTGGTGGATGGTTTAAGGTTGTTGGGGGTTAGTAGTTAATGGGGTGTAATGTTAAATAGTTTGGCAATTTGGCAGCTTTGGTCCCCATGGTTAAGTGGCACTTAAAACATCTTTTCAAAATCAGTCCCAATGTTATTTCATCATCCATCCTCAAGGCTTTGCAACTTTAGTCCTTGTGTTAACAATGTGAAGAAACTTGTAACTTTATCAATCTCCAAGGGCTCATCATGTATAATTATGAAACTTTAGGGACCCACACTCATATTAATGGAAAATTGAGGGGTATAAAGTGTCATTCTTCCAAAGTTGAGGGACCAAACTTGTAAAATCTTCAAACTTCAAGGGCATTTTTGCAAAATTCATTCTTCGGGCTTGGTTCTTTGTGCGGCTTCGTTTCCCGTGTTCGTTTTTGATTGATTCTTGTATTCTTTTGCCAATTCCTCAATATCCGTACCTAAAAATACACAAGTAACAAACACGAGCATATATTTGGTCTATTTTATGATATTTTATGCAATTTAAGGCCGTTTTGGACGATGAGACCATGTATAAAAGCAGTCTCATCAAAGATTGCATTTATTGCACTTTTGGTCCTTATTCAAAGTTTATAAACTACTTGTGCCAAATATGACAAACTGCCCAAAGTTAATAACAAAGGAAAAAAGTTTAGGGGCTATTATTTACAAAGTGAAGAAGTGAAGAGACATGGGGGGCTAAAACTGGCCAGACAACAATCTCCCATCCACCACTCAACACCCTACACGTCACCTCCCATCCCACCTCCACCAATCAGCTTCCATTCTCCCTCCACGTCTGATTTCCACCATCACCAATTTAACTTAATTATCCCTTCCCTCCTAAACACCCATTTTAAATACTATTAAACCTAAATCGGATTAAAAACTACCCCTAATCCCCCAAGAACCCTAACTTTCACAGGATTAATTACCCCCAAATCAAGGGGTTTTTGTCCAATCTTTTCCAGATCCTTAATTTTACTTAACCTAAATCAAACCCAACCACAAAACCTTCACCACTTCACCCTATGTGACTGTGGGGACCTCCCCTGCACGTTACTTTCCCACTCAAAACCAAAACCCGACCAAATCAGCGACCAAGACAAATTCCTTGGCCCCAAAGTCCATTTCAACGTCCAAGATCACTTATGCAAGCTGTCAACAAGGACAAACATCACATGGGCACAATTTGATCACTTCTTCAGTCAAGATTCCAAGGGCTTTTTGGAGATTTCAGTTCATTAGGGTTTTAGCATTCTAGAGGGTTCTGTTTAAGCTTATAAAAGGAGCACTCAACATGTGAGCTGCCCTTTGTTCAAGTTTTTGCTTTTCAACATTTTGTAATTCCTTTTTAAAAATTAATGAAAGTTGGTATGTTTTAAATCTATAATTCCTTTTTATTGTTTTAAAAGTTGGTGTGTGTTAGAAAAGCAAGTTGAGTTCCACAATTGATTGTTGAAGTACTTTGTTGAAAGAGTTTTCAAAAAGCATTTTAAAGTTTTAAAAATCCGTTTTCTAGTTTGGCAAAAAGGTTCATAAGCCACATTAAGCTGTTTTATTTGGGCTTATATATGTCCATTGAACCCTGATATCTTGGAGATATCAAGATTCAGTGGGTATAAAAGCTTGGGTAAAAGACATTGTGAGGTGAGAGACCCTTTTTTGCTGATTTTTACCCATTTGGTTAACACATACTATATCAAAAGATACAAGATTTTAGCTTGTAGCAATTGATATTTGAAGTTATCTCTTGGTCTTATGGTGATTGTGTAGGGAAAAAGTCAGTTCATCACATTTTACCAAGATTGGTGGTATTGTACTTTATTAAGCAACCTCATTCATTCCATTTTTCTTCCAAGGACCCCTGGCTTACCTAGTTATTGGTTAAGCTCAGGGGAGCATTGCTGAACCTCACTAGGATGCAAAGTGAGGGAGGTGCTCATTCTCTTTCATTTCTCATTTTTCTTTCTTTATTTTTCTGAAAATCTGTTTGTTATATGAACTTGCATGATTTTGTTTCTATGTTGATGTTTTCTGATTGATTAGGTTCATTTAGGGTACTTATGCATGTTTAGATAGAGTAGCATCAAATTGGTTAAGTTTTGCAAAGTTTTGGTGTGTTAAAGTGTGAAATCAGGAAGTAAAGGGGTGTTTGGATCTTGGGTTTAGAAGCAGTTTGTGAGTTGTAATTGTTTTGAATCCAGTTTTAATTCACTCATTTTGGCTTGTTTGTGTTTTATCAGCTTGGGTGTTGTATTTGGTACCTTTTGGAAAGTAATACATGCAAGTTTTGGTAAAAATCCACCTTAAAAATCAGTAGGACCCTTAACTGCTTGTTTTAGTATTTGTGTTCCTTAACTCTTGGTAATCTGCTAGGTCTAGGTGCTATATAGGGTTGTGAGCTAGTCTAGGGTGAATTGGTGTGGATTTGTGTGAATTGTGGCCTGTTGAATCTCACCCCATAGCCAAGTGCATCAGCAAAACAACCCAAGGCTTCTTTCTGATATGCAGTAACTGAAATTGCATGGTCTTTGTGCTTATTTGTTCTTGACCTGTTTTTTTATTGCTCATTCTGACTCCCCACACTTCCATGAGTGTGGGGGTGCCCCCATTGTCCATCAAAAACAAAGAAATCACCAAGAACAAGCCCTCTTGTTCATATCCTCACTTGTGAAGATTTTCTCTCATTGTGTTCATCTTATCTGGGCACGTTTTTTATTCCAATTGGTTTAATTCTAGTTTAATTTTTACAAAGATTGTGATTTAGAGTAGTATAAGTTACTATATTTGAGTTTTATAAATTTAAAAAAGAAAAAAAAAGTTTTTGACAAAAAGGACGTGGCCAGGACTCGAACCTGCGCCACTCCTCTCACACACCAACGTGATAACCAGTTGCCCTAGGGTCTTTGACTGGTTATCACTTGGTTATTTAATTACTTAAGGTATATTGGTTTGTAGCTTTTTCAAACAAGCAGCTTAGTAATAAGCTGTTTTCAGCTTATTTGTCTTAGCTTTTTATCATTTAGCATTTTTCCCTTGTTCTTTATTAGGTTTAGGATTTTTTGGCTTAAAAAGTTTATTTTTCACGTGAATAGTTAATTTATTAGGATTATTTTAAGTTTTAATTTTAGAAAGTAAATAAAAAATAGGAAAAAGTGTTTTAATAATCTGGAAAAATAGTTTTAAAGTTTTTAATAGTATTTTTGAGGTTTACATCAATTAAAGTTTTCAAACTAACTTAATTTTGATTTTATATGATTTTAGGGTTTTTAACCAACTTTAGAAATTAATATAAAACTATTAAAAAAGTTTTGGAAACTTTTGATTTCATTTATGTCTTAGTTACATTTTTCTAGATTTTTGGTAATTTTTAGAATTTTTTTATATACTTTGAATTTTTTATATTATTTTATTATTATTTTATTAGTAAAAATTAAAAGTTAGTTTTTTCTACTTTTTTCATTTTTCCTAGTTCAAATATCTAAAGTTAGGAGTTTTGCAACTTTTAGAATATTTTCATTGTCCTTAGATTTATTTTTATAATTATTTTAAGTTTTAATAGTTTTTAATTGTTTTAAAATAGTTTTTATTAATTTTAAAATTTTCAAAAATAGTTTTAAATTAAGTTAGGTTGTTTTAGAGGTTTACAAAGTGATGAAACTCATTTTGGGCTTTTTGGTAATTAAGTTTATTTTTAGGGCTTTAATTAGCATTAAAAAATCATTATTTAATTAATTAAAAGGGTTTGGTGATTTTTGATTCTTTATAAACTCTTTTTACATTATTTAGGATTTGTTTGCAATTTTTAGAAATTTTTAGGATAAAATTTTAATTTCAGTGCTTTTTACGATTTTACATGTACACCTTTTTCGTCTTAGTTTAATACGACATCGTAACCGTCATTCTCTTCTTATCCCATCTCTATTTTCTTTTCTCATAACAATAAAATCACAAAGTTAACCATCTCTTAACACAACGCACTAGCCTCCTCGAGAACGAACTCATTTTAGGGTCATAACTTTTGGTTTTCCTAAACTACTCGTTAACACTTGCCCTAATTGCCTCCTTTTCCTAAAGGTGTGCAAAAGCTCAACCATCATTTTGGCGCCGCTGCCAGGGAGGCGTGTTGTGTTTTGATTTGACATTGTTGTTTTTATACTAGCCATAATAGTATTTGTATTAGTAGCACTCTACTAATACGTATTATCGGTTTTTCGTTTTTTTTAATACTATTACTATATTGTATACGTAGAACAATAAATTCACAGGTACTCTAAATACGTGAGAAATCACAACCTTGACTTGGGAGGTCATTACCCAATCATTGTATTCGAATCTCAAACCAAAGAAAAAAAGCAAAAATAGATAAATACTTTCGAGAAGCTTGATTTTGAAAAATACAAACTATAAGGTGGGTATAAGGCGGATATTATAAAATATATCCTAAGGAAAAAGGCTCTTAAGTGCTTCGCGCCGCCTCGTTTCCCCGCTTGCTTGTGAGTATTTGATTTTGAGAGCTAATCGAGGGTTTTGCCGCCCAAAGTATTATTAAGTATCATATATACTTTCTTGGTTTTATTTGATTAAACCCTCTTGAACGTTTTGGTGTTCCACCAACGTTCTAAAGTCATCGAAGGTGTTCACTTCACGTGATCGTTTTCATTACTTGAGGCTTCTTTAATCAAGAGATTTGATTAAGGAGGAGATTTGTAGATTTTTGTCTACTTAATACAATTCCAAAATCCAAAAAAAGTAAAAACATTCAAAAATCCAAAAAAATTGAAAAAGTTAAAAACACCAAAAAGAATCTTCTTTGCTCATCCCCACGTTGTACGTGACGTTTATGCTTACTCGTAATCAAGCAAGACGTGCACGTAAACGAAAAAACAAAAAGGAGTCAACACCTACTCCTAACCTTTCTAGTGAAGAGACTCCAAGTGAGGAACCTATTGTAGAACAAGAATCTATCATGGCTAATCGTACTATGATGGAGTTGCTTCAAGCACCCACCGAGGGTATTGGAGAGGCCATTGTGATTCCCGCCATCCTTGCGGAAGACTTCGAGATCAAGACGGGTTTAATTTCTATGGTTCAAGCCAACAAGTTTCGCGGACACGAAAAAGACAACCCACATTATCACATTAGGCAATTTAATCGTCTCACCGCGAAAAGCAAGTTTAAGGATGTACCACACGACGCCATTAAGATGATGTTGTTTCCATACTCGTTAGATGGACCCGCCAAGATATGGCTCGAGAAAGAACCCCCAAATTAAATTTTGACGTGGGGTGATCTCGTGTCTAAGTTTGTGAATCAATTTTTTCCACCATCTAAAACAACACATTTGAAAAACGAGATTTCACGATTTACACAAAGATCTAATGAAAGTTTTTCAATGGCTTGGGAAAGGTTTAAAGAAATGTTACATGAATGTACACACCATGATTTTTCCGAATTGCATCAAATTGACACTTTTTACAATGAGCTTAATGATCACGAACGAGATTAGATAATGCCGCCGCGGGTGGTAAATTTTTTGTGCAAAACGACCGATGAGGCTTTGAAAATAATTGAGAATAGGTCCAAGGTTTATAGCCCTCGTAACACACCGAGTGTTGCCAATTTGGGTTCGTCATCATCGTCATCGTCTCGTAGCATTAATGCCTTGCAAGATAAAGCAAATGAGGAGAATCGGTTTTTCGATAGGTTTTCGACTCTTATGACTCACTGGAAAGCACAAGATGCTTTGAATTCCGCATCGGTTAAGGCGGTTGCCAAGAGTTGTATTTCGTGTGGTGGAGCTCATGATTTTTCCGAGTGCATTACCGCGGATGGTAACACTTCGAATGCTTATGTAGCCACGAGAACTTATAACCAAAACGGTCAAGGTTCCCGCCCAAATCAAGCTCCACAAAATCAAAATGCTAACAACTATCAAAACAACAATCAAAGTGGTGCTTATCAAGGAAATCAACGTAACTACAACAAGGGTAATTATCAAAGTGGAAATGGGCAAATTTCAAACCAAAACCAAAACCGTGATTTTCAAACTACCACACAAGGTTTTCAAAATGATCACACCAAAAATATTCAAGGAGAATTTTTGAATTTTGCTAAAGCAAACGATGCTAAGTTTGATAATATGCAACGTGAAATGGTTAGCTTAAGATCCGAGTTGAAAAACGAGCTTAAAAACGAACTTGCTAATGAACTTAAGACTCATGCTAATAAAATGGAAGGAAATGTTCAACGTCTCCAACAAAATCAACAAAAAATGGAGCAAGGTCAACATGAGATTAAGCAAGAGTTGTTAAAATCGGATGCTAGGCAATCTAAGTTTGAAGACCGAATGGGAAAAATGTTTGAAGCTATCATGTGTAAACCTTCTTCTTCGGGTGGTCTTCCTAGTGATACCATCGTAAACCCGAAAGGAGAATTGAAGGTTATTACAACTCGTAGTGGTAAAACTTTCAAAGAACCCATTTCTCGTCCAAGTACTTCTACGGAGAAGGAAAAAGAGAAAGAACCCGAGGTGGTGGTAGAAAAGGAGCAAATTCCAAGCCCACGAAGTACCGCTCAAACCACACCTACGGTTGAACCAATACCAATAGTGGAACCCGAGATTCCAAGGTCTTTGCCTATGCCCCAACCCATACCACCCTTACCTTACCATTCAAGACGAAACAAGGAAAAGGCACAAGAACGAAATAATTATCAATTTGAACTTTTTATGAAAATGTTTCGTGACTTGCATTTTAATATAAGTTTTGCCGACGCCTTGGTCATGATGCCTCGATTTGCCGCAAACTTCAAAAGTATGTTGAATAACAAAGAGAATTGCAAAAATCGTCTAGTTGTTCATCGGTTTTTCTTAGCCGCATACCTCAAAAAGTCGGTGATCCAGGTAAATTTTTAATCCCATGTGCAATACAAGATATGGAGGAATGCTACGCCTTGGCCGATCTTGGTGCTAGTATAAATTTGATGCCTCTTGAGATTTTTAAGTCGCTCAATCTTCCCAATATCACTCCTTCAAGAATGTCAATTGAGATGGCCGATCATTCTACGATTCTAGCTTATGGAGTAGCCGAGGACGTCTTCGTGAAAGTTGGAAAGTTATACTATCCTGTAGACTTTATTGTTGTTGACATCCCCATCGATCCTAAAGTTCCAATAATTTTAGGTCGATCATTTTTGGATACCTCGAGAGCACTTATCGATGTGCATGCTAGGAAAATAACTCTTCGTTTCAATGAGGAGGAACTCGTCATAAATGCAACTCAGAACTCCACACTTTCTCATGTGTATTCTATCACGTCTTTGAAGAATGTTAGTCCTATCAAAAACATTTGCAAAAGGATTTCAAAGAGAGTTTTAGGAGTTGATGATAAAAACGATTTTCCGTCCCCTCCGCCGGTGGAGGTTAAGAGTGTTAAGCCTACGTTTCCAATCACGAATGATTCTTCGGATGATGAATATGTTGACCCCGATGGGGAAGTTTTCTTTGTTGACAAACGTTTTGAGAACTTACCACCACCAAAACCAAAACGGTTTTCAAATGTGAGAATTTTTAGTGTGACTAACATTGCTTTAGAAACACCCAATATTTTTGACATAATTAAGTCGGGTTTTCATAAAGAGGGTTTAAAAGATGAAAAAGGGAAAGATTTTAAATTGGATTTAAAAGATTTTTCTACAATGCTAACTCCGTCATCACCTCGTGTTTTGAGTGCTACAAGCTCGTCTTCTCCTTTTGACGATGCTTTGTGTGGACTTAGTGTGGGGGAAGCCCCTTTTGTTCCCTCCCCTTTCTCTACCGAGGACGAGATATTTGATCCCGAAATTGCTTATAAAGGGAAATCTCGGTCTTCCACCGATGCAATAAATGGAAAATCTTTCTATTTGATTGGTGCGAGTCTACCTCGAGTAGCTCATGTTTTTTGTGACTTACCCATTGTCCCACCCTTCTATTTCTTCTCATCTATTTTCTTTAAACCCTTTGGGTTTGTGTTGACACATGATGAAGTGGCGTTGATTTGTTTTTCCAATGAAAACGAGAACGCCATCTTCGATCCCGGTATTTTGCACCATCAAAGGACTTAGTCCTTAATACCGGTTGTTTTTGGGCCTTGTTCATCATGTAAGCCCCACCAAAAATTGACCATACCATGATTATCCCTAAATGATCACATTTATGGGGGATTCGAGTCGAGCTTTTGACTGGTTATCAAAAACAAGGTGCCTTGTGGGGGAAACCCATGCTTATCCATGTACATATTATTGCTTTCTAATTAGTTTAATGTGAGGGGATTTTTTCCCTTACAACCTTTGTTCCGTGGTTGTTTGTGAATTGTGGTTTTTAGATGATCATTATCTTCACAATTGGAGCCTCTCGTGTTCGTTTTATGGGAGCACTCGATCGTTTGCTTTGAAGACTTTCTCAATATCCAAATGATATATCCTTTGATGTTCTAACCTTAGGTTTTTAGCACACTTCATAAACGGCTTTAAATTTAATGGTCACACCCTTTTCATGCTAGATTAGGCATTCGACTACGTCTCTAGTATGGGGGTGTTTGCACCCCTAGACTCGAAACATTGAGGACAATGTTTAACTTTAGTATGGGGGGTGAATAGATACTTGCCTTGCTAAACCTTCACGCTTTCCAAAGTTTATCTTTTTGTTATCATTTTGTTGCAAAATAAGGCTAAAAATGGCCAAATTTTAAAATTTTCTCATGTTTTATAAGTGTTTGAAGACACGAATGTAGGTTTTCTGATGGCAAGAATAAGAGTAATTTTTTACTCGACCGTGCGTGTTGAGCACTTAGCTTTGATTCCTTAACTTCACATTAGGCTAAGTCTCTTAAATGAGGACCGAGAAATGATAGGGTTAATTATAAGTTACTATGCTAAACGTAGAGTACTCGTATTCTTTCAAAAACTCATGTGTTCTCGTTGTTTGCTTATTCTCCCTTCGCATGTAAATATTTTTTGCTTAATAAATATTGACTTAGCGGTTTAGTTGGGATTGTTTGGTTTCTAGTCTTTTCTAGTAGCTTCCGTGTAATTAAATTGGGAAGACATTAAGGTATCGCCAGCGTCACGGTTTTGAAGTATTGGCACCCGAGTAATCAAAAGCTTCACCCAATAATAAGATTTCAAGTGCTCACCTAAATCAAGAAAACAATTTGAAGCCCCACAAGGCCGAAAAATCTATGCAAAATTGAAAGTGAATCAAGCCTTAATCTTCGAAGCTTTAAAGATCCAAAATTCGCCTTAGCGTGAGGATATAAGTCTTTGGCTAATAAAACCACCGATGAGGCGGATAATAAAAGGCAAGGCAAGACCGAGGTCATAATAAAAGCTTCATGGCGAAGTTGAATAAAAGATGGAGGTAAACCAAAGATAATAAGGCCCTTCCGTTAGGGGGCGTATAAAAGTCTGGTAATAAGTCTGATGTTCAAAACCGTTATAAAACCGTGTTTATCGATCCTTCTTGTTGACTTAATTTTTTGACATCGTTGTCTATTAGGAAGGGTTATTGATTTGATGGTCCTGGTTACACCGTTAGCACTCTATTTTTAGACCTAAATCTCTATTATCGCATAAGTCAAACAATGTATCCTCGTGAAACATTCAAGACAATATAAAATATAAGAGATACAACTTAGGAATAATGGGAGGATAAGTACGTGATTAGGGCATATGAGTAGTGTTAGCATTACTAACTTATAATGACAATGATCTCGTTGCACGCTTGGCATGGAATTGGGGTGAAAATCGAGGACGATGAAATTATTTCTAACGAAGCATTCACATGTTCTTATTCTATGAACCTAAACGTCCTATTTTGCGATGAAAATCATACATTATGTCTAAAACGCAAGTAGTAGAAATAGTAGTAGTGTAGCTAGTTTTTCATTCAATAAAGTGAATAAAAATGAATTTTGGAAGTGCTACGATACTTTATTCTAGCATTGCGTGAGGGCACGGCAATGCTTTAGTATGGGGGAGTGATGAGACTGCTTTTATACATAGTCTCATCGTCCAAATTGGGCTTAAAATGCATTAAATATCATTAAAATACCCAAATATATGCTTGTGTTTGTTGCTTGTGTATTTTAGGTACGGATATTGAGGAAATGACAAAAGATCACAAGGATCAATAAAAAAAGAACACGGGAAATGAAGCCGCACAATAAACCAAGCCCTAGCATTGATTTTCCAAGAAAGAC
This sequence comes from Glebionis coronaria, assembly GCA_025667525.1. Classification (NCBI taxonomy): domain Eukaryota; kingdom Viridiplantae; phylum Streptophyta; class Magnoliopsida; order Asterales; family Asteraceae; genus Glebionis; species Glebionis coronaria. The sequence goes on along the minus strand of CM046874.1, from coordinate 522,789,768 downwards.
CCTTGAAGAATTGAAGATTGAACAAGAAGGGTCCTTCAATATTGAAGAATTGGCACTTTAAACCCTTGTATATTCATAATTACAAGATTGGTCCCTAAAGTTTGTCAATATTACAAAAAGGACCCTTAACATTGAAGATTGGCAAGAATGGTCCCTCAACTTTGGAAGCATTGGCAATTTATACCCTTGTAAAACTCATAAATTACATTGGGTTCCCTAAATTACCAAGAGTATACAAGAAAGCCCTTGAAGATTGCATTTATTGCACTTTTGGTCCTTATTCAAAGTTTATAAACTACTTGTGCCAAAAATGACAAACTACCCAAAGTTAATAACAAAGGAAAAAAGTTTAGGGGCTATTATTTACAAAGTGAAGAAGTGAAGAGACATGGGGGGCCAAAACTGGCCAGACAACAATCTCCCATCCACCACTCAACACCCTACACGTCACCTCCCATCCTACCTCCACCAATCAGCTTCCATTCTCCCTCCACGTCTGATTTCCACCATCACCAATTTAACTTAATTATCCCTTCCCTCCTAAACATCCATTTTAAATACTATTAAACCCAAATTGGATTAAAAACTACCCCTAATCCCCCAAGAACCCTAACTTTCACAGGATTAAATACCCCCAAATCAAGGGGTTTTTGTCCAATCTTTTCTAGATCCTTAATTTTACTTAACCTAAATCAAACCCAACCACAAAAACCTTCACCACTTCATCGCATGTGACTGTGGGGACCTCCCCTGCATGTCACTTTCCCCCTCAAAACCAAAACCCGACCAAATCATCGACCAAGACAAATTCCTTGGCCCCAAAGTCCATTTCAACGTCCAAGATCACTTATGCAAGCTGTCAACAAGGACAAACATCACATGGGCACAATTTGACCACTTTTTCAGTCAAGATTCCAAGGGCTTTTTGGAGATTTCAGTTCATTAGGGTTTTATCATTCTAGAGGGTTCTGTTTAAGCTTATAAAAGGAGCACTCAACATGTGAGCTGCCCTTTGTTCCAGTTTTTTCTTTTAAAAATTTTGTAATTCCTTTTTAAAAATTAATGAAAGTTGGTATGTTTTAAATCTGTAATTCCTTTTTATTGTTTTAAAAGTTGGTGTGTGTTAGAAAAGCAAGCTGAGTTCCACAATTGATTGTTGAAGTACTTTGTTGAAAGAGTTTTCAAAAAGCATTTTAAAGTTTTAAAAATCTGTTTTCTAGTTTGGCAAAAAGGTTCATAAGCCACATTAAGCTGTTTTATTTGGGCTTATATATGTCCATTGAACCCTGATATCTTGGAGATATCAAGATTCAGTGGGTATAAAAGCTTGGGTAAAAGGCATTGTGAGGTGAAAGACCCTTTTTTGCTGATTTTTACCCATTTGGTTAACACTCACTATATCAAAAGCTACAAGCTTTTAGCTTGTAGCAATTGATATTTGAAGTTATCTCTTGGTCTTGTGGTGATTGTGCAGGGAAAAAGTCAGTTCATCACATTTTACCAAGATTGGTGGTATTGTACTTTATTAAGCAACCTCATTCATTCCATTTTTCTTCCAAGGACCCCTGGCTTACCTAGTTGTTGGTTAAGCTCAGGGGAGCATTGCTGACCCTCACTAGGATGCAAAGTGAGGGAGGTGCTCATTCTCTTTCATTTCTCATTTTTCTTTCTTAATTTTTCTAAAAATCTGTTTGGTATATGAACTTGCATGATTTTGTTTCTATGTTGATGTTTTCTGATTGATTAGGTTCATTTTGGGTACTTATGCATGTTTAGATAGAGTAGCATCAAATTGGTTAAGTTTTGAAAAGTTTTGGTGTGTTAAAGTTTGAAATCAGGAAGTAAAGGGGTGTTTGGATCTTGGGTTTAGAAGCAGTTTGTGAGTTGTAATTGTTTTGAATCCAGTTTTAATTCACTCATTTTGGCTTGTTTGTGTTTTATCAGCTTGGGTGTTGTATTTGGTACCTTTTGGAAAGTAATACATGCAAGTTTTGGTAAAAATTCACCTTAAAAATCAGTAGGACCCTTGACTGCTTGTTTTAGTATTTGTGTTCCTTAAATCTTGGTAATGTGCTAGGTCGAGGTGCTATATAGGGTTGCGAGCTAGTCTAGGGTGAATTGGTGTGGATTTGTGTGAATTGTGGCCTGTTGAATCTCACCCCATAGCCAAGTGCATCAGCAAAACAACCCAAGGCTTCTTTCTAATATACAATAACTGAAATTGCATGGTCTTTGTGCTTATTTGTTCTTGACTTGTTTTTTTATTTCTCATTCTGACTCCCCACACTTCCATGAGTGTGGGGGTGCCCCCATTGTCCATCAAAAACCAAGAAATCACCAAGAACAAGCCCTCTTGTTCATATCCTCACTTGTGAAGATTTTCTCTCATTGTGTTCATCTTATCTAACCTGCGCCACTCCTCTCACACACCAACGTGATAACCAGTTGCCCTAGGGTCTTTGACTGGTTATCACTTGGTTATTTAATTACTTAAGGTATGTTGGTTTGTAGCTTATTCAAACAAGCAGCTTAGTAATAAGTTGTTTTCAGCTTATTTGTCTTAGCTTTTTTATCATTTAGCATTTTTCTCTTGTTCTTTATTAGGTTTAAGACTTTTTGGCTTAAAAAGTTTATTTTTCACGTGAATAGTTAATTTATTAGGATTATTTTAAGTTTTAATTTTAGAAAGTAAATAAAAAATAGGAAAAAGTGTTCTAAAAATCTGGAAAAATAGTTTTTAAGTTCTTAATAGTATTTTTGAGGTTAACATCAATTAAAGTTTTCAATCTAACTTTATTTTGATTTTATATGATTTTAGGGTTTTTAACTAACTTTAGAAATTAATATAAAATTATTAAAAAGGTTTTGGAAACTTTTGATTGCATTTCTGTCTTAGTTACATTTTTCTAGATTTTTGGTAATTTTTTAGAATTTTTTTATAAACTTTGAATTTTTTATATTATTTTATTATTATTTTATTATTAAAAATTAAAAGTTAGTTTTTTCTAATTTTTTCATTTTTCCTTGTTCAAATATCTAAAGTTAGGAGTTTTGCAACTTTTAGAATATTTTCATTGTCCTTAGATTTATTTTTATAATTATTTTAAGTTTTAATAGTTTTTAATTGTTTTAAAATACTTTTTATTAATTTTAAAATTTTCAAAAATAGTTTTAAATTAAGTTAGGTTGTTTTAGAGGTTTACAAAGTGATAAAACTTATTTTGGGATTTTTGGTAATTAAGTTGATTTTTAGGGCTTTAATTAGCATTAAAAAATCATTATTTAATTAATTAAAAGGGTTGGGTGATTTTGGATTCTTTATAAACTCTTTTTACATTATTTAGGATTTGTTTTCATTTTTTAGAAATTTTTAGGATAAAATTTTAATTTTAGTGCTTTTTACGATTTTACGTGTACACCTTTTTCGTCTTAGTTTAATACGGCATCGTAACCGTCATTCTCTTCTTATCCCATCTCTATTTTCTTTTCTCATAACAATAAAATCATAAAGTTAACCATCTCTTAACACAACGCACTAGCCTCCTCGAGAACAAACTCATTTTAGGGTCATAACTTGTGGTTTTCCTAAACTACTCGTTAACACTTGCCCTAATTGCCTCCTTTTCCTAAAGGTGTGCAAAAGCTCAACCATCAGCACTCCTCTCCAGCCATCGCTCACTAAATCAAAACGCACTATCAAGTCTAGAGCCACGAGATCATCAAAAGTCTCATTAGGACACTTTCCATTAATTCCTTGCTTCTTCACACACTGTGAAAAGTAAGAGATCTTTATGAGTCCTACGCAGTATTCTTGTAATATTGCCAGAACATCCGAGTGATACGCAAGTATTACAATGAAGATGGAAATCCTGCTTGAGCCAACATCAAACAAGCTCATGGTAGGTTTCACGTGCGGTTCTTTAAGAACTAATCTTGTGAAAACTGGAAAGAAACAGTAGTTTAATTCTTTATGGAACTTAAACTCGTTCCAGGCCTCTACGCATTATCGTATGTTCTTGCCAGAACACTCAGAGTGACACTCTTTAGTGTTCACAATGACGAGTGGAAATCCTTCTAGTGTTAACATCAAACAGCACTTGGTAGGTGACAAGCAAGATTCAATTTGAATTAAGTTTGTGATAACTGGAAAGCAACGATGGTGAATATCTTAATTGAAATTCACTTGTTCCAGGTTTCATGAATTGACGGCTTCAATCTTAAGGATTTTTAATCCAAATGATTCACTCTTTATGTTCGCAGTCAGCTTTAGACGGTCGAATAAAGAGAACGGGTTTACCCGCGAAATCCTGTAAGGAAGTTACTTAATTGAAACTATCTGTCACGGGTACGATATCTAATATCGTCCAACGGTCTTCACCGACCGGAGATAAAATGCTACCGAATTCGAATAAAATGTCAAAACCATTTTATTCGTGTCTTATTATGTTGCTGCATTCGAAGACGGTGGCGTTGCGGTGTACCTGTTGAAGACGGTGGCGTTGCGGTGTACCTGTTGAAGACGTCCTCACATGCTTATTCCTTCGGCATCAAATACTTCTGCAAATTCAAGAAAGTATGACCTAAAAGTCTTCCGCTGTATCGACTCATAAGCTTTCAAGAATTCAACAAAGGATAAGTGTGTGGGACATGAAGTCACAAAGAGGCGAACATCAAAAGAAGATAAAGACTACACGTGAAAGGCCAAAAGAACGTGTTCCAAGCAAAAGGCTGATATTATTCAACACATATTCACAAAAGGAAGAAAAAGAAAGAAAGAAAAGAGAAAGTGGACTACGAGCTCAAGAACAAGATCTAACATGCTAAATTAGGACTTTGTAAATTTGGAGTGACCTCCCTTTGGGGGAGATTGTTGAAAATACGTTTTACGTATATAGAAACTCTCGGTCACTCTAACAATATAATTATAGGCTCGTAGTAGTGTTTAGTAACATTTATTAATAGCACGACCCATGAGCATGTTCATGGGCCGGAGGCCCAAGTCCATTAAGGACTTGGGTATATAAACCTCTTCCCACCATGGAAAGAGGTGTTGGTTGTTTATTTCTCACTTTTCATAATACATAGTTTCTTTCATTTTCTCTCTCTAAGTTTCTCTCTCTAGAAAACATCAACCCTCTTGATTCATAAAGATTATCATTGTTCTACATTTTTAAAAGACTATAAAATACTAGACAATTAAAGAAGTGAGATGCAAATTTTCTTTTCATTTCTGACTCCAAACACACCCTGGCCAATGCGGACTATTGATGTGATAACGCTGACCATCATCGGATCGAACGTTATCACACCTAACACTGAGTATCATATTGATTTAAGAATATACTTTTTCCTCGAATCACCCTGCACTGCATCATCATAAGATAAAAAAATCATTGTTTTCATATGGGTTTTAGATTGAATATTTATGCTTGTGTTCTTGTTAAACAAGAGAAGATATACCTTTTTATATCAATAAACCGAGACACACCAATGTTAATTTATGTGTTTTTTAGATTTAGGGCTCCGATGGGTTTATGCGTGTTTCTGGTTTATGTGTATGTTTTCTGGTTTTGTGAGGACGGGCGGCGTTATACGTGGCACCCCAAGATAATGGATCTCATGAATTTTCGCTAAAAAGAGTAAAAAACATAAAAAAAAATTTAGAGAAATATTATAATGTTGAGCACTGTTGATATGTAAATCATATATATATATATATATATATATATATATATATATATATATATATATATATATATATATATATATATATATATATATATATATATATATATATATATATATATATATATATATATATATATATATATATATATATATATATATATATATATATATATATATATATATATATATATATATATATATATATATATATATATATATATATATATATATATATATATATATATATATATATATATATATATATATATATATATATATATATATATATATATATATATATATATATATATATATATATATACTAGCCTTTAGACCCGTCCGGTAGACGGGCTAGCTTTAAGTATATACATTTTTAATGAAAATCGAATTTATGTGTGTTTGTATTAGAAGTTTAGTATATATAGTGTTAGTTATGGCATTAATATTTTAATAATGTAGCATAGAATAAACAAAAATAACGTAGTTTAAGATATTTTATTTTTTTTAAGAATATAATGAGTTAATTGAATTTGTATACGTTAACGGTATGAATAAGTTTGTTGCATAAATTTTTTCATAATTTTATTAATATTATATAAATATTTTATGTATTTTTGAATTTTATGAGGTAATAAATTTTGTATATGTTAATGTTATGAATAACGTTTTTACATTAATTTTTTTTTATATTAATATTATTGTTGTGCGTTTTTATAAAATTTTGTATTTAAGGCATTGTTTCACCATCCTTCCTTATATATTTTTATAGAATTTTGTATTTAAGGCATTATTTGTAATTCATATATACATTTTATAGAATTTTGTATTTAAGGCATCATTTCTAATTCCTATTTTATTTTTGAAGCATTTTATGGAATCATTTTTATAGAATTTTATATTTAAGGTATTGTTTCACCATCCTTCCTTATATATTTTTATATAATTTTGTATTTATGGCATCATTTGTAATTCCTATATGTATTTTTATAGAATTTTGTATTTAAGGCATAATTTATAATTCATATTTTATTTTTGAAGTATTTTATGGAATCATTTTTATAAAATTTTGTATTTAAGGCATTATTTCACCATCCTTCCTTATATATTTTTATAGAATTTTGTATTTAAGGCATCATTTGTAATTCCTATTTTATTTTTGAAGCATTTTATGGAATCATTTTTATAAAATTTTGTATTTAAGGCATTGTTTCACCATCCTTCCTTATATATTTTATATAATCTTGTATTTAATGCATCATTTGTAATTCCTATATGTATTTTAATAGAATTTTGTATTTAAGGCATCATTTGTAATTCCTGTTTTATTTTTTTAGCATTTTATGGAATCATTTTTATAGAATTTTGTATCTAAGGCATTGTTTCACCATCCTTCCTTATATATTTTTATAGAATTTTGTATTTAAGGCGTCATTTGTAATTCCTATATATATTTTTATAAAATTTTGTATTTAAAGCATCATTTGTAATTCCTATTTTATTTTAGAAGCATTTTATGGAATCATTTTTATAGAATTTTGTATTTAAGGCATTGTTTCACCATCCTTCCTTATATATTTTTATACAATTTTGTATTTAAGGCATAATTTGTTGGAAATACGTTTTATGTATTAGAAAGGTTCGGTCACTCCAACAATAGATATAATAGAAGCTCCTAGTTTAGTTTATTTATACTTATTAAACAAAGCCCAAACCGAGCCCATGTGATGTATGGGTAGGCGACCCAATATGTAAACCAAGTCCACTTTGTGGACTTGGTATAAAAGCCCTCTCCTTTGATGGAGAGGGTGTGGTTTCCTTTCAAATAACACATAGTTCTTTCATTCTCTCTCTCTAGAAGTGTGTGAAATCATCTATCTTTCTATCTCTTTCTCTCTCTAAAACATAAGCAAGATTTACAATATTCAACAAATGGTATCAAATGCAGATCCACATGGAATTGCCGTTGATCCGACACTTTATCGTGGAATGATTGGTACCCTTCTGTATATCACATCTAGTCGACCTGATCTTCAGTTTGCTTTATGTATGTGTGCTCGGTATCAAACACGGCCTACTGAGTTACACTTAGCTACGGTTAAACAGATCTTTCGATATCTTAAAGGAACCATTAATCGGGGACTTTGGTACTCGAAAGACTCTTCGGTTGCACTTATGGCATATACTGATGTGGATTACGCGGGTTGTCAAGATACTAGGCGTAGCACAAGTGGAACTTTGCAACTACTAGGAGATCGACTAATCAGTTGGGCATCGAAAAGGCAGAAAAGCACTGCAATTTCCAGTACGGAGGCAGAATACGGTATGTCTGGTTGCTGTGCTCAAATTCTTTGGATGAGATCGCAATTAACCGAATATGGTCTAGGTTTCAACAAAACTCTGATGTACTGCGACAACAAGAGTGCAATTGCCTTATGCTGCAATAATGTTCAATTCTCCGGGTCGAAGCATATTGACATTCGCTACCAGTTTATCAAGGAGCAAGTGGAAAATGGAGTGATCGAGCTATACTTTTTCCGGTCTAAGTATCAATTGGCGGATATTTTCACGAAGGCTTTAGATCGCGCTCGAATTGAATTTTTGGCCGACAAGCTTGGAATGAGAACCTTCTCGCCTGAGACTCTTAAGGAACTGGCAGATGAAGCGAAAGAATAGTGGTGGTAAACTATTCCCCGTATCCTCGGTGATCATCTGTATATATTGTCTATATTGTTATCCAGAAAAGCAAAATACAAAAATATAAAACCATATAAAAACCATAAAAATTGAAAAATTCATAAAAAATCCAAAAATATTTTTACTTTATTTTTCAAATGCATGTCTTTTGGTACGATAATATTTATGGCCTTAGAAATGTTGATTAATATTGACACATCGCCATAAATAGAGTTCGTACAAAAGTTGTAAATATTTTATAAAACATGCCTATATGGCTTGTAGTTATTTCAGACTGCAACCCGCTTTTCGTATTAAAGTCAAGTATTTCTTATGAAAGCTTTGGCTCTCAATAGGAATTAATTTTCTCGGGCAAGGTCTACTTTAAAACCTTGTGAGGGATCAAGTTTACTTTATAACTTGGTCTAACACAAATATATGTACGCATAAGTGCATTTATTTGTTAAAACAAGAGAAGTCTTGTATTTATGAAGCTATCATCTCTACAACCATAGCTATCACAATTGGTATCTACATACTCGACGATGCGACTACTCAAACGATGACTACAGCTCTTTCGATAGAACACGGGTCAACAATTGAGGGGGAGCAAATTTCAAGCATTCAGAATCTTCGATGCCAAAAGTGCCTAGTTCACAAACTGGTGTCAAGACAAGAATACCAATCGTACATGTGGTGTCAAGAGATGACTTCAGACGTGTCGAGGCGACCAACATTCGTGAACAAGAACCATTTGATATTATCATATGATATTCTCATCAATCAGGTCTAACCTTGTCAATTTATTCTAATATGGTGAATATGTGATCATGTTACAAATCGGTATCATTTCTCACAAATTGGTCTCATGAAGATTAAAAGGACTTGCATTTTTCTTCCCAAAACCTTTGTTAAAACTTCATTAACTCAATTGATATTATTAACATCGATTGCGTTAATATTTTTAATATGGGGGAGAAAATGTGATTTAATATGGAAAATTATCACAAATGGTTTGACTTAACGTGATGGCTCATCCCGACATGTGCGAAATGTTTTCGAATATCGTGGAATATGTTAAGGGGGAGCAAAATGGATTTGCTATACCAAAATGGATTTTCATGTGACATATACTTACCCTAAACCCATTTATTTCACGACGATGAAGATTGTGGTGACATAAGGATGGTAGGATAGGTTAAGTCCAATGATTCTTCCAAAACCAGAGGAATCTTCCCAAGGGCATTCCATAGCTAGAAATAGTAGTCCTTAGGAAATATGGAGAAAGATTGTGAATGTAGCTGAATGCCGACATAGTACTTAAGTTAGCACTGGAACAATCACAACAACGTGCTAGTTATGACGTATTGGTAAGCATTGAAGGGGTTGAAGAATGAAAAAGAATTGTAAAGTTAAAGGGTGTAAAGAAAGAAGCCCTCATTACAACCTTAGGCAGAAACCGGGTCAACACATATGCTATTGAGATCATTTTAATGATGCTCGATATTGAAGATAGACATCATGGACCCAGTGATGCATTGCACAACCGTTCTGAGATAACTCAGATATCACTTCGAATATATTGATATTGAAAAGGTGGCACTCCTCTCCAGCCTCCGATCACTAAAATCCAAAATGCACGATCGAGTCTAGATCCATTTGAGATCATCAAATATCTGGACACACTTCCATATTTCCTTGCTTCTTCACACACTGTGAAAAGTAAGAAAGATATTAAGAGTCCTACGCAAAATCTTCCTGATCCTGCCTGAACATCCGAGTAATACGAAAGTATTTACAATGAAGATGGAAATCCTTCTTGAGCGAATATCAAAAAGCTCATGGTAGGTGACTTGTGTGATTCTTTATGAATCAAACTTGTGAGAACTGGAAAACAACAACTGTTTTATTCTTAATTGAATTTAAACACGTTCCAGGCCTCTACGTAATATCTCAGTGATCTTGCCAGAACACTCAGAGTGACACTCTTAAGTGTTCACAGTGATGAGTGGAAAACCTTCAAGTGTTAACATCAAACAGCACTTGGTAGGTAACTTGCAAGATTCTGTATGAATCAAGCTCGTGACAACTGGAAAGCAACGATGGTGTGATTCTTAATTAAATTTCACTTGTTCCAGGAATCGAAATTGACGGCTTCAATCATGCGGATAATTTTATCCAAATGATTCACTCTTTACATTCGCAGTCAGCTTTGGACGGTCGAGTAAAGAGAACGGGTTTACCCGCGAAATCTTGTCAAGGAGATTTTTAAAAATCTACCTGCCACAAGTATGATATTTTATATCGTCCAACGGTCTTCGCCAACCGGAGGTAAAATGCTACCGAATTAATGTTCAAAGCCATTTCATTAGTGTCTACTTATGTTGCGGCATTTGAAGATGGTGGCGTTACGGTGACCGAGAAGAAGTCGTCCCCACATGCTTATATTTTCTACTACAACAAATTCAAGAAAGTCTAAAAGTTAAGTCTTACGCTGTATCAAAATCTGAAGCTTTCAAGAATTACAAAGGTATAAGTATGTGGGAAATGAAGTCACGAAGAGGCAGAGATCACAAGTGATGCACAAGATCAAAGGCAAAAGATCCATGCTCTAGATTGATATCAAAGATCACATCAACCTATTCACCAGAAAAGAAAAAGAAATGAAATACGAAGACTGCGAGCTCAAGACAAGCATAGTATGCTAGGTTTATTTTATTATTGTAACTCGGGTAACTCCCTTGTTTGGAGTGACCTCCCTTAGGGGGAGATTGTTGGAAATACGTTTTACGTATTAGAAAGGTTTGGTCACTCCAACAATAGATATAATAGAAGCTCGTAGTTTAGTTTAGTTATACTTATTAAACAAAGCCCAACAATCTCAACCTATTCACCAGAAAAGAAAAAGAAATGAAAGACGAAGACTGCGAGCTCAAGACAAGCATAGTATGCTAGGTTTATTTTATTATTGTAACTCGGGTAACTCCCTTGTTTGGAGTGACCTCCCTTAGGGGGAGATTGTTGGAAATACGTTTTACGTATTAGAAAGGTTTGGTCACTCCAACAATAGATATAATAGAAGCTCGTAGTTTAGTTTAGTTATACTTATTAAACAAAGCCCAAACCGAGCCCATGTGATGTATGGGTAGGTGACCCAATATGTAAACCAAGTCCACTTTGTGGACTTGGTATAAAAGCCCTCTCCTTTGATGGAGAGGGTGTGGTTTCATTTCAAATAACACATAGTTCTTTCACTCTCTCTCTCTAGAAGTGTGTGAAATCATCTATCTTTCTATCTCTTTCTCTCTCTAAAACATAAGCAAGATTTACAATATTCAACATCATTTGTAATTCATATATATATTTTTATATAATTTTGTATTCAAGACATCATTTGTAATTCCTATTTTATTTTTGAAGCATTTTATGAAATCATTTTATAAAATTTTGTATTTGAGGCATTGTTTCACCATCCTTCCTTATATATTTTTATAGAATTTTGTATTTAAGGCGTCATTTTTAATTCCTATATATATTTTGATAGAATTTTTTATTTAAGGCATCATTTGTAATTCCTATTTTATTTTTGAAACATTTTATGGAATCATTTTTATACAATTTTGTATTTAATGCATTGTTTCATCATCTTTTCTTATATATTATTATAGAATTTTGTATTTAAGGCATCATTTGTAATTCCTATAAATATTTATATAGAATTTGGTATTTAAGGCATCATGTATAATTCCTATTTTATTTTTGAAGCATTTTATGGAATCATTTTTATAGAAATTTGTATTTAAGGCATTGTTTCACCATCCTTCCTTATATATTTTTATAGAATTTTGTATTTAAAGCATCATTTGTAATTCTTATTTTCTTTTTGAAGCATTTATAGAAACCCTTTAATGAATTACATGTGTCATTTTTATAAAATTTTGTATTTAAGGAATTTTTTCACCATCCTTCCTATATAAGGGTTTTTGATTTGATTTGATTTGATTTTATATATATATATATATATATATATATATATATATATATATATATATATATATATATATATATATATATATATATATATATATATATATATATATATATATATGTGTGTGTGTGTGTGTGTGTGTGTGTGTGTGTGTGTGTGTGTGTGTGTGTTATAATATAACCATACTGCATAACACGATGAGTACTTTATTTACACGTGAGCATAATATGATACACTTTCAAAAGATACATTCTTGGTTTCGAAACAAACAAATCCAACAACCCTATATTTATATTAGAATGGAGCCTTTATGTTTTTCCTTCGTGGATATATATGAATACACCTAAGGCGGGGGAGTGGCACCAAAAAAATCACTGCCACTTCAGCACCACCTCAGCTTTCTCACTCCTCTTACTAGCTCATAAAAAACTCACCTACTAAAAAAACTTATCTTCACCTCAACTCCACCTCCCATTTCTAATATCACTTCTATTTATTTTATTTATTATTTTTAAACTTAAAAATAAATAAATAAATTTATAAATAAAATAAATAAAAATATATAAAATCTCTATAAGCCCAGCCCAAAAAAATTTATCTTTAATTCATAAAAACTTTTAGCTCATCACTAATACTAGTAGGCTGTTTTAGCCCATTTAACAAAAAGGAAAAAAAATCCAGCCCATTCACACAAGCATCTTCTAAAATTATATCCTCTTAGTCTCCCACTAACCTGCCGTCATCTTCCTTAAGAACACAACAATAGGTTTTTTTCCTTTTCTTTTGTTCATAGTATATCAGCTAGGCCCCACACAAGCGTGTTAATCGAAAGGTGAGAAACTCACCGATAGTGAGTTTTTTCTTCCCTCAAAACAATACCCCACGCGTGGGGTTAAAGTGGCTTTTTAGTGAGGTTTATGGCAGACCCACGCGTGGGTTTACCATTTAGACATCACCGGTGAGTTTTTCTATCCATTCCCCCATCCTAATATAACATATACAGAGTAGTATTCAATTTATAAATGACCCAGACATGCGATTTTTCACTTTTGTACAACCCGGCCATTATAGAGAAGATAATCGTGCGAGAAGGGAGGTCAACAGGGTGGTCCTTAACACCATTCGTAGTGTTATATGTGGTTGGTTTGGTGAAGAATTTGATCGAATCTTAACGGATTGAACCCAAACCTTGGTTGATTTGCTGCTTATATCACTACTACTAAGAGTGTTATTGGATCGAGTTATTAGGTTAAGTTCAGATTGGGTATGTCAGGTTTTGCTTCGGAAAAACTAACTTACAACCTGAATTTATAAGAAATCGGGTTTGGGTTAGTCGGGTTTCGGATTTGTTGGGTCTGACTATTGGGCTTATCGGGTTGAGACATTAGCCTACATTTTATAGTATGATAGTTTAAAAAGGACTAAAATTTAGCAAAAGCTCTGATCATCAAAATACATTATAAATATATAAATTTATGGTGATAGGTTGTACTCACATGTGAACAGTAACTAGCAAAATATAATATTATAACCTTAAGAACATTAACATAGCTGCCACTATTTGATATAATAATTGTTTTTAACATAGCTGCCACTACTTGATATAATAATTATTTTTAAAACTAAATTTTTTTTCATACTCTATATCAAATTAATACTTGCCACTTGTGATGTTTATGAGGTGCGTTTTACCAGATTATGGAAACCTAATGTTGTGTTATTATAACCATAGTCAACTGCACAACACATTAAAAAAAGTGAGGGGCTGCATTCAAAGAAAATGACGGTCTGTTGGTAGCATAGAACTGTTATTGTTTGATTTATTGTAACTTAGGATGTAACTTAAGAATGTAACTTAGGATTTAGGTCGTAAGAAAAGGGAATATGAGCATTTTTATCATGTCATGTTTTAAACCGTAGTATTTTTGTAGATTACGCCCACTCCATAATATGCTAACATGAGTTATATTTGTTGTAGTGCAGCTGGAGGTTTATTGAGTAATCACATAGGCGAGTGCGTTGAATTGAAAAAAAACGGCCCATCAGCTTCAAAGGTATTTAACCATTGTAACAAATCTTGAGGGAACCATTTGAAGGTTGAGTACTCTGGCCCAACCTCCACGTTAGTCCCATGTCGCCAATTAAGGCTAAAGGAACATGGGTACTTAATATTTTTTTTAAGTAGATGATGTGATTGACTGATATCTCAAATAGTGATGGATTATTTTAATCAATATTATCTTAAGTAATTATTTTTGTCAAACACGACAGGGTGACATATGCTTTAAGAGCTGAGTTGGAAACTCCATTCTAGGTGTCCAGGAATGAGAATGCAGTAAAATACGGACTAGCGGTGATTTCAGTTACAAATATGTTACCGCTTTAAATTATATGTATAACACAACCTTACCCCCTATTATTAATGTGTTGTACTATGACATATTGTTTCAAACATTACAAAGTTACAAATTGACATCATTTTGTTTGATTCATGCATTAAACGGTTGATCATTCTTTAGCATGACCATTATGTGTTAGACTTTATTTTTTTTAATCTAATGTTAAATTATATTCAAAGAAAAACACTTTTTTACAACGTTTTTGTTCTCAATAGAAACTCAAAACAACATAAAACTTATATCAATCTTCTTGTTGCTGACCAAATATGAATGTCGTCTTTGTCCTTCTTAACATCCTTTCTCTCCATTGTGCTTAACCTATTATGCACCATTATGTCAATCATTCTAATCAAGGTTGTATTTGAGATCGGATTTTCTCCATGTCGTCTTCTATTCCTTTCTATCCATAGAGAGTGTATGGTAGCTTGGAATGCGTACCTTATGATGAAAAGTCTCCATGTCATTCATTGCATCCCGAGATATTTTGTTCAAGATGTTCGTCCATTCCCACGTAAAATCCAAACCCATCAGGTCCCCCACCAAAGCTTCCCATATTTTCCTTGAGTATAGGAAATCAAAGAACAAATGGTCTCGAGTCTCCCTTAGTTCCGAACAAAAAGAACAACCAACATGAACATTCTGATTCCAACATTCCATTCTTTCACCCGTGGCAAGCCTATTTTTTGCTGCGAGCCAACACAAAAAAGCAAATTTTGGAGTAGCAAAAGGAAACCAAATACCTTGATGACATTCCCATGTGGGGCAAGAGCCACGTAGCAGTTGCCATGTATCCTTTGATCGAAATGGATTGGAATAAGTATCGTTCTTTTGACGCCATAGAAACTCATCCGCTTGCCCATGAATGCGTTGTATTTTCAATGTGAGGATTTCATGCTCTACTTGATTAAGCAGAGCATTTCGATGTCTTCGGCTAGTAGTCCTCTCCATAACCTCTCCAAGAGTTGTTTGGTTCAATACCCCCCATGTCAATAAAACCACGCTGCCTAAATAGGTCGAATAAACAACCTAAAGAACACCAAGAATCATACTAGAATATTGAATACCCACATTTTACCTCCACCTTGTAGAACATACGAGCCATATCTCTAAACTTTAATATTCTCGTCCAAATCCAAGATCCAGCACCCATAGTGTCTTTTAACGCCCAAAAAGAATCATTACAGATCAAATGCCTCTTTATCCAACTAACCCATAAAGAATTCTTTGAAGAAATAATTTTAAAAATAAGCTTAAGGAGACAAACCTTGTTTGCATCCTCTAAAGATTTTAAGCCTAAGCCTCCTTCTTCTTTTGGAGTGCATACAACTTTCCAGGAGACCTTCGCCTTTGTTGTTTTAAGATTCCGGCCTGACCACAAAAGGCTGCGCATAATTTCTCAATCTTCTTAATACACGACTCTGGCAGACGAAAAGCTGCCATCCAAAAATTTATCAAACTGAAAATAACCGATTTAAGCAATTGGAGCCGTCCCGCGAAAGAAAATTGCCTAGCCGCCCAATTGCTAATTTGAATCTTTATTTTTTCAATCATTGGAGCATAGTCAGCAGCTCTCATCTTTTTAGTCAGCAAAGGAAATCCCAAATACCTTACTAGTAATGTACCATACTCGAAGGGGAATTCAGTGAGGATGTCTTTTTTTACGTCATCATTGATCCCAGCCATATAGATGGTAGATTTTTTGAGACTAAACCTCAATCCCAAATTGATGGCAAAATCATCAAAAACAGCCAAAACTCCCTCAATAGACTGTTTATCACCTTTCACAAACACCATTAAATCATCTGCGAAACATAAATGCGTGAGGTTCATGTCACAACATTCAGGATGAAGCCCAATGTGTTGGTTTATGGCAGCCTCATCAATCTTCTTTGAAAGAACGTTCATGCATATGACAAAGAGATATGGAGATAAAGAGCATCCTTGTCTTAAGCCTCGAGCGCTAGGAAAATACCCAGCAAGCTCCCCATTCACCTACACTGAGAAAGAAGCGGAGGAGATGCATAGATTTATCCAATGAATGTACATATCCTGTATGTCCAGGGCTCTCAACACATTCAATAGAAAAGGCCATTGTAAGGAGTCGAAAGCCTTTGAGATGTCAATTTTCATCGCACAACGAGGTGTAATGTCATCTTTGAGGTAATCTTTGATAATCTCTGTTGCAAGCAACAAATTTTCCATCAAAAGGCGATCTTTAACAAAGGTCGATTGATTAGGGGTTATGAACTTTTGAAGAAGGACTTTGAGACGATTGGCTAGTATTTTTGAGATGATTTTGTAGACAACTTTAAAACATGAAATTGTCCTGTAGTCTTTCATTGTTTTCACACCCTTCTTCTTTGGAATCAAGGCTAAGATCGTAGAGTCGATTCCATTAGGTAAAAAGCCTAGTTAGAAGAATGATTGCACAACGACCAACAAATTTTCCCAACTATATCCCAAGTGTCATTGCAGAATTCTATGGTGAAACCATCAGGACCAGGAGATTGGTCCCGCGGCATCGCAAAGACTACCTTTCGAATCTCTTCTTTGTTAACTTCGTGTATAAGTAACTGCTTCTCTTCTTGGGTACATTTGAATTCTAATAATTCTGCCAATTCAGAGAACGGCCATTCCACGAAGTCAGAGGGCCTTTCATTCATGAAATCCCGAAAATGACGCTCAGCTTCTCTTTTAATGCCATCAGCACTTGACACAACGCTTCCGTCATAACAAATTATTTCTCAAATACTATTTCGAACCTCACGAATCTTTACGGCCGTATGAAAAGCTTTCGTGTTTTGATCTCTGATGAGACTGCTTTTATACATAGTCTCATCGTCCAAAATAGGCTTAAATGGTTAAAATATCATAAAAAGTGCCAAATATATGCATGTGTTGTCAGACCCCCAATTTATCAGAGTAAGGCAACACAATGGGGTGCGACGGTCATGACTATCACAAGACATAGATACAAAGAACAACCATTTAAAAGCCATTTTAATTTTATTAAAAGTATAAAACTTGTTCGGAAGCGAATTACACAAGATCATAATAAAACATTGTTTCAAAAAGACTAACATTGATCCAAATATCCATACACTAGTCATGACCATTTTTATTAAAAATCTCCCATGCATAACCACGTCACTCCTCCGTCTTGATACCTGAGAAAAACATTGCTAAAGCGTCAACACAAAGGTTGGTGAGTTCATAGGTTTAAGTTTAGATAGTGTGATGAACCATAAGACTTAATCAGACAACCGGCATATAACCAAAACATGGCTATAATCAAAATAGTATACGTTTGTATTCCTACGTCTAAGCTCATGACACCGAAGCATTAACCAACCAACAAGATGTAATAAGAGCCCGAGCAAATGCCTATCCCAAAGCATTCGTAACGACTCAAATGTAAGTGTATCTAATTTGGTCACACAACCAACATTAGATAGGGAGGTCAATCCCAATAGATCTATCCATAACATTCGCGCTTACACAAAGTAATTAACGGTTCACGATAGTGGGCTAAAGCATCTAGGGATATCGCTACTTAGACATCATGTAGGTACACGTATCAAGTTTTAAAACTTACGTTCATCCGTTTAAAACAAGCAATGTTCTCACCCCAAAATAGTTAAAACAATTAAAAGTGGGGCTATGAAACTCACCTCAAGCAATAGCAACGGTTAAAATAGCACAATGTAGACATGGAGAAATAATAGCTTCAAACAATCCGTAACCTAAGTTAAATAAGATATGTATTACTATACATGCAACACGCAAATAAACGTAGCATTTAGTCCCTAGTATGTGCTTGAGTTTGTTTTAATAAATCGACAATTTTTAACACTTGCGAATGTTTAACATTGTAATAAAAGTCTAGTCATTTAATCGGAATATATTTAGAAAAATTGGGCACTTCGTTGTGGAGACAGTTTATTAGTCGGGTCGTTTAATGGGCAAATATCCTAAATATATTTTACTAAAATATTTTAAATAAATAAAATTAAAAAATTATATTAATTACTAATTTTATTTATAAAAAAGAAGAAAAAAATTACTATATTTATACATGTCTCATGTTGGGTGACATGAGACATATGATACCTACTAATTGAAATATGAAATTTTGAAATGTTACCATTGTTCTTAAACGTAGCTACCCACTGTTACATTTTCGATATGGGTGTCATTTTCTCGATTTCTTAGAAAGGAAATAGCGAGCTCGATAGTTGCTTGCGGAGTAAACCAAAAGTGTTTTTAAAAAGCTAGTTGGGTCGTCTATAGACCCGTGTTTTAAGTTTTATAAACCGAGGTCGTTTGATGGGTTAAAATCGGGTTCAAAGTAAGGGGTCGTGAAACCAATTTAAAAGAAAAGTGTTTAACGAGTCATTTTCGATCTTGTATACGGTTTTCGATAAATACTTTTGGGTCGAACAAAAAGTACGCTCGTGTAGACGGTACGGCGTCTACAACTTCCGTTCTTTAACCGTCTCATGACAAGGTCGTTTTGAGGGTTAAAAACGGGTCGTAAAAGGTCGTGTTTCAACACTAAAATAACCTATATTTTTCGAACGAATTAAGTCATATTCGGTATTTTTCGGCGACTGATATCTCACTCTTTACTTAACCATTTTGGGTAATTCGAGTTCCTATGTGTTCTCATATGTCTGGACTTTAGGTATGACCCAAGTCCCGAACCACAGTCCAAATCAAACCGGTCGAATTGAGGCGACAACGTCGTCCCTGCGTGACTATTCCTAGTATATAAAATCATAAGTTTTTTTAATCTATTTCTCGATTCGTTAGAAGGCATTATGGGCTGAAATTTGGCATAGTTACTACAAATAAGGTGCATTAAAGAGTGGCGTGTCTCCCTTTTTGTCACGTCACTTCATGGCGCAAGTTTTACATTCGTTGGTTCATTAACAGAATGTTTGTAAATATGTTCTTTTGTAACTGAAATCCTAGCAAGCACATACTAGTACTAGTTTTAAGTTTAAATACAATATTAAAGGAGTATGAATCTTACAAGGAGTTTAAAAGCAAAACGTAGGTATGAACTCGACGGGTTTTGTGCAAAACCCTTCTTGAACCGAAACTAACTCGAACTACAAACCCTACTTCTTTTTTCTTGCATCCAAAACGAAGTGAGTGTGTTTGCTTCCCCTCGATGAGTAGAAACAGAAGATTGGTAGAGATGGTGACTTCGTTTAGATTACTAGCTTGAGTGGGAGTGTTGTGTAGGTTATGACTAAAGAGGAAATTGAGTTTTATGCTACTGTGATTTGAATCCGACAAAGAAAGAGTGGTGTTGTGTTGCGTTTTGTTGGAGATGGTAGGAAGAAGGAAGGAGTAATTATAGGAGAAAATATGGACATATAACTACCTAGTTGGTATAGTTGGTTAAAACTCAAATATTCTAGTTATCAAATGTGATCTTAAGGGGACATATTGATGTACTTTGGCTGTGAAACAAGGACACAAAACGTGGTTTCATGGGAGGGTGTGAAAGGGGAGATTTCAAGGCTTTGACTTGTGAAAAATCTTTTGGCTTGTGTTAACATCCACTAGTTGTTTTAGTGTAAAGAAATCAAGGTTCGAAATTTCCAAAAGAGAAGAAAACGTGTATCAGTAGGAAAAAGGGGTTGGTTTGTGCTATATTATTTAGTCGGGGTATCAGGTAAGTTACATATGTTTTTTTATATAGTTACACGTATTATTCGTCGGTTCATTGAAATAATTTATACAACACTATATAAATTATAACATACCTAAAATTTATTTGTTTTTGGGTTGCTATTAAAATAAGTTGGTATTAACTGTCTAGCGTCGGATTGTTGACGAGATGATAACCAAAGTACGCCGAATAAGTTTTCGATCCTAATTAAATTTAATTACGTTCACATTCAAGATAAAAATAAAAATAGTTCACTTTAAAGTAAGCGTTCCATGTAAACTAGATTTATTTTATTGGCATGAATTTTTCAAATTGTCAAGAGGCGCATTTAAGGTCACAAATCTCAATTTAACATGTATGTATAAATAATAAAATTTACTAAAGAAAGTGGTTCCTTTAAAGTGGTGATCACTCAATATATATATTTGATTTGTGCACGTTTTACGCGGAAACAATCGGGGATTTCAGTAGACGTACATGTCTAACCCGAAAACATCGTGTTAAATCATAATTTAAACAATTCAGAATTCACGATTGTTACATCCGATGTCCGTTAAAATGAGTTTTTTCCACAAAACTCGAACGTCGATGTCGCTAGATAAAACAAGAAATAAGATATACCGTATTACTTTCATATACTTTGCGCAGATTCATTTACTTTTCTTAGAGTTTCCTCGTTTACGTTTTCCTTAGTTTTTCTATGAGGTTTAAAATTAATTGCAGCCACATTAAAATCAGATCATTAAAATCTTCTTCCCATTTGTTCATGAACATATGATGTTCCTCAATGCCTTTAGTAGTAAGTCTTTTCTCGTACATCGATTTTTCTCGACGACGTTGGTTTCGTTAAATGAGCTTTCTCATTAATAATTTTTCGTGTTGTCTTTCGTATTACTCCCACTTTAAAGGGTCATATGTTGTCATCCTTCACATAGATGCCTATAGTTGTGCTAATATTAATCTTGAGTGTTTAATTCGATTCCTCATACAGATAATATCACATGATCGAAGGTCGCTCAACATTGTTTGGTTAATTCCGTTCACCTTGACCATCTACTTGGTAGTGTAAGTAGTTCATGCGGTAAGGCTTCTCGAATCGGTTTCCCTAAAGATCTAGAATAATTGGTCATCCTATCATACAATGGTTAAGACATCTCTTCATTCTATGTGACATTTTCTTTTTAGACGATCTCGTAAATCACTTAATTTAGTTCGCATTTCTCCTCGTTTATCTCCTTTTCATGGAGGTGAAAACGGTCGAGTCGTGCAAAGTTAAATTAATTTGTGATCCGGGCCATATTCCGTAGGTACAATAGTTTAAATCTTTCTTAGTTTTATGAGCACGGTGTTTCGCTCAAATTTAAGAAAATATATTTTGTCCGAGTGATCTCGATATCCGTTAAATTTTGGTTTTTCTTATTTGGGCGTCTCGTCGCTTTTACAACCAAATTGTTTTATTGATCGTCAGTTATTATATGGTATCGTTGCGATATCCGTTAAATTTGAGTTTTACTCAAACGGCGTCTCGCTTCTTCACATTATTATTTACAATTTGCTTTACGTATTTACGACTCTAACCTATTTGCGTTTAATAGTCGTAAAAATGAGGCTCTTAGTATTTTCCGCTTCATACATGTTCTTGTATATCATTAGCGGCGAAGAAGATAGTCGTAATAGATTTTTACTTGTATGTGTACTTGCCGTTTTCACTTAAATGATGGTATAGAATTGTTCGAAGTTCATAATACAAAATAAATTTTCATTGAAAAATAAATTAAATTTAGAAGTTTCCTAGTATCACTAATAAATCTCATTTCTACGATGACTAAAATGAGCATGCTCGTGTTCGACCACGATCATATGTAGTTGATCAGGCTACGTACGTCTGGGGACCAACGGTTGCATCCTCCTTTTCATCACAATTTAACTCTTTGAGATTGTAATTTATATATTGGTAGCCCATAGTTCATTTCGTTCGTTACCATTATTCACTTTCAGAATCACCACATTAGTCCATAGTTCATTTTATTTGTTATCATTGCTCACTTTTAACAATCAACAAAATAATTTCCATACTTATGTGTACTAATTCTCGTTAAGTTTATCAAAAGCTTGCGTCTTCCACATCAAGTTGTTCGTAAAACTAGATTTTCCAAAACTTTACATGGTAGTCCTTACTAAAAAAAATGTTTCAACATTAGTCGTGGTGTTTTATACATTAAGTTGGTCGTCCAGCCAATTTTTTTTTTTCAAAACTTTGCATGATAGTTTATACCAAAATATTCCGTCATCAATCGTGTAGGTTTTGTCAGTAACACCTTTACTGATTTTACCAAAACGTTTTATCAAAATTTATAACATTCTTATTAATAAAGTTTTCAGTGATGGTTCCTTCAAAGTAATTTTTTTTATATATTTTTTGATAATGTTTTTTTTTTATAATTTTTTTTCCAAAAATATTCTATAAAACTCCTTTAAAAAAATTTATTTGATTAATTTTTCTCCGACATATAAAAACATATTGTAGGATAAAAACTATTTCTTAAGTAAAAGTTTCATAAGATATAAAAGATAACTTTTAAAAATGACTGGAAACAATTAAATAAAAAAAAATTTAAGGTACGTTACATAACCCAATTTTTGTTGGTGGTGACATCGACAGATGTCGGGTCACTTGATATTCATAAAAATAAATTATTTAATATTCCACATCAGTCACTAAATTTTATCACAAAAATTTCGAGAGCTTCTATCGTCCTTTATTGCATCTCTAACACTTCGGTCAATTTGTTTTTATCTCAAAATTGTTCAATTTGTTTAATCCAATCAACTAGTCAATTCCATCACAAGAATTTCATCACCAAAATTGTTCATTTTGTTTTTATCTGTCATTTGTTCATAATCATTTTATAGACTTTTTATGTTCGACAAGCGCTATTAGGATTTCTTAGAAGTGACCAAAATTCACATCTAGGGTTCCAAAGCTTTGTGACATGCGATAATCTCATTAATTTAAAATATGGCATAATTCTCATATAACTTAGTTCTTCCCTTTAATATTAGTTGTTATATCATACTTTGTAAATTTATAATAGCAACTTAGTTCAAACCCAATACACTAGAACTTTTAGATCCATCCTTTGTACAATTTCTCCAACATAAATTTCTCCTTGACGTGCATTCGACTTACGCGTCGGCATATTTCCGGATAGTTTTCATATTTTTGTAATCCTAATTTATGTTTGTTTCTTATGATATAGTACTTTGTGGAGTATTACAGGAGTAATACTTTGTATAGAGTGTTTATCATCGTGTGTTGTATACAAATAGAGACGACGACTTTAACTATTTTAGTGCTCGCACACCAGACAACTAATGGTACTAATGCATCGTACCAGTCAAACGTCAATGAGGTAATCACCTTGTCAGATCATGTAAGTCTTATCCATCCCCGATGAAATTCACTAAAAATCTTAAGTTGTGTTACAACTGGCACTTGACTAAGCCTCGCAACCCAATCAAACAAGAACAGCCTTGAGGTCTAGTCAAGTATTAATCGTTAAACTTCTTAACATCTTTGGTGAATTTACTCGTCTTTAGATATTACTCACACAATTTAACATTGATTAAACCCACACAAAACTCATCAAGTATGTTATAACTTAACAACCAAACTAATCACGCAACATGTAAATTCATGAGTCTTACCCATCCTAAAAAAAAACTCATCGAAAACCTTAAGTTGTATAACGACTGGCACTTAACTTAGTCTCACAACCCAATCAAACAAGAACAGCCTTGAGACCTTGCTAAGTATCATTATACCTCTTAACATTTTTGATGATTTGTCTTGGTTTTGGGTTTACTCAACCATTACTAAATCTCAGCGCGTCCAAGTACTGTTTTCGCGTATATTTTTAATTCGGCGTACATCGATATAGGGTAACATAGAAACACACAAGTGTTTAAATAATTCATAGTAGTCGTCCAGTGGACCGTTTTTAACAAAATACATAATAGCATAAGTATGTATATGTTTTACTCCAGATAAACATGGCACAAACCATCTTCGTTCGATTTAAACATGGCACAAACCATCTTAGTTCGATTAAACATGGCAGAAACCATTTTAGTAGCACAACAATCCAAACAAGGATGCTAGGTATTTTACTTTAAAATATAAGAAAAATCGTCTAGTAAACATTCCTATAAGTATATCTTACATAAGGATCACTCGAACAAGTAAGGAGATACTTAATGCTAATAACACGTAGCAATCAAGTTTAAACTAACATAGCAAATCACGTGGAATAATTCAAGTTACAACTTAATTTTATTGAAGACGCGAAGTGAAGTGGTTCTTGGAGATTTTCGAGTTAGTTATAGTCTAGAATTATTTTTCCCAAAATTAAATTTCTGACTCACGTTTATAAAAATTATTTTGTAAAATAACCTAGTTCTCTGTAACTACAGCTCTGATACCAATCTGTCACACCCCCAATTTATCAGAGTAAGGCAACACAATGGGGTGCGACGGTCATGACTATCACAAGACATAGATACAAAGAACGACCATTAAAAAGCCGTTTTAATTTTATTAAAAGTATAAAACTTGTTCGCAAGCGAATTACACAAGATCATAATAAAACATTGTTTCAAAAAGACTAACATTGATCCAAATATCCATACACTAGTCATGACCATTTTTATTAAAAATCTCCCATGCATAACCACGTCACTCCTCCGTCTTGATACCTGAGAAAAACATTGCTAAAGCGTCAACACAAAGGTTGGTGAGTTCATAGGTTTAAGTTTAGATAGTGTGATGAACCATAAGACTTAATCAGACAACCGGCATATAACCAAACATGGCTATAATCAAAATAGTATACGTTTGTATTCCTACGTCTAAGCTCATGACACCGAAGCGTTAACCAACCAACAAGATGTAATGAGAGCCCGAGCAAATGCCTATCCCAAAGCATTCGTAACGACTCAAATGTAAGTGTATTTAATTTGGTCACACAACCAACATTAGATAGGGAGGTCAATCCCAATAGATCTATCCATAACATTCGCGCTTACACAAAGTAATTAACGGTTCACGATAGTGGGCTAAAGCATCTAGGGATATCGCTACTTAGACATCATGTAGGTAACGTATCAAGTTTTAGCACTTACGTTCATCCATTTAAAACAAGCAATGTTCTCACCCCAAAATAGTTAAAACAATTAAAAGTGGGGCTATGAAACTCACCTCAAGCAATAACAACGGTTAAAATAGCACAATGTAGACATGGAGAAATAATAGCTTCAAACAATCCATAACCTAAGTTAAATAAGATATGTATTACTATACATGCAACATGAAAATAAACGTAGCATTTAGTCCCTAGTATGTGCTTGAGTTTGTTTTAATAAATCGACAATTTTTAACACTTGCGAATGTTTAACATTGTAATAAAAGTCTAGTCATTTAATCGGAATATATTTAGAAAAATTGGGCACTTCGTTGTGGAGACAGTTTATTAGTCGGGTCGTTTAATGGGCAAATATCCTAAATATATTTTACTAAAATATTTTAAATAAATAAAATTAAAAAATTATATTAATTACTAATTTTATTTATAAAAAAAAGAAAAAAATTAATATATTTATACATGTCTCATGTTGGGTGACATGAGACATATGATACCTACTAATTGAAATATGAAATTTTGAAATGTTACCATTGTTTTTAAACGTAGCTAGCCACTGTTACATTTTCGATATGGGTGTCATTTTCTAGATTTCTTAGAAAGGAAATAGCGAGCTCGATAGTTGCTTGCGGAGTAAACCAAAAGTGTTTTTAGAAAGCTAGTTTGGTCGTCTATAGACCCGTGTTTTAAGTTTTATAAACCGAGGTCGTTTGATGGGTTAAAATCGGGTTCGAAGTAAGGGGTCGTGAAACCAATTTAGAAGAAAAGTGTTTAACGAGTCATTTTCGATCTTGTATACGGTTTTCGATAAATACTTTTGGGTCGAACAAAAAGTACGCTCGTGTAGACGGCACGGCGTCTACAACTTCCGTCCTTTAACCGTCTCATGACAAGGTCGTTTTGAGGGTTAAAAACGGGTCGTAAAAGGTCGTGTTTCAACACTAAAATAACCTATATTTTTCGAACGAATTAAGTCATATTCGGTATTTTTCGGCGACTGATATCTCATTCTTTACTTAACCCTTTTGGGTAATTCGAGTTCCTATGTGTTCTCATATGTCTGGACTTTAGGTATGACCCAAGTCCGGAACCACAGTCCAATTCAAACCGGTCAAATTGAGGCGACAACGTCGTCCCTGCGTGACTATTCCTAGTACATAAAATCATAATTTTTTTTAATCTATTTCTCGATTCGTTAGAAGGCATTATGGGCTGAAATTTGACATAGTTACTACAAATAAGGTGCATTAAAGAGTGGCGTGTCTCCCTTTTTGTCACGTCACTTCATGGCGCAAGTTTTACATTCGTTGGTTCATTAACAGAATGTTTATAAATATGTTCTTTTGTAAGTGAAATCCTAGCAAGCACATACTAGTAATAGTTTTAAGTTTAAATACAATATTAAAGGAGTTTGAATCTTACAAGGAGTTTAAAGAGCAAAACATAGGTACGAACTCGACGGGTTTTGTGCAAAACCCTTCTTGAACCGAAACTAACTCGAACTACAAACCCTACTTCTTTTTCCTTGCATCCAAAACGAAGTGAGTGTGTTTGCTTCCCCTCGATGAGTAGAAACAGAAGATTGGTAGAGACGGTGACTTCGTTTAGATTACTAGCTTGAGTGGGAGTGTTGTGTAGGTTATGACTAAAGAGGAAATTGATTTTTATGCTACTGTGATTTGAATCCGACAAAGAAAGAGTGGTGTTATGTTGCGTTTTGTTGGAGATGGTAGGAAGAAGGAAGGAGTAATTATAGGAGAAAATATGGACATGTAACTACCTAGTTGGTATAGTTGGTTAAAACTCAAATATTCTAGTTATCAAATGTGATCTTAAGGGGACATATTGATGTACTTTGGCTGTGAAACAAGGACACAAAACGTGGGTTCATGGGAGGGTGTGAAAGGGGAGATTTCAAGGCTTTGACTTGTGAAAAATCTTTTGGCTTGTGTTAACATCCACTAGTTGTTTTAGTGTGTAAAGAAATCAAGGTTCGAAATTTCCAAAAGAGAAGAAAACGTGTATCAGTAGGAAAAAGGGGCTGGTTTGTGCTATATTATTTAGTCGGGGTATCGGGTAAGTTACATATGTTTTTTTTATATAGTTACACGTATTATTCGTCGGTTCAGTGAAATAATTTATACAACACTATATAAATTATAACATACCTAAAATTTATTTGTTTTTGGGTTGCTATTAAAATAAGTTGGTATTAACTGTCTAGCGTCGGATTATTGACGAGATGATAACCAAAGTACGCCGAATAAGTTTTCGATCCTAATTAAATTTAATTACGTTCACATTCAAGAAAAAAATAATAATAGTTCACTTTAAAGTAAGCGTTCCATGTAAACTAGATTTATTTTATTGGCATGAATTTTTCAAATTGTCAAGAGGCGCATTTAAGGTCACAAATCTCAATTTAACATGTATGTATAAATAATAAAATTTACTAAAGAAAGTGGTTCCTTTAAAGTGGTGATCACTCAATATATATATTTGATTTGTGCACGTTTTACGCGGAAACAATCGGGGATTTCAATGGACGTACATGTCTAACCCGAAAACATCGTGTTTAATCATAATTTAAACAATTCAGAATTCACGATTGTTACATGTGTTTGCTCAATGTGTATTTTAGGTACGGATATCGAGAAAATGACAAAAGAACACAAGAATCAATCAAAAACGAACACGGGAAAAGAAGCCGCACAATGAACCGGACCCTAGAGTTGAATTTCCAAGAGAAGTCCTTAAAGAATTAAAGATTATACAAGAAGGGTCCTTCATTATTGAAGAACTGACACTTTATTCCCTTGTTTATTCATAATTACAAGTTTGGTCCCTAAAGTTTGTCAAATTTACAAAAAGGACCCTTAACTTTGAAGAATTGGCAAGATTGGTCCTTCCAATTTAAAGAATTGTTATTTTTAGTCCTCCATGAAGACAAGAATACATGTGAAGACCTTGAAGAATGAAGACATGTCAAGATTGACCCTTCAAATATCATGAATTACAAAACAAGTCCTTGATAAACCTTTTGGAAAGTTTTTGTGGCCAATATGTGAAGTTTAAAACTTCATTTACAAAGGAATTCTGTCTTGGGGTGTATAAACTTGAATGACACAAGAAAGAGAGAAGGGGGATTAAACATGGCCGACATCCAAACTTACCTTAACCACTCCTGGCTTATCACGTGCCCCACTCACTTCCCACAACCAATCACATGCCACTCTACTACCACATCACCTAACCACTAATACCATATTAATATTAATTAATCTTAGCGCCTTAACACATGGTTTAAACACTAAACAAGATCAAACAGCCAACTATTCCCTCAAGAACACGATTTTGGTATTTGCTAATCACCAAGAATTAAACCCTAATCTCTTCCAGATTAATGATTAAGGGTCTAATTAACAAAACCCAACCCATAAACATGCCACCTCATCACTCCTTTGGTCACATGAGACATGCCCTGCTATAACTTTTTTGGTACAAGACAAATTTTGCCAGGGAATTAACGTGCCAAGATCATGCTTCATTCCTACGCTCACATTGAACGTCTAGGATCGCCTCTATACCACTGGCACCTTCACAAGACACCAAGAATGTCGCATGTGTTCAAGAAATATTCAAGTGACAAGGGCAATTCTAGGACTTTACCAACTAGGGTTTTTAAGTTTTTCATCTTTCTAGGACATTGTACACCCTCTATATAAAGGGTTTATCTCATTACATTTACTTTTGTTCTTGGTTTGCTTTTGTCAAAAATCTGTAAAGCCTTTGTTTCTAGTGAATGAAAAAAGTGTTTAATTTTGTGACGAATTCCAAGTTCTAATCATTTATATTTCATGTTTGTTGTTTTAAGTTTGTGATTTGAGATTCCAAAAGTTTGGTTTTAAGTTTTATGCAAAAGTGTTTCAAAAGTTTTCTTAAAATCTGATTTTTCCAAGTTTTGTGTACAAACACTTGAACTTTTTGGGTCATAAGCTGATCATATCACCCTGATAAGAAGATTATCAAGGTGATGTGAGACTTGTGGCTTGGGAATATTTAAGGAGTGGGTACAAGGATTGGATAAATATGTTTCATTTTTTTATTACATAACTGTTTGCGCTAACCTTGTTGAATCTTAGCAGGGGTGTTTATTGGAAGCTTGTGGTTGTTAAGCTACCACATAAGCTATAAAATTCGGGAGTGTGGATGTACATTCCTTAGGTTTGTCATTTTTATCCAAAATCTGTCATAATTTTGGTGAGAAGTGATTTTGGTGTCTGCTGATATTTGGTGCTATTTGATGCATGTAATCTTGTTCTTACTTCATAAGAATGTTGTTATGATGCTTGTTTGAGTTTGGTTAAACCTAAAAAACACATTTGCTTTGTTAAATTGGATTTAAAAAGCTAAAGGGGTGTTTGGGATTACTGCTTATCTCAACTCTGCATGAGATTGAGTAGGAGTTAGGGTTTGTTTGTGTTTGTATTGAATATTGAGGTGGTTGTATGCTGATGTTTGCTGAACTTGTGCTTTGAAACATAAAATTTGAATATTTGCTATATCTAGTTTGTTCTAGGCTGTTTTGAACTGCAAACTTGTGAACACCTAGATTGCATGGTTAACTAGGGATAAAAAGTGTTAAAACAAAGTTCTTGCAACCTGATAAGTAGATTTCGGGATTTGAAATTGGATTTGTGGTCAAGTACATCAGCAAAGGTCACTTTGTGTTCATCTTTGTTCATCAGTCAGTCACATAGGCTTGTTACTAATTCAAATCTTGAACATTGTGCTTAAAACAAGTTTATTTGGGTGTCACTAAGTCTGTTATTGCTATTGTATGCTTTTGGTGGGGTTTGTCCTGCTTATACTAGCTTAAACATTGGCTTATATCATTAGATCCGCTTTTTTCATGTCCGTGTCATGTCTGTGCATTGTTTGATTAAACTGTATCAATTGGTTGGGTGATATTGTGTTTATTTGCCTGATTGTGACTCCCTGCAACTCACTGGTTGTAGGGGTGCCTTGTTTGTCCAAAGAAACCAAGTGAATCACTCTAAAAAAGCAAGTCAAAAAAGTCAAGGACTGGGAACTCTTTCCCACTGAAAGTTCCCACTGATCATTAATGTTGGGAATAAATTATGGCCAGATCACTTGAGCACTAACAAGAGTAAATCAAGCGTTGACAGGAGTAAAACAAACGCTGACAGCTCAAGCATTGACAAGATAAAGTCAAGCGTTGATACATTGAAGACAAGCACTGATGGGAAGATATACTCTACGCGTTTATTGTGTTCCAGATTACTTCTAGTAAAGATAGGAACAACAATGTATTTTCTGTATTTATCTTTACCTAGAATAGCTGATACGTAGATTATTGTACAAGGCTTCTTATGTCTATACAAGAAGACCTTTAGGTTAATGTTTTATATAAGTTTTCATTCGTAAACTACTTTCATTGTAAGCAAGTTTGATATCATTAATCAAAGTGAAAGTTTGTTTATATCTTGTGTGTTCTTGTTTAAGTGTTAATTCCGCATAACACTTAGATTATTATAAACATATACAAAGGTTTCTATAAGTGTATTACTTGATCTAATCTCGTATACATAAAGCTAAATCGATCTAAGTTTGGGATCAACAAGTGGTATCAGAGCTTGTTGAGGAACTTTTGATCTTAAAGAACACAAGAACCCTAAAAATCACCAAAACCCTAATTTTCTCAAAAACCCTAACAACATCATGTCAACTCCAGAAATAACCTCCTCCTCCTCACCTTTACCAAACATCAAGATTCCCATGCTTGATGCAACCAACTTTGAATTGTGGAAATTCAACTTTGAGCAATATCTAGGGATCTATGACTATACACTTTGGGAGATTATTGAATATGGAAACACATTCAATAAAGCCCAAAAGATTGCTGATGCTATTGCTGGAAGAGAAGCTGTTGCTGGATGTTCTGAAGCAGATAAGAAAGAAAAGCCTAAAGATGGTAGAGTTGTGTCTGCTGAAGACATAGCAAAGAAAAGGGTTGATATGAAAACCCTAAATATTCTGAAACTCTCTTTGGGACAAGAGAACCAGCATAAATATAGAGGTTATGAATCTGCTAAAGACCTTTGGGCAGCTCTTGAAGTTGCATATGGTGGCAATGAAGATACTAAGGAAGAGAAGAAGAAGCAACTTATGCTTGATTATGCTGTCTTCAAGGCTCAACCTAATGAAAAGCTTAGTAGTGTGAGAAGCAGATTGCTTGACATTACAAGCAAATTGTCCTTCATGGGGACACAACTTGGTGATGTGGACATTAATGCTACTTTTCTTAAAAGTCTTGGTGAGGCTTGGAAGATTGAGCCAAGATCTATTCTTGCCAATAATACTTACAAAAGTTCCACGTTTGATGACATCTGCAACAAACTGAGGCTGTTGGAAGATGAAACTCTTTTAGAGCATGGAAGCAAGTCTACCAACAGTAATATGGCCTTCTTTTCCCATAGTGAAGGCCAATTCAATCAGAAGGACTCCTACATGCATCCAGTTACTGGATCATCATGTATCAGCGCTGGAGCATGTCCTGTCAACGTCTCCTTTTCAGACGCTGACACATTCAAAAGTGACTCACCTTAAACCCGCTGGTTTGGATTTGGATACTGTATGTGCTTATATTGCTTCTTTGCCCAATGGTTCAGTGATTACATATGAGGACCTTGAGCAGATAAGTGATGAGCAATTGGAAGAGATGGACATTAAGTGGAACATGGCTCTTGCTAGTATAAGAGCAAACAGGTGGAATAGAAGGTTTAAGAAGAAGATGACCTTCAATGCAAAAGACACAGCTGGATTTGATAAATCCAAAGTTGAGTGCTACAACTGTCATCGTATGGGGCACTTCATGAGGGAATGCAGATCTCCTAGAAGATCTGATGCTAGTAAACCCTCAAGTCAAATTGTTAAGGCTCAGGATCCTAAAGCCATGGTTGCAGTTCAAGGAATTGATGGTATTGGATGGGATTGGAGCTATCTGACTAAGGATATGGAAGAGGATAAAGCTTTGGTTGCTGAAATTGAAGAAGAAGAGCATGTTGAATATGCTCTCATGGCACACTCCTCCTCTTCATCTGATAATGAGGTATACGATGATGCTTTTTGTAGTAAAGGTTGTAGGTTAAACACTGAGAAACTTAACAAAGAGGTGTTAAGATTATTAAGTGATGTGAGTACTGAAAGATGCAAACTGTCTAATTACCAACTAGCTCTCACTCAAACTGAGAAGACAGTTTCTGAATACAAGAAAATGGAATTTGATTTAAAAGATAAAATAAATATCTTAAAACATGAGTTAAATGCTAGTATGGATATTAGAAACATCATGGAAAGGGTTAATGGTGAGTTACAGGCTAAGTTAGATGAGGCCATTAAGAATAAAGATAATGTTGGCCTTAAAATCCAGAGATTTGATAAGGCAACACAAACCCTAGGAGAATGTGTGGGTAAACAAAGGGATCCTAAGGACATGACTGGGATTGGGATGAAAGACTACTCTGTGGTTCCAACACCAGCTGGTGACTTCTATGGTGTCCAACAAAAGGGCCTATCTTGGACTGGTTTGCCAGAACTCTAAGAGGAGGAATTCATTCCTCCACCAAGAGTTGTCACCTCAGTTGAAGAGTATCAACAAAAGTTGACTGACCTGAATGAATGGAAGAAAGCAAACCCTACATTATTTGTTAAGGGTGGCTTGCTATGTGAAAGTCCCAATGAGTCAACTCCCATTAAGGTTACAAACCCAATCACTGGTAAAGCTGTTCACCTAGGCTCAAACATTGTTAGAAAACCTAGCATTAAGTATGCAGAGATGTATAGGAATACTAGGTCACCTAAGAGCCAAGTTAGCAATAATGGAACAGGCTTCTTCTCTTCTAGACCTAGGGTTGTGTCTAGAAAAGCTTGTTACACTTGTGGTAGCTTTCACACTTGGCATACAAGTGTGTCAACGCTCCCAAAGCCAGCGCTGACA
This sequence comes from Glebionis coronaria, assembly GCA_025667525.1. Lineage (NCBI taxonomy): Eukaryota > Viridiplantae > Streptophyta > Magnoliopsida > Asterales > Asteraceae > Glebionis > Glebionis coronaria. The sequence continues at coordinate 522,756,119 of CM046874.1, read as the reverse complement.
GGAACAAATTCAGCGCTGACAGGAATAAAGTCAATGTTGTTAGGAAGTCAAACGTTGTCAGACCCAAACCTTGTGTGCAGCAAAGTCCACAAGTGATTAGACCTGCCCTATTCTTTACTAGAGGGTCTAACACTCATGGACAAAGACCATTTAAAAAGACAAATACTTGGTCTAATAGGCAATGGGTTTCTGTAGCAAACCCTAGGTTCAACGCTGACAAGGGAAATTTCAGCGTTGACAAGACTAATTCCAACGCTGACAGAAACGTGACCAGACCTAAATATTTGCAACCACAGGGTAAGGGGTCTAAAGCTTCTTCAAGCTTAACATGGAGACCCAAGAAAGATCAAAACCCTAATGATAATGGGATTTCAATGACCTGTAACAGATTTAATTACATTTCAAAGGTCATTACAAAACCTATTGGGGTTAACTGGGTATTTCATCCTAAGAAGGATGAAAATGGGTTGTTATGAGAACTAAGTCTGTTCTTATCGAACAACCAGATGAATCCAAGTCTTCTAAGGCTTGGGTTCCCAAAGAAAACTAATTTGTTTTCTTTATGTGCAGGGCATTCAAAAACAGGTCAATGATTATGGATATTGGGATAGTGGATGCTCAAGGCACATGACAGGGAAGGAAGACTATTTGACAAACTTCACTCCCATAAAGGATGGTGATAAGGTCTACTTTGGAGGCGGATATGGTACTATCACAGGCAAAGGAACCCTTCTCACCAAGAATTTGCGTTTTGAAAATGTATTTTTGGTAAAAGAACTTGATTACAATCTTTTTAGTGTATCACAAGTTTGTGATAACAAAAATAAAGTTCTGTTTACTGATACTGAGTGTTTGGTGTTAAGCAAGGATTTTAAGATCCCTGATGAGAAATATATTGAGTATAGAACACCTAGGCATAAGGACATATACAATGTGAATCTGAATGGGATTAGAATGAATAACAATATGTCTTGTTTTTATGCTCAAGCTTCAGTAGATGAGAGTAATTTGTGGCACAGGAGACTAGGGCACCTAAATTTTAAAAATATAAATAGGCTTGTGAGACTTGGCTTGGTTGATGGTTTGTGATACTTGGCTTTTACACCAAATATAAAATTTTGAAGTCCCAAATCTTTTCGAATTGAAAACCGGTCTTAAGTGCGACTCAATTGTCTTTTGGTGAATCAAGAGATTGGTTTGGTTTGTTTTTAACTAATAGCAAGTAATTAAAGTGTCGTTGAGTAAAAAGGAAGTTAAACGATTAATATTAAAATTGGCGAATAAAAATGAATGCTCATAAACTTAAAGGTGACAATGAGAAAATACTAGCACACTAAATAAAACTAACATTTGGAAAATTTTCTGAAAATAAAAAGTACTATAAGAAAGTAAGATCGAAAGAAACCAAAACAAGTCAAAAGAACCCTCGATCGGAATGTTTTCCGATCGGTTGATCGGAATATGGGTAAATGCTAGCCGTCGGAATCTGGGTAAATAAGGGTCCCAATCGGAAAATCCAAGTGCACCCCAATCGGAATATACCAAAGAATCACCGTCGGAATACGGGACACGAGACTACCAATCGGAATACTTAAACGAGGTCATGATCGGAATAGGTAATAAAGCTCAATCGGAATGCTTGCAAAACAACCCAATCGGAATCCAGGACAAATTGCCCTGCCGTCGGAATATGAAGACCAATCGGAAAGGGGTTTTAAACCCTTTCCTAAAATTAAGGAAATCAGTTAGATGGTGTACCTGGTCGGAAAACCCAATCGGAAAGGGGTTTTAAACTCCCTTTTCCGAAAATAAAGGGATTTGGTTAAGCTAGACAATAAGCTAAGTTCAATAAGCTAATATCCACAACTTAACAATCCGAATACTTAACCGAATCAAATAAGCACTTTAATCAACTTATTCAACTCGAAAATAAGCAACTTTTTAAATCAAATAATAAAAACATAAACTTTTTAATAAAACTTTTTAATAAGAAAAATAAGCTAATCATAAAAATAAGCCAATAAGCACAAAAGTCTTAAAGCTTAATCAAATGAAAACTTATAAAATGATCAAAAGATTAACTTTTTAAGCACAAAATCAATTAGAACAACACGGATCTTATGATATTCGCACCAAAATCAATCTTAAATCAAAGAAAAGTAGAATGAGAATAAGGATTAAAAGCTTAAAATGGAACTTTGATTAATAAAAATAAGCAATACAAAGTGTTTAATCTTGAAAGATTAAAAGAAAAAGATGAACTAGTGAGAGAAAGTTTAAGACTTTCTCTCTCTAAAAACTAGAGAAAACTAAAAAGTGAAAAATTAACTAAAAATCTAATCACCCTCCTAATGACTATTAGGAGGGTATTTATAGGGAAGGTGGAAGGAGTGCATGTGTTGCATCTTCTTTCTTGCTTTCTTCACGTTTTCTCGACTCGACTTTAATTCTTCGTCTTTGTCGTCTCGGGATTTGAACTTGTCTTTTAATTTTCTTCTTCTATTAGACTTAAGTTCCTCGACTTCGTTAAACTTCCGTCTTTTGACTTTTTCTTCGATAAATCTTCAGAATAGGTCTTGGACTTCCGTTCTTTTTGCACTCTTGATCTTTTGACTTCGTCTTTTCCCGTTTTCTTCGATAAAAGCCCGTGAAAGCCCGTGTTTTCTTCCTTTTTCATATTTTGGTCCTAAAACACAATAAAAACACAAACCACGCATAATTCCGACTTTTACGACATAAATCACACGTTTTGGTCTTGTTATTATTGGAAATAAGTGGTAAAAGGATAAGTGTTTTCACACTTATTAAATCCCCTACACTTGACCATTGCAATGCCCTCATGCAATGCATTAATTTTAAAGCACGGTTTACATTTTCCATCATAAATAACCCATCTTGGCCTTTATTAAATACTAAACATAAAAGATAGAAATAAGCAAAGAAATTAAAAACTTACATTGGGTTTTGGCGGCCATAAACGTTTATCATCCTCAAGTTTCACGTTCCCCATACCAAGCTTAAAAATGAGATCATTGTTATTATAAGTTAGCAGACTATCACGAACTCATGTGGGCCAATTATTCACTTAGACTCCCTTATTCCTAGGTGTATCTCTTATATTTTATTTTTGTCTTGAATGATCACGAGGATGCATTGTTTGACTTATTTCGATAGTTATTTAGTCCGAAAATAAAGTGAACGATTTAATCAATAGTTAGCTAAAGGACCAAATCTTTTAAAACTGCTTCTCGGGATATCAAAAAGTTCATATCTTGGCATAACTTGGTTCGCGATTTGAGACCTTTCTCGGGCCGATATTTGGCAGCGACTTCATACTTCGAATCTTCGAGAGACGTTCTTGAAATTATGGTCTTCTCTTTATAATAGGAATTTCTTCACTTGAAGTTTTTGAGAGATTCTTCATCTTTGGACCACGACTTCTTCATTTTTCTCCAATCTTTATTTTGGACTTTGATATACAACGATCCGCCTCCTTTTAGGACTTGGATCTATTTATCCTCATACCTTGTTAGGGTCTTTTCGGATAGACTTCTCCATGACTTTTGGGGAGTTCTTGCTTTTCGTCGTGTGTCTCGATCCTTCATATTGATTTTCGATAAATGATTCTTCACATCACTTTTGGATCTTTAGCAACAAAATGTAGCCCTCATGCCTTGTTAGGGCCTTTTCGGACTCGCCAATCTTCGCGCCCCGCTTCATAAGTTATGCCTTGGCTATGAACACTCGTCATTACCGAGCAACTTTTAAACGATCTGGGGCTAGAAGCTAAGTAATCTTTTAAATCGTACAACCTTATTTATTAGCAGATAAATTATTTAGCAAGCGGAGGGAGAATAGGCTCATAATTAACTCACATAAATTCACGAAAGAATACCGAACTTATAATTGACTCTATCATCTCTCGTTCTCCACAATTTAAAATCTCAAGGAATGAGACTCGTGGATGCTTAGCCTATTAAATCAAAGTTTTGGGTTTTCGAGTCGCCTATAGGATCTTGCAAATTCTTGGACTTTTTTCAAGTTTAGAAATCGCATTTTAAAGTTCCCTTGATAAACGACTCTCTAGGATCAATTATAGGAACTTGCGAAAAGTTCTTGTTCTTAACCCGTGAGAGTTAAGACTTTCGCGTTTTATAGCTCCCTATATAAAAGCCTAGCAAAACTTGACTTAAACACGTTAAGGATACTAGCTAGAGTAAACTTAGGCAAGTAAACTCGGGTTGAGTCAAAATGTTCACGACTAAGAAAAATCTAAAACCACTTTATTGAAAAAGTATTCTAACAAAGGAAACATAACAAAGGCAAATACAACTATACAACTAGGCCAAAATAGATTAAAAATTTTGAAAAATGTCGAAAAATCAAATTTTCCGGTTAAAATGAGGGCAATTTCATGGAAAAGACCACTTACTTCGATAGAAGTCCCCCCTACACTTGAGATAAACATTGTCCTCAATGTTTGAGCATGTGGGAGTAAACTCCCCTACACTTAGGACATTGTGCACTTTGTTTAAATCTTGCTAAGGAAAGGACAACTAAAGTGAATTCAATGTGAACATATAGAATATGAAATATTGAATCACAAGAGTTTAGGATAGAACCGGGAAGATGGAAACACGGTATCACGGTTCGTCAAAAGTCATCAAGATGCTCTCTGAAGCTTAAATCCCTGTACAGCACAAGAAACAAGACAACAAACATATGCGGGGCCCCCCCTACACTTATTATGAACGTAGTAAAGGATAGAACACGGGTTGCCTCCCGAGAAGCGCTTGTTTTTGTTCACCGAGTCATGAGCCTGACTCGACCCAATTTTAGTTCATGGGGAACGTGGTGAGGGATGGAATCATCTCCTGAGAGATGTCCTCACCAAAGTACAGCTTCAAACGCTGGCCATTCACCTTGAAATTGGGCCCATTCGGCTGAGAAAGCTCAATGGTCCCATACGGAAAGACTTTGGCGACGGTGAATGGACCAGTCCAGCGGCTCTTCAACTTGCCAGAGAAGATCTTTAACCGAGAGTTAAAAAGTAAGACTTGATCACCAACGTGGAACTCTCGGTTCTTGATTTTAGCATCGTGGATCATCTTCGTCTTCTCCTTGTAGATCAGCGAGTTCTCATAAGCTTCATTCCTCATTTCATTTAGCTCGTTGAGTTGAACCTTGCGATGATCACCGGCTTTGATGATGTCGAAGTTAGCCCACTTCAAGGCCCAGTGCGCCTTATGTTCCAGCTCGATGGGTAGGTGGCAGGCTTTCCCGTACACAAGACGATAAGGTGTACAACCGATCGGGGTCTTGTAAGCAGTAATGAAAGCCCACAGAGCATCATCTAACTTATCGGCCCACGCGGCACGATGCTCTCCCACAGTACGCTCCAAAATTCTCTTCAAGCCACAGTTGGATATCTCGGCTTGCCCATTGGTTTGGGGATGATAGGCGGTGGAAAGACGGTGATTGACACCATACTTTGCCATGACTCGTGCAAATTGATCATTGCAAAAATGAGTCCCGCGGTCACTGATGATAGCACGAGGAACGCCAAATCGAGCGAAAAGCTGCTTCAAAAAGTTCACAACCACCCTCGCATCATTCGTAGGAAGAGCCTTAGCTTCAACCCATTTAGAAACGTAGTCGACGGCGACGAGGATGTACTTGTTCCCTTTGGAGGATGGAAATGGCCCCATAAAGTCGATGCCCCATACATCAAAGATTTCACATTCCTGTATGAAATTTTGAGGCATCTCATCCTTATGTGTGATCTTGCCTTGACGTTGGCAAGCATCACAATGCTTAACCATTTCGTGAGCGTCACGATAAATGGTGGGCCAGTAGAATCCTGAATCAAACACTTTCTTAGCGGTGTAGTTGGGACCAAAGTGACCACCGGTGGGTCCTTTGTGGCAAGCTTGGAGGATGTCAAAAGCTGCCGGTCCGTCAACACATCGACGAATAATCAGATCAGCACACTGTTTGAATAGATAAGGGTCATCCCAAAAGTAAGTCTTAACATCATTCAATAACTTCTTCTTTTGTTAGGATGTTAACCCTTGGATGAGAATACCACCCGCTAAGTAGTTTGCAATGTCCGCAAACCACGGGGTGCCATCAAGATTGAGATTTATAGACATTAAGGTCTCAAGGGGGAAAGAGTCATTGATCTCTTTGTTCGGATGATCCCCTTGATATGGATCCTCAAGTCGACTCAGATGATCCGCGGCCAGGTTTTCGGCTCCCTTCTTGTCACGAATTTTGATGTTGAATTCTTGAAGGAGCAAAACCCAGTGAAGAAGTCTTGGCTTAGAATCGTTCTTTGTCATCAAGTACTTCAACGCGGAATGGTCCGTGTATACGATGGTGGTAGATAAAACAAGATAGGGGCGAAATTTCTCAAAAGCATAGACAACAGCTAAAAGCTCTTTTTCGGTTGTCGTATAATGCAATTGAGCCCCCGTCATTGTTTTGCTAGCATAGTGGATTGGTTGGAAGTGTTTATTCACTCTTTGGCCCAAAACCGCACCAATAGCAAAGTCGCTAGCATCGCACATCAATTCAAAAGGCAGCTCCCAATTAGGGGTGACCAAGACCGGTGCCTTAGTTAGCTTATCCTTAAGAAGATTGAAGGCTTCGAGACACTCTTTAGAAAAGATAAAAGTAGTATCTTTTTCCAAGAGGTGGGTCATCGGGCGAGCGATTTTATAGAAATCCTGAATGAATCGACGATAGAAGCCCGCATGACCCAAAAAACTTCTCACACCCTTCACGGTTAAAGGTGGAGGTAATTTGGCTATGACATCTACTTTAGCACGGTCGACTTCAAGACCGGCTTTAGAGATTTTGTGTCCTAGCACAATGCCTTCTTTTACCATAAAATGGCATTTTTCCCAATTCAGAACAAGGCGAGTGTCTTCGCACCGCTTAAGCATACGTTCCAAATTGGCAAGGCAGGAAGAGAAGGAATCCCCGAAGACCGAGAAATCATCCATGAAGACTTCCATGGTTTGCTCAACCATGTAATGGAAGATAGCCAACATACACCTTTGTAAAGTCCCGGGGGCATTGCATAAGCCAAAAGGCATTCTTTTATAAGCAAAGGTGCCATAGGGACAAGTGAATGTTGTCTTCTCTTGATCTTGGGGATCGATGGGTATTTGAAAATAACCCGAGAAACCATCCAGAAAGCAGTAATATTCATTACCCGCTAAACGTTCAAGCATTTGGTCCATAAAAGGTAGAGGGAAATGATCCTTTCTCGTGGCATCATTGAGTTTGCGGTAGTCTATACAAACTCTCCACCCAGTAACGAGACGGGTAGGAATTAACTCGTTGTTAGCATTGGGCACAACAGTGATTCCGCCCTTCTTAGGCACACAATGGACTGGACTAACCCACGGTGAATCCGAAATAGGGTAAATCATACCCGCATCAAGAAGTTTGATAACCTCTTTTTTGATGACTTCATGTATTTTGGGAGTCACCCGTCGTTGGCTTTGAATTGTGGGCTTAAAGTCGTCCTCCATGAGAATTTTATGTGTGCAGAAGTGAGGATCAATTCCACGGATGTCGGAGATTTTCCAAGCGATAGCGCGTTTATGCTTCTTCAACACGGCGACAAGTCGGGCTTTTTCGTCTTCTTGCAGATCCTTTGCGATGATGACCGGTAGCTTCTCGTCGTCTTCCAGAAAAAACGTACTCAAGATGAGGAGGTAGGTCCTTAAGCTCAAGAGTAGGAGGATTCTCAATAGATTGTGAAACTAACGATGGATCATCATTAGTCACCTCTTTAGGAGCAGGAGGAGAGAACGGGTCCTCATTGAGAAGTCTCTCAATAGTACTAATGTCTTCATCCCAATTGGTGGACAAATTATCATACTTAATATCGAGAGGACCCAAACTAGCTTCGAAATCATCCAAGTCACTTTCTCCAAAAGGAGTCAATGCTGGAGCAATGGAGGCAACGGTCTCAACATTGGGTAGAGAAGAGAGAGTACTTTTGCAAGCATCATGAAAATGTTCTTCACAAGCCTCATCGAGAACATCAATAGCATTAACACTCTCATACGAATAAGGTTGCTTAGAAATCTTACCCATGTTGAAGACAATTTTATCGTCACCAACTCTCATGATTATTTCGCCCGCGGCTACATCAATGAGAGTGCGACCGGTCCTCAGAAATGGACGTCCAACGATTAATGGAACACGGGGATCCATCTCGTAGTCAACGACGACAAAATCCGCCGGGAAGGTGAATTTATCAACGCCAACAAAGACATCTTCGGCTATCCCCACTGGATAAGCAACCGTACGGTTGGCTAATTCCAAAGTCATTTTGGTGGGGACTAGCTCGGGGAGAGATAATTGCTTTCAAACACTTAAAGGCATTAAGTTTATACTGGCACCTAGATCGGCTAGGGCCATGCAATTCTCTTCCCCCGGAAAGTTGCAAGGAATCAAGAAGCGACCCGGATCACCAAGTTTGGTGGGCAATTGCCTTAAGAGCACTGCGGAGCAATTCTCATTAAGGTGGGTCTGAGCAATGTCAAGAAGCTTTTCCTTATCGCTTAAAAGATCTTTAAACATCTTAGCGTATTTGGGCATGTGAGCGAGAGCCTCGGCAAAGGAGATGTTAAAATTCAGTTGTTTAAACATTTTAAGAAAGTTTGAAACTTGAATATCATCCTTGCTCTTTTGCTTCTCTTTCCTCAACCTTGAAGGATAAGGTATATTGGATGAAGAAGAAGGCTTTAAGGGAATAGGATCACTCACAACCACGGGTGGTGGGGAAATGTGGATAGAAGGTGAAGGAGGTGAAGAAAGTTGCTCTTTTTCCTTGTTCACAATCACGGGTGGAGGTGTAGGAAGCTCGGGTTCCATGTAACCTTTTCCACTACGAGTGGTGATTGCTTTCATCTCCCCTCTTGGATTCGCAACGGTGTTACTCGGAAGAGTACCCGAAGAAGAGGGTTGATTACTTTGGATGAGCGAACCAATCATATCACGAAGGTGAAGAGCTTAATTGTTAAAAGAGTTTTGCATGTTGGCATTAATATCATTGCTGTGTTTGGCCATGTCATTCCTTAGCTCGGCTCGAATATCGCACCCTTGTTTTACCCTGTCATTTTTCAAGTTGACAAATTGACTTTGAAGATTCGTCACCAACTCACGATTAGTCTTCATGAACGTCTCGACGTCTGGACTCACTGCCATCGGTTGATTGAGAGGTGGAGCTTGAGAATTTCCTTGAGTTGGGTATGGGTTTCTTTGGGATTGATATTGATTTTGAGCACGAGGTTGGGATTGGTTGTTTCGGTTGTAGCTTTGTTGTTGGTTTTGGTTTGCAGGAGGGAAACCGGGAGGAGCAAGATAATTGTTGGAACGATAACTTAGCAAGCCACGGTCTCCTTGAGGGCGAGCTTGATAGCCTCCCGTGGGATAAGTGCCATAAGCTGCGTTAACGTTTTCAGAATAATTTCCTTGGGTAGAAGGACAATCATTATAAGAGTGAGGGCCACCACATGTGTCACAAGAAATAGCAACGGCTTTAGCTTGTTGAAAGTGGTTTGTGGCCATGGCCATGAAATTCTTGGTCATTTCAGTGAGTTGTCGAGAAATTTCAGACATTTCAGGATTGGAGGTAGTAGAAGAAACATTGACTCTCGAGTTAGATCTTGAGGATGCGGATGAATCCCAATTCTTGTGGTGAGTAGTCATGTTTTCGATCAACTCTCGGCACTCCTCCGGTCTCCTTTTCATAAAAGTACCACCGGCGGCGGCATTGATCGTGTCACGATCACGAAAGGTGAGACCATTACAGAAGGTGTCAATGAGAGTGACGGGAAGCATATTGTGATTAGGAAAGCGGTCGATCAAATCATTGTAGCGTTCCCAAGCATCGAAAAGCGATTCATCATTCTCTTGCATAAATCCACTAATTTGGTTACGAATGCTAGTGACCATGGATGGGGGAAAGTAGCGCGATAAAAAACGTTGAGTCATGTCATTCCACGTATGAATAGAATTCTTAGGAAGACGGTCAAACCATTTTTCGGCATGGTGAGAAAGCGAGTGTGGAAAAAGTTGGAGGCGAAGGTCATCCATAGAAACACCGGAGCACTTCATGCTTTGGGTCATGGTAATGAATTTGTCGAGGTGTTTATTGGCATCATCATCCGGAATTCCACGAAATGGGTTCGTTTGCACTTGTTGTATCATGTGATGCTTCAACGAAAAATCCTGAGCCGTGACGTGCATTGGCGCAATCGGGCCTCCGCGTCCGTTCATGGTGGGTTGGCACAATTCCTCCATGGTTCGTAAATCAGGTAAAAGAACATTGTTGTTGTTGTTGTTATTCAAATTGTTTTGAGGTGGGTGATTATTGTTGTTGTTAACACCAGCCATATCTAAATCTTCAAGAGTCTCGGGCTCAGAATAGTTGTAAGATCTAGTACGCATACACCTGCAGAAGAAAAATATACACAAATAATATCTGTATAATCTTTTTGGTTTTTATAGGTTTTTTAATGTTTTTATATTTTTGAAGAGTTTTATATTTTTTGGATTTTTGGAAATTTTTATAGCAATGAAAATAACGTTCAAAGAACGGATCCCAAAATTCAATGCGTCTCTCACTAGAAACCGTTTATCTTAACGAAAAGAGCCGGCAGCGGCGCCATTTGATACTTGGCTTTTACACCAAATATAAAATTTTGAAGTCCCAAATCTTTTCGAATTGAAAACCGGTCTTAAGTGCGACTCAATTGTCTTTTGGTGAATCAAGAGATTGGTTTGGTTTGTTTTTAACTAATAGCAAGTAATTAAAGTGTCGTTGAGTAAAAAGGAAGTTAAACGATTAATATTAAAATTGGCGAATAAAAATGAATGCTCATAAACTTAAAGGTGACAATGAGAAAATACTAGCACACTAAATAAAACTAACACTTGGAAAATTTTCTGAAAATAAAAAGTACTATAAGAAAGTAAGATCGAAAGAAACCAAAACAAGTCAAAAGAACCCTCGATCGGAATGTTTTCCGATCGGTTGATCGGAATATGGGTAAATTCTAGCCGTCGGAATCTGGGTAAATAAGGGTCCCAATCGGAAAATCCAAGTGCACCCCAATCGGAATATACCAAAGAATCACCGTCGGAATACGGGACACGAGACTACCAATCGGAATACTTAAACGAGGTCATGATCGGAATAGGTAATAAAGCTCAATCGGAATGCTTGCAAAACAACCCAATCGGAATCCAGGACAAATTGCCCTGCCGTCGGAATATGAAGACCAATCGGAAAGGGGTTTTAAACCCTTTCCTAAAATTAAGGAAATCGGTTAGATGGTGTACCTGGTCGGAAAACCAAATCGGAAAGGGGTTTTAAACTCCCTTTTCCGAAAATAAAGGGATTTGGTTAAGCTAGACAATAAGCTAAGTTCAATAAGCTAATATCCACAACTTAACAATCCTAATACTTAACCGAATCAAATAAGCACTTTAATCAACTTATTCAACTCGAAAATAAGCAACTTTTTAAATCAAACAATAAAAACATAAACTTTTTAATAAAACTTTTTAATAAGAAAAATAAGCTAATCATAAAAATAAGCCAATAAGCACAAAAGTCTTAAAGCTTAATCAAATGAAAACTTATAAAATGATCAAAAGATTAACTTTTTAAGCACAAAATCAATTAGAACAACACGGATCTTATGATATTCGCACCAAAATCAATCTTAAATCAAAGAAAAGTAGAATGAGAATAAGGATTAAAAGCTTAAAATGGAACTTTGATTAATAAAAATAAGCAATACAAAGTGTTTATCTTGAAAGATTAAAAGAAAAAGATGAACTAGTGAGAGAAAGTTTAAGACTTTCTCTCTCTAAAAACTAGAGAAAACTAAAAAGTGAAAAATTAACTAAAAATCTAATCACCCTCCTAATGACTATTAGGAGGGTATTTATAGGGAAGGTGGAAGGAGTGCATGTGTTGCATCTTCTTTCTTGCTTTCTTCACGTTTTCTCGACTCGACTTTAATTCTTCGTCTTTGTCGTCTCGGGATTTGAACTTGTCTTTTAATTTTCTTCTTCTATTAGACTTAAGTTCCTCGACTTCGTTAAACTTCCGTCTTTTGACTTTTCTTCGATAAATCTTCAGAATAGGTCTTGGACTTCCGTTCTTTTTGCACTCTTGATCTTTTGACTTCGTCTTTTCCCGTTTTCTTCGATAAAAGCCCGTGAAAGCCCGTGTTTTCTTCCTTTTTCATATTTTGGTCCTAAAACACAAACCACGCATAATTCCGACTTTTACGACATAAATCACACGTTTTGGTCTTGTTATTATTGGAAATAAGTGGTAAAAGGATAAGTGTTTTCACACTTATTAGTTTGCCTGAGAAGGCCTTCCACAATGACCACTCTTGTGTTGCATGTCTTAAAGGCAAGCAGCACAAGGTCTCATTCAAGTCCAAACAGGTGCACTCTAGTTCTAGACCTCTTCATTTGCTTCATATGGACCTCTTTGGTCCAACCAATATAGAAAGTTTGAATGGTAAGTCATATTTCTTTGTTATCACAGATGACTTTTCTAGGTTTACTTGGACATTCTTTCTAGCTATAAAGAGTGACACAGCTGATATTCTAATTGATTTTATCACTCAGATTGAGAAAAAGACTGGCAATGAAGTTAAAATGCTTAGGAGTGATAATGGTGGAGAATTTAGGAATAAGAAGCTAGATGATTTCTGTGCCAGGAAAGGAATTACTAGGCAATTTAGTATTGCAAGAACCCCACAGCAAAATGGGGTTGCTGAGAGAAAAAATAGAACCCTAATTGAAGCAGCCAGAACAATGTTGGCTGATGCTCATTTTCCTATAGCCTTTTGGGCTGAGGCTGTTAATACAGCTTGTTATGTTCAAAATAGAGCATTGGTTAACAAAATTCAGAACAAAACACCTTATGAGTTACTTTGGGGAAGAAAACCTAATATTGGTTTTCTCAGACCTTTTGGTTGTCATGTAGTAGTTTTAGACACTAGTGATGCCTTAGGTAAATTTAGTGCAAAAGGTGATGAAGGCTACTTCATGGGGTATTCAGTTCAGAGCAAGGGATATAGGGTTTATCTTAAAGAGGAAAAACGTATACTTGAAAGAGTACATGTTAGGTTTTTAGAAAATAAACCTAGTGATCGTGAAAGTGGTCCTAATTGGTTGTTTGACTTGGAACCTTTATCTAGAACTTTAAATTATATGCCTGTCACTAATCCAGACATTGTGAAGGTAACTTCAAATGTTGTGGAGGAACAAATTGTTGATGTTTCAGGTACACAGGTTCATGAAAAGGTTGGATCACAAGCAGAAAAGACATCTCCTATACAAGAATATGTCACAATTCCCATTTGGACAGATGCGTTTGCTGCTGCTGGTAAAGATAATGGTGGTCTCCAAGTACCACCAGATACAAACATGCATGGTCCTTCAGGCGCTGACAAAGGCAAATCCCGCGCTGACAAGACCAATTCAGACGTTGATGGCTCAGACGTTGACAACAACAGTTCAAGCGTTGTTAGCCCAAGCGCTGACAAACAAGGTTCAGGCATTGACAACACTTCTGCACATCTTTTCTCTTCCATTTTTGAACAAGGAGAACCTTCCAACCTATATGAAGAGGTTCATCCTCATATTGTTGAAAGAGAGTCTAATGAAGAAGATATTGGCAACATGGAGAATGAGGTTGAGGACACCAGACTTTTTGAAGGAGGAGTTCTCACTTCCACTATGAAGAATCACCCCACTTCTCAAATAATTGGTGATATTATGACTCTAGTTCAAACTAGAAGATCTCATTAAGGTCTTGGTGGGTTTATTGCCAATATTCACAAGAAGGTTGATACCCCTCTTGTGCAAGCATGTTTGTTTGCCTGTTTTCTGTCACAACAGGAACCCAAGAAGATATTTGCTGCTCTCAAAGAACCAAGTTGGGTGGAAGCAATGCAAGATGAGCTTCACCAATTTGCAATTCATGATGTTTGGGAGCTGGTTGATTGTCCCAGATATGTCAGACCTATAGGGACAAGATGGGTTCTAAGGAACAAGAGAGATGAAAGAGGAATTATGGTCAGAAACAAGGCAAGGTTAGTGGCTCAGGGATATACACAAGAGGAGGGGATAGACTATGAGGAAGTCTTTGCACCAGTTGCAAGGATTGAAGCTATTAGGATCTTTTTAGCCTATGCATCCTGCATGGGCTTCACTGTCTATCAAATGGATGTCAAGAGTGCCTTCCTCTATGGAACAATTGTTGAGGAAGTATATGTGATGCAGCCTCCTGGTTTTGAGGATCCAGAGAATCCAGACAAGGTGTATAGATTCAAAAAGGCTATGTATGGACTTCATCAAGCCCCTAGAGCATGGTATGGTACTTTGTCTACTTATTTAGTAGATAATGGATTCAAGAGGGGCACCATAGATCAGACATTATTTACAAAGAAGAAAGGCAAGGATGTGTTGCTTGTCCAGGTCTATGTTGATGACATCATTTTTGGGTCTACTGATCCAAAGATGAGTGAGGATTTATCCAAACTTATGACAGACAAATTCAAGATGAGTGCTATGGTGGAGATGAACTTCTTTCTTGGTTTACAGGTTCAGCAGAAAGAAGATGGTATCTTCATCTCCCAGGACAAATATGTGGCTGAGATCTTGAAGAAATTTGGCTTTCTCCACATGAAAAGAGGGCTACTACTCCTATGGATAAAGAACACCCTTGGGGAAAGATTGGAGATGGGAAAGATGTTGATCTCAGGCACTATAGATCCATGATTGGATCCTTGATGTATCTTACAGCCTCGAGACCTGACATCATGTTTGCTGTGTGTGCTTGTGCACGCCATCAAGTGACTCCCAAAGACTGTCACCTTTATGCTGTGAAGAGGATCTTTAGGTACCTAAGATGCTATCCTAGTCTTGGTTTGTGGTACCCAAAGGATTCCCCATTGGAGCTGATTGCATATTCAGATAGTGACTATGGAGGTGATAAATTTGATAGGAAATCCACAACTGGTGGATGTCAGTTTCTTGGGAGCAGGTTGATATCTTGGCAATGCAAGAAACAAACAGTGGTGGCTAATTCTACAACTGAAGCTGAGTATGTTGCTGCAGCTGCTTGTTGTGGACAAGTTTTGTGGATTCAGAACCAACTGTTGGACTATGGGTATAATTTCATGCATACCAAGATATTTGTTGACAATAACAACACTTTATGCATCATTAAGAATCCTGTACATCATTCTAAAACTAAACACATAGAAATTAGACACCATTTTATAAGAGATTGTTTTGAAAAAGGTTTAATACAACCAGATAGGGTTGACACTGAGGAAAATGTGTCAGATTTACTAACTAAACCTTTTGATGCTGGGAGGTTTCAATACTTGGTAACAAGTATTGGAATGATCAATCTCACATAATATGTGTTTTGGAGTCTTTTTGTAAAAGTATGTACAGGATGATGCATTGTTATTGTTCTTATGAAGATTTAGATTTTCCACTATATTTTTCTAACACTGACAAAGGTTGCTTGAACGCTAATAAGTGTTTTTGTAACGTTGTCAGCAATATAATTGTCTAACGCTGACAAAGCTTCCCTCAACGCTGTCATGTGTTATCGGGGCGTTGTCAGCAACAATGTTAGTTTTGTGGTTTTCAATCTAAATGTGCAGATGGTGTTAGCAGTATACCATTGGATACAGAGTTGCTTATGGATCAATGGAGAAGCATTTGGACAAGTTTTTATTTATGGATGATGGTTGGAATTTTTAATTCCTATCTTGACATAAATTTTTATGTTCATGCATGTTTTTTAGCAACTTATGTATCATAGTTTAAGGGGAGGTTTTAGGAACCTTTAAGATGTTTGGGTATCCATATGATACTCTTATCACAATTCTAGATTGTGTCCACAGGTGAGTATGAGTTAGTTTTACTAAATCATGAGGCACTGTAGCATGCAAAGTTGATATACTATGCATGCTGCCAAGACATTTTTGGCTTAGAATTGGTTGTGGTCTGTTGGGAGACTTGGGAATAATTTTGTTATGGAATTAACCTGGGAGTAACAAGGAATTTTATAAGGTAACTTGGTTGTTAAGAGTTTTGGTTAGCAAGGGACACTTGAGGACTGTTATGTCTATCTTGCATAAGCAAGTGTGCATAACTGGACAGTGCTTGCCGCCCTATAATAATTATCAGCTTTTTGGTTATCTTCTCTAGGATAAATTACTTTGTTAAGGTCATTTTTCATTTTTAAACATTTTTATTTTTGGACGCTGACAAGTATATTTCCAAGCGTTGTTGAGACCAATTTAGACGCTGACATGGCTATAGGCAAACGTTGACAAGATTATAGCCGTTGGGCGTTGATAGGTTATTTTTGACCGTTGACACTCAATGGGTCCTACCCAGTTGTTACTTTTTGACATATTTTTAGGCCGTAATTTTGGGAGTTGTTACTTTTCATTTAATGCATGAGATAAACTTATTATTTTTCAATATTTTCATGATTACATTTTGAAAATACTTGCCTATTTTTGGGCCAATCACATGCATTTTCTTCTCCTATAAATTTGGCTTCTATTTTTAAACAAGGTATCTATACTTCTTGCCTAACACAATTTTCTCTTATCAACTTCATCTTCATCAAACATTTTTAACAGCTTTCAACAATGGCACCAAAGTTTAAACCATCAGATTTGGAATTGGGGTTCAGAAGTCAACACAACATGATCGCGTATCTTGAAGCTGATGATACTCTGTTTCCCCAATACACACAAATGGTGGCGTATTTGAATGCATCCCCTTTAAGGTATGCTCTTTCTCATGCACCACTCATTCCTGTCACACATATTAAACAGTTTTGGAACACTGTTAGTTCCTCAACAGTTAATATAGTGACTACATTAACTTCTATTGTTCATGGGAGACCTTGGGTGGTTACTGAGGCTTTGGTACACCAAGCCTTGCATCTTGATGATGCTGATGGTATAGCCACCCTTCCTATTAGAGAAATAGAACAAGGACTAAGGGCTTTGGGTTATCCTTTTCCTGATGAAGGAACTCTAAACAAATATCATAAACAGGAGTTTCCCCCCGCCTGGAAGTACCTCATACATGTCCTCCTACAATGTTTGAGTCCCAAATGCACTGCACACAATGAGATCAATAGATCTATCGCAAGTGCTATTGTGTGCATTGCAACAGGGCAAAAATTTAATTATTCTAAAATGATTTTTGAGGGCATGTGTAAAAAAAGGGGAACAAAATGACTTTAGCTTATCCCCGATTTTTACAAATGGTTTTGGATGTTCAAGGATACTGCACAAGGGATCATAATGATTTTTATGAGATCCCTGTGCAAAAGAAAGCTATGTTTATGAAGATGAACTCCCCCTCCCCCACATCGTGACCTACCCTTAACCCAAGCTATGCTTGCTGTCATTGCAGCAGCACAACCCCAACCATACCCCCAACCCCAAATTGACCCAATACCTGAACCATTACCTTCACCTGAACATATACAAATTGACCAAGAACCCTTCAACGCTGACACGTTAAATGTTGGCGTTGATGTGCCTATTTCCAACGTTGAAACACAACCTTCACAATCCCAAACACCCCTTAACCAACCCACATCCACCCAATCCACATCATCTTCTACACCCCCTGAATATAGGTTGATGAAACGCCAAAGGACTACTGGAGTGTTCTCCTCTGGTGGTCCTAGCCATGTAGCAGAGAGAACCACCACCACAAGTGTGGCTGGTGCTATGGATGAGGCTGGGACTATTAGTTCTAGCTTAGAAGCTGGCCAAGGCAGTCCCACCATCATTAAGTCCTCATCCATGCCCAATGAATCTGACTTGGGAAGTTAAATCCCCATTTTAGAGGAGGGCAGATTGGAACCAATGACCCTAATTGAATTGACGGCAGTCTGCATGAGCTTGCAAAAGCAAAATGCAGACTTGGTACAAGTTGTCAGTTCACAAGGCCTTGAACTCAAGCAATTGAGGGAGAGGATTGTTGTTTTGGAGACTGCAAATACAAGGAGAGGGATGGAGGAATCTTCCAAAGGGGAGGAAGATCCAATAAATGTGAGTGATAAGGGCAGCCATGATGGTCAATCTTTGGATGTTGCTGAGGCCCTTACAAGTTTGAAGAAACAGATAGGTTTTGATACGTCCTTAGTCTCTCCTACAAATTTAAATTTATCATTTACAGCCATGTTGGAAGAGATTGCAAAAGGCGCTGAGGCAGGAAATTTGGGCGTTGACAAGGAGAATTTGGACGCTGACAGAAATATTTTGGGCGATGACACAGCAAAATTGGGCGTTCACAGACCTGCACATGAGGGTGATGTATCCCAGTCATCATCCATCATCAAGGAGGTTTCTTCACATGTATCACCATCTACCTTACCAACAATTGATCCATTAGATAAGGTTAAGGGCATTATGGTGGAAGAGGTTGTTCCAAAGAATGCAGCTCAAGTTGAGTTTGATAGAAGGTTGGCTGCACAAATCATGGAACAAGATAGAAAGGAGGTGAAAGAGTCACCATTTGTTTTCACTTCAGAAGAGAAAGAAGGAAGTGATGAAGCCAGCTCAGACTCAAGTGTTATGATCATAGAATAGCCAGAGAGACTTGAGTATGGAGATGAGATGGCCAAGGAGAAATTGAGAGAGTTGAAATTGCAGGTTGACTTTGATATGCTAGAGGTGGTTCAAATGTATCATGCTTGGGAAGAAAGATGTATGGAGAATCCACACTTGACCATTTCAGATCAGATATGGGGTTTGGAGATTCTCCTCAGAGTACAAAAAGACTGCCAGGTTATTTTGAAACACAAGGCAAGCAACATTCTCTCAAAGTTGAAAAGGGATAGAAGGGAGCTATACTACATGTTGCACAGATGTCATGGAGTTGGATGGACTTATCAGAAGTTGAAGGCATTGACATTTGATGAGTTGGAATGCAAGGCTTATCCCATCTGGGTTAGAGTGCAGGAAGCAAACACTCTAAGACTTCTTTCTGATGAAAGGAAATAAGAACTTGCAGAAGAAATGGAGCTCAAGAAAGCAATGTTTGTTCCCAGACCAGTGAAAAAGGGAGTTTCTCTTGAGTTTCCCAAAGATATGGATCCATTATATCCAAGTGAAGTTGTTATAAGAAAGAGCCTCAAGCTCTCACCATTAGAAGCTTCAGATATGGTGCAAGTGTTACCACTAGATTCCAGAAACCCAATTGTGAGCTATGAAGAAGATGAATGTGGGTTTTGGAAAATTGGCAGGTATGGCAAAGAGGTACACACTTTTACCACTCTTATATCTTTGTTTGCAAGTTGTGATAGAGAAGACTTGGTATACCTATGGAGGTTGCTAGAGACCAAGTATGAGGCTGAAGCACCAACTTCAGCTAATGGAATAAAACTGTAGTCCACATTCAAGAGAATGTGTGGACCAAAAGATGAGGATCCTGCTATTTGGAAGGATCTTGAAGATGAACTCAGTGGTCTTCAATGGAGATTGTATTCAGCTGCTGGTGTTTACCATTTGAGTTCTACAAAGTTTGCTGAGTATCTACTTGTGGATGGTCAGTATTTCATATCCAAGGATATCTTGGAGAAGATGAAGAACACTCAGCTGGAAATTGATTATTCAAGTGACGTGGCAAAAGACTTGATCAGATTTATTTATTACCAATATGAGAAGGTTTGTAAGATTCCTCCTAGTCCTTAATGTTTATTCAGAAACTTGATCATAAGAGTGGATATCAAGTTTAGGGGAGGATTGTTGGGAATAAATTATGGCCAGATCACTTGAGCGCTGACAAGAGTAAATCAAGCGTTGACAGGAGTAAAACAAACGCTGACAGCTCAAGCATTGACAAGATAAAGTCAATTGTTGATACATTGAAGACAAGCACTAATGGGAAGATATACTCTACGCGTTTATTGTATTCTAGATTACTTCTAGTAAAGATAGGAACAACAATGTATTTTCTATATTTATCTTTACCTAGAATAGCTAATACGTAGATTATTGTACAAGGCTTCTTATGTCTATAAAAGAAGACCTGTAGGTTAATGTTTTATATAAGTTTTCATTCGTAAACTACTTTCATTGTAAGCAAGTTTGATATCATTAATCAAAGTGGAAGTTTGTTTATATCTTGTGTGTTCTTGTTTAAGTGTTAATTCCGCATAACACTTAGATTATTATAAACATATACAAAGGTTTCTCTAAGTGTATTACTTGATCTAATCTCGTATACATAAAGCTAAATTGATCTAAGTTTGGGATCAACAATTAATTGGTCATCAGCTTATTAATAACCTATTCTGGCTTATTCTATTGTGCAACTTCTTTTTTGTGATAGAACTTATTCTTTTCAGCTTATAAGTCAGTTTTGAGGTTTACAACTTTTGGTTTTAGCTTTTGACTAGAAAACGACTACTTTGTCTTTTTCCAAAACAGCTTATTTCTTTTTCCAGCTTATTGAGTGTGCGTATTTGAAATCTTTTTGTTGATTAAGCTTAGTTAAGTCATTACAAACCTTTTGAAACTTGAATAAGCTCTTGAAGTGGTCTAGAACTCGAAAATGACTATTTTGTCGTTTTGTGTAGAGAGCTTTGGCTTATTTCAGGCTTATTTCTCGAGCTTTTTCAAAAATTCTTTTTACAAACAGCTTTATAATCTCATAAGAAGGATGTATGTTAAATTTCAGCTTATGGCATTAGCTTATGGCTTAATGGGCCAAAAAGACCATTAAGGATAAGTTGAATTCTATTAAGCTGTTATAAGCACAGATTCAGCTTTTGGGCCTTTAGAGTTTTGTTTTTAGAATTGAATTTGAAGCTTATCTAGAAGTTTTGGGCTTATTTTGTTAACATTTTTCTTATTGGGCTTTCATAAGCCCATTAAGCATTATGTTTTCACTTTTGTCCCATTTGGAGGCCCAATAGGGGTATTTTGGTCATTTTACTTTCATTTCTGGTCTTATTAAGTTAAAATAAAGTAGCTTGCAAGTTTTTAGAATTTTTTATAAATTTTGAATTTTTAATATTATTTTAATATTTAATTTTAATTTTTAATCATTTTAAATAGTTTTAATTAGTTTTAAATTTTTCAAAAATACTTTTTAGTTTAATTTAGTTATTTTAGAGGTTTACAAATTGGAAAATCTTATTTTGGGTTTTTATAAATTAAATTGATTTTAGGGCTTTAATTAGCAATTAAAAATTATTATCTAATTAAATAAAAGGTTTGAGTAAGTATTGAACTTTGGTAAAATCAATTGCATTTTTAGGGATTTATTGTGATTTTCTATGAATTTTTAGGGTAATTTTTAAATTTCGTCACGTTTTCTCGTTTTACGTCTTAGTTTTCGTCGTAGTTTAACCCTAATCGTAACCGTCATCATTTTCTCTTTTCTCTCATCAATATTATTCTCAAAGTTTTTTTTTTGGTAACCGTGATTTCCGACTCATTGGCCGACTAATCCACGGGGTTTGAGCCCACCGCCACACAGACTCAAACCAAGTAAAGCCCTCACTTTTCATGAGGTTGGCGTGGCCACTTCAAGGTTGTTTGCACCTAGTGGGAATTGAACTTGAGACCTCACACACTTTGGGGTGATAGTCACAAATCTTTTTGCCACTAGGCCACCCTTGAGTGGTTATATTAATCTCAAAGTTAATCAAGTCTTAACACACATGCCAAGCCTCCTTGAGAACGAACTCACACAAAGGGTCATAAGTGTTTACGTTTTCCTAAACGTACGCTTAATACTTACCGCTTTTACCTCGTTTTCCTAAATGAGTGTGAAAATACAACCATCATTTTGGCGCCGTTGTCGGGGAGGCGGGTTATGTTTAGATTTGAAATTTTTTGTTTTGATATTAACTAGAATAAGTATTTGTGTTATTAGCACTCGAATCATACGTATTATCGGTTTCCGTTTTTTGTGAAGAAATATTACTATATTGTATTACGTATCACAATAAATTCACAAGTACTCTAAAAGCGTGAAAACGCAACCTTAATTGAGATTTCATCACTCAATTATTGTACTCGAATCTAAAGCAAAAGGAAAAGGCAAAATAGATAATTACTTTCGAGAAGCTTAATTTTAATTAACACAAACTATAAGGTGGGTATAAGACGGTTGTATTTCACGGCCTAAGGGAAAAAGGCTCTTAAGCACTTCGCACCGCCTCGTTTCCCCCGCTTGCTTGTGCGTGTTAAGAGAAAAAGGGCTAATCGAGGGTTTGCCGACCAAAGTATTATCTACGTATCATATATATTTGCTTGGTTTCAAAGATTAAACCCTCTTGAACGTTTTGGTGTTTCACCAACGTTCTAAAGTCATCAAAGGCATTCACTCAACATGATCGTTTTCATTCCTTGAGGCTCCTTTAACTGAGAAATCGATTCGAGGGGAGATTTGTAGATATGTGTCTACGTAATTCAACAGAAATCCAAAAAAAAGTGAAAAACAATCAGAAGCACAAAAAATTGAAAAAGGTAAAAACACCAAAAAGAATATTCTTTGCTCATCCCCACGTTGTACGTGACGTTTATGCAAACTCGTAACCAAGCAAGACGTGCACGTAAACGTAGAAACCGAAAGGAAGGAACACCTTCTAGTGAGGAATCTCCTATTAACGAACCCATCGTAGAACAAGAAGCACCCATGGCTAATCGTACTATGATGGAGTTGCTTCAAGCACCCACCGAGGGTTATGGAGAAGCGATTGTGATTCCCGCTATCCTTGCGGAGAATTTTGAGGTTAAGACGGGTTTGTTGTCCATGATCCAAAACAACTAGTTTTGTGGTGACGAAAAGGACAACCCTCATAACCACATTCGCCAATTCAATCGTCTTACCGCAACTTGCAAGTTTAAGGATGTCTCGAACGAGTCGATTAAGATGATGCTTTTTCCGTATTCCTTAGCGGGGCCCGCTAAAATTTGGTTAGAGAAAGAGACACCCAATTCTATATTGACATGGAAGGATCTCGTTTCGAAGTTCGTGAACCAATTTTTCTCGCCCTCTAAGACTACGTACTTGAAAAACGAAATTTCAAAGTTTTCACAAGAGTATAATGAGAGTTTTTCGACGGCTTGGAATAGGTTTAAGTAATTGTTGCATGAATGTCCTCATCACGGTTTTTCCGAATTACATCAAATCGACACGTTTTACAATGGATTGAACGATCATGAACGAGACTATCTCAATGCCGTCGCGGGTGGTAATTTTTTGAGTAAAATGGTCGAGGAAACATTGTTGATCATTGAGAATAGGTCCAAGGTTTATAGCCCTCGTAGCACATCGAGTGTTCACAAGGCTTCGTTTTCGCCTTCATTGTCACATACCATCGATGCTTGCCAAATTGAGGCAAATTTGGATAACAAGACATTTGATAAGCTTAAGGGACTATTGAGTTTAAAGTTGGTGAACAACCCACCCCCGCTACGGCCTAAGCGGTTGAGGTTTCTTGTATGTATTCTGGTGGAGGTCATGATTTCTATGAGTGCATTACCAACGGTGGTAACACTTCGAGTGCCTACGCGGCCACGGGAACTTATAACCAAAACGGTCAAGTTAACCGCACAAATCAATTGACTCCACTGGGTTTTTCACCAAATGAAAATGCTAAAAATTATCGAAACAATCAATTTGGTTACCAAGGAAATCAAAGGAACAATTATAAGGGTAACAACTATGGGAATCAACGGACTAGTAAT
This sequence comes from Glebionis coronaria, assembly GCA_025667525.1. Classification (NCBI taxonomy): domain Eukaryota; kingdom Viridiplantae; phylum Streptophyta; class Magnoliopsida; order Asterales; family Asteraceae; genus Glebionis; species Glebionis coronaria. Next base: position 522,732,300 of record CM046874.1, on the reverse strand, counting down.
CAAGTGCAAAACAAAAATCAAAACCGTGATTTTCAGAACAACAACAAGGGTTTGCAAAACTTGAAAGATCTTCCAAATGAATTTGTTGATTATTCAACAGCTAATAATTCTAGATTTGATAATATACAAAGGGAGATAATTAGCCTAAGATCCGAGATTAAGAATGATTTGAAAAATGAGTTGAAAAACGAGCTTGTAAATGAACTTAAGACTCATACAAACAAAATGGATAGTAACGTGCAAAGGTTACAACAAAATCAACAAAAAATGGAACATGGCCAACATGAAATTAAACAAGAGATGCTTAAGGAGGATAAAAGGCAATCTAAGTTTGAGGATAGAATATCAAGCATGTTTGAGGCTATAATGTGTAAACCGTCTTCTTTAGGTGGTCTTCTTAGTAACACCGTGTCAAACCCGAAGGGAGAGATGAAAGTTATTATCACAAGTAGTGGTAAGACCTTTAAGGAACCGACTCCTCAACCAATTACTCCTACGGTGGAGGAAATTGAGGAAGAACCCGAGGTGGTGGTCGAAAAGGAGCACATTACAATCCCACAAAGTACCGCTCAAACCACACCTACGGTTGACCCTTTACCATCATTGGAACCCGAGATTCCAAAGGCTATGCCTATGCCCCACCCAACACCACCCATACCTTACCCATCGAGACTTCGTAAGGAAAAATTGCAAGAACGATATAATTACCAATTCGAGCTTTTTATTAAGATGTTTCGTGATATGCATTTTAACATAAGTTTTGTCGACGCTTTAATCATGATGCCTCAATTTGCCGCCAACTTTAAGAGTTTGTTAAACAACAAGGAGAATTTGCAACAATTGTCGGTGATCCCGGTAAATCTTTAATTCTGGTTGGTATTCAAGATATGGAAGAATTCTACGCTTTGGCCGATCTTGGTGCTAGTATTAATTTGATGCCTCTTGCAATCTTCAAGTCTCTGAATCTTCGTAATCTTACTCCTTCAAGAATGTCTATCGAAATGGCCGATCATTCTACGATTCCCGCATGTGGATTGGCCAAAGACGTTTTTGTGAAAGTGGTAAAGTTCTATTATCCGGTAGACTTTATCGTAGCCGATATTCCCACGGATCCTCAAGTTCCTCTTATTTTAGGTCGTTCTTTTTTTATACGTCAATGGCGTTAATTGATGTGCATGCAGGGAAAATCACCTTATGTTTCAACGACGAGGAACTTGTTATAAACGTAACTCAAAACTCCAAACTTTCTCATGTTTATTCTATCGCGATGTTAAACCATATTGATATGATCGATGTCGTTTGTGAAGAATTTTCACAAGAATTTTTAGGTTTTTGTGATGAAGAAAATAGTGGCAATCCCACTATGCTCGATCCTATTGTTGATAACTCGACACCATCCTTCACTCCATTTGAAGGAGGTGGTTTTACTTTGGAAGAGTTTGATGTACCTCGAACTTCTAACGAAGACCTCGACAATGATGAGGACTTTTCGATTATCAATGATTTTCTTAACGATTTCCCATTTCCTCCGCCGGTGGAGGTTATGCGTATCGAACCCAAATCTTCAATCGAGGAACCACCAAGCCTCGAGTTGAAAGATCTTCCTCCTCATCTTGAATACATATTCTTGGAAGGAGACGATAAGTTTCCGGTTATTCTTGCGAAAGATCTTTCGGATAATGAAAAAACCGCACTTATCGATGTCTTGAAGGACCACAAAGGGGAAATTGCGTGGAAATTATCCGATATTAAGGGTATCGGCCCAAAGTTTTGTACCCACAAAATTTTAATGGAGGAAGACTACAAGCCCGCAATCCAATGTCAAAGAAGCGTGAACCCCAAAATTCACGACTTCATCAAAAAGGAAGTCCTTAAACTCCTTGACGCGGGAATGATTTACCCTATTTCTGATAGACCTTTGGTGAGTCCCATTCATTATGTCCCTAAAAAGGGAGGAATGACTGTTGTGCCAAACTATGACAACGAGTTAATTCTAACTCGAATCGTGACCGGTTGGAGGGTGTGCATCGACTATCGTAAGTTAAATGACGCTACTCGCAAAGACCATTTCCCTTGCCCTTCATGGATCAAATGTTGGAGCGTCTTGCGGGAAACGATTTCTATTGCTTTTTAGATGGTTTTTCCGGTTATTTTCAAATCCCCATCGATCCTCGTGATCAAGAAAAAACTACGTTTACGTGTCCATATGGAACGTTTGCCTATCGTAGAATGCCATTCAGACTTTGCAATGCACCGGGAACTTTTCAACGGTGTATGATGGCTATTTTTCATGACATGATCGAGAAGACGATGGAAGTCTTCATGGATGACATTTCCGTGTTTGGTAGTTCGTTCACTTCGTGTTTAGGGAATTTGAAGCATATGTTAAAATGTTGTGAGGAAACCAACCTTGTGCTCAATCGGGAAAAATGTCATTTTATGGTTAAAGAAGGAATCGTCTTAGGGCATAAGGTCTCGAAAGCGGGGATTGAGGTAGACAAAGCTAAGATAGACGTCATCGCCAAATTACCTCATCCCAAAACCGTCAAGGGAGTTAGGAGTTTCCTAGGCCACGCGGGCTTTTATCGTCGATTCATTCGGCAATCAAGTACCTCTTGGCTAAACAAGATGCTAAGCCGAGATTGCTTGGTTGGATTCTCCTCCTACAAGAATTTGATGTCACAATACTTGAAAAAAGGAGCCGAGAATCTAGCGGCCGATCACCTCTCTCGATTGGAAGATCCTCACCAAAGTGTTTACGAATACAAGAAAATCACCGAAAAATTTCCTCTCGAGACACTTGGTGTAGTGAATTCTAAGAAAGACTCATCCACCCCATGGTTTTTGGACATCGCAAATTACCATGCGGGCAACTTCATCTTTATGGGTATGAAGACTCAACAAAAACGAAAATTCTTTCGTGACGTCAAGTTCTACTTTTGGAACGACCCTTACCTATTTCGGACTTGTGCGGATCAAATTATTTAACGTTGTGTTTTTGGCACCGAAGCCTCTAAAATATCCTTATAGCTTGTCACGAAGGACCCACGAGTGGTCACCATGGTGCTAATCTCACGGCGAAGAATGTCTTTGATGTCGGTTTCTTTTGGCCTACTATTTACCGAGATGCGCACGCACTTGTCAAGTCGTGTGACTCATGCCAACGTCAAGGAAAAGCCTCACAAAGAGATGAAATGCCACAAAATATCATCCAAGTGTGTGAGATCTTTGACGTGTGGGGCATTGATTTTATGTGGTTGTTCCCATCATCTCGTGGTAATAAGTACATCCTTGTCGTCGTTGACTACCTATCCAAGTGGGTGGAAGCTAAGGCTTTGCCCACGAATGATGCTCGTGTGGTATTCAAGTTTTTGAAGCAACTATTCTCTCGGTTTGGAACCCCTCGTGCAATCATAAGTGATCGTGGAACCCATTTTTGTAATGACCAATTTGAAAGGGTTCTAAAGAAATATGGGGTTACACATCGGCTTTCTATGGCTTATCACCCACAAACGAGTAGGCAAGTCAAGGTTTCAAACCGAGCTTTGAAGAGGATCTTGGAGAGATCGATAGGGGAAAACCGACAATCTTGGTCGGATAAGTTAGACGATGCTTTATGGGCCTTTCGTACCGCTCATAATACGCCCATTGGGTGCACTCCTTACAAGCTTGTGTATGGGAAGAATTGTCACTTGCCCATTAAACTCGAACACAAAGCTTATTGGGCCCTAAAGCATTGTAATGATGACATTGAGACCGCGGAAAAACACCGGAAAATGCAATTGAATGATTTGGATGAATTAAGGGATATTGCTTATGAAAATTCATTGATTTACAAAGAGAAAAGCAAAAAGTTTCACGATTCTAAAATTAAAAACCGGGTTTTTAACATTGGAGATCAAGTATTGCTTTTTAACTCAAGATTGAAAATATTATCCGGCAAGTTGAAATCCCGTTGGTCCGGACCATTCACCATTACCCAAGTGTTTCCTTATGGGACCATCGAGCTAGCTCAAAATGATGGTCCTAACTTCAAGGTGATTGGTCATAGGTTGAAGCACTAATTTGGTGGGGAATTTCCTTCTTTGAACGACCTCGACCAAGTTACCTTCCCCAATGATAATTGGTATTGAGGGGATCGAGTCGAGCTCATGACTCCATAATCAAAAACGAGGTGCCTCGTGGGGGATTCCCATTCTTATCCATGTACATATTATCGCTTTCTAATGTAGCTTACGTGAGGGGATTTGTGCCCTTCCAACCTTTGTTCTGTGGTTGTTTGTGAATTGTGGTTTTTAGGTCATCATCTTCATGATTAGAGCCTCTCGTGTTTGTTTTTATGTGAGCAGCCGATCGTTTGCTTTGAAGAATTTCTCGATATCCAAATGATATATCCTTTGATGTTCTAACCTTAGGTCTTTTTAGCACACTTCATAAACAGCTATAGATTTAATGGTTTCACCGTTTCCATGCTATATTAAGCATTCGACTTCGTCGCTAGTATGGGGGTATCATACCCTTAGACTCGAAACAATGAGGACAATGTTTAACTTTAGTATGGGGAGTGAATAGATACTTGCCTTGCCAAACCTTCACGCTTTCCAAAGTGTATCTTTTTGTTTATCGTTTTGTTGCAAAATAAGGCTAAAAATGGCCAAATTTTAAAAAATTTCTCATCTTTTATAAGTGTTTGAAGACACGAATGTAGATTTTCCGATGGTGAGAATAAGAGTAATTTTTTACTCGACCGTGCGTGTTGAGAACTTAGCTTCGATTCCTTAACTTTATATTAGGCTAAGTCTCTTAAATGAGGACAAGAAATAATAGAGTTAATTATAAGTTACTATGCTAAACGTAGAGTACTCGTATTCTTTCAAAAACTCATGTGTTCTAATTGTTTGCTTATTCTCCCTTCGCTTGTATATATATTTTTCTAATAAGTATTGACTTAGCGGTTTAGTCTTGATTGTTGGTTTCTAGTCTTTTCTAGTAGCTTCCATGTAATTAAATGGGAAAACATTAAGGTATCGCAGCATCATGGTTTTGAAGTATTGGCAACCCGAATAATCAAAAGCTTCACCCAATAATAAGATTTCAAGTGCTCACCTAAATCAAGCAAAAATTCGAAGCTCACAAGGCCAAAAAATCTATGCAAAATTGAAAGTGATTAAGCCTTAATCTTTGAAGCTTTAAAGATCCAAAATTCGCTTTAGCGTGAGGATATACGTCTTTGGCCATAATAACCACCTCATGGCGAGGTTAAATAAAAGAAAGGCAAGACCGAAGTTATAATAAAAGCTCCATGGCAGAGTTGAATAAAATATGGAGGCAAACCTATGATAATAAGGCCCATCCGTTAGGGGGCGTATAAAAGTCTTGGTCATAAGTCTTATGTTCAAAACCGCTATAAAACCGTGTTGATCGATCCTTCTTGTTGACTTAATTTTTTGACATCATTGTCTATTAGGGGGGTTATTAATTCGATGGTATTGGTTACACCGTTATGACTCTAATTTTGGACCTTAATCTCTATTATCGCATAAGTCAAAAAATGTATCCTCGTGAACATTCAAGACAAAAATAAAATATAAGAGATACCACTTAGGATTTAGGGAGTTTAAGTACGTGATTAGGGCATATGAGTAGTGTTAGCATTACTAACTTATAATGACAATGATCTCGTTACACACTTGGCATGGAATTGGGTGAAAATCGAGGACGACGAATTATTTCTAACGAAGCATTCATGTGTTCTTGTTCTATGAACATAAACGTCCCATTTGTCGATGAAAATCATACATTGTGTCTAAAACGCAAGTAGTAGCAAGTAGTAGTAGTGTAGTAAGTTTATGATTCAATAAAAGTCCATAAAAATGAATTTTGGAGGTGTTACTATACTTAATTCTAACATTACGTGAGGGCACGATAATGGTTTAATATGGGGGAGTGATGAGACTGGTTTTATACATAGTCTCATCGTCCAAAACGGGCTTAAAATGGTTAAAATATCATAAAAAGTGCCAAATACATGCTTGTGTTTGCTCAATGTGTATTTTAGGTACGGATATCGAGAAAATGACAAAAGAACACAAGAATCAATCAAAACGAACACGGGAAAGAAGCCGCACAATAAACCGGACCCTAGAGTTGAATTTCCAAGAAAAGTCCTTGAAGAATTGAAGATTGTACAAGAAGGGTCCTTCATTATTGAAGAATTGACACTTTATACCCTTGTTTAATCATAATTACAAGTTTAGTCCCTAAAGTTTGTCAAATTTACAAAAAGGACCCTTAACTTTGAAGAATTGGCAAGATTGGTCCTTTGAAATTAAAGACTTGTCACTTTTATTCCTCTATTTCGAAATTAAAGACTTGTCACTTTTAGTCCTCTATGAAGACAAGAATACTAGTGAAGACCTTTAAGAATGAAGACATGTCAAGATTGACCCTTCAAATATCATGAATTACAAAACAAGTCCTTGGTAAACCTTTTGGAAAGTTTTGTGGCCAATATGTGAAGTTTAAAACTTCATTTACAAAGGAATTTTGTTTTGGGGTGTATAAACTTGAAATGACACAAGAAAGAAAGAAGTGGGATTAAACATGGCCGACATCCAAACTTACCTTAACCATTACTGGCTTGCCACGTGCCCCACTTACTTCCCACAACTAATCACATGCCACTCTGCTGCCACATCACCTAACCACTAATACCAGATTAATATTAATAAATCTTGGCGCCTAAACACATGGTTTAAACACTAAACAAGATCAAACAACAAACTATTCCCTCAAGAACACGTTTTGGATATTTGCTAATCACCAAGAATTAAACCCTAATCTCTTCCAGATTAACGATTAAGGGTCTAATTAACAAAACCCAACCCATAAACATGCCACCTCATCACTCCTTTGGTCACATGAGACATGCCCTGCTACAACTTTTGGGTACAAGATAAATTTTTCCAAGGAATTAACGTGCCAAGATCATGCTTCATTCCTACGCTCACATTGAACGTCTAGGATCACCTCTACACCACTGGCACCTTCACAAGACTCCAAGAACGTCACATGTGTTCAAGAATTATTCAAATCACAAGGGCAATTCTGGGACTTCACCAACTAGGGTTTTTAAGTTTTTCAGCTTTCTAGTACATTGTACACCCTCTATATAAAGGGTTTAGCACATTACATTTATTTTTGTTCTTGGTTTTCTTTGGTCAAAAATCTATAAAGCCTTTGTTTCAAGTGAATGAAACAAGTGTTTGATTTTGTGTCGAATTCCAAGTTCCAATCATTTACATTTCATGTTTGTTGTTTTAAGTTTGTGATTTGTGATTCCAAAAGTTTGGTTTTAAGTTTTATGCAAAAGTGTTTAAAATTTTTTCTTAAAGTCTGATTTTTCCAAGTTTTGTGTACAAACACTTGAACTTTTTGGGTCATAAGCTGATAATATCACCCTGATAAGAAGATTATCAAGGTGAGGTGAGACTTGTGGCTTGGGAATATTCAAGGAGTGGGGTACAAGGATTGGATAAATCTGTTTCATTTTTATTTTATTTTTATACATAACTGTTTGTGCTAACCTTGTTGAATCTTAGAAAGGGTATTTATTGGAAGCTTGTGGTTGTTAAGCTACCACATAAGCTATAAAATTCTGGAGTGTGGATATACATTCCTTAGGTTTGTCATTTTTATCCAAAATCTACCATAATTTTGGTGAAAAGTGATTTTTGGTGTCTGCTGATATTTGGTGCTATTTGATGTATGTAATCTTGTTCTTACTTCATAAGAATGTTGTTATGATGCTTGTTTGAGTTTGGTTAAACCTAAAAAACACATTTGCTTTGTTAAATTTGGATTTAAAAAGCTAAAGGGGTGTTTGGGATTACTGCTTATTTCAAGTCTGCACGAGATTGAGTAGGTGTTAGGGTTTGTTTTTGTTTGTATTGAATATTGAGGTGGTTGTATGCTGATATTTGCTTAACTTGTGCTTTGAAACATAAAATCTGAATCTTTGTTATATCTAGTTTGTTCTAGGCTTTTTTGAACTACAAACTTGTGAACACCTAGATTGCATGGTTAACTAGGGATAACAAGTGTTAAAACAAAGTTCTTGCAACCTGATAAGTAGATTTAGGGCTTTGAAATTGGATTTGTGGTCAAGTACATCAGCAAAGGTCACTTTGTGTTCATCTTTGTTCATCAGTCAGTCACATAGGCTTGTTACTAATTCAAATCTTGGGTATTGTGCTTGAAACAAGTTTATTTGTGTGTCACTAAGTCTGTTATTGCTATTGTATGCTTTAGCTGATGACTGGAATACATCAACCATATCTGCAGGTCTATCAACGCCCAAATCCTGTGTGTCAACGCCCAACTTACTCTTGTCAGCGCTTGACTTGTTAGCGTCCAAAATCTGCTTGTCAACGCTCACCTTACTCTTGTCAGCGCTTCTTGTGAACTGCTCCATCATTGCTGTAAATGATATGTTCAAATTTGTAGGAGTAACCAAAGAGACATCAAAACCAGGTTGCTTCTTCAAATTTGTAAGAGCTTCAGCAACACCTAAAGATTCTCCATCATGTGAGCCTTTGTCACTCACATGTACCTGCTCATCCTCCCCTTTGGAAGAATCCTCCATACCACGCCTATTGTTAGCTCCTTCTAAAAGAATAATCCTCTCCCTCAATTGCTTGAGTTCAAGGCCTTGTGTGTTGACAGTATGTACCAGGTCTGCATTTTGCTTTTGCAAGCTAATGCACACAGCCGACAATTCCAACATTGTGTATGGTTCCAATCTGCCCTCCTCTAGAATGGGTATTTGACCTCCCAAAGTAGATTCATGGGGAATGGATGAGGTCTTAAAGATGTTAGGACTAGCTTGGTCTGCATCTAAGCTAGCACTAATAGTCCTAGCCTCACCCATGTCACCAACCACACTTGTGGTGGTGTTTCTCTCTACAACATGGCTAGGACCACCAGAGGAGAACACTCCAATGGTCCTTTGGTGTTTTTCCATCATATAGTCTGGGGGTGAAGAAGATGATGTGGACTGGGTGGTAGTTTGATGGTTAAGGGGTGTTTGGGTCTGTTGCAAAAAAGGTGTCAACGTTTGGAATTGAAGTATCAACGCCAACATTTAACGTGTCAGCGTTGAAAGGATCTTGGTTAATTTCCATATGTTGAGGTGAAGGTAAAGGTACTGGTAATGGGTCAAGTTGTGGTTGTGGGTCTGGTTGAGGTTGTGCTGCTGCAATAACAGCAAGCATGGCTTGGGTAAGGGGTAAGTCTCTGTGAGGGGGTGAATTCATCTTACTAAAAATAGCTTTCTTTTGCACATGGATCGCATAAAAATCATCATGATCCCTAGTGCAATACCTTTGTTCATCAAAAATCATTTGTAAAAATCTAGGGTAAGCCAAAGTCATCTTATTACCCTTGTTTTTACACATGCCATCAAAAATCAGTTTAGAAAAATTATACTTTTGCCCATTAGTAATACACACAATAGCACTAGAAACTGACCTGTTAATTTCATTATGTGCAGTACATTTGTGACTTAAACATTGAAGGATGACATGTATTAAGTACTTCCAAGCTGGGGGAAATTCCTGTTTATTATATTTGTTTAAAGTTCCCTCTTCAGGGAAAGGATAACCCAAAGCTTGGAGTATGTGTTCTATCTCACCAATGGGAAGAGTTGTTATACCATCTGCATCATTAAGATGCAAAGCCTGGCGAACCAAGGCTTCAGTAACCACCCATGGACGCCCATGGACAATAGCAGTTAATGTAGTCACATTATTAAGCGTTGAGGAACTAACAGTGTTCCAAAACTGTTTAATATGAGTGACAGGAATGAGAGGAGCATGAGAAATAGCATACCTAAGAGGAGACGCATTCAAATACGCCACCATCTGGGTGTATATGAGGAAACAGAGCATCATCAACCTCTAAATAAGCAACCATATTATGCTGACTTCTGAATCCCAATATGAAGTCACTCGGTTTAAACTTAGGCGCCATTGATGTAGAAAGTTGTTTGTGAAAGGTTATGAAAGATGAATTATAGGAGAAAAGTTGTTAGACAAGAATATGAAAGTACCTTGTTTAAAAAAAAAGGAGCCAAATTTATAGGAGAGGTAGGCACATGTGATTGGTAAAAAATAAGGCAAGTATTTTCAAAATATAATGATTAAAATCTTGAAAAGAAAATAACTTATCTTGTTCATTAATTAAAAGTTACCAACTCCTAAAATTACGGCCCCAAGTTTCGTCAAAAATAACAACTGGGTAGGACCCAATGAGTGTCAACGGTAAAAAATAACCCATCAACGCCCAACGGCTATATTCTTGTCAACGTTGGAAAAATCCATGTCAACGTCTAAATTGGTCACACCAACGTTTGGAAATAAATCTGTCAACGTCTAAAAATAAAAATAATAAAATGAAAAAGGACCTTAACAAAGTGATTTATCCTAGTGAAGATAACCTATAAACTGAAAATTACTATAGAGTGGCAAGCATTGTCCACTCATGCACACTTGCTTATGCAAGATAGACATAACAGTCCTCTAGTGTCCCTTGCTAACCAAAATTCTTAACAGTGAAGTTATCTCATAAAATCCCATATAACTCCCAGGTAAGACCAAAATAAATCATACCCAAGTCTCCCAACAGACCATAGCCAATTCTAGGCCAAAAAGTCTTGGCAGCGTGCATAGTATATCAACTTTACATGCTACAGTGCCTCATGAATAAGTAAACTAATTCATACTCACCAGTGGACACAATCTAGAATTGTGATAAGAGTATTATATGAATACCCAAAAAGTCCTAAAAGGTTCCTAAACCTCCCCTTAAACTATGGTACATAAGTTGCCAAATAATATGCATGTAATAAAAATTTATGTCAAGATAGGAATATAAATATTCTAACCATCATCCATAAATTGAAACATGCTCCAATAATGCTCCAAGAATCCATAAGCAACTCTATATCCAATGGTATAATGCTAACAACGCCTGCACAATTAGATCAAAAACCACAAAACTAACATGTTGCTGACAACGTCACGTTAACACTTGTCAGCGTTAAAATAACCTTTGTCAGCGTTAGACAAATAAAGTGGAAAATCTAGTTTTGTACAAAGACCAATAACAAATGCATATCCTGTACATACTTTTACAATAACATCCCAAAACACATATTAAGTGTGATTGATCATTCCAATACTTGTTACCAAGTATTGAAATCTTCTAGTATCAAAAGGTTTAGTTTATAAATCAGACACATTTTCTACTGTGTCAACCCTATCTGGTTGTATTAAACCTTTTTCAAAACAATCTCTTATAAAATGATGTCTAATTTCTATGTGCTTTGTTTTAGAATGATGTACAAGATTTTTAATAATGCATAAAGTACTGTTATTGTCTACAAAAATCTTGGTATGCATGAAATTATACCCATAATCCAACAGCTGGTTCTGAATACATAAGACTTGTCCACAACAAGAGCTGCAACAACATACTCTGCTTCAGTTGTAGAATTGGCCACCACTGTTTGTTTCTTGCATTTCCAAGATATCAATCTACTCCCAAGAAATTGGCATCCACCAGTTATGGATTTTCTATCAAATTTATCACCACCATAATCACTGTCTGAATATGCAATAAGCTCCAATGGGGAATCTTTTGGATACCACAATCCCAGGTCTGGGTAACACCTAAGGTATCTAAAGATCCTCTTGACAGGATGAAGATGACACTCTTTGGGAGTCACTTGATGGCGCGCACATGCACACACAGCAAACATAATGTCAGGTCTTGAAGCTGTGAGATACATCAATGAACCAATCATTGATCTATAATGCCTGACATCCACTTCTTTTCCATCTCCAACTTTCCCCCAAGGGTGTTCCCTATTCATAGGAGTACTAGCCCGTTTCTCATGTGGAGAAAAGCCAAACTTCTTCAAGATTTCTGCTACATATTTGTCCTGAGAGATGAAGATACCATCTTCTTTCTGCTGTACTTGTAACCCTAGAAAGAACTTCATCTCCCCTATGGCACTCATCTTGAACTTGTTTGTCATGAGTTTGGAAAAGTCTTCACTCATCTTTGGACTAGAAGAGCCAAAGATGATATCATCCACATAGACCTGTACAAGTAAGAAATCCTTACCAGTCTTCTTTGTAAACAAGGTCTGGTCTATGGTGCCCCATTTGAATCCATTTTCCACCAGATAGGTGGACAATGTGCCATACCATGCTCTTGGGGCTTGATGAAGTCCATACATAGCTATCTTCACTCTATACACCTTGTCTGGATATTCTGAATCTTCAAAACCAAGAGGCTGCATAACATAAACCTCCTCTACAATTATGCCATAAAGAAAAGCACTCTTCACATCCATTTGATAGACTGTAAAGCCCATGCAGGAAGCATAGGCTTGAAAAATCCTTATAGCCTCAATCCTTGTAACAGGTGCAAAGACCTCCTCATAGTCTATCCCTTCCCCCTGTGTATATCCTTGTGCCACTAAACGTGCCTTGTTTTTTACCACAATGCCTCTTTCATCCTTTTTGTTCCTAAGAACCCATCTTGTCCCAATAGGTCTGACATGTCTGGGACAATGAACCAACTCCCAAACATCCTGGATAGCAAATTGGTGAAGCTCATCCTGCATTGCTTCCACCCAACTTGGTTCTTTGAGAGCATCAAAAATCTTCTTGGGTTCCTGTTGTGACAGAAAACAGGCAAACAAACATGCTTGAACAAGAGGGGTATCAACCTTCTTGTGAATATTGGCAATAAATCCTCTTTGATTCTGATGAGACCTTCTAGTTTGCACAGGAGTCATTACATCACCAATAATCAGAGAAGGAAGATGATTTTTTATTGTAGAACTAAGCACTCCTCCTTTAATAAGTGTATTATCCTCAATCTCATCTTCCATGTTACCAATATCTTCTTCAGACTCTCTTCCATCATCATCTGTATGAACCTCTCCATTTCTTTTTGAAGGTTCACCCTGTTCAAAATTATTGGAAGAGAAAATATGGTCAAAAGATCTATCAACGCCTGAACCAAAGTTGTCAACGTTTGAGCGATCAACGCCTGAATTTGTCTTGTCAGCACTAGAATTTCCTTTGTCAGCGCCTGAAGACTCATGTATGTTTTCAACTGGTGATACTTGGGGACCACCTTTTAACTTTCCAGCAATAGCAGCAGCAGCAAATGCATTTGTCCATATGGGAATGGTAACATACTCAAGTATGGGTGCTGATTTGTCTGCTTGTGATCCAACCTCTTCATCAACCTATTTACCTAAAACATCAACAATTGGTTCTTCCACAACATTTGAAGTCACCTTCACAATGTTTGGATTAGTAACAGGCATATAATTTAATGTCCTAGATAGAGGTTCCAAGTCAAATAACCAATTTGGACCACTCTCAGGATCACTAGGTTTACTTTCTAAAAACCTAACATGTACTTTTTCAAGTATACGTTTTTCTTTCTTAAGGTAAACTCTATATCCTCTACTCTGCACAGAATAACCCATAAAGTAGCCATCATCACCTTTAACACTAAACTTACCTAAGGCATCACTAGTATCCAACACAACTACATGACATCCAAAAGGTTTAAGAAAACCAAATTAGGTTTCCTGCCCCAAAGTAACTCATAAGGTGTTTTGTTATGAATCTTGTTGACTAATGCCCTATCTGAACATAACAAGCTGTATTCACAGCCTCAACCCAAAAAGCAATGGGAAAGTGAGCATCAGCCAACATAGTCCTTGCTGCTTCTATGAGGGTTCTATTCTTTCTCTCAGCTACCCTATTTTGTTGTGGGGTTCTAGCTACTCTAAAATGTCTAGTAATCCCTTTCTTGGCACAAAAGTCATCTAATAACTTATTCCTAAACTCACCACCATTGTCACTTCTAAGCATCTTAACCTCATTACCAGACTTCTTTTCAATTTGGGTAATGAAGTTGATCAAAGTATCAGCAGTATCACTTTTCAAGGCTAAAAAGAAAGTCCAAGTAAATCTAGAAAAATCATCAGTGATGACAAAATAGTAGGATTTACCATTTAAGCTTTCTATATTAGTTGGACCAAACAAGTCCATATGTAGTAAGTGAAGAGGTTTAGAACTAGAGTGAACTTGTTTAGACTTAAATGAGACCTTGTTTTGTTTGCCTTTAAGGTATGCAACACAAGAGTGGTCATTATGGAAAGCCTTTTCAAGCAAACCATCAACTAAACCATGTCTCACAAGCCTATTTATATTCTTAAAATTAATGTGCCCTAATCTCCTGTGCCAAAGATTACTCTCATCAACTGAAGACTTAGCATATAGACATGACAAATTATTATTCATCCTAATTCCATTAAGATTCACATTATAAATGTCCTTATGCCTAGGTGTTCTATAATCAATGAATTTCTCATCTGGTATATTAAAATCTTTGCTCAACACCAAGCATTCAGTATCAGTGAAAAGAACCTTATTTTTATTATCACACACTTGTGATACACTAAACAGATTATAGTCAAGTTCTTTTACTAGAAACACATTTTCAAAACGCAAATTGTTGGTGAGAAGAGTGACTTTGCCTGTGATAGTTCCATATCCACCTCCAAAGTACACTTTGTCACCATCTTTAATGGGGATAAAATTTGTCAGATAATCTTCCTTCCCCGTCATGTGTCTAGAGCCTCCACTATCCCAATAGCCATAATCATTAACCTGCTTTTGAATGCCCTGCACATAAATAAAACAAATTAGTTTTCTTTGGGAACCCAAGCCTGAGCAGACTTGGATTCATTTGGTTGTTCAACAAGAACAGACTTAGTCTTGATGACAACCCCTTGTTCATCCCTTTTTGGATTAAACACCCAGTTAACCCCAATTGGTTTTGTTATGACCTTTGAAATATAATGAAATCTGTTACAGGTCATAGAAATCCCATCTGAATTAGGGTTTTGATCTTGCTTAGGTCTCTATGTCAAGCTAGAAGAAGCTTTAGACCCCTTTCCCTTTGGTTGCAAATATTTACCATTATTAGGTCTGGCAACGTTCCTGTCAGCATTTAATTTGTTCTTGTCAACGCTGAAATTACCCTTATCAGCGTTGAACCTAGGGTTTGCTACAGGAACCCATTGTCTGTTAGACCACGTATTGGTCTTTTGAAAAGGTCTTTGTCCATAAGTATTAGACCTTTTAGTAAAGAATGGGGCTGGTCTAACAACTTGTGGACTTTGCTGGACAAAGGGTTTGAGTTTGACAGTATTTGACTTTCTATCAGCGTTGACCTTTGAAGCATTGACACACTTATAGGCTAAATGTGAAAAACTTCCACAAGTATAACAGGCTTTTTTAGACATAACTCTAGGCATAGAAGAAAAGAAACCTGTTCCATTATCACTAATTTGGCTTTTTGGTGACCTAGGTTTTCTATACATTTCTGCATATTTAATACTAGGTTTTCTATCAACGTTTAAGCCAAGGTCAACAGTCTTGCCAGTGGTTGGGTTTATCACTTTTATGGGTGTAGACTCATTTGGACTGTCACTAAGCATGCCACCCTTAACAAACAAGGTAGGGTTGGCTTTCTTCCATTGGTCTAAATCAGTCAACTTCTGCTTGTATTCCTCTACTGGGGTAAGAACTCTTGGTGGAGGAATAAATTCCTCTTCTTGGAGTTCTGGTAAACCAGTCCAAGACAAGTCCTTTCTAAGGACACCATAGAAGTTCCCAGCAGGTGGTGGAACACCAGCATACTCTTTCATCCCAATCCCAGTCATATCCCTAGAATCCCTTTGTTCACTAACATATTTTTCTAGGGTTTGTGAGGCTTTATCAAATCTCTGAATTTTAAGATCTACATTATCTTTATTTTTGATAGCCTCATCTAACTTAGCCTGTAAAGCACTATTGGCTCTCTCCATGATGTTTCTAACCTCAATACTAGCATTTAAATCATGAGTTAAAATATTGATTTGATCTTTTAGGTCAAACTCCATTTTCTTATACTCATCTACAGTCTTTTCAGTTTGAGTAAGAGCTAGTTGATAGTTAGATAACTTGCGTCTTTCATTAACCACATCTGTTGTCAATTTTAAAACTTCTTTGTTAAGTTTTTCAATATTTAGACAACAACCCTTACTACAAAATGCATCATCATATACCTCATTGTCTGATGAAGATGAGGAGTGTGCCATGAGATCATAGTGAACATGCTCTTCTTCTTCCTTTTCTGCAACCAAACCTTTGTTCTCTTCCTCATCCTTGGCCAAATAGCTCCAATACCAACCAACACCATCAATATCTTGCATGGCAACCATAGCTTTGGAATCCTGAGCCTTGATGATTTGGCTTGAGGGTTTTCCAACATCAGATCTTCTTGGATATCTGCATTCTCTCATAAAGTGTCCCATTCGATGATAATTATAACACTCAACCTTGGATTTATCAAATCCAGCAGTGTCCTTAGCATTAAAATTCATCTTCTTCTTAAATTTTCTATTCCATCTATTTGCCCTTATGCTTGCAAGGGCCATATTCCACTTTATGTCCATCTCCTCCAAATGCTCATCACTAATTTGCTCAAGGCCCTCATATGTAATCACTAAACCATTGGGCAATAAAGCAATGTATGCACACACAGTATCTAGGTCAATACCAGCAGACTTAACTCTTGGTGAGTCAATTTTGTATGTGTCAGCGTCTGAATGTGAGGCGTTGACAAAGCTTGATCCAGCATTGACACAAGTTGATCCAGTAACGGGGTGCATGTATGACTCCTTTTGATCAAATTAACCTTCACTATGTGAGAAGAAGGCCATATTTCCATTGGTAGACTTGCTTCCTTGATCCAAAAGAGTTTCCTTCTCTACCAGCCTTAGTTTATTGTAAACATCATCAAAAGTAGAACTTTTGTGAGTATTATTAGCAATTATAGACCTTGCTTCAATCTTCCATACATCACCAATACTTTTAAGAAAAGTGGTGATGATATCAACATTACCAAGCACTGTTCCCATAAAGAACAGCTTGCTTGTAATGTCAAGAAGTCTGCTTCTCACTCCACTTAGCTTTTCATTGGGTTGAGCTTTAAAAACATCATACTCATGCAAGAGTTGCTTCTTTTTCTCTTGTACAGTATCAGCATTACCACCATAAGCAACTTCAAGGGATGACCAAATATCTTTTGCAGACTCATAGCTTCTATATTTGTGCTGATTGGCTTGTCCCAAAGAGAGTTTGAGAATGCTTAGGGTTTTCATGTCATTCCTTCTCTTTGCTATGTCCTTAGCTGAGACAGCTCTACCATCTTTAGGTTTTTCTTTTCGTTCCTCTTTAGTAGAGCCTTGAACATTTGTTCTTTGTAAGATGGCAGCTGCAATTTTTTAAGCTTTATTGAATGTGTTTCCATATACAATAATATCCCACAGGGTGTAGTCATGGATTTGAAGATACTGTTCAAAGCTAAACTTCCACAGCTCAAAATTATCTGGGTCTAGCATGGGAATCTTGATGTTGGGGGTTAAGGAGGAGGAGGAGTTTAACTCTAAAGTAGACATGTTGTTTTTAGGGTTTCTTGAAAATTAGGGTTTTTGGCGATTTAGGGTTTTTGTGTTCTTTAGATCAAAGTTTCTCAACAAGCTCTGATACCACTTGTTGATCCCAAACTTAGATCGATTTAGCTTGTGTAAACGAGACAAAATCAAGTTAAACATGTAGAGAAACTTTGTTGTGTATAAAACAATTTAAGTATTATGCGGAATTAATACCCAAACAAGAACACACAAACAATGTAAACCAAACTTTCACTTTGATTGATAAAACAAACTTGCGTACAATGAAAACGTATGAAAAAATTATATTGAAACAAAACCTAAAGGCCTCCTTTTATAGATTAAGGAGCCTTGTACAAAAGTCTAAGTATCAGCTATTTAAGGTAAAGATAAACATAAGAAATACATTGTTGATCATATCTTTATTAGAAACAAACTAGAAACATAATACGTGTAGACTAAGTCTTCTATCAGTGCTTGACTTCTTCGTATCAACGCTTGACTTCTTCATGTCAACGCTTGTCCTGTCAACGCTTGTTTTCTTCTTATCAACGTCTAGATTGCTCTTGTCAGCGTCCAAGTGTATTGGCTACATTTTATTCCCAACACTTATTTGAAATCATTTTGTTGATTAAGCTTAATTAAGTGATTACACACATTTTGCAACTTGAATCAGCTCTTGAAGTGGTCTAGAACTCGAAAACGACTATTTTGTCGTTTTGTGTAGAGAGCTTTGGCTTATTTCATGCTTATTTCTTGAGCTTTTTCAAAATTTCTTTTTACAAACAGCTTTATAATCTCATAAGAAGGATGTGTGTCAAATTTCAGCTTATGGAATTAGTTATGGCTTAATGGGCCAAAAAGCCCTTTAAGAATAAGCTGAATCCTATTAAGTTGTGATAAGCACTGATTTAGCTTTTGGGCCTTTAGAGTTTTGTGTTTAAAAATTAATTTTAAGCTTATCTGGAAGTTTTGGGCTTATTTGGTTAACATTTTTCTTATTGGGCCTTGATAAGCCCATTAAGCATTTTGTTTTCACTTTTGGCCCATTTAGAGGCCCAATAGGGGTATTTTGGTCATTTTACTTTCATTTCTGGTTTTATTAAGTTAAATTAAAGTAGTTTGCAAGTTTTTAGAATTTTTTATAAATTTTGAATTTTTAATATTATTTTAATATCTAATTTTAATTTTTAATCATTTTAAATAGTTTAATTAGTTTTAAATTTTTCAAAAAAACTTTTTAGTTTAATTTAGTTATTTTAGAGGTTTACAATTTGAAAAATCTTATTTTGGGTTTTTTATTAATTAAATTGATTTTTAGTGATTTAATTAGCATTAAAAACTATTATTTAATTAAATAAAAGGTTTGAGTAAATTTTGATTTTTGGTAAACTCTAATTGCATTTTTAGGGATTTATTGTGGTTTTCTAGGAATTTTTAGGGTAATTTATAAATTTCTTCACGTTTTCACGTTTTACGTCTTAGTTTTCGTCGTAGTTTAACCATCATCGTAACCGTCATCATTTTCTCTTTTCTCTCATCATATAATCTCAAGGTTAATCAAGTCTTAACATACACACCAAGCCTCCTTGAGAACGAACTCACACAAAGGGTCATAAGTGTTTACGTTTTCCTAAACGTACGCTTAATACTTACCGCTTTTACCTCGTTTTCCTAAACGAGTGTGAAAATACAACCATCAATCTCCATGTTTAATCCATCTCAGCTTTGCTTTCTGCTTAATATATTTCTCCTCAATATCGTCTAAACGGGTCCAACGATCATAAGCTAAAGCTTCCTCTTCTATAGCTTGTGTAGGTCCACGTTTTCTTAGGATTGTTTATGTGTTGTAATGATCTAAAGAGAATGAGAGAGATGAAGAACCTAGAGAGAGAAAGTAGAGAGAGAGAGGAGAGGATTAGAGAGAAAGATGTATGATTAATCAAATGAGAATCAACAACCCCTCCTAACATGCTAGGAGGGAGTATATATAGCCCACCCTACATGTGGGCTTTATGGGTTATACTATTACATATTAGATCACGAGACCATACTACGTTTATATCGTTAGAGTGACCGATCCTTCCTAAATACGTAAAAACATATTTTCAACAATATCACCCTAAGGGAGGTCACTCCAAGTTACAATGTCCTAAATAGTCTATAGCTCATGATCTATGCTAACAATGATGTGACCGAGACTTTCTTTAGAGAAACATATTTCCATCAATCTCCACCTAAGGGAGGTCACACCATTTTACAAAATCGTAAACCTAGCATACTATGCTTGAGTCTTCGGTCTTGTTCTTGTGAATATGCAGATGAGATCTTTGACATTAGTATTGAGCATGTTTCCTTGCCTTGACCGTGTGCATTCATCACTTGTGATATTCGCCTCTTCGTGAGTTCATGTTCCACATACTTATACTTTTATAAATTCTTGAAAGCTTCAGAGTTTGATACAGCGGAAGACTTGACTTTTAGACTTTCTTGAATTTGTTGAAGTATTAAGTGTATACAGTATAAGCATGTGTTGACGACTTCTTCTGGATTGTACACTACAATGCCACCTTCTTATTACGCTGCATAAGACAGTTAGCAACAAAACATATACACGGATGAAATGCCCTTGAACATTTCATTCTAATTCGGTAGCATTTTATCTCTGGCCGGTGAAGACCGTTGGACGATATTAAATATAGTACTTGTGGAAGGTAGCTTCAATTAAGAACCTCCTTGACAATATTTCGCGGGTAACCCCGTTCTCTTTATTCGACCGTCCAAACCTGACTACGAACATAAAGAGTGAATCATTTGGATAATAATATCCGCATGATTTAAAGCCATCAAATCCGATTCCTGGAACAAGTTTGATTCATTAAAGAATCGCACCATCGTTGCTTTCCAGTTGTCACGAGCTTGATTCATATAGAATCTTGTAAGTTACCTACCAAGTGTTGTTTGATGTTACCACTAGAATAATTTCCACTCATCACTGTGAACACTATAGAGTGTCACTCTGAGTGTTCTGGCAAGATCACTAAGATATTGCGTAGAGGCCTAGAACATGTTTAAGTTCAGTTAAAAATTAAACCACTGTTGCATTCCAGTTATCACAAGTTTGATTCATAAAGAATCGCACAAGTCACCTACCATGAGCTTTTTGATATTAGCTCAAGAAGGATTTCCATCTTCATTTTAAATACTTTCGTATTACCCGGATGTTCAGGCAAGATCATAAAGATTTTGCGTAGGACTCTTAAGATCTTTCTTACTTTTCACAGTGTGTGAAGAAGCAAGGAATTATGAAAGTGTGTCCTAATGAGATATTTGATGATCTCAAATGGCTCTAGACTCGATCGTGCATTTTAGATTTTAGTGATCGGAGGCAAGAGAGGAGTGCCACCATTTCAATACCAATTTATTCGGAGTGAATAAATCAATATATAATGCGTTGTCTCCGTGTGATTAAAACAAATATCTTTTGAGAGATATCTGAGTTAGCTGGGATAGGTTGTGCATTGCATCACTGGGTCCATGATGTCTTATCTTCAATATCAAGCATCATTAAAAATGATCTCAATAGCATATGTCTTGACCCGGTTTCTGCCTAAGTTGTAAGGAGGGCTACTTTCTTTACACCCTTTATCTTTACAATTCTTTTTCATTATTCAACCCCTTCAATGCTTACCAATACGTCATTACTAGCACCTTGTTGTGATTATTCCAGTGCTAACTTAAGTACTTGGTCGGCATTCAGCTACGTTCACAATCTTTCTCCATCTTTCCTAAGGACTACTATTTCTAGCTATGGAATGTCCTTGGGAAGATTCCTCCGGTTCTAGAGGAATCATTGGACTTTAACCTATCCTACCATTCTTATGTCACCACAATCTTCATCGTCGTGAATAGAGATATTTTGGGTAAGTGTATGTCACCATGAAATCCATTTTGATATCCAAATCCATTTTGCTCCCCCTTAACATATGCCTCGATATTCGAAAACATTTCGCACATGTCGGGATGAGCCAGCACATTAAGTCAAACCATTATTGATCTCAATATTAAATCACATTTTCTCCCCCATATTAAAAATATTAACCCAATCGATGTTTTTAATATCAACTGATTTAATAGCATTTTAAGAAAATTTGGGAAGAAAAATGCAAATCCAATTATCTTCATGATTTACACAAGATCCCCCTCAAATTAATGAGAGTGTACTTGAAACGTAAATTAAATACCTTTTAAACACAAGTGTAAGGTACTTATCACGTGCAAAGATCATATATGATAATGTATTCACAAGATTAGCAATTTACGAGGTTGGACCTGAATAATGGAGAACATCATATGATAGAATCACATGGTTCTTGTTCACGAATGTTGGTCGCCTCGTCACGTCCGAAGTTATCTCTTGACACCATGTGTACGATTGATATCGTTGTCTTGACACCAATTAGTGACCTTGGCACTTGCGGCATCAAAGATTCTGAATGGTGGACAATTGCTCCCCCTCAATTGTTGACCCATATTCTATTGAAAGAGTTTTACTCGCCTTTTGAGTAGTCGCATCGTCTAGTATGTAGATATCAATTGTAAATTGTTGCGGATTGTGGAGATGATAACTTCATAAAAACAAGATTTCTCTTGTTTTAACAAAATAAATGCATTGATGCGTACATATATTCGTGTTAGATTGTGTTATTACGTATACACAATCCCTTACATGGTTATAAAAACTAAACCATGCCCGAGAAAATTAATTTCCGTTGTTGAGTCAAAGCTTTCCGGTGAAATGCTTGACTTGAATATGAAAAGCGGGTTACTATCAAAAATAATAGCAAACCATTTTGAACATGTTTTAAAACATTTGAACTATTTCTCGAACTTTACTTACAACCCCGTGTCATTATTGAACGACATTTCTAGGATCGTAAATATTATCGATTCCAGAAGACATGCTCTTTTTATCAAAACATTGTTGAACACACAATTTTGAAAGATTTAGAAAAACCTTTTGAAAAAATTCTTGATAAATTGTGTTCAACGTTTTGAAAACCAATTACTTGAACTTAAGATGTTTAATATCTTACAAAACGAGCTCAAGTCCTAGAAGTTGTAAACTTCCCGTTGTTAAGGATAAGTTACCATCGGCGATAAACTTTCCTTTTAACTGAAAAGCGTGTTCTAAGCTTACAATTAATTAAAAGTCGTCTTCATGAGCTTGAAAAACTTTTGAATGTTTTAACATAAAGCTCATGACCGAGAAAGATGAATTTCTCGTTATGAGGAAAAGTTCTCTTACTTAAAAGATACACTTTCCTTTCTGAGCTTAAAACTTGGAATGTCTTAATACAATCTCATGACCGAGAAAAATTAATTTCCCATTACGAGGATAAGTTATCATTAAAGATAAGCTTTCCTAAAATTGAAGTCCGAGTTACAGTTTGATATTTAACTGTAATTCATTGTGCATGAGCTTTAAAAACTTTGAATGTTTTTTAATAAAAGCTCATGCCCGAGAAAAATTAGTTTCTCGTTGTGAAGATAAGTTTATCATCGGAGATAAACTTTCCTTTCTTTGAGGCCCGGGGCATAATCTGAAATATAATTATACGCCATTTACACGAGCTAAAAAACCTTTGAATAGTTTTTATGTGAGCTCGTGTCCGAGAAGATTTAATTTCTCGTTAATGAGGATAAGTTTATCATCGGCGATAAACTTTCCTTTCTTAGAAGCTCGGGTTACAATCTGTCATGTGACTGTAAACCGTTGTGCATGAGCTTAAAAACTTCGAATGTTTTTAATATAAGCTCATGACTGAGAAAAATTAATTTCTCGTTGTGAGGAAAAATTTATCATCGGCGAAAAACTTTCCTTTCTTTGATGCACGGGTTACAATTTGTGATCCAACTATAAGCCATATACACAATCTTAAAACCTTTGAATAGTTTTAATAATAGCTCGTGTCCGAGAAAATTTAATTTCTCGTTACTAAGGATAAGTTTATCATCGGTGATAACCTTTCCTTTAATTTGAAGATCGGGTCATCGTTTGACTTTTAACGATGAGCCATTTGCACGAGCTTAAAACCTTTGAATAGTTTTAATGTAAGCTCGTGTCCGAGAAAATTTAATTTCTCGTTATGAGGGTAAGTTATCGTTGACTAGATAAACTTCCCTTTCTTTGAAGTTCGGGTCATAGACTATGATTTGACTATGAGCCATATACACAATAAGCTTAACTGCAAATCCCCTGAGACACTTGTTTCTCTGATATCTGCTTCTTCAGTAACCAAACTCTGAGAGTGTCCTTAGTTGAACGATATATAAAGCTTGGACCGGTTTTTTTTATCCTTGACTTTGGTACCAACATTCTCAGTTGGAGTTTGTATACTTTTATATGGTTAGCGATATCTATCTTAGAACCATGTGGGGATTCACAGTTTTATTTTCTTGTGCCAGAGGTGACCTGAGGAGATGATTCACTTGTCTTAGCTGGCAAACGTTTCCTTTTATAGAAAACCTTAAGTTCAGGCTTAAGTGATGTATCATCCTTTTCAATCTCCTCCCTAGTAGTCTTAGTAGAATCAGAGATTATCCTAGTTAAAGGGCACTCAGTTCCTACAAGAGTGAAAGTTCTACCAGTGGGGCGCCAAATTTTATCAATGGGTTTGATTTTAGCTAACCACTGTGATCTAATTTTAGAATGGGAGTTCACCTCATGGAGGAATTTCTTGACACAAGAGTCATGTTTTGCCTTAAAGACACATTTCCTACATGTTTTACAAGTAGCATATTTAATGTCCGAGTAAGATCTAGAATTCCTAGATGATTGATTGATGCTCCTAGGATATGACATGCTACGGTTAGTAGTGTTGGGTAAACTAGAAGGCATCTGACTAGGTTTGTGTTGGAAATACGTTTTTACGTATTTAGAAAGGATCGGACACTCAAACGATATATACGTAGATTGGGCTCGTGATCTAGTTATGTAAGTATAACCCATAAATCCCACATGTAGGCTGGGATATATATACCCTTCCTAGCATGTTAGGAAGGGTAGTTGTTCATTCCCATTTTACTTAATCAATCTTTCTTTCTCTAATCCTCTCCTTTCTCTCTCTAACTTTCTCTCTCTAGTTCTTCATCTCCCTCCCTTCTTTAGATATTAACAACACTTGCACAATCCTAAGAAACTAAGGACCTACAATTGGTATCAAGAGCCATGGTTGATTGGTTTGTTCTTGTGTTTGTATTGATTGATTTTGGTGGGTCTTGATCTAATCAAGCTCAAATCTTGAAAATTTTTGTGTTTTCGTGGTTTAAGTTTATAGCCAAATCGACTACATAGATGTGGTAGTGATTTGGGTTAACTGATTTGGTCAAAATCGCAGAATTTCTTTTTGGTTATTTGGGTGTTTCGGGGTATTTTTCGATTAATAGTGGGTTCGGATCTATAAAATTGGATACAGTGTATTATTCTGAAGTACCCTTTCCGAAGTGGGTAAGTTTCTCTATTCCGAAGTGAAATTTTTTTTATATATTCCGAAGTACTGTAGCACATTTTTTCCGAAGTTACGGTACACATTTTCCAGCCAGATTTTTCCGAAGTTACTGTAGCAAATTTTTCCGAAGTACTGTAGCAAATTTTTCCGAAGTTAACAAGTTCAATATTTTTCAAAGTTCAATTTTTATTGCGAAGATAAACTTTAACATTCCGAAGTGCAATTATTTTTATTCCGAAGTCCAAAATTTTTTTGTCATGATTCAGAAGTGAACTTTTTTCCATATTCCGAAGTATCAAAGTTTGGGATTTCGAAGTGATATTTGATCAAGTTATTGCGAAGTGGATATTAGGGATTTTACATGTTCCGAAGTGCAAATTTTATGTCATCTTCCGAAGTAGAACTGTGAAGTGGGATTGCGAAGTAAAAACTCCGAAGTAAAAAATGTGAAGTCAAAATTGCGAAGTGTAACCTAACTTCATCTTTCGAATCGACCACACAAACACGACTCGATTCAACACGGACTCTACAACACGACTCGACCAAAACCACACCCTCGACTCGAACAGTCCACCCTCGACTCAACCATAACCAGTTTCGACACATTTATCACTCGACTCTAACAAACCCAAGACCATCAGCCTAAAAAACACCCTCAGACTCACAAAAACACCCACCAACAAACTCATCACTCGAACCCAGACTCGAACCCAACATTCGAACACTCAAACACTAGAACCCAGACTCGACAATCGACTCTAGACTTACAACTTACAAACCAACAGTCTCTAATCATCTCTCAACCTCGACAAACCCACACTCCACAAATCCTCACAAACCAACAGTGTCTAATCTTCTCTCATCTCTTAACCAACAATCAACACAGAACACAACTCAAGACTCAAACCAAAAACAACTCAAGACACACCAAGACTCGACTCAAACCCACGACACAACAAAAAGATCTCTGTCACATAAAAACATCCTCGATCAACACTCAACATGTAAAACCCGCATACTTTTACCATGAATAGTACCATTAAGATCGTACGTACTAGATTAAAACTTTCCTTTTATAGTATGATTACGTTCACGTGTTAGAATTTTACGTATTACGTACGTGTTAGAACACGATAAGTATTTATTACGTACGAACACACAATAATTATTTAACAATAATTAATCACGAACATGCGATCATGAAATCATGAACGTAATTTAATCACGAGCTAATATTAATTACGTATATATATATATATATATATATATATATTTATCACGAACACGAATAAATATATTAAGTCACGATCGATAACTAATTAAAACACGCAAATTACGAACACGAGAACATAGTTATTAATTAGACACGGAAAATGATCGGGTTACCCCATATGGGCCCCATATGCCACGAAATTAGGAAGGAGGAATTGGCCAAGCCCATTTTAATTTTTACTAAAACATGGAATTAAGAAAGATTTTTATCATTTTCACATTATAGGAAAAATAACAAAAAACCCTAAAAGTTTTCTTCCTTCTTCCTTTTGTTCCTCTTTGGCCGCCACCTACAATCACCATGGAGGGGTGATTCGGTTTGATTTTAACCTTCGAATTATTACAAGCATTCGTGTGTGTTCATCCTTGATCGATCCACGCATTCGGTATATCATTTAAATCCTTTTTCTTTTGTTTTGATTTATTAAATTAAATAAGAACATGACGTTTTAAAAAAATGTTGGGACTTAGAGACCTTGAGTTGATATGACAAAACAAGATGAAGGACCTAGTAGTAATATATGAGCTTCTATAGTAAGCTAGGGTTGTGATGTAACCCTAGTACCTCTATTATATAAAGAGGGTTAGGCACACATGGTATTCATTCATTCACAAACAATGTAAACCATAGGTGTGTGTGCATTCCTCCTGGTGTCAAGCCTATAAGGCACCAGGAGTAGTAGTTAATAGTTTATTAATAGTAATCATTTCATTAGTGAAAGCCTTGTTCTTGGTTATGATTGTGTTAATTATTATTCCGATGTGCATGTTACAATCATGATCATGATATCCTAGATGAGTCTAGATACTAAGACTCAACAAGTGGTATCAGAGCTTGTTGGCTCTCGATCTGGTTGATCTACAAGGTTTTCATAGGTTATTTTCTGTTTTTATAAATAAAGTTGTTGATCTAGGGTTTTTCCCAACAAACCCTAGATGATTCGTGCATGATGTTGCTGCCCGTACATTGATGTTCCTGCTGTTATTTGGTGTTCTTGTTGCTGGATAAAGATTCGTGTTCGTGTGGTTGATTCTGCTAGCTTTGGTGAGTTGATCAGTGATCAATGATGAACCCTAGCAGAATTAAAACCAAACATACTTGCTGTCTTTCGTGCAATGTTGCTGCTGTGATTTTCATTCCTAGGGTCTCGTACACTTAAAGCCCTAGAACATTGATTGCTGTTTTAATGGAGGCAGTCAAGATGTATGATGGTTGCTGGAAAATTATTAGGGTTTTATAAACCCTAACTACTGATCGTAACAGTCTGCCAAAACAACAGTAGTACCAACATTTGCACGAGAAAGCTGCCATAAAGAAAAGATGTTGTAGGGACATGTTGTTTGTACATTTACATGGCAGACTGATGAACGAATGAGAGTGATACTCCTTGTGGTCCCATTATTGACTGCCCTAGAAACAAGAAAAGTCTTCGTAGGTGCTTGTGGTCCACACATGTGCTCGTGATAATATGTTTGTATATTCAAACAAGAAGCACTGTTCGATATGGAAAGTGCATTTTGTTCACATACGAGGTATTGACTGTATGGTCCACAATGCATATTTAAAGAACGCAAGGTAGTGGTTACGATCAAATGCTGAAGGCAAAACAACAAAGTGCTTTTAAGTCACGTACTTTTAAGTACTTGGTCAATGAAAAAGAGTTTTATATTTGGTGCTCCTTGTTTGTATATCACGTGGGTATAGATGGCCATGTATGACGAGTGATTCAGATACGGCTCATTCGTGATTTGTGAAGAATATGCGCTACACGTATGAAAGCAGTTATGTTCTACAATGGTCAAACGCATGAGTGAGATATTCTCGGCATGAATTTTGGACACAAGTATGGTAAGTGTTAGCCTTGAACGTGATATACGGGATTGACAGGGAAAGACGTGTGGAGGAGTTTTTCTAACAGTTATTAATTCCTGATTTTTAGGGATTATGACTAATCCCTTCAGTAACTTCTTTTAATAATGGAAGTAACTTTGGCTACACCAAAAAAAAGGAGTTATTATGCAGATATTTGGGTATGGAGTATGGATATGATGTGATATAAGTTGGTTTGTGCACGTGGGTGTGTTTGAAAAAGTCAAATGGTGATGAGCATCAAGACTTGCAAAGCGTGTATTATTTGCAATGCGATTGTTTCTTGGTTCGTTAATTTGTCACGTGGGGAGTATAATGTCATTAGCTGGATGCGTGATTTGTGGAGACCATTTACCAAAAACATGTGCAAGTTTTCCAAGGTCAACCACCATTATGGTATGTGTTATTATTTCCATACAAGCGTGATATATAGCAATTTTGTGGGGATTTAATTTATTCCTTCCATAACTTTCTATATAATTTGGAAATTATTTATGTTGCCTACAAAGATGGAGATTCTCATTTTTAGGGATTATCTTTTAAAAGGTTCCTTAAAATAATTTCTTGTATTTTTGGGATGAGATTTGAATTGATCCGAAAGTTTTGATTGTGTTATGGGCTGCTGGAGTTTGGTAAGCAATTGGGCCGAACATATTACTGTTAGTATCATTGGAGGATGTTACATGTTACATTGGAGGATGTGTTTGATATTACCAACAGCTCGGGTAACAGTTTCAGCGACGGTGTGGTGACAATTGGTTAAAAAAAATTAAAAAAAAAATTAAAAAAAAAAAAAGGGGTTTGAGATGCTACTGGTAGGTTATGTTGTTCCTACTTGTGCGCTATGGTTCCTACTGGTCATTTATGTTCGTGGTGGTTGTGTTCTCGGTTCCTCCTGGTAATATTCGATGGTTCCTCCTGGCTGAATCATCGGCTCCTACTGGTCGGTTTCTACTAGTCGGTTTCTACTGGTCCGTACCACTGGTCGGTTCCTACTGGTTTGTTCCTCATGGTAGGCGTATGTTCTTGTTGACTTGATTATGGTTCCTGCTGGCTTGTTGTATACTAACTTTTCTTTGGCCGGTTTTGGTTCCTTCTAGTCACGTAAGATTGATACTACTCTGATTTAGTGACTAGTCTGATGTCACTACTGTTATTGGAGGAAGAGTTCTCAGCCATCCTCATTTCGTTGTGGAGATTCATTGAAGAAGACATTTGATTATCACTGATTTTATGTTGTAGTTGATTTTCACAGGTTTTGTGTTCTTATCATATCTTAAAAGGAAAGGAGTACCTTTTAAGATAACTTGCTTGGTTTTTATGGTGACGAAGACTTAACACATCTAGCGAAGGGGTACGATCTATTCATATCTTAAAAGGAGTAGAATCTTTTTAAGATATTTTTCTCTATGTGTACATTTGCTATCGCTTGAAGGGGTTACGTTATTGTGCTCAGTGTCTCATTTATTTGAGGATTTTTTTCGAGCTCGACGTCACGTGGTTAGTGCAAGACATAAGACACAAGTTTGGGAGATTCCACTTCTTCATCAAATTCGTTATACTTGATTTTCTTCATCAGTGATCTCTCCATGGAACCTACTAGATTTTCCGTGCACTTCTTAAGGGGAAGACGATCCCTTTTGAGTTGATGTGACAAAAAGGGGAAGAATGCATGGATCGAGGGGAAGCTTAGCCTTCATCTATATTAGCTTCAGGGGAAGCTTGTGCTTACTGGTTTTGTCAAATCAACTAGGGGAAGATTGTTGGGACTTAGAGATCTTGAGTTGATATGACAAAACAAGATGAAGGACCTAGTAGTAATATATTAGCTTCTATAGTAAGCTAGGGTTGTGATGTAACCCTAGTACCTCTATTATATAAAGAGGGTTAGGCACACATGGTTATTCATTCATTCACAAACAATGTAAACCATAGGTGTGTGTGCGTTCCTCCTGGTGTCAAGCCTATAAGGCACCAGGAGTAGTAGTTAATAGTTTATTAATAGTAATCATTTCATTAGTGAAAGCCTTGTTCTTGGTTATGATTTGTTAATTATTATTCCGCTGTGCATGTTACAATCATGATCATGATATCCCAGATAAGTCTAGATCCTAAGACTCAACAATAAATCAAACATGAATTTGGTTATGGGGTAAATCAAAACGGAGGTTTTTAGGGGTGTTTGTTTGGCCGACGCCTAAACCGAACCCCAAGGGGGTCTCGGTTTGGCTTATAGACCACCACCGAGACCATATGGTCCCGGTTTGGTGGTGTGGGTCCCACGGCAGCAGCAAACCAAAGGGAACCCCGAAGTGGTTCGGGGTGTGGTGTCGATTTCATGTCCGGTTCATGGTTTCTAGTCAAGATCCGGTTCACGGTTTATGTAAGATTATATTTTTATAATCATATGTTAAAATTAAATTAATAAGTATGACATGATTAATTTAATAAACATGACTTAGGTTATATATAATTATTAGAATCATGAAATTATTAACCTAAGTATTTTATATTTTCTAGACTTATAATTAATTAATTATTTAAAAACCATGGTTATAATTAATTAATTAACATGACTTAGGTTATATTATTTATAAATAATAATACATGTTTTAACCTAAGTATTTAACTTTATTTAATTAAAACATGATACATTTAATTAAATACTTTTAACATATAGTTTATTTAAATTACATGAAATAATTAATAAACTATACATTATATCATTATGACTTAGAAAATAATCAGAAAAACACTTAGGCTTATATACTTAGCTTATTTAACCAGCTTATATCTAATTATGGAAACTTTCTATTTTTAGAAACTTATTTAATTAAGGCAGCTAATCTATTTATGGAAACTTTCTATTTTTAGAAACTTATTTAATTCAGGCAGCTAATCTATTTATGGAAACTTATTTAATTAAGGCGACTGTACGGAAACTTTCTATTTTTAGAAACTTATCTATTTTAAGCAGTAATTCTATTTTTGGAAACTTTCTATTTTTGGAAACTTTCTATTTTTGGAAACTTTCTATTTTTGGTAACTTTCTATTTTTGGAAACTTTCTATTTTTGGAAACTTTCTATTTTAGGAAACCTGCTACTTTTGGGAAGTTACTTATTATTACACAGTAAGTATAATAATACATGAAATACCAGAAATACTTAATCAGAATAGACAGAATATATGATAAACACAGTTTAAGGATTTTAACAGTAAAACATGACATGAACATATAAATAAGCTAAGACATGACATAAAACCAATTACGTATTTAGTAAGCAGATATTTATTCATGTATGTATTTATGTAGCATTAGTGATACCGAAGTATGATTCTCCTCAGCTCATCTTCTTCGTTCACTGGACATAAGGTACGGATTCCCGTCCTTTCAGTATGGACATTCTTTCCTTATTAGGATTCCCCGTATGCAGCCAAATTTTTTCCCGTAGTATAAGTTTATATGTTTGATTTGCTTATGTTTTAATTAGAATACCTATAGCCATATACATGCATGACCAGTTTCACCTAGTTATGGAGGTACCATAACCATAACATTAGAGGCACTGATGTTATGACTTTACCACGGCGGAGTGATTGCTCGTGGCGTCCCTTCAGCTTTTGGCCATATTATTATATTTATCATGTGGGGCGTATGGGTGCATCCTAGTTACATGTTTCAGTCAGGATTTCATGGTGAATGTGGTGTGTGCCTTGCATCCGTCACAAGGAGCTGATCCCTCCTACCCAGAACCTGTATATTAAATTAGAGGCAGCCCCTCTAATTTGCATGATGAGGTCACCCCTCCAAGTATTCATGCACGGTGGATTTTCATGACCTATATTGGCTAATGGTAAAATATGTTAAACAATTTTTCAGAAGATAAACATAAGGCTTTTCAAACTATAAATCAGTTTTATGAACATGTTCCAGGTTTTCCAGGACTTATACAATTCCGCTGCTATTAAGTCTTTATTATGTTTTAGTCATGTATACTATGTCTATATCCGTGCACTGAGCGTTTTGCTCAGCCGTTACTTTTCTTTCCATGTCCCAAAACAGAAGGTACCCTAGGAAAGACTCGAGCATTTGGAGGACGTGCATAGGATGGAAGCTGCTAGAGACTTATTTTCCTTTTTGCCTTCATTTACTTATGCTTGCTTAGTCTTTATTATGTTTTGGGCTTATGTTTGGGAACCGATGTTTGATTCCGGTTTACCCTATGGTCATGTAATGTTTAGATATTTATCCTTGTATGCTTTGATGACACGCCATAATGACCCGTGACATTCCATTATCGAAATTGGGTGTTACAATTATGGTATCAGAGACAAGGCTTCGACCTGTAGGCTCTAAAATCGACCTGTGACTAGTGGGTAGTCACCAGAAGCTTCTTAAGCCAACGTTTGTTATTCCACGTATTGATGTTTTCAGCGCATTGTTGTTTTAACCATGATGTTTTCAGCACCTTGAGGTTTTAACCTTGATGTTTTCATCGATATTGTTTTACTAATATGGATAGACAACCTTCAGTCATATTTAGTTATGTGTCATTCATATTTAGTTATGTGTCATTGTTTCATGCATGATGTTCCTCGTGAACTGTGGCTATGTGGACTGAACCCCAGTAGTTCATAACTAGTCACATAATTTTTTTCTGATAAGTTTTGACAGATGAGTTTCATTTATTTATGTTCATGTATCATTGTTGCAAGGATTATGACTAAGTAATGGTTGGTACAGGACTGGCCCTATTTAGTCGCATGTGCTTTTATCGAAACTTTTAACTTTGGGACTGACCCATAGGCGTCCCCTCGCCATGTCTTTTGTTTTGGGACCTCGCCATGTCTTTTGTTTTGGGACCGACCCATAGGCGTCCCCTCGTACATATAAAGGTTTTTATAAACTACATTATACATTCATGCACTGTTTTTCATGCATAAATATTTTCTCATGATTTATTGGCATAAATTGTTTTCATGTCCCCTCATAAGTTATTATGTTTTTATGTCAAGTATGATGTCATACTGTCATGGTTAACTTTGGTTTCATGCTGATTATGTTATACACTCCTTCACATTGAGTTGTTCCATGTTTCTTCATAATGACTGGGTCTTCACGTGATTATGTCCTACGTCTCTTTTGTTGTCTTTGCTTCCATGCAAGACACTGTTGGAATTATTGTAAATTCTGCTTTCATGATAGTCATGGTTGGTTTTCATTGATCATGCTTTCAGGCAAATCATCTTCAGTTTTGTGTAACCACACTTTAACGTTTCTCTATGCAACCAGAATGAGGTATATAATGGCATTTCCAGGTTATCATGATGGTTTTCCTAACCGTTTAGCCAGTATACTTTCCTTAAATCATGACAAATGATCGACCCTATACCGATCATTTCATGTGCATTCCGTGTGTACTCCATGTACCGTATTCCATGTGTATTTCACATACCTTAATCCATGTGTATTTCACTTGCAATACTTCACGAGTATTCGCTAGTCGAGTCTGAATCTTCTCAGGCGTATTTTCAATTGCTGATATTCTACAAGATTGCTGATGCCGCTCATAACTTGGAGATGTTACTAAGGGTTGATGCTGCTGACGTTTGGAGACGCTACGAGATGCGGATGTTGTTCACAACCTGAAGATCCTACAAGACGAAGACAAAGGCGTCAGAGCAAAGCAATTGGACGAGAAGATGCTTCACCATCAGACGATTTCCATCAATCATTGTCCCTAATTCTTAGTTACATGTCACACATCATCCGGCTGTCATTTCAGCCATATGAGTGCAAACTTGTACCAGCCGGCCACTCAACTGAATAGTTACATGAATCACGGTCATGAGAATGACCATCATGGAACTGACAGACAGGACGATAGTAACCACTACTATGACAGCAACTATCCTAGAAATCGCAACCGAGGCTCCGGCCGCGGACGCGATCAGACATACAGAGGATCAGTAGTCCAACCGATCCGCCAAATCTAGCTTAATAACCTAATACTGTAGTTCTATTGTTTTACGTCTCAAGACACATGTCAAGACATCGGTCAAGACATATGTCTCACGTATACCTTCTGAAGACACATCTCAAGACATCAGCCCAGACACATGTCTCACGTATACTTTCTGAAGACACATGTCAAGACACCAGTCAAGACATATGTCATGCTTATAGTTCCAAGACACGAGTCAAGACACATGAATCACGTCCAACTATGGAACATTTATAAGAAATTTAGGGTACCCTCCAAGGGTATATCCATTTTGTTGTGCCATGTATTAATCAGGCCACAAGAATCTCAATACCATTACCGGCGCATCAGTGAGAACTGTCACGTTGTCGATGTCACTTTCATTTCTTGCACCATATTCCATATATTCATGACCATGAAGGATGCCTTTCGTATTCCCACGTATACGAAGGTTTTCCTTCAGCTTAATGATGAGATCCAAGCTGCTAACGCATTTCCTCGGACAGACACGAGATAAATTTTATCCGAATTATGGACTATGAACAGCACACCATGCTACGATTCATAATTATGTAAAGTAATGTTCAGGCTCCTGAATACATTCAGCTTGATTTTCCATTCAGGAAAATCTGTACAAATTATCTATGCTTACAAGCATGTGCGTTGTTAGCATGGTCGCTAAAAATTTTCTAGCTGTCAGTTGATTATTCTAAGATCTTCTCTTACATTCAGAAGAATCTACAAGGAGAAGGACGGTACCATGAGATTATGTGTCGACTACCGTCGACTTAAACAAATCACCATTCATGACCGTTATTCTCCTCCACGTATTGACAACATGCCCAATCGACCTTATAGTGTTAATCACTTTCCCAAGATCGAACTCATGATCATGCTGCCAATAGTGACGAGTGAAAGAGCAGGACATGTCCATGACTGCTATTCGTACACGACTCGGTCATGCTAGATTTATGATTTTGAATTAGTCTCATCAATGCTCCAACAGCATTATAAGAATGAGTTTCCATGAACTCATAGCAAATTCATCAATGTTTTCATTGAGGATAACCTGATTTCCTCTAAGCCTAGAGAAGAACAGGAAGACCATATCTGCACTATGTTGCAAATTCTATGACAACCGAAATTTTACCCTGGAATTTTTTTTTCCAATATCAATTCTGTTTGATTACAGCGACACGCTGAATCACATGGGTTCCTACGGTTAATCTTACCATGACTCAGCTTATGCGTAAAGGAGAGAACCCTACACTACATTAGGTGTTCTAGAAAATCCTACGCTAGGAGAAGTCTTGATTTAGAGACTCAGAGTTTCGCAAAACTCCTATGTATCAAGTTCTACGAAGCAAGATACAATTACATTAATATCTAGGTACCTGACATACCAACAGGTTAAGATAGGACACCAACAGACTGGGATGTTTTCATCATCTGAAATTGTGAATTGAAATGGGACGAGATCTCCATGGATTTTGGTTACCAGATTAACGCAAACTCAAAAGAAGCATGATGCTATCTGGGTTATTGCAAACAGTTTGATCAAGTCTGCAGAATCCTTACATCTGCAAGGATTTCAGAACCAACAGATTGATCGGACATGTTATAGCCAAGGCTCATCCGATCACTTGGCAATCCCTCAGTTATCGGGTCAGACAAAGATTCGCAATTGTGCTCCTTATTTACTTCGCGTCTTCATTCCAATTCCACAACTTTCTTTCACGCTCGCGTTCATGACACTATTCACGTTCATGATCGTATCTTGGCTTACGATTTTACGTTCATTTTTCTCATTCTAAGAAGTTTTGCAAGAACTTGAGAGACCAGACCCAAGTTTAGTATAACTCCCTATCCTCAGATAGACGTTTCTCGTCATATACTATGTCTCACCTTGCAGCGTTTGGCGTTACACCCATTATATTCTATGTTCACGATATGTTTCACATGTCATGTTCATTCCACGTTCCTCATATCATGATCAAGATATGTTACACGTATCATGGATCACAATATGTTTACTCATACTACACTCGCCATATCTCCACGTAGCACGTTCAAAAATTTTCACGTATCACGTTCAAAAATTTTCACGTACTACGTTTCCTTATGTCTCGCGCATCGTTGCTAATTATCAGTGAAGTTAGAAGTGTCTTGCACGATAACGTTTTAGTTGCCCGTACACGTTAATTCTTATTCCCTCGATCAAATTTAGGGGATCTACCTTAAGTTGATAACCAAGAACTTCTTCGTATTTCAAGTCAAGCTCAGGAGGACCAAGTTTTATCATTTGTGTCAAGATCTGTGAAGGAACCGTTCCAAGAGGGAAGCCACTTGGAAACGGACAAGTTCATCCGAACTTCTTATCCGTTTTTCACTTATCAATTAGATATGTCCTTTCAGTCACGTCACGTTCCATGTCCTTTCAAGACATGTCACGTTCCACGTTCCTTCTGCCAGGTCACCTGCACGTTCATTTATCTTACATACCCTCTTAGTTGATTCGGGTATGTTTCTCTTTCAGTTTACGTTATCTATAATTCGAGGACGAATTATTCTTTTTAGGGGGAAGAGTTGTAAAACCCGCATACTTTTACCATGAATAGTACCATTAAGATCGTACGTACTAGATTAAAACTTTCCTTTTATAGTATAATTACGTTCACGTGTTAGAATTTTACGTATTACGTACGTGTTAGAACACGATAAGTATTTATTACGTACGAAAACACAATAATTATTTAACAATAATTAATCACGAACATGTGATCATGAAATCATGAACGTAATTTAATCACGAGCTAATATTAATTACGTATATATATATATATATATATATATATATATATATATATATATATATATATATATATATATATATATATATATATATATATATATATATATATATATATATATATATATATATATATATATATATATATATATATATATATATATATATATATATATATATATATATCACGAACACGAATAAATATATTAAGTCACGATCGATAACTAATTAAAACACGCAAATTACGAACACGAGAACACACGAGAACACACTTATTAATTAGACACGGAAATGATCGGGTTACCCCATGTGGGCCCCATATGACACGAAATTAGGAAGGAGGAATGGGCCAAGCCCATTTTAATTTTTACTAAAACATGGAATTAAGAAAGATTTTGGTCATTTTCACATTACAGGAAAAATAACAAAAAACCCTAAATGTTTTCTTCCTTCTTCCTTTTGTTCCTCTTTGGTCGCCACCTACAATCACCATGGAGGGGTGATTCGGTTTGATTTTAACCTTGGAATTATTACAAGCATTCGTGTGTGTTCATCCTTGATCGATCCACGCATTCGATATATCATTTAAATCCTTTTTCTTTTGTTTTGATTTATTAAATTAAATAAGAACATGATGTTTTTAAAAAAAAATTAAAATCAAACATGAATTTGGTTATGGGGTAAATCAAAACAGAGGTTTTTAGGGGTGTTTGTTTGGCCAACGCCTAAACCGAACCCCAAGGGGGTCTCAGTTTGGCTTATAGACCACCACCGAGACCATATGGTCCCGGTTTGGTGGTGTGGGTCCCCCGGCAGCAGCAAACCAAAGGGAACCCCGAAGTGGTTCGGGGTGTGGTGTCGATTTCATGTCCGGTTCATGGTTTCTAGTCAAGATCCGGTTCACGGTTTATGTAAGATTATATTTTTATAATCATATGTTAAAATTGAATTTATAAGTATGACATGATTAATTTAATAAACATGACTTGGGTTATATATAATTATTAGAATCATGAAATTATTAACCTAAGTATTTTATATTTTCTAGACTTATATTAATTAATTATTTAAAAACCATGGTTATAATTAATTAATTAACATGACTTAGGTTATATTATTAATAAATAATAATACATGTTTTAACCTAAGTATTTAACTTTATTTAATTAAAACATGATACATTTAATTAAATACTTTATATAGTTTATTTAAATTACATGAAATAATTAATAAACTATACATTATATCATTATGACTTAGAAAATAATCAGAAAAACACTTAGGCTTATATACTTAGCTTATTTAACTAGCTTATATCTAATTTTGGAAACTTTCTATTTTTAGAAACTTATTTAATTAAGGCAGCTAATCTATTTATGGAAAATTTCTATTTTTAGAAACTTATTTAATTCAGGCAGCTAATCTATTTATGAAAACTTATTTAATTAAGGCAGCTGATCTATTTATGGAAACTTTCTATTTTTAGAAACTTATCTATTTTAAGCAGTAATTCTATTTTTGGAAACTTTCTATTTTTGGAAACTTTCTATTTTCCGAAACTTTCTATTTTTGGAAACTTTCTATTTTTGGTAACTTTTTATTTTTGGAAACTTTCTATTTTTGGAAACTTTCTATTTTTGGAAACTTTCTATTTTAGGAAACCTGCTATTTTTGGGAAGTTACTTATTATTACACAGTAAGTATAATAATAATGAAATACCAGAAATACTTAATCAGAATAGACAGAATATATGATAAACACAGTTTAAGGCTTTTAACAGTAAAACATGACATGAACATATAAATAAGCTAAGACATGACATAAAAGCAGTTACGTATTAAGTAAGCAGATACTTATTCATGTATGTATTTATGTAGCATTAGTGATACCGAAGTAGGATTCTCCTCAGTTCATCTTCTTCGTTCACTGGACATAAGGTACGGATTCCCGTCCTTTCATTATGGACATTCTTTCCTTATTAGGATTCCCCGTATGCAGCCAAATTTTTTCCCGTAGTATAAGTTTATATGTTTGATTTGCTTATGTTTAAATTAGAATACCTATAGCCATATAAATGCATGACCAGTTTCACCTAGTTATGGAGGTACCATAACCATAACATTAGAGGCACTGATGTTATAACTTCACCACGGCGGAGTGATTGCTCGTGGCGTCCCTTCAGCTTTTGGCCATATTATTATATTTATCATGTGGTGCGTATGGGTGCATCCTAGTTACATGTTTCAGTCAGGATTTCATGGTGAATGTGGTGTGTGCCTTGCATCCTTCACAAGGAGTTGATCCCTCCTACCTAGAACCAGTATATTAAATTAGAGGCAGCCCCTCTAATTTGTATGATGAGGTCACCCCTCCAAGTATTCATGCACGGTGGATTTTCATGACCTATATTGGCTAATGGTAAAATATGTTAAACAGTTTTTCAGAAGATAAACATAAGGCTTTTCAAACTATAAATCAGTTTTATGAACATGTTCCAGGTTTTCCAGGACTTATACAATTCCGCTGCTATTAAGTCTTTATTATGGTTTAGTCATGTATACTATGTCTATATCCGTGCACTGAGCGTTTTGCTCAGCCGTTACTTTCCTTTACATGTCCCAAAACGGAAGGTACCCTAGGAAAGACTCGAGCATTTGGAGGACGTGCATAGGATGGAAGCTGCTAGAGACTTCTTTTCCTTTTTGCCTTCATATACTTATGCTTGCTTAGTCTTTGATTCATTTCTTTTGCTTTATTATGTTTTGGGCTTATGTTTAGGAACCGATGTTTGATTCGGGTTTACCCTATGGTCATGTAATGTTTAGACATTTATCCTTGTATGCTTTGATGACACGCCATAATGACCCGTGACATTCCATTATCGAAATGGGGTGTTACACAACACGAACATAAAATAGAAAATCAAAAACCTACCCGAGACCTTTATACAAAGATCTTGAAGCCAATATCTTGTGGGTTCTTCGTGGGTATGCATTGAAATGATTTAAAACTCTGTGGGATTGAGTTGTAATCGAAGGGTTATGTCTTGTTTATTTGTCTAATAGATGTGAAAACAGAGATGGGGTAAAAAGATTGCGTTATTGAGATTATTATTGATTGAGTATTGGAGATAGGAGCAAGTTTTTTTTTTGTTTATGCTTAGATTTGTTTTGGAGATTTGTTAGTGGCTGTGAAGATGGGAGAAAAGAAAGGGGTGGAGGAAACAAGATAGGACATTAGATAGGATTTGATGGTTTACTGTAAAGGGGAGTATTAAGTGTGTGAGAGAAGGTAGAGGTTACAAGGAGAGTATTATACTCGGTTTATAATACTCAATAGGAACCCAATACCATTGAATAAACTACTATTGAATAAATAGTAGCATGGGTAGTATATAAAGGATTTGGTGGTTCGGATATTCACACGTTTGGCCTAGCCACGTGTATGTGACATGGTCTATTGTCCATTGCTATATTTTGTGTAGAGATTGGGTGACTTCCTTTCATACAATTCTTGGGCTACGTAGGAAGAAGTCAAATTTTTATGATCCAAATTCATAATCTCTAATTTTGCACACGTTTATTATAAATTTTGTGGAAAAGATTAAATTTTG
This sequence comes from Glebionis coronaria, assembly GCA_025667525.1. Classification (NCBI taxonomy): domain Eukaryota; kingdom Viridiplantae; phylum Streptophyta; class Magnoliopsida; order Asterales; family Asteraceae; genus Glebionis; species Glebionis coronaria. Next base: position 522,691,645 of record CM046874.1, on the reverse strand, counting down.
TTATATTGTGCAATATTGGGATTTCTTAATGACTAAGTGACGGGATTTATTTTGACGAGTCCGAGAAAATTGGCTACATTTGAATTTTTTTTGTGGCTACGGATTTAATCGGGTATTATTATTAGAAATTGAAGACGTATTTTTCATCGATCAGTAATCCTTAACATCATTATTCATCGAACTTCAATGGAATCATTGACTTCGACGTTTAAAGAGCGAGAATTGCATCAAATGGAAGACAAAGCTAGTGAAAGTGGCATAACTTCATTTCGAATGCTTTAGTATTATCTAATGAATCTTTCATGGTTTCAAGGAGGGAGCGAATTTGTGACACTCTTTGGTCTCGATCGTCATATATTCACGGAATTGATGTTCTTCAACTTGAACCAACTAGCAGAAAACCTCCACAATGAAGAATTTAATCACTCTGCAGCGGCACTTGCATATAAGGCTCTCGTGACACAACTCACGCCTTTCTTCCATTTCAATATTGTCAAGTCTGAAAGTTCAGTGATTTCCCAGTCATTTCTTCGAGACACGCATACCGAGCTTCAAGATTTCCGTGGTACACTATTGAAACTCATGACATCGGTCTCGTCTTTGATTTATGAAAGATCTCGAGTTCAGCAAGCATATGATACTGGAGTGCAATAATCTATGATGCAAGAGGAAAATGATCATACGATTGACGCAGTGGAGGCTGCTAAAGAATGCAAAGGCATGGAATCAACAGTTAAGCATGATATCAGCAACACATCAGGGAATCTTACAGACATCTCTTATGATGACACCATACCCGTTTATGACGAAGATCCTACAAACATGGTACAATGTAATGCTGTATATGATGTATATGTTGATGAAATGTCGCATATTGAGCATTTCTAACCTAATTATGACAAACATGGGATGGAAAAGAGTGATAGTTTAACCACTTCATATTCATTCGATGTGAGTCAGGGGGAGAGATTGTTCATAATGCTATAGTACATCATGATAAATGCTTTATGATTGCTTTGTTAACTGATTTCGATTCCAAGATTAAAGATCTTGAAACGTTCATAGCTCAGCAATCGAAAGATTTTGAGGCTGCCACACTAGAATTTTCGAAGAAAGCGAACAAATTTGAAACATATTTTGAAAAACTTGAAAAATCAAATGTTGTTCTTGAACGAAAATTGGATCAAAATGTTCTAGATTCTAAAGCTGAAAAGGATTATCTTTTGAAACAAATTAAGTTGTTAGAATCTAAATTGGCAGCCCAAGATAGATTGCAGAAAGAGAATAAGACTTTAAAGGCTCAGGTTCAAGAAAAGGTTTTTGCTATAGATTCTTTGAGAAATGAATTAAGGAAAACTAAAGGAACTAGTGTGGACATTAAGCTTGAAAAACCATCAATATTGGGGAAACCGCCTCAAATTCAGTCTGTTAGACAACCGACTGCATTTAGATCCGAGCGACCACAATCCTCGAGACCGCGGTTTGCCTCCCAAGTTGATATGGTCCATCTCTCTAGACCAGTTACTCCACCAACTAGGGCCAATATGACAAAAACAGCTTTTGCAAGACCTAATCACATGATTGCCTCTAGTCTCCTTAGACATAGTCCAAAGAACACGTCTCGAACTAGTTCAAATGATGTTCACCTTAACTTTGGTCTATGGGAAGCTAAGCAAATAAAACAAGTAAGAGATAGGAACATCAAACCTAGTCAGATGCCTTCTAGTTTACCCAACACTGCTAACCGTAGCATGTCATATCCTAGGAGCATCCATCAATCATCTAGGAATTCTAGATCTTACTCGGACATTAAATATGCTACTTGTAAAACATGTAGGAAATGTGTTTTTAAGGCAAATCATGACTCTTGTGTCAAGAAATTCCTCCATGAGTTGAACTCCCATGGTATAAATCCCAGTGGTTAGCAAAATTCAAACCCATTGGTAAAGTTTGGCGCCCACTGGTAGAATTTTCACTCTTGTAGGAAACGAGTGCCCTTTAACTAGGATAGTCTTCGATTCTACTAGGACTGCTAGGGAGGAAATTGAAAAGGATGATACATCACTTAAGCCTGAACTTAAGGTGTTCTATAAAAGGAAACGTTTGCCAGCTAAGACAATTGAATCATCTCCTCAAGTCACCTCTGGTACAAGAAAAGAAAATTGTGAATCCCTGCATGGTTTTAAGATAGATATCGCTAACCCATATAAAAGCATACAAACTCCAAATGAGAATGCATGTACCAAATCCAAGGATCAACAAAAACAAACCGGTCCGAGCTTTATATACCGTTCAACTAAGGACACTCTCAGAGTTTGGTTATTGAAGAAGTTGATACCAGAGAAACAAGTGTCTCAGGGGATTTGCAGTTAAGCTTACTATGTACATGGCTCATCATTAAATTTCAGATGATGACCCGATCTTCACATAAAGGAAAGTTTATCGCCGATGATAAACTTATCCTCATTAACGAGAAATTAAAATTTTCTCGGACACGAGTTTACTTTAAAACTATTCAAAGGTTTTACACTCGTGTACAAGGCTCATCGTTAAATGTCAGACGATGACCCGATCTTCAAATAAAGGAAGGTTTATCGCTGATGATAAACGTATCCTCACAACGAGAAATTAATTTTTCTCGGGCATGAGCTTATATTAAAAACATTCGAAGTTTTTAAGCTCATGCACAACGGTTTATAGTCACATGACAGATTGTAACCCGAGCTTCAAAGAAAGGAAAGTTTATCGTCGATGATAAACTTATCCTCATTAACGAGAAATAAAATTTTCTCCGATACGAGCTTCCATAAAAACTATTCAAAGGTTTTTAAGCTCGTGTAAATGGCGTACAATCACATTTCAGATTATGCCCCGGACTTCAAAGAAAGGAAAGCTTATCACCGATGATAAACTTATCCTTACAACGAGAAAATAATTTTTCTCGGGCATGAGCTAATATTAAAAAAATTAGAAGTTTTTAAGCTCATGCACAATGACTTACAGTTAAATATCAGACTATAACTCGGATTTCAATTTTAGGAAAGCTTATCCTTAGTGATAACATATCCTCGTAACAGGAAATTAATTTTTCTCGGTCATGAGCTTGTATTAAAACATTCCAAGTTTTAAGCTCAGAAAGGAAAGTGTATCTTTTAAATAAGAGAACTTTTCCTCATAACGAGAAATTCATCTTTCTCGGTCATGAGCTTTACGTTAAAACATTCAAAAGTTTTTCAAGCTCATGAATACGACTTCTAAGTAAATGTCAACTTAGGACTCGTTCTTTAGTTAAAAGGACAGTTTATCGCTAATGATAAACTTATCCTCACAACGGGAAGTTTACAACTTCTCGGGCTTTAGCTCGTTTTGTAAGATATTCAACATCTTAAGCTCAAGTAATTGGTTTTCAAAACATTGAACACAATTTTTTATTTTGTTTTTTCGAGAATTTCTCAAAAGGTTTTTCTAAATCTTTCAAAATTGTGTGTTCAAAAATGTTTTGATAAAAAGAGCATGTCTTCTGGAATTGATAATATTTACCATACTAGAAATGTCATTCAATAATGACACGGGGTTGTAAATAAAGTTCGACCAGAAGTTCAAATGTTTTAAAACATGCTAAAAATGGCTTGCTATTACTTTCGATAGTAACCCGCTTTTCATATTCATGTCAAGCATTTCACCGGAAAGCTTTAACTCAACAACAGGAATTAATTTTCTCGGGCATGGTTTACTTTATAACCATGTACGGGATTGTGTTTACGTAATAACACAATCTAACACGAATATATGTACGCATCAGTGCATTTATTTGTTAAAACAAGAGAAACTTTGTTTTTATGAAGTTATCATCTCCACCAACCGTAGCAATTTACAATTGATATCTACATACTCGACGATGCGACTACTCAAACGGCGACTACATATCTTTCGATAGAACACGGGCCAACAATTGAGGGGGAGCAATTGTCCAGCATTCAGAATCTTTGATGCCGAAAGTGACAAGTTCACAAATTGGGGTCAAGACAACGATATCAATTGTACACATGGTGTCAAGAGATAACTTCATACGTGACGAGGCGACCAACATTCGTGAACAAGAACCATGTGACTCTATCATATGATGTTCTCCATCATTCAGGTCCAACCTTGTAAATTTCCTAATCCTGTTAATACATTATCCTGTATGATCTTTGCACATGATAAATACCTTACACTTGTGTTTAAAAGGTATTTTATTTACGTTTCAAGTACACCCTCATTAATTTAAGGGGAGCTTGTGTAAATCATGAAGATAATTGGATTTGCATTTTTCTTCCCAAAATTTCTTAAAATGTTATTAAATCAGTTGATATTAGAAACATCGATTAGGTTAATATTTTTAATATGTGGGAGAAAATGTTATTTATGGGAAATGATTAATCACAAATGGTTTGACTTAACGTGATAGCTCATCCCGACATATGCGAAATGTTTTCAGATATCGTGGCATATGTTAAGGGGGAGCAAAATGGATTTGGATATCAAAATGGACTTCATGGTGATTTATACTTACCCACAACCCATTTATTTCACGACGATGAAGATTGTGGTGACAAAAGGATAGTAGGATAGGTTAAAGTCCAATGATTCTTCTAGAACCGGGGAATCTTCCCAAGGACATTCCATAGCTAGAAATAGTAGTCCTTAGGAAAGATGGAGAAAGATTGTGAATGTAGTTGAATGCCGACCAAGTACTTAAGTTAGCACTGGAAACAATCACAATAAGGTGCTAGTTATGACGTATTGGTAAGCATTGAACACTAGTACAAAAATGGGTTTTGGTCACACATATCAAATTTCGTGTAGTCACAAATAAATTTTTTGTGTGACTAAAGTTGCCAGACAAAAATAAACAGTCACACTTAAAGTCAATTTGTGTGATCATTTCGTTTTTTGTTTGTCTGGCATATGAATATTTATGTTACTAGCGCTAGCAACTGATTTTTAGGTGAGTCATTAGTCACTTAATAATTTGAGAGTGTAACCGAATCAAAGTCTGGTTCAAGTAGTAGTCACATTATACATATACATGTGTGACAAATATTTGTCATACACATATCGAATGTGACCAAAAATCATATATGGTCACATAGACTTATTTTACATGTGACAAATTGATAAACAAGGTTGTCACACACATTATTTTAATGTGACTAGTATATTTTGTTAAATGTTAACCACATATGAATTTTATATGTGTGACAAATGGAAAGTATGTATTGAAAGATTTGTCACTATATCTATTTAAAGGTGACAACTATTTTACAATTACTTGAAAACTATGATCAGATATAATACATGATCACACTAAATCGTCAAACAATTATGTGACTATATGTTTGCCAATAGTCACAACATTTGAGCAATGTGTAACTAAATTATATTTATGGTCACGTTATAATGGGAATATATGTGACCAACACATTAAAAAAGTCACACAATAAAATATTCATGTGACAAATGTTTAGAACCAAATTTAATCTCAATTTTCACTAACCTTGATATTAGTCACATTGTTTAGTGTTTGTATGACTAAAGTCACTACACATAGTCATAACAAGTATTTTTCTATGTGACTAACTAGCTCATGTGTATTTTCAGCAAAACAAACCTTAAATAAATTCTGCAATCAAACAATAATCATAGACACGGATTAAAAAGCATCAAAATACACAAGTGCGGGGAATCAAACCCCGTGCCTCTCGCATGAAATGCGAGCGCTCTACCATGTGAGCTACACTCCCAATTGTCAATTATCTAAATGTTTGGTGCATCAAAAACTAATACTAATATACTAGCAATTTAGTATATCCAAATAGATTCATAGAATAGGAACTCACGCTCAGGGTAGGTTCTCATGTGCTTCACAAGCTGATGTTCTGGAAGAAGAACTCGATGATGGAGTCTGATGTAGTGGTTTTGTATATACTTTATTTTAGGAAAAACAAAGCAACACAAAAAGCGGTAAGTATTAAGCGTCGGTTTAGGAAAACCAAGCACTTATGACCCTTAAGAAGGTGGGATCGTTCTCTCGAGGAGGCACGTGTGTTGTGTAATGAATTGATTGATTATGTTTTTTATTATTAATGAGAAGAAAAGAAGAAAATGACGAAGACGAAAAAATTAGAAAAATAAGGCAAAACACTATTAGAAAGTTACGACGAAGCACGAGAAAAACACAAAATTTAAAATTTAAACCTAAAAATTCCTAAAAATTACTAAAAACTCCCAAATAATGTTCTAAGGGTTTACAAAAAATTCAAACTTGCCAAAACCTTTTAATTAATTTAATAATGACTTTTTAATGCTAATTAAAGCCCTAAAAATCACTTTTAAATATTAAAAAGCCCTAAACAAGATTTTATAGTTTGTAAACCTCAAAAATGACTTAATTAAACTAAAAACTATTTTTAAAAATTTTAAAAACAAATTAAACTATTTTTAAACTCCTAAAAACTATTAAAAACTATTAAATCTTAAATTAATTCTAAAAATTAATTGAAAAGCCTAAAAATTATTCTACAAATGGGAAAAGTCCTAATTAATGATATAGAATCTAGGAAAAATGAAAAAGAAATTAAAATAAAACTTTTTATTTTAATGAATAAAATAATATTAAAATATTCTAAAAAATTAAAAGTTCTTAAATAAATTCTAAAAAATTCTCAAAAATCCTAAATATTCTAACTAAGAAGAAAATGTAAACAAAAGTTTCTAAAACCTCTTAATGAATTTTATATTAATTTTCAAAGTTTAATAAAAAACCTAAAATCAAATAAAATCAAAAATTAAAGTTTTTGAAAACTTTTTCACATGTAAACCTCAAAAATATATATAAAAACCTAAAAACTATTTTTTCTAAAAAAATTAAACTCTTTTTGGTATTTTTTATTGAATTTCTAAAAAACGTCTATAAAATAAATCCTAATAAGTAAACTATTAAAAGGAAAATTATGAAACTACTTTTTAAAAATCACAAAACCTAATACTTTTCTAAGAAAAATAGAAGGAACCAAAATTGGCTTAAAAATAAGCTCAAATAAGCTTAAACAACCCACGGCTTAATTTAATAAGCTAGGAATGAAAACGGGTTAAGTAGAAAACAAAACCAATTCTCTCAGTCAAAGTCCCCAGGGCGCGTTGGTTGAGGTGTTGGTGTTGTGAACGGGTGGTCACGGGTTCGAGTCCTGGCACCCTTTTTACTTTTTTTTTATTTGCGCCGCAAGGCTTGTGGCTTGCGCCGCAACAGGTGACACGAGAGGGCCTTAGGTCTGTGGCTCTTTCAGTTGCGCCGCAAAGCTTTTGGCTTGCGCCGCAACAGGTGAAACGACCCTGGTTTATATTTTTTTTTTTGCTTGTGAGCACCAGCAGGTGTGAGGGCACACTTGTGAGCCAAAAAAGATTTGGCAATTGATTACTTGGTGAGTATTTTGGACAGGAAGGCACTCTTGTGTTCTTTGGAACACAAGAAGTCAATAAACTTAGCAAAACAAGCAATTAGCACAATCCAAATCACAATCAAAAGCACAAAAAGACCACTGCTATTCTCTGTGATGTATTGGTGAAGTCTGGTGGCCTATGGGCTTGTATCTCACTCCCTAGTGAACTTGAGCTTACCAAATTTTGTACACACAATAACCAAATAGCATACAAACCAAATCAAGAACAAAATCACCCTATTACTAAGCAATTTTCAAAGATCAAGCACAAAAATTCTCATGAAATTGGCAGATTTAGAACATGAAGATTTTTAACTAGCTTTTTCCTTTTTAAGCAAACAAATATGCTTCTAACTTGCACTAAGCTGAAACTATAATAACAATAAACCTATTCTAACCTGTTTGAACCTAACTAACACCTTCTTCAAACACAAATTGAAACTTTTGCCCTGCTAACACTAGGATCCAAACAGTCCTTTAACTTTTGAAACAAACTTTTTTTCAAACAAAAACCTTGTAAATCCTATGGAAACTGAACACACAAGCATCTATCATGCATAAAAACATAATAAAACACAAATCATGCAGATTATAACAACAAATAGCATCAAACAATAAATTCACACCATTACTCAATTTTTCTGAAATTTTGAAAAGTGAACCAAAATCCTTACCTAAGACCCTTACATCCAAGGGTCTTTGTGGATGTGAAATCCACCTCCAATCCAACACGGGTTGGAGCAGAAACAATTATCAACACTCCTTCTTAACCTGAAAATTCAAAAACACAAAACAAGAACATAGAATTGATATATTCTGTTTTAAATTTTTCTTCCTTAAAAACTTTTATCAACACCTTTTAATACTACAAACACGTTTTAAAATCAAGTCTCAAGTCCAAAAATCAAAGAATTTTCCACTTTCACTTCAAAAACCTTGATTTTATAACCTTAAAAACCTTCTTTTAAAACTACCTTTTTGAAAATCAACAAACTTTCACAAATTTATAATGGAACTCAGCCTTTTGCAAACAACTTAACACACAAACTTTTTAATAAGTATAAAAGGAATTATATTGCACATTAAACAAACACCAAACTTTATAAAATTAAAAAAGGAATTACACAAGTTTTTGCAAAAAAAACTAGAACAAGAAAGGAGTGGACATGCCCACTTCCTTTTATACTCAAAGATAGAACTATCTAGATACAAAACCCTAATAAGCAAAAGCCCTAAAATGCCCTAGCATCATTCTTGGAATATCCTCTTTTTGAATTTGGTCAAAAAGTATACATGTGATGCCAGTTGGATTGGAAGATCTTGGACGTTTATAAACTCCTTAGCCAACAAGTTTCAACCTTAGCTGTTGATTTTGGTCGGGTTTTGGGGAAGAGTGGACAAGGACGGGGCAGGGGAAGGACGAATGGGGACCCACAGTCATGTGGTGTTGTTTCTGGGTGAGGGGTTTTGATGAGGTTAAAAGGAATTACCTTTCTGGAAAAATTGGGGGTTAATTATGGGGTAATTATGGAGTAGGGAAATTAGGGTTCATAATCTGGGTTTGGGTAAATTAGGGGTGAGGATTAATTTTGGAGGGAAGGGGGTATTAAATTAATCTGTTTAAACAGATTAATTATTTAATTAGGTGTGGGTGAGTGGAGAAGTGACGTGGGGTGAGGGTGTGTGTTGATTGGATGGAGGGTTTAAGGAGGATGACGTGGCGGGCTGTGAGAGGGTGAGTGGATTAAGGTTGTCTGGTGGTGTTAGGGTTTAATGAGGGTTAGTTTAGATAGGTTTAGGGTTTTGGCAATATTAGTCCTTCTTTGTTATATTCCCTTTTGTTATCTTTGCATCAGCAGTCCTTGACCATTTACATTGTTAGTCCTTTAGGATTTGCAACTTCAGTCCTTTTGTAACATTAGGCTAACTTTAGCAACTTTGATCATTTTCCAAGGGCTTATCTTGTCCAATCTTCATACTTCAAGGATGGATCTTGTACAATCTTCAAATATTAAGGATAAAACTTGTACATTTGATAATTTGAGGGTCAAATGTGACAAGTTCTTCAAAGATGAGGGACCATTTTTGCCAATCTTCAATTCTTCAAGGGTCTTTTTGCAAAATCCAAACTTGGGCCCGGTTCATTGTGCGACTTCATTTCCCGTGTTCGTTTTTGATTGATTCTTGTGTTCTTTTGCCAATTCCTCAATATCCGTACCTAAAAATACACAAGTAACAAACACGAGCATATATTTGGCATGTTTTATGATATTTTATGCAATTTAAGGCCGTTTTGGACGATGAGACCATGTATAAAAGCAGTCTCATCACTCCCCCATACTAAACCATTGCCGTGCCCTCACGCAATGCTAAGAATAAAGTATCAAAGCATCTCCAAAATTTAATTTTATGACTTTTATTGAAATGATAACTAGCTACACACTACAATTACTACTACTTGCGTTTTAGACATAATGTATGATTTTCATCGCAAAATGGGACGTTTAGGTTCATAGAATAAGAACACGTGAATGCTTCGTTAGAAATAATTTCGTCGTCCTCGATTTTCACCTTAATTCCATGCTAAGCGTGCAACGAGATCATTGTCATTATAAGTTAGTAATGCTAACACTACTCATATGCCCTAATCACGTACTTATTCTCCCATTATTCCTAAGTTGTATCTCTTATATTTTATTATGTCTTAATGATCACGAGGATACATTGTTGACTTATGCGATAGTAGAGATTTAGGTCTAAAAATAGAGTCCTAACGGTGTAACTAAGACCATCAAATCAATAACCCCTCCTAATAGACAACGATGTCAAAAAATTAAGTTGACAAGAAGAATCGATAAACACGGTTTTATAACGGTTTTGATCATGAGACTTATTACCAAGACTTTTATACGCCCCCTAACGGAAGGGCCTTATTATCTTTGGTTTACCTCCATCTTTTATTCAACTTCGCCATGAAGCTTTTATTATGACTTCGGTCTTGCCTTGCCTTTTATTATCCGCCTCATCGGTGGTTTTATTAGCCAAAGACGTATATCCTCACGCTAAAGCGAATTTTGGATCTTTAAAGCTTCGAAGATTAAGGCTTGATTCACTTTCAATTTTGCATAGATTTTAGGCCTTGTGGGGCTTCAAATTGTTTGCTTGATTTAGGTGAGCACTTGAAATCTTTATTATTAGGTGAAGCTTTCGATTATTTGGGTGCCAATACTTCAAAACCGTGACGCTGGCGATACCTTAATGTCTTCCCAATTTAATTACACGGAAGCTACTAGAAAAGACTAGAAACCCAACAATCAAAACTAAACCGCTAAATCAATATTTATTAAGCAAAAAATATTTACATGCGAAGGGAGAATAAGCAAACAACGAGAACACATGAGTTTTTGAAAGAATACGAGTACTCTACGTTTAGCATAGTAACTTATAATTAACTCTATCATTTCTCGTCCTCATTTAAGAGACTTAGCCTAATGTGTAGTTAAGGAATCAAAGCTAAGTGCTCAACACGCACGGTCGAGTCAAAAATTACTCTTATTCTCACCATCGGAAAATCTACATTCGTGTCTTCAAACACTTATGAAACATGAGAAAAATTTTTAAAATTTGGCCATTTTTAGCCTTATTTTGCAAGAAAACGATAACAAAACGATAAACTTTGAAAAACGTGAAGGTTTGGCAAGGCAAGTATCTATTCACCCCCCCATACTAAAGTTAAACATTGTCCTCAATGTTTCGAGTCTAGGGGTGCAAACACCCCCATACTAGAGACGTAGTCGAATGCCTAATCTAGCATGGAAAGGGTGTAACCAATAAGTTATAGCCGTTTATGAAGTGTGCTATAAAACCTAAGGTTAGAACATAAAAGGATATATCATGATGGATATTGGGAAAGGCCTCCATAGCAAACGATCGAGTGCTCCCATGAAACGAACACGAGAGGCTCCAATCGTGAAGATGATGATCTAAAAGACACAATTCACAAACAACCACGGAACAAAGGTTGGAAGGGCACAAATCCCCTCACATTAAACTAATTAGAAAGCAATAATATGTACATGGATAAGCATGGGTCTCCCCCACGAGGCACCTTGTTTTTGATAACCGAGTCAAAAGCTCGACTCGAATCCCCATAAATGTGATCATTTAGGGATAATCATGGTATGGTCAATTTTTGGTGGGGCTTACATGATAAACAAGGCCCAAAAACAACCGGTATTAAGGACTAAGTCCTTTGATGATGCAAAATACCGGGATCAAAGATGGCGTTCTCGTTTTCTTTGGAAAAACAAATCAACGCCACTTTGTCGTGTGTCAACACAAACTCAAAGAGTTTCAAGAAAATAGATAAGAAGAGATAGAAGGGTGGGACAATGGGTAAGTCTCTAAAAACATGAGCTACTCGAGGTAGACTCGCACCAATCAAATGAAAAGATTTTCCATTTATTGCATCGGTGGAAGACCGAGATTTCCCTATAAAAGCAATTCCAGGATCAAATATCTCGTCCTCGGTGGAGAAAGGGGAGGGAACATAAGGGGCTTCCCCCACACTCGGTCCACACAAAGCATCGTCAAAAGGAGAAGACGAGCTTGTAGTACTCAAGACACGCGGTGATGACGGAGTTAGGATTTTAGAAAAATCTTTCAAATTAGATTCAAAATCTTTTCCTTTTTCATCTTTAATACTCTCCTTGTGAAAACCCGATTTGATTATGTCAAAAATATTTGGTGTATCTAAAACAATGTTAGTCACACTAAAAATTCTCACATTTTGAAAGCGTTTTGGTTTAGGTGGTGGCAAGTTTTCAAATCTTTTGTCAACAAAGAAAACCTCCCCATCGGGATCAACGTATTCCTCATCTGAAGAATCACTCGAGATTGGAATTATCGGCTTAACACTCTTAACCTCCATCGGCGGAGGGGACGGAACTTCATTTTTCTCAACAACTCCTAAAACTCTATTTGAAATCCTTTGACACATGTTTTTGATAGGATTGACATTGTACGAAGATGTGATCGAATAAACATGAGAAAGAGTGGAGTTTTGGGTTGCATTAATGACAAGTTCTTCCTCATTGAAACGAAGAGTGATTTTTCTTGCATGCACATCGATAAGTGCTCTCGAGGTATCCAAAAAAGATCGACCTAAAATTAACGGAACTTTAGGATCGATGGGAATATCAACAACTATGAAGTCCACGGGATAATAGAATTTCCCAACTTTCACGAAGACGTCCTCGGCTACTCCACAAGCTAGAATCGTAGAATGATCGGCCATTTCGATTGACATTCTTGAAGGAGTGAGATTTGGAAGATTGAGCGACTTAAAAATCTCGAGAGGCATCAAATTAATACTAGCACCAAGATCGGCCAAGGCGTAGCATTCTTCCATGTCTTGGATAGCACATGGGATTAAAAACTTTCCAGGATCACCGACCTTTTGAGGTATGCGGCTTAGAAAAACCGAAGAACAACTAGACGATTTTTGCAATTTCTCTTTGTTATTCAACATACTTTTGAAGTTTGCGGCAAATCGAGGCATCATGACTAAGGCGTCGGCAAAACTTATATTAAAATGCAAGTCACGAAACATTTTCATAAAGAGTTCAAATTGATAATTATTTCGTTCTTGTGCCTTTTCCTTGTTTCGTCTTGATGGGTAGGGTAAAGGTGGTGTGGGTTGGGGCAAATTAGGCATAGGCATCGGCCTTGGAATCTCGGGTTCCATAATGGGTATTGGTTCAACCGTAGGTGTGGTTTGAGCGGTACTTCGTGGGCTTGTAATGTGCTCCTTTTCAACCACGACCTCGGGTTCTTTCTCTTTTTCCTTCTCCATAGAAGTACTAGGACGAGAAATGGGTTCTTTGAAAGTTTTACCACTACGAGTGGTAATAACCTTCAATTCTCCTTTCGGGTTCACGATGGTATCACTAGGAAGACCACCCGAAGAAGAGGGCTTACACATGATAGCTTCAAACATTTTAGCCATTCGATCTTCAAACTTAGATTGCCTAGCATCCGCTTTCAACAACTCTTGCTTAATCTCATGTTGTCCTTGCTCCATTTTTTGTTGATTTTGTTGGAGTCGTGTGACATTTCCTTCCATTTTATTAGCATGAGTTTTAAGTTCATTAGCAAGTTCGGTTTTAAGCTCATTTTTCAATTCGGACCTTAAGCTAATCATCTCACGTTGCATGTTGTCAAACTTAGCATCATTAGCCTTAGCATAGTCTAAAAATTCTCCTTGCAAATTTTTAGTGTGAGCATTTTGAAAACCTTGAGTAGGAGTTTGAAAATCACGGTTTTGGTTTTGGTTTGAAATTTGCCCATTTCCACTTTGGTAATTACCTTTGTTATAGTTCCTTTGATTTCCTTGGTAATTTCCACCTTGATTGTTGTTGTTGCGATAATTATTAGCATTTTGATTGGGTTGAGCTTGATTTGAACGTGAACCTTGACCTATTTGGTTATAAGTTCCCGTGGCTACAAAAGCATTCGAAGTGTTACCATCCGCGGTAATGCACTCGGATAAATCATGAGCTCCCCCACACGACAAACAACTTTTAGAAACCGCTTTAACCGAAGCGGTGTTGGAAGCTTCTTGAGCCTTCCAATGGGACATAAGAGTCGAAAACCTATCGAAAAACCGATTCTCCTCATTTGCTTCATCTTGCAAGGCATTAATGGAACGAGATGATGACGAGCCCAAATTGGCAACACTCGGTGTGTTACGAGGGCTATAGACCTTAGACCTATTTTCTATGATTTTCAAAGCCTCATTGGTCGTTTTGCACAAAAAATTACCACCCGCGGCGGCATTTAAATAATCTCGTTCATGTTCATTAAGCCCATTATAAAAGGTGTCAATTTGATGCAATTCGGAAAAATCATGGTGTGGACATTCATGTAGCATTTCTTTAAATCTCTCCCAAGCCATTGAAAAACTTTCATTTGGTCTTTGTGTAAAACGTGAAATCTCGTTTTTCAAATGTGTTGTCTTAGATGGTGGAAAAAATTGATTCACAAATTTAGACACGAGATCGGCCCATGTCAAAATCGAATTTGGCGGTTCTTTCTCAAGCCAAATCTTGGCGGGTCCATCTAACGAGTAAGGGAACAACATCATCTTAATGGCATCGTGTGGTACATCCTTAAACTTGCTTGTCGCGGTGAGACGATTAAATTGCCTAATGTGATAATGTGGGTTGTCTTTTTCATGACCGCGAAACTTGTTTGCTTGCAACATAGACATTAAACCCGTTTTGATTTCAAAGTTCTCCGCAAGGATGGCGGGAATCACAATGGCCTCTCCAAAACCCTCGGTGGGTGCTTGAAGCAACTCCATCATAGTACGATTAGCCATGATAGCTTCTTGTTCTACGATAGGTTCCTCAATTGGAGTCTCCTCACTAGAAGGAGTAGTCGATTTGTTTCTTCGTTTACGAGCACGTCTAGCCTTAGAGCGAGTTTGCATAAACGTCACGTACAACGAGAAGGCGAGCAAAGAAGATTCTTTTTGGTATTTTGTGTTTTTCAATTTTTTTGTGGTTTTTGGTTGTATTAACCTTTTTTGGAATTGGTGAATATATTGAGTAGACAATGAGTCCACAAATCTCCTCACTAATCAAATCTCTTGATTAAAAAGGCCTCAAGGAATGAAAACGATCACGTGGAGTGAACGCCTTCGATGACTTTAGAACGATGGTGGAACACCAAATCGTTCAAGAGGGTTTAATCAAATGAAACCAAGAAAATATATATGATATGTAATAATACTTTGGGCGGCAAAACCCTCGATTCACTCTCAAAATCAAATACGCACAAGCAAGCGGAGGAAACGAGGCGGCGCGAAGCACTTAAGAGCCTTTTTCCTTTAGGTTGTGAAATACAACCGCCTTATACCCACCTTATAGTTTGTATTATCAAGATTAAGCTTCACGAAAGTATTTATCTATTTTTGCCTTTTTCTTTGGTTTGAGATTCGAATACAATGATCGAGTGATGAAATCCCGAATCAAGGTTGTGATTGCTCACGTATTTGGAGTACTTGTGTATTTATTGTTCTACGTATACAATATACTAATAGTATTCACACAAAAACCGAAAAACGATAATACGTATTAATAGAGTGCTATTAATACAATTATATTTATGGCTAATATATAAAAACAACAATGGTCAATCAAAACACAACACGCCTCCCCGGCAGCGGCGCCAAAATGATGTAGTGGTTTTGTATATACTTTATTTTAGGAAAAACAAAGCAACACAAAAAGCGGTAAGTATTAAGCGTCGGTTTAGGAAAACCAAGCACTTATGACCCTTAAGAAGGTGGGATCGTTCTCTCGAGGAGGCACGTGTGTTGTGTAATGAATTGATTGATTATGTTTTTGATTATTAATGAGAAGAAAAGAAGAAAATGACGAAGACGAAAAAATTAGAAAAATAAGGCAAAACACTATTAGAAAGTTACGACGAAGCACGAGAAAAACACAAAATTTAAAATTTAAACCTAAAAATTCCTAAAAATTACTAAAAACTCCCAAATAATGTTCTAAGGGTTTACAAAAAATTCAAACTTGCCAAAACCTTTTAATTAATTTAATAATGACTTTTTAATGCTAATTAAAGCCCTAAAAATCACTTTTAAATATTAAAAAGCCCTAAACAAGATTTTATAGTTTGTAAACCTCAAAAATGACTTAATTAAACTAAAAACTATTTTTAAAAATTTTAAAAACAAATTAAACTATTTTTAAACTCCTAAAAACTATTAAAAACTATTAAATCTTAAATTAATTCTAAAAATTAATTGAAAAGCCTAAAAATTATTCTACAAATGGGAAAAGTCCTAATTAATGATATAGAATCTAGGAAAAATGAAAAAGAAATTAAAATAAAACTTTTTATTTTAATGAATAAAATAATATTAAAATATTCTAAAAAATTAAAAGTTCTTAAATAAATTCTAAAAAATTCTCAAAAATCCTAAATATTCTAACTAAGAAGAAAATGTAAACAAAAGTTTCTAAAACCTCTTAATGAATTTTATATTAATTTTCAAAGTTTAATAAAAAACCTAAAATCAAATAAAATCAAAAATTAAAGTTTTTGAAAACTTTTTCACATGTAAACCTCAAAAATATATATAAAAACCTAAAAACTATTTTTTCTAAAAAAATTAAACTCTTTTTGGTATTTTTTATTGAATTTCTAAAAAACGTCTATAAAATAAATCCTAATAAGTAAACTATTAAAAGGAAAATTATGAAACTACTTTTTAAAAATCACAAAACCTAATACTTTTCTAAGAAAAATAGAAGGAACCAAAATTGGCTTAAAAATAAGCTCAAATAAGCTTAAACAACCCACGGCTTAATTTAATAAGCTAGGAATGAAAACGGGTTAAGTAGAAAACAAAACCAATTCTCTCAGTCAAAGTCCCCAGGGCGCGTTGGTTGAGGTGTTGGTGTTGTGAACGGGTGGTCACGGGTTCGAGTCCTGGCACCCTTTTTACTTTTTTTTTATTTGCGCCGCAAGGCTTGTGGCTTGCGCCGCAACAGGTGACACGAGAGGGCCTTAGGTCTGTGGCTCTTTCAGTTGCGCCGCAAAGCTTTTGGCTTGCGCCGCAACAGGTGAAACGACCCTGGTTTATATTTTTTTTTTTTGCTTGTGAGCACCAGCAGGTGTGAGGGCACACTTGTGAGCCAAAAAAGATTTGGCAATTGATTACTTGGTGAGTATTTTGGACAGGAAGGCACTCTTGTGTTCTTTGGAACACAAGAAGTCAATAAACTTAGCAAAACAAGCAATTAGCACAATCCAAATCACAATCAAAAGCACAAAAAGACCACTGCTATTCTCTGTGATGTATTGGTGAAGTCTGGTGGCCTATGGGCTTGTATCTCACTCCCTAGTGAACTTGAGCTTACCAAATTTTGTACACACAATAACCAAATAGCATACAAACCAAATCAAGAACAAAATCACCCTATTACTAAGCAATTTTCAAAGATCAAGCACAAAAATTCTCATGAAATTGGCAGATTTAGAACATGAAGATTTTTAACTAGCTTTTTCCTTTTTAAGCAAACAAATATGCTTCTAACTTGCACTAAGCTGAAACTATAATAACAATAAACCTATTCTAACCTGTTTGAACCTAACTAACACCTTCTTCAAACACAAATTGAAACTTTTGCCCTGCTAACACTAGGATCCAAACAGTCCTTTAACTTTTGAAACAAACTTTTTTTCAAACAAAAACCTTGTAAATCCTATGGAAACTGAACACACAAGCATCTATCATGCATAAAAACATAATAAAACACAAATCATGCAGATTATAACAACAAATAGCATCAAACAATAAATTCACACCATTACTCAATTTTTCTGAAATTTTGAAAAGTGAACCAAAATCCTTACCTAAGACCCTTACATCCAAGGGTCTTTGTGGATGTGAAATCCACCTCCAATCCAACACGGGTTGGAGCAGAAACAATTATCAACACTCCTTCTTAACCTGAAAATTCAAAAACACAAAACAAGAACATAGAATTGATATATTCTGTTTTAAATTTTTCTTCCTTAAAAACTTTTATCAACACCTTTTAATACTACAAACACGTTTTAAAATCAAGTCTCAAGTCCAAAAATCAAAGAATTTTCCACTTTCACTTCAAAAACCTTGATTTTATAACCTTAAAAACCTTCTTTTAAAACTACCTTTTTGAAAATCAACAAACTTTCACAAATTTATAATGGAACTCAGCCTTTTGCAAACAACTTAACACACAAACTTTTTAATAAGTATAAAAGGAATTATATTGCACATTAAACAAACACCAAACTTTATAAAATTAAAAAAGGAATTACACAAGTTTTTGCAAAAAAAACTGGAACAAGAAAGGAGTGGACATGCCCACTTCCTTTTATACTCAAAGATAGAACTATCTAGATACAAAACCCTAATAAGCAAAAGCCCTAAAATGCCCTAGCATCATTCTTGGAATATCCTCTTTTTGAATTTGGTCAAAAAGTATACATGTGATGCCAGTTGGATTGGAAGATCTTGGACGTTTATAAACTCCTTAGCCAACAAGTTTCAACCTTAGCTGTTGATTTTGGTCGGGTTTTGGGGAAGAGTGGACAAGGACGGGGCAGGGGAAGGACGAATGGGGACCCACAGTCATGTGGTGTTGTTTCTGGGTGAGGGGTTTTGATGAGGTTAAAAGGAATTACCTTTCTGGAAAAATTGGGGGTTAATTATGGGGTAATTATGGAGTAGGGAAATTAGGGTTCATAATCTGGGTTTGGGTAAATTAGGGGTGAGGATTAATTTTGGAGGGAAGGGGGTATTAAATTAATCTGTTTAAACAGATTAATTATTTAATTAGGTGTGGGTGAGTGGAGAAGTGACGTGGGGTGAGGGTGTGTGTTGATTGGATGGAGGGTTTAAGGAGGATGACGTGGCGGGCTGTGAGAGGGTGAGTGGATTAAGGTTGTCTGGTGGTGTTAGGGTTTAATGAGGGTTAGTTTAGATAGGTTTAGGGTTTTGGCAATATTAGTCCTTCTTTGTTATATTCCCTTTTGTTATCTTTGCATCAGCAGTCCTTGACCATTTACATTGTTAGTCCTTTAGGATTTGCAACTTCAGTCCTTTTGTAACATTAGGCTAACTTTAGCAACTTTGATCATTTTCCAAGGGCTTATCTTGTCCAATCTTCATACTTCAAGGATGGATCTTGTACAATCTTCAAATATTAAGGATAAAACTTGTACATTTGATAATTTGAGGGTCAAATGTGACAAGTTCTTCAAAGATGAGGGACCATTTTTGCCAATCTTCAATTCTTCAAGGGTCTTTTTGCAAAATCCAAACTTGGGCCCGGTTCATTGTGCGACTTCATTTCCCGTGTTCGTTTTTGATTGATTCTTGTGTTCTTTTGCCAATTCCTCAATATCCGTACCTAAAAATACACAAGTAACAAACACGAGCATATATTTGGCATGTTTTATGATATTTTATGCAATTTAAGGCCGTTTTGGACGATGAGACCATGTATAAAAGCAGTCTCATCAGAGTCCAATCCTGGAGCTGCATATTTACAATAATGTAAGTATTTAGAATGCATTTTAAAAGTGGAAGATAACATCTATAAACACTATAATCAGAAAAATGATGATACCTCTACAAGGAATTAAAATAATAAAGAAAACTAGTGATATAAGCAAAAGACCTTTTGGTCATCATTCTCAGCATGTGCTACACCAAGTAACCTTCAACCTTCAGCGTTGTCTGGATTCTTTACAAATTCTGCTTCTAAAGCAAGAACAACTTCACTTAAGAGCCCTTTACGGAATAGTTCTTGACCTTTTCTCATAGGATCAAGATGCCCGACATATGGATTTATATCAGAAAACTCATAAACTCTCCTTGAACTATGCGCTTTCTGCTTCATAATAGCTTGCTCATTTAAATACGTCTTCATACCAATCAACAAAAATATTATACAAGGGTATCAATTGCTTTCTCATGTGAATATCATTTGTGAACATCATTAAAACAAAACCGGAGTCAGCTAACCGGTTTTAGCCATGAACTTAAGCCTCATAACACTTTTGTGTAATACTTGTTTCGAAAGCATATCAGAAAACAAAACCAGAATGGGCGCCATTTAGCCAATGTTATCATCGATTTTTGGCACTTTTAGGTTGTCATCATATATAATAGGAGCTATGTCAACAGAATACTGCTCGCTTTGAGATCAAGCTTCATCGGAAGTTTCTGATAACCTCCTTGTAACTTTCTTCATCATAACCTGATTGCTCCAACATATAAACAAAAACACCGATTGTTACTAAAAGCTGAAAACAAAACATCACAATATTAAAGTAATTTGATAAAGATTTAAACCTTGAGGCTCGTGTTAGTATCTCCCCCATCTGCAGTCACAAATCAACCAATCATGACGAATCCTGTTTTCTCCAGAAGCAGCTACCTACGCCACTTGATTTCCAGAATCATCCAATCATGAAAAAAGATATATCACACATCAGAAATAGACCTATAAAAGTGAAACTATAGAGAGTCGAAAAAGAGCTCAAGGGTATAAAATATTTGGAAAACAACTAACTGATTGTGTGGGGCAACTCGTGTAAGAATTTGTTGTGAAACATGAAGGCCATCATGAAGTATTTGATGCACACACACCAAACTACATGGTGCGCATCTTGATCACATCCCTTCAAATGATCGATTCACGATTCGTATGCTCTAACAGATATGCTACCTGGCAAAACAAGCAAAGCAAAATTGCAATACCAAACACTCAATTAGATAATGTAACCTTCTGATTTTCAAAATGACAGATAACATAAGGTTCTAAAATAACCACGAAGAAATATCGTACACGCAAAATAAGTGCACAACTTTACGTATGCATATAAACATATTTATTCAAACACAGTTTTTCCAACAGACTCGATTTTATTCGATTTAACTTCTAATCAGTTCGGAAATTAAAAGCTTACACTTTTTGATGAGAACATTGTACTAACTCTACGTTGTAACAAAGCTAGCATGAAGTCGAAGAACACATCAGCACAAAGAACAGCTATCCCTAAAATGGTAATAAATAACATGCCAAATGCTGAATTTAGAGTCTAAAATATTAACAAAGAAAGTAGCACAGTTAAGATTGTTTGTTGGGTTATTTACCTAAATGGTGTTCACCATCATACTGATAAGAACAATCATCCTCATGGAGTTGTATCTCTCGAAATGTTTGGTTACCTCAATCGATAACTAATATAGAACAAGTACTAGCAACAAATATAAAAAAAATATAAGTCAAGTTGTAGTGCTTACCCTCTAAGATTTTACAGGTTCTACTTTTAATGGTGAGTAGCACAAACAAATCAGCTCTAAACCACAAAGCAATCTACTAAACTTTATAGAAATATCGTCCATATATGCAATAGAGGGCAAGAAACATACACTTCCAATCCTATAGAAATCCAATTAAAAGTTAGTTTACAATACCAGTAGAATCCATTACATCATAACGATGATTTTAGAAAAGAAAAAGATAATCACACCATATCAATTTAGTATTAAAGATGTCAAGAAAACTATAAAAACCCATACAGAACCCTCATTCAAATTTAACATATTTATGAATATCCTAATTCTCGCTTAGGGCCAAGAACCCTAATTTCAGATTATTTTTATCAGCAACCTAATTTCGTGTGTCATTTAATATCATGGAGGGATTCAAGAAAGTAATTAAAAGATCATATATGAAATCAAGATAAAACTAATCAAAGAACCTGAATGATAGAGGAGTTAACCTAGAATGGTAGTAATTAGATACAGACCACGATCAGTGCAGCCAAGGGAGGTGTATGGATGGGTGGTTTGTGTGTCGGTGTTAGGAGAAAAGGAAAATGAAAATAAAAGTGATTTTAAAGTGACTTGGTGTAAATAATGAGAAGGGGGAAAATGGATTTGGAGGGTCAATTTAACTTTTGGGGGAAAAATTTGGAGGTTGATTAAATTTTTGGTGAAAAGTTTCAGAGGTTTGTTTAATTTTTTGTTTATTATTATTATCACTTTATTAAAATAATAAGATTTTACAAAAAAATTAGTGGGAAGCCTAGAAACAATTTGGGCTCCCACTCCCAAAACCGATCCTATTAAACATATAACAAGCACCATGTGACCCATATCTTGAGTCATAGAGTATCTTCAGATTCGTTTTAGTAAGTCCACCGCATCCTTCTCAAGTTCCCCGAAAGAAGAGAATGAGAAGGGGAGAAAACCATATCTAATATTTGCACACTTATTATTATTATTATTATTATTATTATTATTATTATTATTATTATTATTATTATTTATCCTTATTATTATAAACTTCACTTTTATTAGAAATCCAAAAGATTTACAACATGTTAGTGGGAAGCCGAGATACTATATGGGCCCCCCACTCCTTTAGCAATAGCAAAGCTAATCCTCGTAAATATATGCACAGCAGCACGAGCCCCAATGTCCTAGACCAAGGAGAACTTATGAATCCGTTTCAGCAAGGTAACCGCATCTTCCTCTAATTCCCCAAAAGAAGAAAAGGAAAAGGGAAGAAACCCATATCTGATAGGTGCACACTTAGCCAAATAGTTAACACGTTTACGCTTTGCAGCGGGTCAACGAGTTGGACTACCGACTCAACCCGGTCGAGTTATCCGGTTATAGAATCGGTCAATGAGTCTATACGGTCGTGTCACCGGGTCATGGAATTTACCACCAAGTTAACCTGGTCAAGTCACCGGATCACGGATTCGACCATCGAGCCAACCCGGTTGAGTTACCGGTGCACGGCTTTGACTAGGTAAACTCGATCGAGTCACCGGGTTACTGATTCGACCACCAGGTTAACCCGGTTAAGTCACTATGTTATCATTTCACCTACTAGGACAATTAGCATACCGCAGCTATCCGCGGGTATGCGTCTAGTACTAATATATTTTCTCATATATAACGATGCCATTGAACAACTCATGTACAATGATACCATCTCGAATCCTTCGTTGAACATCTCATGTACAATGATACCATATTAACTCATCTGTTTAATATCTCGTCTATAATGATAACTCATCGACTCATCTAATTAATATCTCATGTACAACGATACCATCTTGACTCATCCGTTTAACACCTCGTATATAACTATAGCACCTCGACTCACCCGATTAACATCTCATGTACAACGATACCAACTTAGCTTATCCGTTTAATATCTCTTGTATAATTATAGCACATCGAATCACCCGATTAACATCTAATGTACAACGATACCATCTTGACACATTCGTTTAACATTTCACGGACAACGATACCATATTGACTCACCCGTTTAATATATCTTATATAATTATAGCACATTGACTCACCTGATTAACATCTCATGTACAACGATACCATCTTGACACATTCATTTAACATCTCACGGACATCAATACCATTTAGACTACTTCGTTGAACTTCTCATGTACACCGATACCACCTCGACTCATCCGATGAACATCTCATGTACAACGATATCCCATGTACTCCTCCGTTGAACATCTAATGTATAACGATATCACATCTCGGGTCATACGATCGACCGTTGGGACAATCTGGTTGAGTCATCGGATCATGGGATCGACCACCGAGTCAAGCTGATCGAGTCACCGGGTCATAGATTCGATCACAAGGTCAACATGATCAAAGTCATTAGTTCAGGGGACCGGACACCGGCTCACACAGTCGAGTAACCTGGTCACGGAATCGACCAACAAGTCAGTCACCGGGTTGACCATCGAGTATTTTACTTTATTTATCCCAAAACCGAACCAAACCGAGTAAAAGCAACATATTAAACTTAAAACCGAACCACAAATAATCGGTTCGCTTCGACTCGGTTCTAGCTATATTTCTCTCCCTCCTAGATCTAAAATTTTACACTCCTAAAGTTTTTACATTTTACATGTCCCGCCCCAATTTTCCCAAATTGAAATTATCCCTCCATCTGAATTTCAGATTTCACAAATCTCATAATGCCTTCATCGTTTTTCTCTCAAACCCAAACACATCTAATTTCAGATTTATAAATCTATATGCTTCATTTCACTTCAATATTCCAGACAACCCTATCATCACAGCCCTAATTCATCCATCACATAACCTCCTACCATCTCAGCTGCCACCTCCCAACACTCAACAACCACCAGTCACCACCCAATCGTTGTCGGCCACCCTTCTCAGCCGCATCCATTCTCAATCAAGCCAAACTATTTTTGTTATTCATACCCGCCATCGAATGACTGAAATTAAGGTATTAAAAAGATCATTTATGAAGAAGTCTAGAAACCATATCAGATCTTGAAGACTATAATTATAACTTACACGCAGAAGAAACTGGCTAAGGATATTGGGTATGTTAATCTTTTAAATATTCATATGTTTATTTATTAAATTGATTTCATACTCATTAATATTTTATATTGGTACAGTTATCGTCTAGGTGGTGTCATAGGGATGATGAATAATTTTTTGGGCATGTGGTTCTCACACCACCTTACATGCCAATAATAATTATTCCCATGTAAAAGCTGTAGGATAGTACTAAAGTAACATTCAACTCTTTTTTAACTTCTAGTATAAACATAAAAATTAAAAAATAAATTTCTCTCTCATATTTCGAATTATTTCTCTTCTTCTTGAAAGATAAATATCACAAACACAATCATCACAACCGAACCTAAATCAGGAAAACTGATCGGCCGTTCATTATCTCAGTTTCTCTTATTTATATTTTTATCTTTTCCAGCCATCATTGATATATCTGGCCACCATTGTACATCTGTCCGCTTCACCACCAAAAGCTTACCTCCGGTCACCACCACCTTCGGCCGACGCCATCGCACTCAAGATCTATACCCAACTCAGTTTCCATATCTGGTTTGATTGTATTCATAGTTTCCAGATCTAGTTTTTTAAGTATGAATGTGACCAAGATCTATATTTTTCCAGAACTGGACCAGCCATTCATTGTCAAAATCTAAAACGACTGAGCTGCCGGAAATGTCTTAACCCACTAATCGGCAACTAGGAACCATAAAACATGTCGACATTAGAGGTAGCAATGTCCGTCTGTTGGTCGGAGGTGGTAGGTGGTTGGTAGACATTAGCGATGTATACTATGGATTTGTATCAAAATTGAATATGGTTTTAAAAAGGATGTATTTTTTGAGTAGGTTGTTTTTATTATAATAGAGAAAAGGAAGAAGATGGATACTAGTGGTGGATAAGAGAAAAAGAAAGAATCTATGTGAAAAAAATTTGAGTATTAAGATAAGACAATATACTATTTTAGGTAATCTTGAAAATATGAACCGTAAATACATTGTTAAAAAGAGAAAAAGACAATACTGGTGTAGAGATCCAAGATCGATGGTGTGTTAACCCATCACGCCTAATTTTTTCTTAGATTTTGGGTAACAACAGTTTACCTGTATATTTATTTATTATTTTTTTTAATTAATTTAGATCACTACTACTTTAGAAGCAGAAGAACTATAAGCCCAAAACTAGATCACTAGCTTGAGGTGAAATGACGTAGTAGCCTAATTGCACACCTTGGAAATTATGAAAAAACAAAAAATAGATATAAAATAAGTTACATACTTACATGCTTTAGTCATATTGAATTTATGGAGTGAAAATACAAGAAATGAGGCCAGATTTGTCACTTTCACTTGACCATAAAGGCAATTGAAGAAGGAAATATGGGTGTTTATGAGGCTGAATTTAATTGTGAAATCTTTAGATACTAATCATAAGCCATTCGGTATGTAATTCTTTAGTGATTTGTTTTTTTGATCCAAACCCTTTTACCTGCTTTCTTTAATGTAGATCCTCAAAAATTTACAAGCAATGTTTTTATCAGTAGTTCTAACGTGGCTGCATCATCTAAAGCATGTTGCGCGAATCCCGTGAGTTGTAAAAGCAACAATGGTCCGACCCTGTCTGGTGGAATTACATCTCTACGTTTACCTATGGTAGTTGTACGCTGGTTGGTTATTTATAAGTGAAATAGTTTATTTTTACTTTGTTTTTTTATCCCAATTTCAAAATGTCATGTTCAGGTATCCAGTTATGAAACCAGCCTTTTAACTAGATTTCGAAGAACATATGTGCATGCTCGTGACTATCATCTTAATTCCATTTCGAATAACAGGTGTGCTTTTATAATCTATATGTGATTAACTAGTGTTATTATTTACTGATGATTTGTTCTCTTTCAACTTTTCTAGTGATGGTGAAACATTTATATCTACTGATGATCTACGTATAAACCTTTGGAACTTGGAAATTAGCAGTCAGAGTTTTAATATCCTTGATGTGAAGCCTCCAAACATGGAGGATTTGACTGGTAGATACGAACACTAATTGTTTCTCTGTATTAGGAACTAGTATGCTTAAAGCCACATAATTCTTTCTTATAAAAAGTGATTTATGTAGCAAATTTGGTTCATTCAAGTATTTACCTGCATTAAATTTCTTGGTGCAGAGGTTATGACATCAGCAGAATTTTATCCTTCGCACTGTAATATGCTGGCATATAGTATCTTGAAAAGCTCAACAAGGCTTCTTGATTTGCGTCAATCAGCTTTATGTGAGGCTCATAGCAATCGTAAGTGCCTATCATTTTTAATCCACACTTTATGTAATATGCTGACGTATAGTAGCTTTACATGACAATACACTTTATTTAATATGCTGACGTATTGTGTATCTGGTGCTGCTCCTCTGGTAGTCTTGCTTGATTTAGGAGTAGATGAACCTGCGACACCTAAGCTCGTCCCGTGGGAACTTTATTCAGGATCTTCTTGACGTTGGTAACTCGCCTTATCCTCTTCTTCACAGTCGGTTTATTTTTTATCATCTAACGATCACATAGTTGCACTACTACACGACCTTATCGGATGAGTCGAGAAAGGAAATTCGACACACATGAATAATCATCAGTTTGGTAAGAAGAAAGTATCCAAGACTGGTTAAATAACCACTAAATAGTCAGATAATCACAATCAACACCGTTTCATCTTAACTAATGGCTATAATTTGACTTTTAGTTGTACGTAGGACATCCGAACACCCCCTTAGTCTAGTTTAAAATACTGACAGGTTTTGTTTACCTATATGTTTTTTTTTATGTTATGCATTTTTAGTTCTCACCATTTTAGTGCTCAACTTTCTCGTTCGTATCATTTCTTGATATACAGGTTCTTGCTGCAATGGTAAATAATGACCTTGCTAGCCTAGTAGTGAAACCCTTGCTTCTAGACTTGTAATTGTTGGTGATACACTAGCAGCGAGTGTTTATTATATATGTTCCAGAAATATCGATAATACTGTAGAAATGTGGTCAAAGAAGGTTGTAGTTGGGCATGAGGGTAAATCGTGTCTGGATCTTCTTCAGGTAAGCGATGCTAGCACTAATTGTCTTCACTGCTTTTTCTCATATAAACAGAAACATTTTTCTAATGTAAAATAAATGGTTACTGGAAACAATAATAAAGTAAAACACAAACAAACATATTATTTTTTCGTGAATTGACTTTAAATGGTATACAGGATTTAATGGAGAAAACTATGGTCCTAGCTCTAGCAATGCGACAAAAGAGATTAAGTGCTTTTTTATGTAAACTCGTTGAGAAATACGCTGAGATATTAGAAAGTACGGGACTTCTATCAACAGATACAGAATATTTGAAGCTGGACACCGAAAATGCGTCTCGTGAGCTTGTGATCTAAAGACCTCGGATAACCCTCTTATCTGAACTAGGTATTGCTCTACACCCACACCATCTGCAGCGTCTCCTCCAACATTACAGATAGAGATCTGGTGTGTCAAACGTCACTAGTATATAGCTGTTACTATTCTTCCCTTATCCATCCTTGTTAAAAGGGACAGTTTGTGTTATATCTTAAACGGGTCAAATGTAAAAAAATATGCCCATCAAGCTTTAAGTGCAATTGCAAGAAGTTTAGCTCATATGGTAGAGCGCTCGCATCGAATGCGAGAGGCACGGGGTTCGATTCCCCGCACTTCTATATTTTAACACTTTTGGTCACTGTTTGCTTGTTCATTGTGTGACTAAATATCACAAAATGTCACACAAACATACAATTCATGTGACTAATAGATGCATATAGTCACACAAAATACAATTTGCTTAACTTATAAAGCATACAGTCACACTTATTACTACTATTAGTCATTCTTTGGTTAATTGTATGTGACCAACTCACTACCATTAACATATTTTGTGTGACTACATATCATAAAAGGTCACACAAACATAAATTTCATGTGACTATTGGATGCATATAGTCACACAAAATACAATTTGTTTGACTTTACAAAACATACAGTCACACTTATTACTACTATTAGCCACTCTTTGGTTAACTGTATGTGACCAACTCACTACCATTAACATGAATTGCGTGACTATATATCATATTAAGTCACATAAACATACACATCATGTGACTATTGGATGCATATAGTCACACAAAGTACAATTTATCTGACCTTATAAAGCATACAGTCACACTTATTACTATTATTGGCCACTCTTTGGTTAACTGTATGTGACTAAATCACTACCATTAACATGAATTGTGTTATTGTATATCATAAAAGGTCACACAACCATACACCTGATGTGACTATTGGATGCATATAGTCACACAAAATACAATTTGCTTGACTTTACAAAGTATACAGTCACACTTATTACTACTATTGGCCACTCTTTGGTTAACTATATGTGACAAACTCACTACCATTAACATGATTTTTGTGACTATATATCATAAAAAGTCACACAAACATATAATTCATGTGACTATTGGATCCATATAGTCACACAAAATACAATTTGCTTGACTTTACCAAGCAGACAATCAAACTTATTACTACTATTAGTCACTCTTGGGTTAATTGTATGTGACTAACTCACTACCATTAACATGACTTGTGTGACTACATATTAAAAAGGTCACACAAACATAAACTTCATGTGACTATTGGATGCATATAGTCACACAAAATACAATAATCAGATAGTAAGTGTCACACATATTGTATATTCACGTGACAAACTTATGAACATTAGTCACTCTTTAACAAAACTTTTGTAACGGTAGAGTGTGTACCGTCACACATATTCACTAAACCACCAAATATTGTACCTAGTTCGTCACACATTTTCGAGTATTGGTCACATTTTCGTGCTGGTTATCGTCACTAAGATCAGAACGTGACCGTAGGGTACCTACGGTCGCGGGACCTTTAGTCACAAAGGCTAAAAATACCGCGTGTGATTGTAGGCCTACGGTCACTCTTTTTAAGTGTGACGGATACCATTTTTTGTACTAGTGGAAGGGGTTGAAGAATGAAAAAGAATTGTAAAGATAAAGGGTCTAAAGAAAGAAGCCCTCCTTACAACTTAGGCAGAAAACGGGTCAATACATATGCTATTGAGATCATTTTAATGATGCTCGATATTGAAGATAGACATCATGGACCCAGTGATGCAATGCACAACCCATCCCAGCTAACTCAGATATCTCTCAACAGATATTTGTTTTAATCACACGGAGACAACACATTATCTATCGATTTATTCACTCCGAATATATTGATATTGAAATTGTGGCACTCCTCTCCAGCCTCCGATCACTAAAATTTCCAAAATGCACGATTGAGTATAGAGCCATTTGAGATCATCAAATATCTCATTAGGACACACTTTCATAATTTCTTGCTTCTTCACACACTGTGAAAAGTAAGAAAGATCTTAAGAGTCCTACGCAAAATCTTCATGATCTTGCCTGAACATCTGAATAATACGAAAGTATTTACAATGAAGATGGAAATCCTTCTTGAGCGAATTTCAAACAGCTCGTGGTAGGTGACTTGTGCGATTCTTTATGAATCAGGCTTGTGATAACTGGAAAGCAACAATGGTTTAATTCTTAACTGAATTTAAACACGTTCCAAGCCTCTACGCAATATCTTAGTGATCTTGCCAGAACACTCAGAGTGACACTCTATAGTGTTCATAGTGATGAGTGGAAATCCTTCTAGTGTTAACATCAAACAGCACTTGGTAGGTAACTTGCAAGATTCGATATGAATCAATCTCGTGACAACTAGAAAGCAACGATGGTGAAAATCTTAATTTAAATTCACTTGTTCTAGGTTCATGAATTGACGGCTTCAATCAATAGGATATTTTATCCAAAAGGGTTCACTCTTTACGTTCACAGTCAGCTTTGGACGGTCGAGTAAAGAGAACGGGTTTACCCGCGAAATCTTGTAAAGGAGGTTCTTAATTGAAACTACCTGCCACAAGTACGGTATTTTATATCGTCCAACGGTCATAACCGACCGGAGGTAAAATGCTACCAAATTAGAATGAAATATTCAAGGCCATTTCATCCGTGTATATGTTTTGTTGCTAACTGTCTTATGCAGCGTAACAAAAAGGTGGCATTGCGGTGTAAAATCTAGAAGAAGTCGTCATCACATGCTTATACTGTATGCACTTAATACTTTAACAAATTCAAGAACACCAAAAAGTCAAGTCTTCCGCTGTATCAAACTCTGAAGCTTTCAAGAATTTATAAAGGTATAAGTATGTGGAACATAAAGTCACGAGGAGGCAAATATCACAAGTGATGAATGCACACGGTCAAGGCAAGGAAACATGCTCAAGACTAAAGTCAAAGATCTCATTAGCATATTCACAAGAACAAGATCGAAGACTCAAGCATAGTATGTTAGGTTTAAGATTTTATAAATTGGTGTGACCTCCCTTAGGGGGAGATTGTTGGAAATACGTTTTTCCAAAGAAAGTCTCGATCACATCATTGTTAGCATAGATCAAGAGCTATAGACTATTTAGGACATTGTAACTTGGAGTGACCTCCCTTAGGAGGAGATTTTTGGAAATACGTTTTTACGTATTTAGAAAGGATCGGTCACTCCAACGATATTTACGTAGATTGGGCTCGTGATCTAGTTATGTAAGTATAACCCATAAAGCCCACATGTAGGGTGGGCTATATATACCCTTCCTAGCATGTTAGGAAAGGTAGTTGTTCATTCCCATTTTACTTAATCAATCTTTCTTTCTCTAATCCTCTCATTTCTCTCTCTAACTTTCCCTCTCTAGTTCTTCATCTCCCTCCCTTCTTTAGATCTTAACAACACTTGCACAATCCTAAGAAACTAAGGACCTACAGTTTGAAATTCCTATCTCTTACTGGTGTCTTTTGCTTAGCTTCCCTGAGACCAAATTTATGGGGAACGTCATTTGAACTAGTTCGAGACGTGTTCTTTGGATTATGTCTAAGGAGACTAGAGGCAATCATGTGATTAGGTCTTGCAAAAACTGTTTTAGTCACATTGGCCCTAGTTGGTGGAGTGACTGGTCTAGAAAGATGAACCATATCAACTTGGGAGGAAAACCGCGGTCTCGAGGATTTTGGTCGCTCGGATCTAAATGCAGTAGGTTGTCTAACAGACTGAATTTGAGGCAGTTTCCCCAATATTGATGGTTTTTCAAGCTTAGTGTCCACACTAGTTCCTTTAGTTTTCCATAATTCATTTCTCAAAGAAGCTATAGCAAAAACCTTTTCTTGAACCTGAGCCTTTAAATTCTCATTCTCTTTGAGCAATTTATCTTGGAATGCCAATTTAGATTCTAGCAACTTAGTTTGTTTCAAAAGATTATCCTTTTCAGCTTTAGAATCTAGAACTTTTTTATCCAATTTTCGTTCAAGAACAACGTTTGACATTTCAATTTTTTTCAAAATATGTTTCAAATTTGTTCGTTTTCTTCGAAAATTCAAGTTTGGCATCCTCAAGATTTTTAGATTGCTGAGCTACAATCATTTCGAGCTCTTTAACATTGGAATCAGAAGCAGTTAATGAAGCAGGCATAAAGCAATTATCATGATTGTTAGCATTTTGAACGCTTTCTCCCCAATTATGACGCACATCGGATGAATCAGAAATGGTATCGCTATCACTCTTTTCCATCCCATTTTTGTCATAATTAGGTTCGAAATGCTCAGTATGCGGCATTTCATCAGCATATACATCATATACAACCTTCGATTGTACCGTATCTATAGGATCTTTGTTATATACGGGTATGGTGTCATCATAAGAGATGTTTATATCATTCCCTGACATGTTGCTGATATCATCTTAACTGTTGATTCCATGCCTTTGCACTCTTTAGCAGTCTCCAATTTTTCAATCTTATGACCATTATCCTCTTGCATCGTAAATTCTTGCACTCCATTATCATACGCTTATTGAAGTCGGGATCTTTCATAAATCGAAGACGAGACCAATGCCATGAGTTTCAATAGTGTACCACGGAAATTTTGAAGCTCGGTGTGTATGTCTCGAAGAAATGACTAGCAAATCACTGAACTTTCAGACTTGACGATATTGAATTAGAGGAAAGGCGTGAGTTGTGTCACAAGAGCCTTATATACAAGTGCCAATGCAGAGTGATAAAATTCTTCATTGTGGAGTTTCTCTGCTAGTTGGTTCAAGATAATGAACATCGATTCCATGAATATATGACGATCTTGACCAAGGAGCGTCACATATTCGCTCCCTCCTTGAAGCCATGAAATGGTCACAAGATGAGAATGAAGTAGTCGAAATGAAGTGATGCCACTTTCTCTAGCTTTGTCTTGCATTGGATGCAAGTCTCCCTCTTGAAACTTCGAATTCAACGAATCCATTGAAGTTTGATAAAGATAAGGAGTAATGATCTAATGAAGGAAAGAAAAATCCTTGTTTAGTGATATAAACGGTGCTTGAAATCTTCTGATTTTTTCTGAAACGTGAATCGATAACAAATACCCGGCTAAAATAACATGTTCATTTCCGCCAAATAATAATATTTCGTTTCAATATTTATTATCCACTTACCAACACATAATCCAAATTAGCCGTCCACCTTTATGACAAAACTTAGATAGCTCAAAATGTGTCAACTTAATATGTTTAATCCAAAGACTAAAAAATGTGTAGCCGGCTTTTTTATCCAATGATTATAGAGCAAAAAATGTCAACCAGTCCAAGAAATACAAAAAGTAATCCAACAGTACGTTGCAAGAAAAGAGACGTGGTCTTTTTCAACAAAAAAACTAAAAAGTTATTTCTCAATAGTTTAACCACACACGTGGGCTTTTTGTAAAAGGTTTATGACAAAAAATAATCCAACAGACGTGGGCTTTTTGTAAAAACGTGGCTTTTTTTCTCAATATTTTAACCACATACGTGGCTATCCCATGTTTCGTCCAAAGAACTAAAAGGTTATATATAAAAAGAACAACCCTAAGTCAATCTTGGCTATTCCCAAAGAAACTCTATCTGCTTTGTATACTCGTTTCCTCCGCCCCACTCTTTTCTCCTATCTTCACACAACCACTAATCTACAACTCACTCCATTTCTTTGTTTCCACCGTCTCTGCCTCCATCTCAAATAATCAGAGCAAAAATCACTTATCAAGCTCACCAAATTAACAATCCATTTCTGATTATGTCGAACTCTTATTCCAAAAGTACAAAATCATCTCATCATCTATTCAACCTGCTATGAAATACTCTATGTGAAATCGAATCCTCTTACAACCCACGAATAAAGCCCCTAATTATCTTCGACTAAAAAGTATGGTTTCGAGGTCTATGATAAATCTCTGGTTATGCGACTTCAAGATCTTGAACGATAAAGGTCTCGGGTAGGTTTTTAACTTACTTTATTTTATTTTTGTATTGAGTCCTTGATCGATGATAGTTGTTTTATGACTGAGATCATTCTGTCTTTTGTTTGGTGTGTTGGAGTCTTTGTTTGGGTGTGTCGAGGCTCTTTTTGTTTTAATTGTTGTTTAAGATGGAGTAGTAAATGAGGTGGTGTTGCTGGGATAACGAGACGAAAGGAATAGATTGATTCGGATTTTTTGTGTTTGGAGAGTGTTTTTGATTCAGTTTTTGTCTTTGTCGAGTCTGGAGTCAAGTGTTTGAGTCGGTTGGTTTGACGAGTCGTGAGTTGTGCGTTTGGTGTTTTGGGTCTTCGTCCGAGAGTTTTGAGTCTTGGTGTAGAAGTTTTGAGTCGAGTTGTGTTGTTCCAGTCGAGGTTGGTTTGACTGAGGTTGGTTTGAGTCGACCGAGTGTTGGTATTGAAAGGATTAGTTTGTGGAATAACGAACGAGAGAGTGAGGTTCGAGGCTGTTGGTGTGGGAGTCTAGCGTTGGGATTTCATTGTTAGGTTATGGTTTTTGAGTCATTCTTTGGTTTGAGTCTGGGTTGTGTGGGTTTCGGGATAAATGATACAAATGGGTTTCGGATAAATGGGTTTTGGGATAAAGATCCAGTTTTGGAAAAAGAATGAGTTTCGGGGAACTCGAGTTTCGGGGAACTCGAGTTTAAGGGGTAATCGAGATTCTGATAATTGAGTCTCGGATAAATTCGAGTTTCGGATAAAATTCGAGTTTCGGATAAAAATTCGAGTTTCGGATAAAATTTGAGTTTCGGATAAAAATCGAGTTTCGGATAGTTTCAGATAAAAATGAAGGACAGTGAAATGACTTTCGGGAAAATGAGAATGTAGTGAATGATTTGACTTTCGTATAGTAAAATGACTTTCGGATAATATTGAATATATCAGTTTCGGAATAAAAACCAAAATCCACTTTCGGATAAAATCAGTTTCTAATAAATCAAATGGTGAGTTTCGGAATAAAGCAATATTTGAGTTTCGGATATAAAAAAAATCAGTTTCAGAATATTTCAAAACCCTTTTCCGAAACTCAAGTTTGTTGGCCAACAAAAACTTTATCCTAGGATCTAATTCACTGATAATAAAAAAATACCCCGAAAATCACCCAAATAACCAAAAAAATTACGATTTTAACCAAATCAATTAACCCAAATCACTACCACATCTATGTAGTCGATTTGTCTATAAACTTAAACAACAAAAACGCAAAAAAATTCAAGATTTGAGCTTGAGTAAATCAAAAACCCACCAAAATCAATCAAAACAAACACAAAAACAAACCAATCAAACCATGGCTCTTGTACCAATTGTAGGTCCACGTTTTCTTAGGATTGTTAATGTGTTGTAATGATCTAAAGAGAGTGAGAGAGAAAGTAGAGAGAGAAAGGAGAGGAGTAGAGAGAAAGATGTATGATTAATCAAATGAGAATCAATAACCCCTCCTAACATGATATAGGAAGGGGTATATATAGCCCACCGTACATGTGGTCTTTATGGGTTATACTATTACATATTAGATCACGAGGCCATACTACGTATATATCGTTGGAGTTACCGATCCTTCCTAAATACGTAAAAACGTATTTGCAACACTTGTGATGAAGGAGAAGACATAATTACCTCCTGCATATCACAAAGATGTTATAAGCTTCCTTCGTCTTCCTTGTTAAATCAGATAGCATTTCTCTCCCTAGGCTCTTAAGACTCGGCTTTAAATGTTTCAGTTTCTTGGTGAATCTAAAAAGTGCACAATTTGAGTGATATAACGGCTGCATAGAGTCCCATTTCTCCCTAACTGTATCCATATATCCCGTATGTGAAACTAAGACATTTGAGAACTTAAATGGTCTCTTAATCCGAATCTCTTCACCTTTCATATACAACCTACAACGATTGTGATCAGAGAAACCACCAGATTCAAATACACAATAAGATTGTGTATAATGATTAAGCCATTCTTGGTTTGCAAGCACCCTGTCCAATTTCTTATTTATCACGTCATCCTTCCTTTTATAACACCAAGTGTATTTTGGACCTTGGTAGCTTAAGTCAACTAATTCACAAAAGTTGACCAAATCTTGAAAGTCATTCATCCCATCCGGGATAGTAGCTGTACTTTCATACAATGAATGCTCCTCCATGTCTAGAACCTCATTAAAATCTCAACACACTAACCAGGGTTTGCCGCGAAACATACCCGAATCTTTGTGAGTCCTTAAATCTTCCCAAAGCGCTTTTCTTTCTTGAGGAGTGTTCAAAGCATACACAAAAGTAGTTAACATCTCTTCAGTTCTCCCTTCTACTAAAATAGAACAAGACATAATTTGAAAAGAGGCGTTACTCGAACATTGTGTTTCCAAACAACCCATAATCTTCCTAAGCGATAGTGTTCATAATTCGACATGGACGACCAACCATGAAAAACACGAGACACGACCATTGCTTCGTTCTTTTCTTTAATATTTGTTTCAATCAAACATCCAAAATCAAAATCAGACCGTTGCACCCAATCCTTTACTACAGTTTGTTTATACTCTTTATTAAAACCACGAATATTCCATATGAAACCCGACATATTAATGATTTTATTTAGAATTAACTTTGTTTTGAACTCCATTAGTATTTTCCTTTGGGTACGACTTTCTTCCATTAACTCCCATGCGATCTCGACTTCCAACTCTAGTAGACTGCCTAAGGCCTGGCTTACCAGAATTAGAAGATCCGAGAATTGATTTGGCCTTCACCTTCGTTCATCTAAGATTGTACCATCATTTTCCTTCCCCACATTCACTTCATCGTCACTGATTTCATCTCCCTCCATTTTTTCCTCGTCCATATCCTCACCATTCTCTCCTTTACCATTCAAAGTGGAGAAACATGATGCTTTAATACGCACATCTCCATATTTAGAATCTTTAGTTACCTTGCTCGGGGACTTCATAGAATTTGGAGGACTGCTCCATTCCACCTCTTGCGCTTCCTCAACTTCCAAATCTACATTCTTAGGTCCCAAATTCGCATCAACTATAGAAATATTATTCCTCTGTTCTACTTTGTCCAATACATGTTTTTCTACTACATTAATCTTCTGTGAAGTAATCTTCTCTACGGTTAGTTCACTTGCATTGCTTACATTTTTTGGTGACATAACAGGTGAAACACTCTCCACTCTTGCTTCTTCAAACAATCATCAATGTTATGACCCTATTTTGAACATCGATGGCATCTTCGCGGTAGCCACGGATATTCAAAAGTGACCAAACATTTTCTCCGTCTTTTGTATCGAAGTTGGATTGAGTAGGTAAAGGTTTTGTCAAATCAGCCTCAACAAAAACTTTTCCCTCCTCAAAATTCTTGCACATCTCTGTCTCCCGGTGGAGCCTAATCGGTTCACCAATTGGACTTGTCATAAACGAAAACCCCTCCCACGCATACATGTATCGAGGAACATTTTTCACAACAACCCACACTGGCATTGTTTTCAATTCCGGCTGAGCTTCCTTTTCGATGGGACTCCACTTTGAGATGATCATTGGTATCCCACAGATGTTTCACATTCCTCGACGTAATACTCGATTTCGAACTGCCACATCTTTTATACGAAACTTCACACTTGTTTTATCAACTACAATAAATTCAATCCTTATTGTTTTGTCACCAAGAAGCCAAATCTTATTAACTAACATGTGAATCTTCCTCGCATATGGAGCCGTAGATTGGAATTTTCCGACCAGCATATCTTCCCAAAGAGGAGTAGATTTCTCTATAACCTCTTTTGGCACTCGGATTGTGGGAACACCATCGACATCCCGAACTGTGTAATCATACTTTTTCATCTTGGGGTTTGATTGGACACAGCCGACCATGATCCAACAACACCCTTCGATTATATGGTGACATCCATGTTCTTTGGCATTGTTTTATTCCCATTCCTCCCATTCACACCATGAACCTTCTTTTTCTCCTTTAAATTCACATCACCTACAACCTTAGCACCAAGGTCATCATCAGTAACAGACCCGGTATCCAGCAAAGGAACCACCGTCCCACTCATGGTGTGATTCATTTGAGCATGTGTGGTGATTATTTGATGAATTGGATGTGTAAGATTTGATGGATTTTGATGTAGATGGATAAGGTTATGGTTGAAAATGGGGGAGACGTAACTGTTTGCTTTTCACCAGTTGAGAGAAAAAGTCAACAAGTCAAATTGTGTACTACTTTAGTGTTACAAAGAAAATGCATGTCATACATATTCACACTACACAGTAGCCGTGCACATAACAACCGTAATCGAAACCGTAACCAGAAAAAAAACAGAAACCGATACCGGTCAACACCGGTTATTGACTATAACCGGTTTCGGTTATAAAATAACCGGCGGTTACTAACCGGTTACGGATTCCGACCGCAAGTACCGGTTAGTACCGGTTAGTCGGTAACTAGTTACCCAACCGGTTAGAAAATAACCGGTTACAAACCGAGTAATTATAGTTAAAGTTGGCTACTTCTTTGTTTGAAAAAATGAGTACTAGGAACTTCCTATAGAACATTTACTTTCCTACAGACCATTAATTTTCCTACAGAATATTTACTTCCCTGTTTGAAAAATAATATAAAGTAGGAAGCTAACAGTAGAAGCAGGTTACCGTTTACTTAACATTTATTTTTGGTACCTTTGACTCTTTGAGGCTTTGAGCAGGAAACATGTTTTTATAAATAGGATGCTAATTTAGTTTAATTTTTTCAAGAATCATAACCTCAAAAACACACTCAACAATGGCAACTCTAAGTTCTCAAAATTCCGTCAATGTCGGTTCTACAAATACAGCGGATGAACCGACGATTATTCAAGTTTTAGAAACAACCCGAAATTATGAAGTTTGGCAACATTTCGATCTTTGCTTGATGTCGGATGCTACTCGCAAGGCTCGTTGTAAACATTGTGGCACGTTTTTGGGCTCCACTTCCAATTCAACGTTGAAGCAACATATAACCAAAAACTATTGCCCGTCACTCAAAACCGTTCCGGAAATGGGTCAAGCATCTATGTCACGAGAGGGGGGTCTTTTTGCATACGAGGCGGAAAGGACTCGACGTTTATTTGCAAAGTTCGTGATTCAAGATGGTTTACCGTTCAACCACTTTGACAACCGGAGGTTAACCAACGTGTTTCAACGATGTCTTCAACCGCGATATACTCAAGTAAGCCGTACAACTCTTAGACGTGATGCACTCAAATTGTGGAAAACGGCTAAACTCGAACTAAAAAACGAATTTGAAAACTTAAAAACAAATGTAAACTTTACAACCGATGTATGGTCGGCGCCTCATAATTTGCCGGGTTCATACATTTGCGTTACCGCGCATTGGATAGACCCCTCAACTTGGCAAATGATGAAGCGTACGATTGATTTTCAAACCTTTGAATATCCTCACACGGGTATGAATTTGTTTCTTAAGTTACTAGGTGTATTCAAAAAGTTCAAATTAGAAGACAAGATTTTTTCAATCTCATTTGATAACGCTTCAAACAATACAAATGCCGTTAATCATCTAATAAAAAAATACCAACCACATTCATACGGCTTGTTTTTTCATAATCGGTGTGTTGCACATATTATAAATTTAGTTGTGCAAGATGGACTTAGGGTACAAGAAGAGTTTAATCCACGAGTTCGGCTCCTTCATCATCGTCTATGAGTTCGAAAGCTAACTTATTTCAAAGGTTAAGACAAGAAAGTGTCAAACGGTCTAGGACCGACCAAGTCGATACTAACGAATTTGGGAAATATACCGGTACCAACTGGATAGATTCTATGGAACAAGAAGAGTTTGATTCCTTTGATATTTTGTCTTGGTGGAAAGCAAGGCAAAGTCAATTTCCGGTTCTATCCATCATGGCTCGGGATTTACTAAGTGTACAAGTAGTTGCTTCGGAATCCGCTTTTTCACTTAGTGGAAGGGTATTATCGATACGACGAACAAGGCTCACACCGACTTCTTTGGAGATGTGCATTTGCTACAAGGATTACCTAGACGCACAACAACGCATACAAAACATCTCAAGTCTTGAAAACGATTGTTTAGAGGCCGAGCAAGAAATACACGATCAAGAGGGGGCGCAAATGGGTTATACAATCTCACTTTCTGATGAAGAACTTTCCGATGAATAAAAGTTGAAGTTTGATGTATGACGAATAAAACTTGAAATTTTCTTTGAATAAATGTTGTAGTTTGTGTTACAATTGTTTGATTATGAATAAAAGTTGAAAATTTAGAAATTGTAGTTTCTGTAAAGCCAATATGACAATACATGACCACCTGAAAAGAAGCCAAAGCTAGCAAAGGGCTTCTTAAAATGTCACAGCTAAAGCTAATGGTCCATTTTAAATACAAATGCTAACATGATGTATGAGTCTATAGTATATATGTGACTAGTCCTTTGACACATGTAGATATGAACTTCCGGATTCACATTGGCTTCTAACTAATCTGTTGCATCTTTGTGAGCTGTAACAGTGAAGGAAATGAAGAAAAATAAAAAAACTGGTTAGGAACTGGTTTTTTTACACTAACCGGTTACTAACGGTTTGGTTTTTTATCCTCAAAATCCAACCCGACCCTAACCGATTTTTGAGGCTAACCGGTCAAACCGGGTTTGACCAAAAACCGGTTACGGTTACTACCCTAACCGGTTAGGCCAAAATAACCGAAATGTGCACGGCTACTACACAGTAACATATAACAATTTAATGTTTAGATGGTTAAATGACAAAGCTCGCTACGATGTTATAGTAGCATTGGCGCAATTCCTCTGCGACAACGCGCGGGTACACAAAAATTTCCCCCATAATGCGTCTGAATCAAACGGGGTTAAAAGCAAGAAACAATATGTAGGATTACTTTAAACTGTTTAACCATTATAAACCGTTTAACTATTCACTTAAAACGAACATTCTCTTTTAATAAAGATGCTACGCTAAAAGGTAACCTATTAAAAGTCAAATTACTTATACATATGGAGGATTAGTTTTAAACCAACAAAACATGACACAATCACATTTGGTACATATAAGTAGCAGTAACCAACCAGATTATTGAAGTAATACTTGCTCGTTAGGGCTTTTACAAGTATATCAAAAGAAAAACTATATATTTTTATCAGGTTGACTCGTTAATTCGATAAGAAAAATATTATAACTCGAATCTGACCTTATGACACTATCATATCGGATTTGAGTCAAACCAACCTGATAAACATTTTCAACCCGATTAGCTCGATCCAATAAGGTTTATCGAGTTCGGATCGAGTCAATTCGACTCTACCGACACCCCTAACTGCGACTACTTAGTGGTTTCTTTGATTATATATATAAAAAAACTAATATGACCGTGATAAATTTATTCCCGGCCAGTAACATTCCGTCTAAGTGGGTGTTTGGATGTGCTTATTAAAAACAAATTATTCATTTTGAAAACTCCATTTTGAAAAATTATCATTTTGAAAACTTCATTTTAAAAAATAGTGTTTGGATTTGATATTCCAGTTTGGAATCGTAGTAATCAAATAATCACTTTTTTGAGTGTTTGGCAAATTTGATTATTTGATAATAAACTCCATTTCGAAAGCTTACTTTTCCAAAACTCCATTTTGAAAATGAAATAAGTAGCTCCCCACTAACTTTTTCAAAACTCCATGTTGGAGCTTTTAAACGCAAATAATCACTTATCTTCATTTATTACCCAAACACTTTTTTTTTTAACTTATCTCCATTTTAAAACTGAGATTAGAGACAATCTTCTCCTAACCGCACATCTAAACACCCCTAAAACAAAAGAACTTGAATTAAAATATTCCGTAGCAATTAACGAAATTGACAAAGACTACAAAACAACGTTGTATTTGGTCAAATTACGAACATAGTCTTCTCAACTTTGAAAATGTGCAGTCACTTCGTGAAACAACTTACGAGGTATCATGTCTATCATTAAATCACGTTACCTCTATCTCTAAAAACATAGCCACAGTTTTAGACAAAATGATTTGAGGAATGCTAGAGCCATAAAAAAATTCATACAAAAAGTTTTACAAAATGATGTGTCTTATGATTAGTGGTGTTTCATATTTACTTT
Source organism: Glebionis coronaria (assembly GCA_025667525.1). NCBI lineage: Eukaryota > Viridiplantae > Streptophyta > Magnoliopsida > Asterales > Asteraceae > Glebionis > Glebionis coronaria. Next base: position 522,649,577 of record CM046874.1, on the reverse strand, counting down.
TCAATTCTCTCTCATACGTGTAACCAATAGTTTACAAGACACATCATTATGTGGGTTTTATTTTGTAAAACTTTTGTGGTTTTAGTTTTTCCCAAATGATTTACACCCAAAGGCCTTCATAAATACCCTAAATATTTGCATCCGTACTTTCATATTACAAACACTACAACCTAGCTAACACAATAATGGTTAATAGCCATTTACCTAACATCAACATTGGAAATCATCAATGTTAAACTCACTAAACTCATCGCCACGATAACTTCCAAACTCTGATAAATCAAACCCATACCCAAAGTCATCCACATTATCAAATTCAAACCCATTCTCATTCCCAAACCCATCTTCATCTGTCTCCAAAACTGAAACACGCGAAACAACAACACTAGGAAAATTAGTAACAGCGTGAGGTCCTTTAAATCTAAGAGCAGCTTCATCATAAACAACAGCAGCTTGTTCAGCAGTATCATATGAGCCTAACCAAAGACGCTTCCTTTGTAAAGGATCACGTATCTCTGCTGCCCATTTGCCCGACGGCCTTTGTCTCACGCCTTTATATTTATTCTTCTCCCTCCTGCCAGTGCTCGTCATCTTCGGCTTGTTTTTTTATATTTATTTCTGTCACGTGTTTCTTCACTCTTTCTAAAGGTTCATTTTCATTGTCTGAAGAGTCAGAGTCAGTTGCGTATGGGTCTGTTATTGTTATTCTTATGGTTTTTGGGTTTAAGGATGTTGTTTTTGTTGTGAACTTGTTTTTTCTAAGCACGTGTTCTGAGAACTTGATGGCTTTTTCCATCGTAGAAAAGTGTTTTTTTGGGGCTTGAAAAGTGGGATGTGGGGGAGGGGAGTTTTATACAGAGGGTTGGGGAGAGGGTGATCTAACCAGGGATGAATAATAAAGACATCCAGGTTTTAGACCTTTTTATGCTAGAGTATTATTGGAAGCAAGCTAACTCAATTTAATGGGTGTTCAAAAAAAAATTAATGGGTGTAAATAGAGAGTCAAAAAGTTCAAACCCAACTGAATCAAAGAGGTGGTTTTTTGACTTTTTCCTTTTGACTTTTTCCTTTTAACATTTAAGGCTGGTGGGAGTACGAGGGTGACAAAGCATTTTCATGTTAATGTTACATTAATTTTCTTAAAGCCCTTGGTACATTGGGCTGGTTGTTTGGCTGGCTATCACGGCGCAAACTATTGTATCGTAGTTTGCGTTTTAGGGTCTCAAGCTGTAATAGGCAGCCGAAGTTGTAGGCAACGACGTGAGATCACACAATTTTTTTTATTTTTTTATTTGAAAGGCAACAATATATAAAAAATAGAAAGCAGCAAAATACAATACTCGGCATCCCTCCTCAGTTACACAAGCTAATTAAAAGAGGACGGGACTCAAAAAATAAAAATAGATGAAACAAAATTTGGACAAAAAGCCACAAACTAATACAAAGTCAAGGCATAAACGCCAAGACCAGTGACCACAAAAACAAGGACCATAAACTGTAAATGGGTAGACCACTGACATATGAAAGAGACATGTTCAGTTGGCAAAATATAAACCAAAAAGAACCTGGCCAATCGCATTTCATAGTCCACCCATAAAACTTAAACTTGAAAGTTGTATACACACAGAACTTGAGATTATACCAGCTGCAGGAACCATAATTGCAGACAGAACTTGAAGTATACCAGGTGCAGGAGCCACATTTGCAGACAGGACATGAGAGTAAACCAGTTGCAGGAAACACATTTGCAGACAGAACTTGAAATTATACCAGTTGAAGGAACCACATTTGTAGACAGCAAACATCACCGAGACTAAATATAGCATAGACCACAAACACCACAGAAAAAGGTAGAAATGACCAGAAGAAATACTGCCATCACACTTGTTGCACACGAATATTAATGGGGTCTTTTAGTGTTGCCAGTCTATCCCTTTGTAATTATTAGATCGTCGCACAATCCACTCGTAGCTTTTAAGTTGAACATCTTGAACAATTTTGTTAGTACTTCAAATCTTGTTGCCAAACGCACGTAATGAAGTAGCCGGTAGACCAAATAACCGTTTGCCAAACACGAGAGAGAAACGTAGTGACATTAACGTTACCATTAGATGAAAAGAATTCATCAATAGTAAAAGGATTAACGAGACCCGCGTTCCACCATTTATAACTTCTATTCCAAACGCTCATAGCTAGATCACAAGTAATCAAACTATAAGTACATGATTCCACGAGGTTATTGCAACTTGGACAAAGAAGCGAGTCCAAATCCACACCTCTTCTATCGAGCTCCACCCAAACTGGAAGACTTCCTCTAAGAGCCCTCCACACAAAAATATTGACTTTCTTTGAAACCAACTTGTTCCAACTCGTTTCTTGGTCATCTCTATCCGGGAGAAGAATCCTTTCCTCGATCAAACTTGGTAATTCTTTAACGTTAAAATCCCCGTCTTCACCAAGGGCGCACCTCCAATCCCTACAATCATTAGAGATAACAACATTTTGCAAAACACTTAGAAGTTCATTAAACTCCCTACTTACTCGACTCGTAATACTCCTAACCCAAACCCAAACATTATTATCCCACACCCCTCTTTCAAACACACTAATATCTTTCCTTCTATCTAGATGATACAACCTAGGAAATCTATCCCAAAACCTCCAATTGTCCACCCATGGATCTACCCAAAATCTAATGTCCCTCCCATCCCCCACTGCCCCGACACAAAGAAGAAGTGAATTCAATCCCCAAACCATCAATATCCTCCCCAATCGTCACAATACCGTCCCACACCCACACCCCTTTGTCCCCCCACCCATAGCCCTAATATCACCTAAACCCCCATCGTACCCATGTATACTTTTGATTACTCTAACCTAGAGACTCCCCCTTCCTTCCTAAATCTCCACCACCATTTACCTAACAATGCCAAGTTTTTCGCCCTTAACGACCCAATGTTTAGCCCCCCCTCCCCAAACGATTGTAGAACCAAACACCATTTAACCCAAGACATCTTCTTCCCATCACCCGACCCCCCCAAAAGAAATCTTTTCTAATTCTCTCGAGATTTTTTATCACACTCAAAGGCACACGGAACATCGAAAAATAATACAAAGGCAAGCTACCAAGTATCGATTTAACCAAAGTTAGGCGTCCCCCAAACGACATCGTTTTAGCTTTCCAAACATCCAATCTCTTTTTAAATTTATCAACCACGGGATTCCAAGCACTTACCCTCTTCATGTTTTCCCCAATCGGTAATCCTAAAAATGTAAACGGGAACTCCCCAAGGTCGCACCCCATCCATCGAGCCATATTCGACATTTCATCCTCGTTGACACCTATACCATATAATTTACTTTTGTTGTAATTCACCCTTAGACCAGATGCCTCCTCAAAGCATTTCAGAATACACATAAGATATTTGGCATTCTTCTTACTCCATTCCCCGAAGAAAATAGTATCGTCGGCGTATTGAAGGCGAGAGACTGTCACATTGTTCTCCCCTACTACCACCCCTCTATATATGCCTTTTTCCACCGCTTCATTTACAATCGCATTTAACCCTTCCACCGCCAGGATAAACAGGAAAGGTGATAAAGGATCACCTTGCCTGACTCCCCTCTCAAGCCCAAATTCTTCTATAGGGGAGCCATTAACAAGAATAGATAACAAGGAAGACTTAATACACGAGTCCACCCATTTAATCCATTTGTGCTCAAACCCCATCTTCTTCATAATGTTTATTAAAATTTTTCCAGTTAATACTATCAAACGTCTTTTCAAAGTCAACTTTAAAGATTAAACTCTTACTTTTCTTTTTCTTTAAGAACTCCATCGTTTCATTTGCGATTAAAACTCCATCAAGAATAAATCTTCCTTTTATAAAAGCTGTTTTGTGCCTCCCCTACAACACTCCCTACCACGCGTTTCACTCTTTCCGCTAACAATTTTGCAATAATTTTGTAGTAACACCCGATGAGACTAATAGTCCAAAAGTCACGGAGACCAATGGGGTCCGCCACTTCAGGGATAATAGTGACAAAAGAGGCGTTACAGCCCTTGGAGATCTCCATGTTTTGCCAAAACCATTCGATCGCACCAAGAATCTCTGGTTTGATTTTTTCCCACACTTTATGAATGAACACGAAATTAAATCAACATTCATATGATAAACATAGCGGAATTAGAACATTGATTATAACAAGGTGTTGTGGACAAGATGAATTTTCCCAAACGTTACTTGTATTATTAAACACAAATAACATCTAGACGTGTATACATTGAATCCCACGTCTAGACACACGAATTGCTTGTAGGTTACATTGTGAATGATTGTTATGAATAAAACCTATGCAAGGTATGTGTTTATATACTACACATAAACCCTTGTTACAAGGAAATTAAATAAGATATTCAGTAAATAAAATTCACTAAATAAGATATTTACTAAATCTTATATTCTTCTTGCAATATATCTTCTACAAGTTTGTCCACCGGCTTGTAGAATCTTCTCTTGTCAGATTTAGTCCTTGTCTTTTAGTTTTGACACATTAACTCATAATACTTCATATTTTAGACCCAACAATCTTTCCCTAGTTGATGATGTCAAAACCTTTTGTATATAGTACACGATCTTCAAATTGCTTCCCCTTAAGTATAACACATATTATTCCCCTTTTTGACACATCAATAGGGAATATGTGAAAGTATGTAATCTTGAAAATTCTCCAAAAGTAGCTCTATGTAATGATCTTGAAGAAAAATAGATACAATAATCTTGATGTAGAAGTAGAATAACCCAAACCTGTGTTCCATGTCTTGTACTAAATATGCGACTCCAAAACTCACGGCTATAATGGGTAGACGTAAAAACTCACGGCTATAATGAGTAGTCTCCTGACAAAAAGAGTTCTCTAGCAAATATGAGCATAGAGCGTCTTAAATAAAATCTCATACCTTTGCTACCTTTTTATCAAGTCCGTTGTCACAACTTAAAGCACCTACAAGTTACCTTCAAACGCTCCCAACATCTGAAGATATGATAGAATACCAATCCTCGAGAATCTACTTCAAACATAAATTTAATCATAAACATTCTTCCCCCTAATCATATACTTCTTCTAAAAATATCTGAGCCATAAATATCAAATTGATATTCTGAATAATAACAGAGATCCCATGTACCTTCGTGTGTAAATACCCCGTTTTGTGTGCCAAAACGTAACCAATTTTCCAAACAGCAGCATTTCCTTTGTCATCCAAGATCTTTCACTGTCCAATATCCTTACAATACATGTCGTCCAATATCGGACACTACTTGTCAGCGCTTTAGACAAAATATCTCGGACAACACATAGTTTTTCTGTCAGCGCCTACATACTACTTTGTCAGCGCCATCTTTATACGCGTCAGCGCCTGGACATCAGCGTCTCAACCATGCTTTGTCAGCATCAATGACATCCACTGACACCTACTTCTATCAGCGTCTAGAAAGCACACGTCAGCGGCTAATCGATCTAGGGTTTTACAAACCCTAAATCATGATTTTATGTGAATACCATTAACTGCAGTGAACTTCGACTTGGAATAACTTTTCCGAGAGCTCAGATTGAAGATCCCTTCAGTGAGACCCTAGACACAAGTGCCAAGAACCAACAATAAAAATTTCACGATGATCCAATGGTTAACGAAGGAGAAATCGCGTTTTACTAAAGTTGTCCACAGAAAACATCATATGATAACTGCTGATTTCGACGCTTAATAACTTTTTCTTGGGGATAGATCTTGACAATCCCTCTGGTGAATATGTAGATATATGTGTGTAGAAAACACACAAAAAATTTCGTGGCGATCCAGCGGTTCAAGAAAACGTTATGCTCTTCGTACTACTGCTGCGCACACAAAAACTACATAAATACCCTAGACGGGTTTTCTTCTTTCTTCACTACGAATGAACACCTTGTTGATCCTAGTATCGAGAGCCACCCGCTCTGATACCAATTGATGAAACCAAAATTCTTGGATCGATTAAGCTTACTAGGATAATTAACATTTATATAATAAACATAGCAGAATAACAAGGTGTTGTGGACAAGATGAATTTTCCCAAACGTTACTTGTATTATTAAACACAAATAACATCTAGACGTGTATACATTGAATCCCACGTCTAGACACACGAATTGCTTGTAGGTTACATTGTGAATGATTGTTATGAATAAAACCTACGCAGGGTATGTGTTTATATACTACACATAAACCCTTGTTACAAGGAAACTAAATAAGATATTCAGTAAATAATATTCACTAAATAATATATTTACTAAATCTTCTATTCTTCTTGCAATATATCTTCTACAAGTTTATCCTCCGGCTTGTAGAAACTTCTCTTGTCAGATTTAGTCCTTGTCTTTTAGTTTTGACACATCAACTCATAATACTTCATATTTTCGACCCAACAAATCCGTCTGGACCCGGGGCTTTATCCCCACCACATCCCCTGATCGCGTCCCAGACCTCCTTCTCGCTAAATGGATTTTCTAACATACTAGCGTCTTCCCTTGATATTTTCTCGATTCTATTACTACAAAATAAGGGACGAGTAACCTCTCTGTCAGAGAACACTTTTTTGTAATGTTTTGCCACCTCCATTTTGATAAATTTTGGATCTTCACACCATACCCCTTCGACCATGATACCTCTAAGATTATATTTATTATTTCTTAGTTTCACGAAAGTATGAAAAAAAATTGGAGTTTTCGTTACCTTCTGTGTCCCCACTTAATTATAGTCTTTTGTCGAAGCATATTACAAAGCTCCCTCTCCGAATCTTCCCACCTCTTTCTAGCCTCTGACCATGTACTCCTCTGCCTATCATTGAGAATTCTCTTTTCCGCTTCCATCTCCCATTCCATTGCTTCATTTTTTAGCTTCTCAATTTTTTCCTTGTTGGCGCCAAACCTCTCTTTGCTCCATATCCTAAGACTAGATTTGACATTTTTCAACTTATCTCGAAATATACAATCTGGACGGAAGCTCCTCACTTGTTTCTTCCATGCCTCCTCAACAATATGTAAAAATTCAGGTTCCTCCATCCATATATTGAACACGCGAAATGGTTTAGGCCCAAAATCAAGATCCACATCTTTTAAAAAATTCGACAGTGATTAGATAACTTTCTGTCTAAAGCAATGACCGCAAGATTATCCCAAAAATTATTGAACCCGTCATTTAACAAGAACCGATCTAGCTTACTAAATTTAAATCCATCATCACTTACCCTCGTGAATCTTCAACCCCCCATTGGGATCTCGGTTAATCTCGTTTCATTAATAAAGTCATTAAATTCGTTTGTTTCCTTAATATATACTTGTGAATTTATTCTATCATCACTACCTCTAACCATATTTAAATCCCCGAAAATGCACCAAGCACCATTCCACCTATTCATCATCCCAGTTAATCTATCCCATAAAGACGTGTTCTGTATACTCATATGAGGACCATAGATACACGTTAGAAAAACCTCCCCATGCTTCCCTTTCCAAGAGCCCTTAACAGCTATGAACCTCTCGTCTCCGATCACCTCTTTACATATGAAAATTCTCGAATCCCAAATTAGAATTATAACACCTGAATTCCCGACTGCAGGCAATTGGGAATATCCGTAACCTTTGCCACCCCAAATATCCTCAATCCATAAATCATCTATGACCCCGCTTTTGGTTTCTTGAAGCCCAATCACGTCAGGTTGTTCGTCTCTAATAATCGACCTAACCCATCCTTTTTTCCCAGTATCCCCCACACCCCTCACATTTATAAAGATTATCTTCATAAGTAAGGATAAAAACGACAATTGGAAGTAGTACCGGATTATTCTGTTAACTTGGCCTCACCCATTGGCACCGTGCAACCTTCTCGAACCTACATCCCCCTTTTCATCTCTTCTTCGGCTCTTACCCACGATACACCTACCAATTCCCCCATCTCCTTAACCTGTTCCATGTTTACAATACACTTGCTATTAACCGATTCTTCTTCAATACCACTCATAAATCGAAACACTTCGCTGCAATTGATTTCTTTGTCATAATATACTTTATATTCATCAGAAGTCTCTCTTTTGTATTCCCCAAGTCCTTCCACCCCTGTTTTCCTTGCCATTCTCTTAGCTTTTGTGACACTCCTCCTAGCAATCATTTTTTTGTAGAATCCTCCTCGTGCATTTTCCCTTTGTCAAAAAACATCGCGTCCACCTCACCTTGGAAATTCATAACCTCGTTTGATTTTCTCTTTTTTTGATCTGTTGCCCTCACTTCCTACTGAGCTTGAGGGTGAGACCTCTCTTTTTTCTTTTCTAATTATTTCGCTTTCTAGATCTATGTTTTCATTCACGTGCGTTTTACCATACATACATGTTTCATGATCCTCATTAGGCCCACATAAATTGGATCTACTCTTATCCCTCCAATTTGTTAACCTCACATTTGGCCTACTTTGGACAGGCCCACCACTCTTATTAAGCCCTTTATCAATCCCATCCTCTGATTCTGGCCCATCAATAGGAATTATCGGATTTACAACCTCATTAACAACATCCACTGCATGTTTTTTACTTATCTCATTTAAGGCTTCATCATCATTATTTATTCTCCCAATAGCTTTTACATTCTCATTCCCATTCCCATTGGTTCTTTCTTTTTCACCCGCCGGCATTCCATTGGAATTCTCACTATCTTCCTTAAAAGTGTCGCAAACTTTTGTCTCTCCCGAAAATCTTGACTCCTCATTTTCTCCTCCATTGTTGGAGTTCATGACCGGACCACCCACATCTCCGTCGTTGTCTCGCTGCCTGTCTTTTTGCGCCTCATCATTGTAGTCCCCCTCCTCGCTGTCATAGTTCTCATCGTCTTCTCCATCCTCATCGTCTTCTCCATCCTCATCGTCTTCTCCATCCTCATCATCTCATCCCTCCTGATCATCCTCGCCACCCACTTCCATGTCATTATCCTTTTTTCTCCTCCCGTCGTTCATGTTGATATCATGTTTCTTTGAATTTTCCTCTTGCCATTCCACCATGGAGATGTCCCGAACTTAATATTAACTTCGTGGAAGTTACCATTAATATTTAACCTAAGCACTTCACGGATTAGAACTTTTTTAATTGTATAATATGGACCCTGGCATATGATATGATTGAAATCTCATATCAATAATTTCACAAATCACCCTAAAGCACAAAGCAAAATACCTAATTTTATACATAAAAGCAGTATTATGGGGTATGTTTTGTGTTTGTGCTTGTTTAGGTAACAAAGATACAAATTTGGAGCAAAAAAGTGAAATCAAGCCTTAAAGATGAAGAAAAGACAAAATAAGGATCAACAGTGACAAGCCTTGCAAAGACAAAGGACCTTTCTTGAAAACTTCCAAAGATGAGGGACTAAAGTGTAATTATTCAAAAGTCAAGAAGAAAGTCAGATCTGGTCAACATTCAAGTCAACAAGTCAAAGGATGATTTATGAACAAATTTGAAGTTTGAAGGACCAAATATGTCAAAGAAATGAAGCTTGGAGCTCAATTGTACAATATGCTAACTACAAGGACTAAAATGGACAAAATTTGGCAAAGTTTGGTATGATCCTTGTGAATAAAAAAGCAACCAATGAGGTGCAAGTATTAGTATCACAGGATTGCCACTTCATGCAACACGTCACCCCACTCAGCCACCATTTCATTTATTAACCAATCCCAACAGTGCAATCCACTCACATTTTCTCAACCAATCATATTTCACTCTTTGGATAATGATCCGCAACACATCTTTTCATCCAATAAGAGACTGCCACATATCATCCTCAAGCTATAACAAGCCCAGGAACGAGATTTTGCTACACTGCATATCAAGAGAAGATATAAACATGAAAAGTGCTCCATTTCGAGAGACGAGTTCACTCCTATTATCTAATTGAGTTGAAAGTGATTCAATTAAAAATCCCCAATTGTGTTCATCATCAACAATTTACAATTGAACGATTGAAAATACGTGGAGCTCAGTTATTAGCCGCAACACGTCATCATCCCCAACAAACTCTAATTCTCACTCTATAAATACCCTGTTATCACTTCATTTCATGTATGTAGCTTAGGTGTGAAAACACACACACACCTATCAATCTCTCTCTAGTTGTTAGCAGTTATCTAGTTATAACTACTTAGGGTGATTGACAACCACCCTAAGTTAGCTAGTTAGGCAGTTAATAACTACTTTGTAACCACTTTCAATTCATTAATGAAATTTCCCTTTCACTTTTCACTCAATCTCATTCTCATACCTGCATATTCATACTCATAGTGTTATTATTATTGTTTTATTGATCAATCATGATCAATGGAGTGATATGATGATGTTTTGAAGATTGTAGCTGGTTCAGACTTGTTTTGAGTTCATTTCAAAGCCTTTGTAGCAGTATAGCAGGGGAGATCATTGGAAGCAGTTTGTGACATGATGATGGTTATTGGTGGCTGATTCATGGTATTTTAGTAGATCCTAGTAGGCTCAGCGCCTCACTACTCCATCATTGGTGGCCTATTGCTAAAAGGAACTCATTTCTTGTTTAAAATTCCCCTAAATAGTCTCTGCATGTTCAATTCCTAGTATAAGCTTCTAATTGCTGAACTGTGTTTGTGCTAGTGTAATTGTAGTGTAATCTTGATGTTTTGATTGTTTGCTTGTACTTTGACAGCTTTTCATTCAGTTTTACTTGTTAAAAATTGGTATTTCATCAGTTTTAGTTCATAAGTAGTCATTTTGTGGTTTAACAAGTAAACTTGTTGGTTTTTGAGTTTAAACCAGTTCATTTCATCCATTAAACAAGTTTGATAAAAGCTTTTAGCTGTCATACACTTGTGCTCAAAAGTCCTTTGAAAAAGTTCTTAATCAGCTTCTAAACTTGTGTTTGGTTTAGGATCAATTTTGGTGATTCAGCTTGTTAAACTTGTTCTTTTGAGATCACTTACACTCAACAAGTGAGTGTGAGTATTTTGGTAGAGTTTTGTGGTCAAACTTAGTTTCAAAAAGGCAATTGGCACTTGAAAAACTTTGGGTCTGTTAAGGATTTCAGTCTAAACTTGTCATCTTTGATTCCTCACTATTTATTTGTTAGTTGATGTTTAGAGCTGAAATATGTTTCCACTTATAGCTTAATATACAATCTTCAAGTTTTAACAAGGAAATTCTACAGTATCAGCTTTTGAGTGAGTTTTCAGCTTATTAATAAGCACATAGACCAATTGCTAGTTTTTGTGAACATTAGCTTACTGATTTCTTAGTTCTAATAATCCACTTCATAAATCACTTGATTTTGTTTCACAAATACATTTGCAAACATGTCCTGATTAGTTTCTGTGATTTTCAGCTTTTTGATAATTTTGGTCAAACTAGGTCAAATAAGCACTTTTGGCTTATTTTGGATTCCAGCTTATTCTGTTGATGATTTTCAAAACCAAAAGACATTCCAAGCTTTGGGTGACTTGATTAATCAGTTTTAATAAGAAAATCATATAGTGGATGTCTGGATTCGATTTTAGCTTATTGTGAGCTTATTGGAATAAGTTATCCAAAGATTTAACAGCTTTTAGCAAAAATCCTTTTACCAGTCTAGCTAAAATTGGATTTTAAGCATTTTAGAAAAAACCAGAACAAATTTGGTTGGGAAATAAGCTCAATCTAGCTTATTCGAGTGCTAATGCCCGTTTTGTGAAAAGTATTACTTTTAATTGCATTTTGGTCCTTTGTTTTTCATAGACTTTGTAAACAGCTTTGAAACTTTACTTTTCTAGGGTTTGCAAGTGTAGGTCCCTGAAATTTGGTATGTTGCATAATTGGTTAGTTAGTTTTGGAGTTTGTTAATTAGTTGCACTAGTTTGTTACAATTTTCACATTTGGTCCCTAGACTGTCTGATTTTGCAGATTTAGTCCCTATATTTTCATTTTCTTTACATTTCAAGTACTTTTACATTTCATGCATTAAATACTTGTACTTAGTGAATATTGTGTGGTAATTGCACTTTGTTTTACGGTTATTATAGAGCTATAATATTTTCTCTTTTTACGTGTTTGTTTGAATTAGACCTAGAAACCAAATAACCTTTTAACAAACAAAAACAATATAAACTTGATATTAGTGGGCCTTTCAATTTTTCTTGAGTCGAGAAAAAACGAACTTGCAAAATATTCAACGTTAAATGGCGCCGCTGCCGGTTCATGACATTACGAGAGACTATTGATTGACGGTTTCGATTGGATTTTGGGATTCGTTCCCCGAGTGGACATTATTTTTACGTATTATAAATCCAAAAGATAAAAAAATCAAAAATATAAAAATATAAAAAAACTTAAAAATAACAAAATCAATTCTTTTCCTAAAGAATTGAACCAAAAAAATAAAAAAATATAAAAAGTAATCTTTTTCCTAAAAGATTACACCCAAAAATATATATTATATCGGTTTTCATCATTTTTACGTACATATAGTATGTTTCTTAAAAAAACCCAATAAATACAAAAATATTTTTGATATATTATTATATGTAGATACGTATACGTATACGAACACTCAATACACATACTTCCATAAGTATTGCTTTTGTAATACACCGTGTTCGGGAGCGTTCCGGTCCTTGACACGTGTATCGATCAAATTTAATTAAAGCAAGAATAGATAAATACTTCCAATAGGCAAGAATTCGAAGAATACAAATTACAAAGTGAATAGACAGGCGACGTACTATAAAATGCCGTCTAAGGGTTAATAGGTACTTAAGTTCTTCGCGCCACCTAACCCCCCGTTCACTAGTGAGTATTCTAAGGAGGAAAGCTTGATTGGGAGTCTTGCAGTCAAGTATTACTTACATATACTATACTTTCTTGTGGATATTACTTATTGAACCTAGGAAAGGATAATCTCTTCTTTTCCAAAGTCGAACGAGAGCTTCTCTCTCACTCATTGATTTAAGTTGCATGCTCACCCGAGGGTGTGCACAAATACCTTTTCGTGTACAACCCCTTCCTCCCAAAAGGAATAAAAGGAGAAAGAGTAAGAACAACACCGTCCATCAAGCCGATCCCGAGAATCGTGCTTTGATCACTACACAAGAAGCCATGGCCGCCGTTCACACTAGACCTTTGATGGAGCACCTCCAGTCAAATGTGCAAGGATATGCTGATGCTATTGTTATACCCGAGATATCCGCAAACACCTTTGAGCTTAAGACATCCATGATTACCTTGGTTTCTAACATACCATTTTTCGGGAGACCTAATGATGATCCACATGATCATATCAAGAAGTTTCTATCCATTTTGCAATACCATTAAGTACAATGGAGTTCCTCATGATGCCATTAAGTTGATCTTGATCCAATTCTCCCTAGAGGGAAGTGCTAGGTATTGGCTAGATAGACTTCCACCTAAGAGCATTACCACTTGGGATGACTTTACTAAAAAGTTTCTGAATAGGTTCTTTCCTCCATCTAAGACCACGTCTTTGAGAAACCTAATTATTGGATTTCAACAAAAACCTAAGCAAACCTTTAGTGATGCTTGGGAAGAGTACAAGGAGTTATTGAGAAAATGCCCCAATCATGGATTCAATGAAGTTCACCAAATCAATACCTTCTACAATGGATTAAGACCACATCATCAAGATTTCCTCAACTCCTCCGCGGGTGGGAACATTCTTGCCAAATCCATACAAGAGGCATGGGACATTACTGAGACTAAATCCATGGTGCAAACAAATAACCAAATTGATGAAAGGGTTCATGTTGTGCAAGATAGTTCTCAAACATCCATTGATAATATATCCCTCAAGAGTCACATTGAGATACTTCAACAAATGGAAAAGCAAAATAAGACAAATCAAGAGATAGCTCAAGCCCTTAAGAACCTTTCCTTGAACAACTCTTCCAATGATGTGAATGTCATTGCTATATCATATGAGACTTGTGGAGGTCCTCATTCTTATTTACAATGTGATAAGGTTCAACATTACCAAGGTGAATGTTATGCTTATGAAGATGAACATAGAGAGAATTTCAAACCTAACATCAACCCAAACAATCTCTCTTACAAGTCAAATAACTACCTTGCTTGATGAGATGGCATTTATACATGATCTCATCGTTCTTTTCGGGCTTTAAATGCATAAAAATGTCATAATATACCATATATATGCTTGTGTTTGTTTACTTGTGTATTTTAGGTATGGATATCGTGAAAAAAGACAAAAGATCACAAGATACAAGGAAAAACGGACACGAGAAACAAAGCCGTACAAAGAACCGGGCCCTAATTCATGAAGAATTCAACAAATACCCTTAAAGACTTGAAGACAAACAAAATTGATCCTCATTTATTGAAGAAATGACACTTAAAACCCTTGTATATTCATAATTACAAGTTTGGTCCTTTAAGTTTGTCAAAATTACACAAATGGTCCTTCAACTTTGAAGAAATTGCAAGATTAGTCCCTCAACAATTTCAAATTGCCAACAATGGTCCCTCCTGAAGTCAAAGATACATTGAAGACCTTTGAAGATCAAGAATATCCAAGATCAGCCCTTGAAATATCTCAAAATGTCAAAAACAACCCTTGTAAAACTTATTGGAAAGTTCTGTGCCAAAATTGCCAAAAGCTGAAAGTTAAATACAAAGGGAAATCGTTTTTAGGGCTGAATTACTTGATTTACCAAAAATCCCAAAACACAAGGACTATTATTGGGCAAATGAAACATTCAAATGAATATTGCGCCAAACAACTTCCACTTCCCCCATTTTCGGATCAAACGTGTCACTATTCACCTTTTCACACCCAGATTTTACATCAACTTAAACAAAGGGTAAATCTCAATTACCTTGACACACGTTTGATTCACACACTCTAAATCCCATCCCAACCTTAAAACCCTCACCCCCACTCACCAAGAGGCCCCACCATTCAACACGTCACCCAATCAGAATGCAACTTACCCTCCAAGCAATCCTATGTGGCAAAATCAACAACCAAGACTCTTTGCTTGATCACAAAGCTAAAATGACGTTTGGGATCATTTTGGACAGCTCATCAACAACAAACTGCCTCTAGGCCTTAAGGGCATTTTAGAGAATTCACTTATAGGGTTTGTGAATAGTGTAGCCTGGCATTTGCCTATAAAAGGAGACCTCAACATGTGAGAGTCCCTTTGTTCCGGTCTTTACCTTTTAAACTTGTAATTCCTTTTTAAAATTTATAAAAGTTGGTATTTTGAGAAAATTGTAATTCCTTTTTATGTTTTTGAAAGTTGGTGTTGTTTAAAGGGTGATTTTGAGTTCCATTGATTGTTATAAGTGTGCTTGAACCTTTTGGATCAAGGACGTTTATGTTTGGTAAGGTTTTTCAAGTTTGAAAAAGCTTGAAATAAGGTTCTGATTTTGCTTATTTTTGTGTACTAACCCTTAACCATAAGCTATAAGCTCTTGCAAGCTTGTTGACACCAAGCTTGTGAAGGGATTAGAGCCCTTGGTTGAGTTGTTTGCTGCTTGTGTTGAAGACATCAAGTCCTTGAGTTTCTGCTTTGAAACATCAACCAAGGCATTCATCATCTTTCTTATTGAAGTACCTTGGTCTTGTTCTAATTGTTGAACAAGGTCCAAGGAGCATAGCTGGCCTTCCTAGGATGTTGTGGAAGGCAGGTATAACCTCTTGTTAAGATTCCTCTCAAAATTTCATGTTTTTGCTTATTTTGTACTTTGGTATATGATTTGGAGTTCTTGTGTTTGTGCTTTGAGTTTTATGGCTGGTATCTGTTAGTTGTCACCTAGTATAGCTATTTGATCATTAAAATCAATAGGTTGTGTTTAAAAATCAGAAGTTTGTTTGAAAAGTGGTTGATTAAGGGTTGTTTGGGATTACTGGTTCATAAGGCCTTGTGGCCTTGAGCCCTTGGTTCTTAGGGTTTGGGAGGTCTAAACAAGTCCTAATATACAAGTTTTAGTCATTGGGTTACTTTCTAAAAGTTTGGAAAAGAGATTTGAAGTTTTGCAAAAATCCGATAAAAGTGGTTTTGGAATTGGTCAAACACATCAGATCCAATAACTTCTTTGTTACTTGGATCTAAGGTCTGAAATCAGGTTTGGGAATAGTTTGGGTGATAAGCTATCTATTGGTTATCTGGTTGTTGAATTTGGTGGCTTATTGTGGTTTTTATAGCTTATCAAAAGTTGCTGAAGTGGTCATTTGCATCAGCAAAGTGACCACCTCATTTTGTGCTTGCATTTGTTAACCTAGTGTATGCCTTGTGATTTTTCTGCTTGGAACTTGTTTATGTGTTGCTTGTGATTGGATTTTGCTATTTGGATTGCTTTGTATCTGGCTTATAAGCTAACTGGCTTATTAAGTCCTTATTGCCAAAATCTGTCTTCAAAAGGTCAACTGACCTCTTGATTCACAAGGCCTCCTCCTTGAGTCCTTCACAAAAATTGCTTATAACAAGCCCATAGACCATTCCTGATCATTTGGTGCATTTTGGAGTACTTTGACTTTTGGTCAAATAAGCACTTTTTGGCTTATTTTTGAGAACTGCTTATTGGCACATGCAACAACTTATCTTCTGTAATAGAAATCATTTTTCTTAGCTTAATATCATATCTGGAAGTTTACAAGTCTTTTGGTTAAGCTTTTACTAGAAAACTAGCTTATTTGGCTTTTTCAGCCAGCTTATTTGCTCATACAGCTTATTCTACTTGGCTTTTTGTGATTTTCTTGATTGATTATTCTTAGTTAAGCTATTTGTGAGCTTTTGCAACAACCTAGAGCTTACGAGGTGCCCTAAATCTCAAACCCGACTATTTTGTCTTTTAGTGAATTTTTACTTTGCTTATTTCTGGCTTATTGAGTAAGATTTTTCAAAATTTCTTTTTACAGATCTCATAAGCATCCCAAAAGAAGGTTGTGTGTTAAATTAGAGCTTATGGCATTAGCTTATTGCTTAATGGGCTGAAAAGCCCAATAAGAATAAGCCGTATGCTTAATAAGCTGTGATAAGCTCATATTCAGCTTTTGGGCCTTTAGTGTTTTGTTCTTAGAATTGAATTTTGAGTCAGATAGGGCTTTTCCAAGTCAATTGGGCCAAGTTTGACTTTTTGGGCCCAAAAGCCCATTTGGTTTGACTGTTTTTGGTTTTGGCCCATTTGAGGGCCCAATAGGGGTATTCTGGTAATTTCACTTTGATTTTCTGATTATTTAGGTTAAAATAAACTAGTTTGCAAGTTTTTAGAATTTTTTATAATTTTTGGATTTTTAATATTATTTTATTATTATTTTTCAAATTTCACATTTTCCAACTTTTTATATTTTTCTTAGCTTTAATACATTAAAATAGGAATTTAGCAACTTTTAGAATAATTTTATCACTTTTAGATTAATTTTTATAATTATTTTAAGTTTTTATAGTTTTTAAATCATTTTAAATAGTTTTTATTAGTTTAAAAATTTCTAAAAATAGTTTTAAATCTTTTTAGGTCATTTTAGAGGTTTACCAATTTAAAAATCTTTATTTGGGCTTTTTGATAATTTATTTAATTTTTAGGGCTTTAATTAGCATTTAAAAATTGAATATTTAATTATTTAAAAGGTTTGAAAAAGTTTTGATCATTGGTAAACTCTTAGTTTATTAATTTTGATTTTTGGCGAATTTTTGGTAATTTTTAGAATTAATTTTTATTTTTGAATTTTTTACGGTTTTACGTTTTAACATTCTAGTAGTAATTTTCACGTCTTCGTCATCTTCTTTTCTCACCCCCCTTCTAAACCAAGCATTAATCTCAAATCATTTACATCTTAGTCACACACATATACCTCCTTGGGAAACGAACTTGGAATTCATAAGGGTCATTAACACTTGATTTTTCCTAAAGTCATTTGTTTAATACTTACCGCTTTTACGCTCCTTTTCCTAAAGGACTTATTTTTACCACAATCATTTTGGCGCCGCTGCCGGGGAGGTGTGTCGTGATTAATTTGCATTGTTGGTTTTTAATATTAACCATAAATAGTATTTGTATTAGTAGAAATCTACTAATACGTATTATCGGTTTTCTTGGTTTTTCTTGTGAAAATATTATTACTATATTGTATTAAGTATCACAACTAATAAACAGTATCTCCAAAAGTGTGAAAACACAACCTTAATTGGGATTTCATCACTCAATTATTGTATTCGAATCTCACACAAAAAGAAAAAGGCAAAAATAGATAAATACTTTCGTGAAGCTTGATTTTGAAAAATACAAACTATAAGGTGGGTATAAGGCGGGTATTATAAAATATAACCTAAGGAAAAAGGCTCTTAAGTGCTTCGCGCCGCCTCGTTTCCCCGCTTGCTTGTGAGTATTTTGAGATTGAAGGCTAATCGAGGGTTTTGCCGCCCAAAGTATTATTACGTATAATATATTTGCTTGGTTTCTTTGTGATTAAAACCTCTTGAACAATTTGGTTTTCACCAAAGTTCTAAAGTCATTCGAAGGCGTTCACTCCACGTGATCATTTTCATTCCTTTGAGGCTTCTTTAATCAAGAGTTTGATTCGAGGAGAGATTTTGTAGATTGTTGTCTACGAAGATACACCAAAATCCAAAAAAATTAAATACAATCAAAAACACAACAAAAAATTAAAAATTCACAAAACACCCAAAAAGAATCTTCTTTGCTCACCTCCCATTCTTCGTGAAGTTTATGATCACTCGTAATCAAGCAAAACGAGCTCGTAAACGTCTTCAAAAGCTAGCCAATCAAGAGACGTTGATTGTTGAACAACCTCCAATTGTTGAACCTATTGTAGAACAAGAAGTCGTCATGGCTAATCGTACTATGATGGAGTTGCTACAAGCACCCACCGAGGGTTTTGGAGAGGCTATTGTGATTCCCGCCATCCTTGTGGAGAATTTCGAGATTAAGACGGGTTTAATGTCGATGTTGCAAGCAAATAAGTTTAGAGGTCATGAGAAAGACAACCCGCACTACCACATAAGGAATTTTAACCGTCTCACCGCCACTAGCAAGTTTAAGGATGTTCCACATGACGCCACTAAGATGATGTTGTTTCCATACTCGTTAGA
The DNA here is from genome assembly GCA_025667525.1 of Glebionis coronaria. Taxonomy (NCBI): domain Eukaryota; kingdom Viridiplantae; phylum Streptophyta; class Magnoliopsida; order Asterales; family Asteraceae; genus Glebionis; species Glebionis coronaria. Next base: position 522,630,418 of record CM046874.1, on the reverse strand, counting down.
TGGACCCGCTAAAATTTGGCTTAAGAAAGAACCGCCAAATTCGATTTTGACATGGGCCGATCTCGTTTCTAAGTTTGTGAACAAGTTTTTTCCACCATCTAAAACAACACATTTGAAAAATGAGATTTCACGATTTGTGCAAAGAAATAATGAAAGTTTTTCAATGGCATGGGAACGCTTTAAAGAAATGTTACATGAATTTCCACATCATGATTTTACGGAATTGCATCAAGTTGATACTTTTTATAATGGGCTTAATGATCATGAACGAGATTATTTGAATGCCGCCGCTGGTGGTAATTTTTTGTGCAAGACGACAAATGAGGCTTTACAAATCATCGAGAATAGATCTAAGGTTTATAGCCCTCGTAACACACCGAGTGTTGCCAATTTGGGTTCGTCGTCATCATCATCGTCTCGTAGCATTAATGCCTTACATGATGAAGCTAATGAGGAAAATCGGTTTTTTGATAGATTTGCTAATCTTATGTCCCATTGGAAAGCTCAAGAAGCTTCAAATTCCGCTTCGGTTAAAGTGGTTGCTAAGAGTTGTTTGTCTTGTGGTGGAGCTCATGATCTTTCCGAGTGCATTACCGCGGATGGTAACACTTCGAGTGCTTATGTAGCAAAGGGAACTTACAACCAAAACGGTCAAGGTTCCCGCCCAAATCAAGCTCCACCAAATCAAAATGTTAATAACTATCGAAACAACAACCAAGGTGGTAATTACCAAGGCAATTCACGCAACTACAACAAGGGGAATTATCAAAATGGGAATGGACAAATTTCTAATCAAAACCAAAACCGTGATTTTCAAAACACTACACAAGGTTTTCAAAATGCTCACACTAAAAATTTGCAAGGAGAATTTTTGGATTATGCTAAAGCAAATGATGCTAAATTTGATAACATCCAACGTGAGATGATTAGCTTAAGATCCGAGTTGAAAAACGAGCTAAAAAATGAACTTGCTAATGAACTTAAAACTCATGCAAACAAAATGGAAGGAAATTTCCAATGTCTTCAACAAAACCAACAAAAGATGGAATTAGGACAACATGAGATTAAGCAAGAGTTATTAAAATCGGATGCTAGGCAATCAAAATTTGAGGACCGAATGGCTAAGATGTTTGAAGCAATCATGTGTAAACCCTCTTCCTCGGGTGGTCTTCCTAGTGATACCATTGCAAACCCGAAGGGAGAAATGAAGGTTATTACTACACGAAGTGGTAAAACTTTCAAGGAACCGATCTCTCGTCCAAGTACTTCTACGGAGAAGGAAATCGAGAAAGAACCTGAGGTGATGGTCGAAAAGGAGCACATTACAATCCCACGAAGTACCGCTCATACCACACCTACGGTTGAACCAATACCAATTGTGGAACCCAAGTTTCCAAGGCCGTTGCCTAATGACCAACCTACACCACCTTTACCCTACCCTTCAAGACGAAACAAAGAGAAATTGCAAGAACGTAACAAACAACAAATCGAGCTTTTTATAAAAAAGTTTCAACAAGTGCATTTTGATGTGAGTTTAGCCGACGCGTTGTTATATATGCCTCGTTTTGCTTCCACTTTTAAAAGTATGATGAGCGATAAGGAAAAGCTTTCAAAGCTTGCTAATTGTTCTTCGGTTTATCTTAACCGCATACCAGAAAAAGTTGGTGACCTCAGAAAGTTTCTCATTCCTTGTGACATACAAGATATGAAAGAATGCCTCGCCTTGGCCGATCTTGGTGCGAGCATTAATTTGATGCCATTTTCCATTTGGAAATCGCTTTCGCTTCCGGCTCTTATTCCTTCGAACATGTCTATCGAGATGGCCGATCATTCTACGATTTTAGCATGTGGAGTAGCCGAAGATGTTTTTGTGAAAGTGGGGAAGTTCTACTATCCCGTTGATTTTATAGTAGTTGAAATCCCCGCAGATCCTCAAGTTCCTCTAATTTTAGGTCGTTCATTTTTAGACACTTCGAGATCGCTTATCGATGTTCATGCAAGAACAATCACTTTGAGATTCAACGAAGAGGAACTTGTTATAAACGCTACTCAAAACTCAAAACCTTCTCATGTTTATGCAATCGCTACCATCAATCACATTGACATTGTTGATGTGGTTTGTGATGAGTTTTCACAAGAAGTGTTAGGTTTTTCCGATAGCTCGTCAAGTGGCAATCCCACTATTTTGGATCCGATTCTTGCTAATTCAACACCAAATCTCACTCCATTCCAAGGAGGCGATCTCACTTCAAATAAAATCGACAATGAAGATGAGGTGTTGATTAGTGATGATACTTATATTCCACCATTTCTTCTGCCGATGGAAGTTATGAGTGTTGAACCAAAATCTTCAATCGAGGAACCACCTATCCTTGAATTGAAAGATCTTCCTTCTCACCTTGAATACGCATTCTTGGAAGGTGATGACAAGTTGCCGGTTATTATTGCAAGAGGTCTTGCTAATGATGAAAAAACCGAGCTCTTGAAAGTTCTTAAGGCTCATAAAGGGGCAATTGCGTGGAAAATATCCGACATTAAGGGTATTAACCCAAAATTTTGTACTCACAAGATTTTAATGGAGGAGGAATACAAACCCGCAATTCAAAGTCAAAGAAGAGTGAATCCCTGATAGGTGTGTAAACACCCATCCTTTTACCACTTATTACTGGCTAAAACAAGACCAAAACGCGTGTTTAATATCATTTGTTTGGAATTATGCGTGGTTTTTGTGTTTATTGTGTTTTCAGAGCCAACCGGATAAATATTAAAGAAAACATGGGATTGCACGGGTTTTATCGAAGAAAAAGACTAAAGACGAAGTCTATTGTCCAAGAGATGCAAAAGATTTGAAGTCAATGGGCCTATTTGAAGATTTATCGAAGAAAAGGACCAAAGATGGAAGATTTACATATGTCGAAGAAACTCAAGTCTATTAAACGAAGAAATTAAAAGACGAGTTGATTTTAATCGTCGACAAATCCCGAATCAGAATCGAAAACGTCAACTTTTCTGAAAAGACGAGAAGACAAGAAGAAAGGGAGAAAGCCCACTCACCAACCAACCACTTAGCCTATACAAGGAAATCCCTCACAAAAATTTGGCATCTAGTTTTTAGTTTCATTTTCATTTCTCCTAGTTCGTAGGAAACCATCTCCCTTAAGGAGTGGTTTTCATCTCTTTGATTTCTTCTGTTAATCTTGTAGGTTTGATCCTTTCCTTTTGTTTACTGAATCTTAATCATCAATACAAGTGTTCATTTAATCTTTTCATTCCTCTTGTTCATCATCATCTTTTATTCAAAGTTCTTAAGTTTTTATTTAGTTCAAGTTTGATCTTAAAAAGTTGTTGAATTTGTGTTTTTATGATTGGGATTTGATGCTTGTAGTTAGTAGATGATTTGTGGTCAATTTGGTTAAACCGTTTTGATTATTTAGCTTGATTTGGCTTAAAATTCGTGTCCCCTGTTTTAAATAACTGCTACTGTTCTTCATTCCAGTTATTCCGAGTAGTCGTCTTAATTTTTCCTTTATTCGGAACTTTCTTATTATTCCGCAGAGTCTCTTTCTTTTTCCCTTATTCGGAATATTTCTATATTCCGAATAGCCGGCTTATCCTGTCTATTATTCGGAATAATATATATTCTGAGTAGCCTTCCTTAGTTCATTCCTTATTCGAAATATTTCAATATTCCGCGTAGCTTCAAATTATTCCGAGTGACTGTTTATTCCGAGTGACCTTAATATTCAGCATAGAGCATTTATTCCGCATAAGTCCATTTTTCCGAATAGCAAGTTTTATTCCGCATGGACTCATTATTCCGAGTAGGCATCTATTCCGCATAAGGCTTGTTATTCCGCATAGTCAAGATATTCCGAGTAAGCACAACATTCCGCATGGTCATTATTCCGGATAGTACTAGTTTTCAGTAAGGGTCTTTTACTGTTTAATCATTTAACTGTTAAATTTCAATTCAAGGTTATTTCATTCACTAATTTTGGTTTGAATATTAATTTACTTTACTCATTTACCTTTTTAAGTAGAATAGAAAACCAAAACCCCTTTTTGTCACCAAGAACAAATCATTCCACTTTTAGCTGTGATCAATTCGAGGAGATACCGAGAACTTAAATCATGAACCCATAGCAAAACCTCATTTATCAAATGGCGCCGCTGCCGGCTCTTCTCGTTAAGATTAACAGTTTTTTTTTGAGAACTTGGATTTTGGGATCCGTTCACCGTGAACGTTACTTTTTCATAAAAAAATTCAAAAACCCTAAAAAATATTAAATTTTCAAAAATCCTAAAAATTAAAAAACATAAAAAACCAAAAATATTTTTGCTTTGTTTTTGCCTTGTTAGTTCTTTTGCAGGTGCATGCGTACACGATCATCGTCTTATCAAGAGCCCGAGCCTCTCGAAGACTTAGACATGGCCGGTGTACAAAACAACAACAATAACCCACCTCAAACAATAATAATAACAATAACAACCCACCTTTCAACAACAATAATAACAACAACAATGAGCCTCTACCGGATAATCGCCCGATGATTGAACTTCTGCAAGCACATGTAGATGGCAACAATGATCCAATTGTCATACCCGCGTTTGCAGCCAACAACTTTGAGCTCAAATCCGGCTTTATCCAGATGGTCTCTGCTCAACCATTCTTGGGGCGTACCATTGATGATCCACATGACCACATCAAGAGATTTCTACAACTCACGAATACGGTCAAATTCAATGGTGTTCCACAAGAGGTAATCCATTTACAACTTTTTCCCTTTTCTTTAGAGGGACAAGCCCGACATTGGCTTGCTAAGGAACCGCCACAGAGTATTCTTACGTGGACGGATTTGGAGACCAAATTTATCAATTACTTTTTCCCACCCTCTCGTACTACCGCTTTGCGGAATGAAATTATCAATTTTGAACAAAAGTACGATGAGTCGTTCAGTGAATCTTGGGACCGTTTCAAAGACCTTTTGAGAAAATGCCCACAACATGGTTTTACCAAAGTGCACCAAATTAACACTTTTTATAATGGTTTAAGCATGAATGACCAAGATTCACTAAACAGTGCCTCGGGGGGTAATCTTTTGGCTAAGACTTCCAATGTTGCTTGGGATATCATTGAGAATAAGTCTCGTGTGCAAACCAAGAGTGTTCGGACCAATGTCGCTAGTGCTAGTACTAGTGACAGCGATAAGCGACTTGACAAAATCACTGCGCTTCTTGAATCGCTTGCTACCCAAACCGCCAGCAACACCAACAGCATCAATGCTAAAAACGCTCAAGTCAATGCTGTTAGCCAACCATGTGAAATATGCGGGGGTCCTCACTCTTACACCACTTGTACCGCCACCCAAGACTACCCTTCTGAGAATGTGAATGCAGCATACGGTACCTATCCTCAACCCACTTATCAAGCTCGTCCTCAAGGTGACCGCAACTTGCTTAGCTACCGCTCTAACAACTATCTCTCACCACCTGGTTTTCCTCCTAATAACCCAAACCAACAACAAAGCCTCAATCGCCCTCCTCAACAACAACAACAATCTCGTGGACCTTACATACTACCTCACAAACAAAAACAACCACCTCAAAGAAACAACAAAGTTTACCAGCAACCTGCTTATCAACCACCCGCATACAATACTCCTCCCAACCAACCCACCGCTTTACACCAAGAAGTGGAAACCTATATGAGGACTAACGATGTGATCGTGGGAAATCTTCAGCGCGAAGTGCTCAACTTGAAAGCAGACCTGGTCAAACAAGGGAACGATCTGAGAGCTGACATGAGAAACACAGTGGATAGTCAAACGAATGACTTAAAGAACATGATGGCTAGTTTCTTCCAAGGTAATCAACCCTCTTCTTCGGGTACTCTTCCGAGTAACACCGTTGCGAATCCAAGAGGGGAGATGAAAGCAATCACCACTCGTAGTGGCAAAGGTACTAAGGAACCCGAGCTTCCTATACCTCCGCCGGTGATTGTGACTAAGGAGAACGAGTCACCTGCTCCTATTCCTCATCCTTCTATTTCCCCAATTTCTCCACCTCTTACTTCTACCCCTCCTCCACCCAAGGATGTGAGTGATCCTTCGATCCCAAATCCTTCCTCTTCCTCCAATATACCTTATCCATCTAGGTTGAGGAAAGAGAAGCTCAAAAGCAAGGATGATATTCAAGTTTCGAACTTTCTAAAAATGTTTAAACAATTGAATTTTAACATCTCCTTCGCTGAGGCTCTCGCTCACATGCCTAAGTACGCAAAAATGTTTAAAGATCTTCTGAGTGACAAGGAAAAGCTTCTTGATATTTCCAACACCCAACTTAATGAGAATTACTCTGCAGTGCTCTTAAGGAAATTGCCAACCAAGCTTGGTGATCCGGGTCGTTTCTTAATCCCTTGTAGTTTCCCGGGAGTAGAGAATTGCATGGCTCTAGCCGATCTAGGTGCCAGTATTAATCTTATGCCTCTAAGCGTTTGGAAGCAATTATCTCTCCCTGAGCTAGTCCCCACCAAAATGACTTTGGAATTAGCTAACCGTACGGTTGCTTATCCAGTGGGGATAGCCAAAGACGTCTTTGTAGGAGTCGACAAATTCACTTTTCCTGCCGATTTCGTCGTCGTCGACTACGAGATGGACCCTCGTGTTCCCTTGATCGTGGGTCGTCCATTCTTGAGGACCGGTCGCACTCTCATCGATGTTGAAGCCGGTGAGCTTATCATGAGAGTGGGTGACGATAAAATCGTCTTCAACATGGGAAAGTTGTCTAAACAACCTTATTCATACGAGAGTGTTAACTGTATTGACATTCTGGATGAGGCTTGTGAAGAACACTTTATTGATGCTTGTAAAAATATTCCTACCTCTCTTCCCAATGTTGAGACCGTTTCCTCTATTGATTCATCACTGTCTCTATTTGGAGAAAGTGATTTGTTTTGGCAAGATCTTGAAGTCACCATGGGAGATGTGAACTTAGCTAATAACGATTCTACCACCAATTAGGATGAAGACATGCATTTCTTTGAAAACCTTCTCAACGAAGACAATCTTTCTCCACCATCTCCTACGGTTATTGCTATCGATACTCCGACTTTGAATACGCCTCCCGTCGAAAATCCTTCGGATTTAGAACTTAAGGAGTTGCCGCCCCATCTCGAGTACGTGTTCCTTGAAGAAGAGAAGAAGTCGCCCGTCATTATCGCGAAGGACTTGAAAGATGAAGAGAAAACTCGCCTCATCGCCGTGCTTAAAGATCATAAGAAGGCGATTGCTTGGAAAATTTCTGATATTCGCGGAATTGATCCTCACTTTTGCACACACAAAATTCTCATGGAGGACGACTTTAAGCCCACAATTCAAAGCCAACGAAGGGTGAATCCAAAAATCCATGATTTCATCAAAACAGAGGTTATCAAACTTCTTGATGCGGGTATGATTTACCCCATTTCGGATACACCATGGGTTAATCCAGTCCATTGTGTGCCTAAGAAAGGCGGCATCACCGTTGTGCCCAATGCAAACAACGAGTTGATTCCTACCCGTCTCGTTACTGGGTGGAGAGTTTGTATAGACTACCGCAAACTCAATGATGCCACGAGAAAGGATCACTTCCCTCTACCTTTTATGGATCAAATGCTTGAACGTTTAGCGGGTAATGAATATTACTGCTTTCTTGATGGTTTCTCGGGTTATTTCCAAATACCCATCGATCCCCAAGATCAAGAGAAGACTACATTCACTTGTCCCTATGGCACATTTGCTTACAAAAGAATGCCTTTTGGCTTATGCAATGCCCCCGGGACTTTCCAAAGGTGCATGTTAGCTATCTTCCATGACATGGTTGAACAAACCATGGAAGTATTCATGGATGATTTCTCGGTCTTCGGGGATTCCTTCTCTTCTTGCCTTGCCAATTTGGAACGTATGCTTAAGCGGTGCGAAGACACTCGCCTTGTTCTGAATTGGGAAAAATGCCATTTCATGGTAAAAGAGGGCATCATGCTAGGACACAAGATCTCCAAAGCTGGTATTGAAGTAGACCGTGCTAAAGTCGATGTTATCGCTAAGTTGCCTCCACCTTCAACCGTGAAGGGTGTGAGAAGTTTTCTGGGTCATGCGGGCTTCTACCGTCGATTCATCAAAGATTTTTATCAAATCGCTCGCCCGATGACCCACCTCTTGGAAAAAGATACTCCTTTTATCTTTTCCAAAGAGTGTCTTGAAGCCTTCAACTCGCTTAAGGATAAGCTAACTAAGGCACCCGTCTTGGTTACCCCTAATTGGGAGCTTCCCTTTGAGTTGATGTGCGATGCTAGTGATTTTGCTATTGGAGCGGTTCTGGGACAAAGAGTGAACAAACACTTCCAACCAATCCATTACGCTAGCAAGACAATGACGGGGGCTCAATTGCATTACACGACCACCGAAAAAGAGCTTTTAGCTGTTGTCTATGCCTTTGAAAAGTTCCACCCCTATCTTGTCCTTTCCACCATAATCGTTTACACCGATCATTCCGTGTTGAAGTACTTGTTGACAAAGCAAGATTCCAAACCAAGACTTCTTCGCTGGGTTTTGCTACTCCAAGAATTTAAAATCAAAATTCGCGATAAAAAAGGAGCTGAAAACCTAGCCGCGGATCATCTTAGTAGACTTGAGGATCCTTACCAGGGGGATCATCCGAACAAAGAAATCAATGATTCTTTCCCCCTGGAGACCTTAATGTCTATCAACTCGACTTCTGATGAAACCCCGTGGTTTGCGGACATTGCAAACTACTTGGCGAGTGGAATTCTCGTTGACGGGTTAACATCCCAGCAAAAGAAAAAGTTCTTCAACGACATTAAGACTTACTTTTGGGATGACCCGTATCTATTCAAACAATGTGCCGACTTGATTATTCGCCGATGTGTTGACGGACCGACAGCTTTAGAAATCCTTGACGCTTGCCACAAAGGACCCACCGGTGGTCACTTTGGTCCCAACTACACCGCCAAAAAAGTGTTTGACTCGGGATTCTATTTGCCCACCATCTATCGTGATGCTCACGAGATGGTTAAACGTTGTGATGCCTGCCAAAAACAAGGCAAGATCACTCATAAAGACGAGATGCCTCAGAATTTCATTCAGGAATGTGAAATCTTTGATGTTTGAGGTATCGACTTTATGGGGCCATTCCCTTCTTCTAAAGGAAACAAATACATCCTTGTAGCCGTTGACTATTTCAAAGTGGGTTGAAGCCAAAGCTTTACCTACTAATGACGCAAGGGTGGTTTGTAACTTTTTGAAATCGCTATTCGCTAGATTCGGTATGCCTCGTGCCATTATTAGTGATCGCAGGACTCATTTTTGCAACGACCAATTTGCTAGAGTCATGGCTAAGTATGGTGTAAATCATCGTCTTTCCACCGCTTACCACCCACAAACTAATGGCCAGGCTGAAATATCCAACCGAGGATTAAAGCGGATTCTCGAAAGAACCGTGGGAGAGCATCGTGCCTCATGGGCTGATAAACTTGATGATGCTTTGTGGGCGTTTCGTACCGCATAAAAGACTCCGATTGGTTGTACACCATATCGTCTTGTGTACGGGAAAGCGTGCCACCTCCCCATTAAGTTGGAGCACAAGGCTTACTGGGCCTTGAAGTGGGCTAATTTTGATATCAACAAAGCCGGTGACCTACGCAAGATCCAACTCAATGAGCTGAATGAACTTCGGAATGAGGCTTATGAAAATTCTTTGATCTATAAGGAGAAGACTAAGCTCATTCACGACTCCAAGATTAAGAACCGAGAGTTCCAAGTTGGAGACAAAGTTTTACTCTTTAACTCTCGGTTGAAAATCTTTTCGGGCAAGCTGAAATCTCGTTGGTCCGGCCCATTCACCATTGCCCAAATTTTTCCATATGGTACTCTCGAGCTCGCTCAACCTAATGGACCTAATTTTAAGGTGAATGGCCAACGAGTGAAGTTGTACTTTGGTGAGGACATCTCTCAGGAGATGATTCCATCCCTCACCACGTTCCCCATGAACTAATTTTGGGTCGAGTCAGGCTCGTGACTCGGTTATCAAAAACAAGCGCTCCTCGGGAGGCAGCCCGAGTATCTATCCTTTTATGTTTTAACCTCGTAAGTGTAGGGGGACCTTTATAGGTTCTTTGTCTTTGTGTGGTGATGTGATTACAGGGATGAATGCACTCTTGGAATCTTTGAAGAACCGTGCTCCCGTGTTATCCGAAATCCGGTTATATCTCTCAACTATCGTGATTCAATTTTCTTCATATTCACATTTGAAATTGATCACGTTAGTTGTCTCTTCCTTAACTTGATTTAACCAACGTGCACAATGCCATAAGTGTAGGGGAGACTTTTCCCACATGCTTAAACATTGAGGACAATGTTTATCTTAAGTGTAGGGGGGGACTTCTATCGAGTTTTAAGTGGACTTTTCCATGAAAATGCCTTCATTTAACCGGAAAATCATCTTTTTCAGCACTTTTCAAATTTTTAATTAACTTTGGCCATTTAGTCGTAATTTTTAAATTTTTATTTTTGCTTTCATATGTACATATCCCGTAATAAATTCGAAAATATTAATAAAGTGGGGTAGCTAGTTTTGAAATCTTTGACATATTAGGCCTGTTGCGATTATTTTGACTCAACCCGAATAGACTTATCCGAGTTTATTCTAGCTAGTATCCTTAACCAAATAGACCTTAATTGGTTTATTAGGCTAAGCATCCACGAGTCTTATTACTTGAGATTTTAAATTATGGAGAACGAGAGATGATAGAGTCAATTATAAGTCGGTATTCTTGCACAAGCTCACTTGGTGTAATTATTTGCCTATTCTCCCATCACTTGCTAATAATTTATCTGTAATAAGTAAGGTCGTACGATTTGAAAAGTTACTTAGCTTCTAGCCCAAGATCGTTTAAAAGTTGCTCGGTAATGATAAGAGTTCATAGCCAAGGCATAACTTATGAAGCGGGGCGCGAAGATTGGCGAGTCCGAAAAGGCCCTAACAAGGCATGAGGATTCAATCTTATTGCTAAAGATCCAAGGTGATGTGAAAAGCATTATTCCCAAAGTCAATATGAAGGATCAAGACTCACGACGAAAAGCAATCAACTCCCATAAAGATCATGGAGAGGTCTATCCAAAAAGACCCTAACAAGGTATGAGGATAAATAGATCCAAGTCCGAAAAGGAGGCGGATCGTTGTATCTCAAAATCCCAATTAGAGATTGAAGAAATAATCATGAAGTCGTGGTCAACAAAGTTGGAGTACCCCTCAAAAGTCTCCAAGTGAAGAAACTCTATTAACGATGAGAAGACCATTATCTCAAGCACGTCTCTCAAGATATGAAGTATGAAGTACATGCCAAATATCGGCCCGAGAAAGGTCTCAAATCGTGAACCAAGTTATGCCAAGATATGAACTTTTTGATATCCCGAGAAGCAGTTTTAAGAGATTTTGTCCTTTAGCTAACTATTGATCAAATCGCCCTACTTTGCTTTCAGCCTAAATAAACTATCGAAATAAGTCGAAAAATGCATCTTCATGATCATTCTAAGACAAAAATAAAATATAAGAGATACACCTAGGAATAAGGGAGTTTAAGCATTTAATTAAGCCATGTGTGTAAGTGTTTGAAATGCTAACTTATAATAACAATGATCTCGTTTTTAAGCTTAGTTTGGGGAACGTGAAACTTGAGAATGATAAATCTTTGCAGCACCAAAGCCCTAATGTAAGTCCTTGATCTCTTTGCAAGTTATTTCCATCCTTTTATTTACTTCAAAGTTTTGATTTCTCTTAGTATTTAAATTTTTGTTTAGTAGTATGTTAATAAGGCCAAGGTTGATTGATTATGAGAAAAATGTAAATTTGCTTTATCACTAAGCATTGCATGAGGGCATGGCAATGGTTAAGTGTAGGGGATTTGATAGGTGTGTAAACACCCATCATTTTACCACTTATAACTGGCTAAAACAAGACCAAAACGCGTGTTTAATATCATTTGTTTGGAATTATGCGTGGTTTTTGTGTTTATTGTGTTTTCAGAGCCAACCGGATAAATATTAAAGAAAACATGGGATTGCACGGGTTTTATCGAAGAAAAAGACTAAAGACGAAGTCTATTGTCCAAGAGATGCAAAATATTTGAAGTCAATGGGCCTATTTGAAGATTTATCGAAGAAAAGGACCAAAGATGGAAGATTTACATATGTCGAAGAAACTCAAGTCTATTAAACGAAGAAATTAAAAGACGAGTTGATTTTAATCGTCGACAAATCCCGAATCAGAATCGAAAACGTCAACTTTTCTGAAAAGACGAGAAGACAAGAAGAAAGGGAGAAAGCCCACTCACCAACCAACCACTTAGCCTATAAAAGGAAATCCCTCACAAAAATTTGGCATCTAGTTTTTAGTTTCAGTTTCATTTCTCCTAGTTCGTAGGAAACCATCTCCCTTAAGGAGTGGTTTTCATCTCTTTGATTTCTTCTGTTAATCTTGCAAGTTTGATCCTTTCCTTTTGTTTACTGAATCTTAATCATCAATACAAGTGTTCATTTAATCTTTTCATTCCTCTTGTTCATCATCATCTTTTATTCAAAGTTCTTAAGTTTTTATTTAGTTCAAGTTTGATCTTAAAAAGTTGTTGAATTTATGTTTTTATGATTGGGATTTGATCCTTGTAGTTAGTAGATGATTTGTGGTCAATTTGGTTAAACCGTTTTGATTATTTAGCTTGATTTGGCTTAAAATTCGTGTCCCCTGTTTTAAATAACTGCTACTGTTCTTCATTCCAGTTATTCCGAGTAGTCGTCTTAATTTTTCCTTTATTCGGAACTTTCTTATTATTCCGCATAGTCTCTTTCTTTTTCCCTTATTCGGAATATTTCTATATTCCGAATAGCCGGCTTATCCTGTCTCTTATTCGGAATAATACATATTCCGAGTAGCCTTCCTTAGTTCATTCCTTATTTGGAATATTTCAATATTCCGCGTAGCTTCAAATTATTCCGAGTGACTGTTTATTCCGAGTCACCTTAATATTCAGCATAGAGCATTTATTCCGCATAAGTCCATTTTTCCGAATAGCAAGTTTTATTCCGCATGGACTCATTATTCCGAGTAGGCATCTATTCCGCATAAGGCTTGTTATTCCTCATAGTCAAGATATTCCGAGTAAGCACAACATTCCGCATGGTCATTATTCCGGATAGCACTAGTTTTCAGTAAGGGTCTTTTACTGTTTAATCATTTAACTGTTAAATTTCAATTCAAGTTTATTTCATTCACTAATTTTGGTTTGAATATTAATTTACTTTACTCATTTACCTTTTTAAGTAGAATAGAAAACCAAAACCCCTTTTTGTCACCAAGAACAAATCATTCCATTTTTAGCTGTGATCAATTCGAGGAGATACCGAGAACTTAAATCATGAACCCATACAAAAACAGAGTATCAATCCCAAAATTCACGATGTCATTAAAAAGGAGGTCCTTAAACTCCTTGACGCGGGAATGATTTATCCTATATCCGATAGCCCATGGGTGAGCCCAATCCATTGTGTCCTTAAAAAAGGAGGAATGACCGTTGTGCCTAATGAAAACAACGAGTTAATTCCCACTCGTGTTGTGACCGGTTGGAGAGTGTGTATTGACTACCGAAAGTTAAATGACGCCACTCGTAAAGACCACTTTCCTTTGCCCTTCATGGATCAAATGTTGGAGCGAGTTCCGGGAAATGAATTCTATTGCTTTTTAGATGGTTTTTTCGGTTACTTTCAAATCCCTATCGACCCTCGTGATCAAGAGAAAACTACGTTCACGTGTCCTTATGGAACGTTCGCTTATCGTAGGATGCCTTTCGGACTTTGTAATGCACCGGGTACGTTTCAACGGTGTATGATGGCGATTTTTCACGATATGATCGAGAAGTCGATGGAAGTGTTTATGGATGACTTCTCGGTGTTTGGCAATTCGTTCACGTCGTGTTTATCTAATCTCGAGCAAATGTTAAAACGTTGTGAAGAAACCAATCTTGTGCTTAATTGGGAAAAATGTCATTTTATGTGTAAACAAGGAATCGTCTTAGGACATAAGGTGTCGAAAGCGGGGATTTAGGTCGATAAAGCTAAGGTAGACGTCATCGCCAAGTTACCTCATCCCAAAACCGTTAAGGGAGTTAGGAGTTTCCTAGGCCACACGAGCTTTTATCGTCGTTTCATCAAGGACTTTTCGAAAATCTCTCGACCGATGACACACCTTCTCGAGAAGGATGCTCCTTTTAACTTCAATGAGGATTGTGTTAGAGCTTTCGAAACTCTCAAAAGGAAACTTACCGAAGCTCCCATTCTTGTTGCTCCTAATTGGGAATTACCCTTTGAAATCATGTGCGATGCAAGTGATTATGCTATAGGGGCCGTCTTAGGGCAACGTTATGACAAGCATTTCCGTCCTATCCACTATGCTAGTAAGACGATGACCGAGGCTCAATTAAAGTACACCACAACGGAAAAGGAATTCCTTGCCGTGGTCTATGCTTTTGAGAAATTCCGACCTTATCTCGTCTTGACTAAAAGCATCGTGTATACCGACCATTCGGCTATCAAGTATCTCTTAGCTAAGCAAGATGATAAGCCAAGATTGCTTCGTTGGATGCTCCTCCTCCAAGAATTTGATGTCACCATGCTTGACAAAAAAGGAGCCGAGAATCTAGCGGCCGATCATCTCTCTTGTCTAGAAGATCCTCACAAAGATGTTTTCAAGAACAAGGAAATCACCGAAACATTTCCTCTTGAGACTCTCGGTGTAGTGAATTCTAAAGACACCACCCCATGGTTTGCCGACATTGCAAATTACCATGCGGGCAATTTCATAATTAAGGGTATGACGACACAACAAAAACGAAAATTCTTTCGTGACGTCAAGTTCTATTTTTGGGACGACCCTTATCTCTTTCGGGTTTGTGCGGATCAACTCGTTCGACGTTGTGTTTTTGGTGCCGAAGCTTCTAATATCCTTAGAGCTTGTCACGAGGGACCCATGGGTGGTCACCACGGTGCTAATCTCACGGCTAAGAAAGTGTTCGATGCCGGCTTCTTTTGGCCTTCTATCTATCGTGATGCACACGCACTTTTGAAGTCGTGTGATTCGTACCAACGTCAAGGAAAATCGTCTCAACGTGATGAAATACCGCAAAACATAATTCAAGTGTGTGAGATTTTCGACATATGGGGAATAGACTTTATGGGGCCGTTCCCATCGTCTCATGGCAACAAATATATCCTCGTCGCGGTGGACTACCTTTCTAAGTGGGTGGAAGCTAAGGCTTTGCCTACTAATGATGCTCGTGTGGTAGTGAAGTTATAGAAGCAACTATTCTCTCGATTCGGAACCCCTCGTGCTATTATAAGCGATCGTGGAACCCATTTTTGTAATGACCAATTCGAAAAGGTTCTTAAGAAATATGGAGTTACTCATCGTCTTTCTACGGCTTATCACCCACAAACGAGTGGGCAAGTCGAGGTTTCGAACCGAGCTTTGAAGAGGATTTTAGAGAGGTCAATTGGAGAAAACCGTGCTTCATGGTCCGACAAACTCGATGACGCTTTATGGGCCTTTAGGACCGCTTATAAGACACCTATCGGTTGCACTCCTTATAAGTTAGTCTATGGAAAGAATTGTCATTTGCCCATTGAGTTGGAGCACAAGGCATATTGGGCCCTTAAGCATGCAAACTTTGACTTGAAGACCGCGGGAGATCACCGGAAAATACAATTAAATGAATTGGATGAATTAAGAGATAATGCTTATGAAAATTCATTAATTTTTAAAGAAAAGACTAAAAAGTTTCATGATTCAAAGATTAAAAACCGGGTTTTTAACGTTGGTGATCAAGTACTGCTTTTTAACTCTCGACTTAAGATATTTTCCGGAAAATTGAAATCTCGTTGGTCGGGTCCGTTCACCATTACACAAGTGTTTCCGTATGGGACCATTGAGCTAGCTCAAGATGATGGTCCTAATTTCAAGGTGAATGGACATAGGCTTAAGCACTACTTTGGTGGGGAAATTCCTTCAATGGTTGCCCTCGACCAAGTCACCTTCCCCAATGATAATTAGCATTGAGGGGATCGAGTCGAGCTCATGACTCTGTAATCAAAAACGAGGTGCCTCGTGGGGGAAATCCCATGCTTATCCTTTATGCTTACTATTCACTAATAAGGGGACTTGTACCCTTTCAACTCGTTGTCTCGTGGTTGTTTGTGATTGTGTTATCTAGATCATCATTGTCACACTCCCAAATTATCAGAGTATAATGGCGACAAGGGAGTGGTGACGTCATGATTATCATACGCACATAGTCACAAAGAACGACCTCTAAATGAGACGTTTGGAAAATTGATCACTTGTAATTAATAAAATAAATAGTTTTAACAAAGTGCGGAAGCATAAACTGAATACGGTTACAAAACATAGTTTTCTCAAGTGGTACAAATGATCGTTGTTTCAAAGAAATGACGGCAATGCATGAGACCTCATTTAGCATCTTCCTTCTTAATACCTGAGAAAAACATTGCTAAAGTGTCAACATAAAGTTGGTGAGTTCATAGGTTTAGTTAGTTTGAAATGTTTAATGAACCACAAGATTTTCCCAAATGTGATGACAATATAACAGATACAAAGTCATCCCAAAAGTATTTATTACAGTCTAAGCTCGTGACACCGAAGCGTTAACAACACCGGCAGTTTAATCATATAAATGTAGCCCAAACTAGATGCCTAAACCCACGACATCCTATATCAGATTCAAATGAAACTGTGCCCGCTTGTCCCCTTGTTGGACAAGACAGACAGGGACGTCAATCCCGATAGATCTATCCATTACATTCGCGCTTACACAAAGTAATTAACGGTTCACGATTCACGGGCCAAAGCAACTGGGTTTTTAGTGGGACTTAGACTAATATATAAATCAGTAAATGCACTTGTGTTCAAACGTTAAAATCAAGCAATGTCTCACCCCAAAAAGCAGTGAAAATGGTAAAGTATGGGGCTATAAACTCACCTTGTTAATTCAGCAAAGAGAACGAAGATAAAATAGCTCGAGAGTACGGTTACGCTAGCCGCGACCTAATTAATTATGAGAATCGAGTTACGATACGAGTAATTGTATTATTAAATGACTCGACACCCTAGTTGTGCTTGACGAAACCATACGTTTATGAAAAGTACGATTTACGGAAAAAGTACGATAACTAAAATCGGTTTATTAAATGGTCGGGTTTTACGGGTCAAGTTATAACTTAAATTTACCAAAATTCGTTTTTGGGCTTATAACTTAAACAAATAAACAAATAAGGCCCAAGAGGGGTCCAAAACCTTTACTCACCAACCGGCCCAAGGTCAATAGACCCGGCCCGGCCCACTAGCGGAGTAAACAAGGAACGGAGGGAGTAATAACGTGTGTTTATCACACACAACTTCCCATATCAGAGAGTTAACTCTCTCTCCTCTCTCGATATTATCTCCACCGTCCCAAAACCCTCTCTCTCTTGAATCTAGATCGGTTCAACCCTTCCATGGTTATTTATCATTATCAGTTTGAGTTATAGAATCAAATATGGGTGGTCTGAGGTTCTATATCGCGTGAGATGTGGGGTTTAATCCCCACATCAACCGATTGGTTTTCTGATGTGGTCTCCCTTGCGGTTTCGTGAATCAATAGCCAAGATCCAAAGATAAGTTTGTTCTCCTTGTTTTCTTTTCTTAAAAAGATTAATTGATTTTTGATTTAATAAATATCAGTGGGTTTAATTTATTTGTATATACTTGTTGTGAATCATATGATTCTCGGATTAACAATAAATAAATTTAGGGTTTTGAAATATTTGGGGGTTTTCATCAAACTCGGGTTTAAACATAATTAATTGGTGTTTTCTATTATAAAATCAAACTAATTTCATATATAAAATCGATTTATAAAAATTAGGGTTTCGGTTAATTTGGGGGTTTTTGCATATCACGTTTTTAATTAAATTAAATATGGGGTTTGGGTTTAGATTAGGTTTAATTAGCATTTTAATTAATGAAAAGTAAATCTAGGGTTTTATAAAAATTGGGGGTTTTTATATATTCGAATGTTACTCATGTTTATATGATGTTTCTGGAATGTGGCAAATGTTAATTAGATGTTTAAAAAGGTTTTAAAATAATTAGGGTTTTGATTTGAACTGGGGGTTTCTATACCCGCGACATGATCAAAGGTTTCTGTAAAATAAAACTTGATTAAGACATTTGGATTGGTTGGTAATAATGGTTAATAATTTGGCAGAAAGTAGAACTTGGTTGGTTTGATTAGGTTCTCGGTTTGGTTCTTGATTGGGTCTCGGTTTGGTTGGACATGGGTCTCGGTTTGGTTCTAAATTGGGTCTCGATTTGGTTCTTGATTGGGTCTCGGTTTGGTTGGACATGGGTCTCGGTTTGGTTCTTGATTGAGGTCTTGATTTGGTTGAACATGGGTCTCGGTTTGGTTCTAAGTTGGGTCTCGGTTTGGTTGACAGCAAAATAATATCATATACATGTTTGCATTTAAAAAGTTTAACAATTTTTCAGTTTTTAGTTAAAAGTATAAGTCCATTACAATGACTAACCATTGTTTCGTTTATTCGTAGGTTCGTACAAAACAAGCACATCTAGACTTCAAAAGGAAAGACGAAAAGACAAAAGACTCACAATGGGGATGCTACTTTCGGTTTTGCAGGTTCGGACGGGATGAAGACTTTCTGTTTTGCAGGTTCGACGCGACGTATGGGTCGGCTGGACCTAATCTTCTACCCAGGAGTTGTATTTGGAAAGACTTGTGCAGATTTTTGATGTTTGTATTTTGGACTGAGATAACTTGTATTTGGACATTGGATAATACTTTGGGTTTGTATATAAACTTGTATTGTTAGTCTAGGGTTAGTGTAAATCTGAAAATGTTAACTTGTGATATACCCAAAAGGGGTAAACTAGGCAAGTGTGCTGTCCTTTAGTGGGGCAAATAAACTATGAAGTTTATATGTAGCTAAGACATGTGACTGATTTTTGAGACCCTTGTAAGGCAAGCTTGGTAATATAAATGAAGGTTTATATTCAGTATATGTACACATGCTGTGACAGCTATAAACTCGACTCGGGTTCACAATGTTTAGGTTTAGACGCGACTGAATAAACACGACAGCAAAACCGTTTAGCATACGATCCCAAAACAAACAATTGTGCGAGACGTCACGAAATCTTAATAACTATAACAAATAAACGTACGGCAAAACATAAGACGCTCACAAACTTGTGTATTGCATTCAACTTAATAATCGCGAAACATTGAGATGTTACATATGCTCTCCCTAAAAAGGGCTTTGTCCGCAAAGCAAAACAATTAACACGTTCCTGTCGACAACTCGTCGGTAAACAGTTAAAATACTCGTACTATATGAATAAGTAGAAATGGAAATTTGACGAATGTCACAGTATTCCCATGTTTTAGAGATTTCGTCACGAAATCAAGACGTTGTTGTAGTAGGTTGGTTAGCGAAGAGATGAGGATACTTGCTCTTGAATTGATCTTCACGTTCCCACGTGTATTCTGGACCTCTACGCGCGTTCCATCGGATCTTCACAATAGGTATACGGCTTTTCTTGAGTTGTTTAACTTGACGGTCCATGACTTCTACGGGTTCTTCTACGAAGTTGAGTTTGTCGTCGAGTTGAATCTCCTCCAAAGGGATAACGAGTGCTTCGTCGGCTAAGCATTTCTTCAGATTGCAACTGTGGAACACATTATGCACTCGGCTAAGTTCTTGGGGTAATTCCAAACGATAGGCTACGGGGCCAATCCTCTCTATAATCTTGAAGGGTCCAATGTAACGAGGGTTTAACTTTCCACGCTTTCCAAAGCGAATCACACCTTTCCAAGGTGAGACCTTCAACATGACTTTGTCACCAACTTCAAACTCAAGAGGTTTGCGTCGCATATCAGCATAACTCTTCTGTCGATCTCTTGCGGCTTGCATACGGCTCTTAATCTTAAAGATCTTCTCGGTAGTCTCGTGTATGATCTCAGGTCCAGTGAGTTGTGCTTCACCGACCTCTGCCCAACACACGGGTGAACGACACTTCCTACCATACAGTGCTTCGAACGGCGCTGCCTTAATGCTAGTGTGATAACTATTGTTATATGAGAATTCCACCAGAGGTAGGTGTCTATCCCATCTATTTCCAAAGTCAATCACACAAGCTCTCAGCATATCTTCTAGGATTTGAATGGTCCGTTCACTTTGACCGTCAGTTTGGGGATGATACGCAGTGCTCATATCCAACTGCGTTCCCAATGCCTTCTGCAGTGACTTCCAAAACTGCGAAGTAAATCGGCTGTCTCGGTCGGAGATTATAGACACAGGCACACCGTGCTTCGTGACTACTTCCTCCAAGTACGTCCTTGCTAACTTATCCATTCCATCAGTCTCCTTGATGGGTAGGAAATGAGCCGATTTGGTGAGTCGGTCGACGATTACCCAAATCGTGTCGAATCCGGCTGCGGTCTTTGGTAGCTTGGTAATGAAATCCATAGTGATCCTTTCCCACTTCCATTCTGGCAGTTCGGGTTGGACCAATAATCCTGATGGTTTCATATGTTCGGCTTTGACTTTGGCACAAGTCAAACACTTGCTAACGTATGTAGCAATATCCGCCTTCATGTTCGGCCACCAATACAACATCTTCAGATCATGATACATTTTATCAGATCCCGGATGTATGGAGTACTTTGACTTATGCGACTCGTGCATAATCAAGGATCGTAGGTCACCATGGCATGGTAACCAACTCCTATTATCAAGGCATAACGTTCCATCCGAACGTGCTTCTAACTTCTTTATCATTCCTCCAACATCTTCAGTCTTGAGAATTTCTTCCTCGACTGCTTCTTTCTGAGCCTTGAGAATTAAGGATGGAAGGTCTAAGTCAATAGTCATCATCAAAGCCTTCACCCTAAGAACTCTCTCCTTTCGACTCAAAGCGTCGGCCACGACATTTGCCTTGCCTGGGTGATAACGGATCTCGCAATCGTAATCACTGAGCAACTCTAGCCAACGTCATTGTCTCATGTTGAGCTCCTTTTGATTCAAAATATGTTGTAGACTCTTATGGTCAGTGAATACAACACACTTAGTACCATAAAGGTAGTGTCTCCAAATCTTCAAGGCAAACACCACTGCTCCCAACTCTAGGTCATGAGTTGTGTAGTTCTTCTCGTGCACCTTTAGTTGTCTTGATGCGTAAGCTATGACCTTAGTCCTTTGCATCAGTACTGCACCTAACCCTTTTATGGATGCATCACAATACACCACAAAGTCTTCATTACCCTCAGGTAGGGCTAGTATAGGTGCTTCACACAACATCTGCTTCAACGTCTGGAATGCCAAATCTTGCTCCTCCTTCCACTCAAACTTCTTATCCTTTTGAGTCAATTCCGTCATTGGTTTAGCTATCTTGGAGAAACCTTCAATGAATCTCCTATAGTAACCAGCAAGACCTAAAAATTGACGGATCTCCGTGGGTGTTGTTGGAGTCGCCCAATCCTTTACAGCCTCGATCTTAGCAGGATCAACGTGAATACCACTGCTGTCGATCACATGCCCAAGGAATTGCACTGTGTTTATCCAAAACTCACATTTGGAAAACTTTGCATATAACTTCTCCTTCCTTAGCAGCTCTAATATGGTCTTCAAATGCTCCTTGTGCTCTTCTTCATTACGAGAATAGATAAGAATGTCATCGATAAATACAATCACAAACTTGTCCAAGTATGGTTTGCAAACTCGGTTCATGAGATCCATGAATACCGCAGGTGCGTTTGTCAAACCAAAAGGCATAACTTGGAACTCGTAGTGTCCGTACCGGGTTCTAAAAGCCGTTTTATGAACGTCTTCCTCTCTAACCCTTAGTTGATGATATCCTGACCTTAAATCGATCTTCGAGTATATGCTAGATCCTTGCAATTGGTCGAAAAGATCGTCAATCCTCGGCAATGGGTAGCGGTTCTTTATCGTCAGCTTATTCAATTCTCGGTAATCGATACACATTCTAAAGGATCCATCTTTCTTTTTGACAAATAAGACCGGCGCTCCCCAAGGTGAGGAACTTGGTCTAATGAAACCTTTGTCAGAAAGTTCCTTTATCTGTTCAGCTAACTCTGTCATCTCGGCCGGTGCTAGACGGTATGGGGCTCTAGCAACAGGCGCGGCTCCTGGCGTAAGCTCGATGTGAAACTCCACTTGCCGTGCTGGTGGTAGTCCGGGTAAATCCTCTGGGAATACGTCCGGAAAGTCTCTAACGATCGGTACATCTTCTACCTTCTTCTCGCGTTCTTCTTCTCCTTCTTTTTGTGTTACTTGAACCAAGAATACCGGACATCCCTTCTCAATGTATCTTTGAGTCCTGATACATGAGATGACTTCCAATATTGATCCATTCTTCACTCCACTTCTTTCGCCTTGTATGATGAGTACGTCGTTTCCATAAGGAACACGGACACACTTCTCATGACATACAATCTCCGCGTGATGCTTCGACATCCAATCCATTCCAATGATGACGTCAAAACTTCCCAATTCTATAGGGAGTAGGTCGATACTAAACGAACGACCTTGTAGCCTTACACTACATCCTTTCAGAATAACATCGGTGGTTACTGACTTCCCATCGGCTAATTCTACATTATACTTAACGTCTAACGCAGTAGGGGTAACATTTAGGCGTTCACTAAATATAGACGACACAAAACTCCTATCCGCACCAGAATCAAATAGTACTGAAGCATAGTTGTTATTGACTAGAAACGTACCAGTCACAACATTGTTGTCTTGCACAGCAGCCTCAGCACAGAGATGATACACTTTGCTAGGTGCCGTGAATCCTCCAGGAGTGCTAGTTGTGGCTCGGTTATTCCCTCCTCGGTTCCCTTGATTCTGCTTCTGGTTCCCTTGGTTCTGATTTTGATTCCCTCGAATCTGGTTACTACGACCTTGGTTCCCACTGCTTGGACATTTGTTCTTGTAGTGACCTTTCTCTCCACATCCAAAGCAAGTGACATTTGCTCCTTGGCCACCTTGCGTTCCAGGTCCTCTTTGATTAGTAGAACGAGGTGGTGCTCGGCATTCCTTTGCCTTATGTCCCGCCTTCCCACAATTGTAGCACGTAGGGGGACATGCTCCTTCGTGGTGTCGGCCACATTTTCCGCAGAAAGGAAGTCTTCCAGCGTAGTTCCCAGTATTTCCTTGTCCAGCAGTGAACACTCTTGCTACTTCTTGTCGCTTGTTCTGGTTGTAGTTGCTTGGGTTGTTGCTGTTGTTGGTATTGTTGTTGTAGTGGTTGCCAGACCACTTTCTTTTATCCCCAGTATTTTCTCCCAACTCCTGTACCACTTGGTACATCAGACTCTGAGCCATGTCGATTGCCTCGTGCAAATCAGTCGGCTGGATGAAGTCACATTCCCTTTGATGCTCAAAGGTAGTCCTTCAATGTAGCGCTCCAACAATCGGTCATCGTTGGGCACCATTTCAGGACATAACAAAATCAGCTCTTGAAAGCGCTGATTGTAAGCAGTAAGAGCAGTACCCTTGACCTTCAGGTTCCACAGCTCAACTTCCATCTGCTTGACTTCATTTCGGGGACAGTATTTCCTCACAAACATAGCTTTAAATTCACTCCAGGGCGTCGCTTGGGCAACGTCAATGGTCACTGCACGAGCATAGACGTTCCACCAAGTCAAAGCACCATCCACTAACGTGCTTGACGCAAACTTCACCTTGTCGGCTTCAGCGACATTGCTAATCCCAAATTGGGATTCTAGCTTCTCAAACCATCTGGTTAATCCTACTGCTCCTTCAGTACCTCGGAAACTTACTTGCGTAACTGCACGAAATTCCTTGTAGGTACAAGTTCGTGCAATAGCATTAGTAGCTCCTTGGTTGGTTTCCTCCTGTGTGCTAGCTGTACGGTTTGCTTCAGCGGTCGCGAGTGCCTCGGCCACTCGTTCGGCTATCATTTGGCTTAACAGGGCGGTGTCAATTCCACCGGTAGCGGCTGGCGGATTCTGCGTTTCGGATCTTCTAACTGGCGCCATAATCTAACAAGGTAATAGGATAATGAGTTTTGCCAGACATAACATGCATGGCACACACAACACAATTATGAAATGCTTCAAGATATAATACACAATATATAATGATCTCACAATTTTCGCAACTCATAATATCATTCATGGAATCGTTTGATAATACATCATAGTTTGTCATAACATAATAAGAGAAAATAAAATACCAACTAGCTAAGACAAACTTCAAAGCTTAGTGGTCATACAGGGATAGGTCGATGGTACAAGATAAATCTAACTAGTGCCCTCACGGCGCTGATGAAGCTCCTTCTCCAACTCTGCTAACCTCCTCTCAACCACTAGCTCACGAGCCTGGGAATCTCTCAATCTAACATCGGTGTCATGACAAGCGGCTCTAAACCTCTTATCCAAGTCTGCAACAGGGTCATCCACTGGTGCCTCTAGTCCGCCTGTCTCCACCAATGGCTCTACTCCCCAACGGGTCATCAGGCTCTCAATCTCCTCAAGACGAGTGTTCGGCATGGATTCCATCTGATCAAGAACAGTAAGAAGCTGTCCTCGTAGACGGGTCACACATACTGTCAACACTGTCTCATCCCTGACTGGACTCTTCTTCGCCAGTGCCTCCAACTTATCCTGCACTTCATTATACTCTTCACCTAAAGCCTCTACAGCATCCTCCAACCTGTTCAACCGTGTCGTCACACATCCATCTGCCGCCCCAAGCATCACCACCGTCGACGTAGCTCTCCTAGGAATAGGAGTCGTAGCTCTCGGTCCTGTAGAGATACCAGCGTCAGTAAGCATCTCCTGGTACACTGCAGGTACAGTCTCTGGTGGTGGTAGTAGTAGTGGTGCCTCTGGGACAGAACTGGCAGGTGTGCGGGCTACATGCCTGTCAGTGGCAGTGAAAGGTATGAGGGGTCGGTAAGGTGAAAGTGGTGGTCGAGCAGCTCTCCCCCGAAGCCGTCGTCTCACATAGTAGAAAGGTAGAGTACCAGGTGCTGGAGCAGGAATAGCGGTCCTTTCTCCTTCGTCTTCAGATGAAGATGAGGAGATGTGTGCTAGGGAAACCTCAGGAGTAGCGGCATATGCAGTAGGAGGGTCCTCAGTGTCTGTGACCTCCATAGGCTCTCCTTCCCCATCTGTAAACTCCATCTCATCATCCTCTGTCTCCTCTACTGTCTCATCTCCAGTCACTGATGTCTGACCTGGTGACTGCACCACGTCAGTGTCTAAGTCATCCTCTCCCCCGCCTTCTAGGCTAAGCACATCGTCAGCTGATGCGTCAGGAATACGGATCGGTGAGTGACGAACCTCCTCAGTCTCTCTCTCTATATCATCATCTGAAACCATCCGGTACCACGGATATCCTGACGGCGATCCTCTAGGTAGTCCTACTGATGAACTGATGGTCGACTGTGAACTACGGTTGTAGTACGCTCCTGTAGACGTGGAATCATCGGATGATGACATCGCTGTAATCATAAACAAAATAAATGTGTGTAAATATCTTATAAAATTAGTCCGTAAAAAGGGACATTAGCATAACATAGCAATCATTGTTGAATCCACATGTATCCCATATAACATAATTCAGATTTTGTTGTTGCACATGTAACCCATGTAAATATACCTCGTAATTGTTAATTCACATGTATCCCATTTATTACTTATGTATCTACATATACTTAATACTTACAATCTGTATGATAATCGATTAAACATAGAGCAGTTATAGTCTAGAATTACTAAATGCAACCTAGTTCTCTATAACTAGTGCTCTGATACCAATCTGTCACACTCCCAAATTATCAGAGTATAATGGCGACAAGGGAGTGGTGACGTCATGATTATCATACGCACATAGTCACAAAGAACGACCTCTAAATGAGACGTTCGGAAAATTGATCACTTGTAATTAATAAAATAAATAGTTTTAACAAAGTGCGGAAGCATAAACTGAATACGGTTACAAAACATAGTTTTCTCAAGTGGTACAAATGATCGTTGTTTCAAAGAAATGACGGCAATGCATGAGACCTCATTTAGCATCTTCCTTCTTAATACCTGAGAAAAACATTGCTAAAGTGTCAACATAAAGTTGGTGAGTTCATAGGTTTAGTTAGTTTGAAATGTTTAATGAACCACAAGATTTTCCCAAATGTGATGACAATATAACAGATACAAAGTCATCCCAAAAGTATTTATTACAGTCTAAGCTCGTGACACCGAAGCGTTAACAACACCGGCAGTTTAATCATATAAATGTAGCCCAAACTAGATGCCTAAACCCACGACATCCTATATCAGATTCAAATGAAACTGTGCCCGCTTGTCCCCTTGTTGGACAAGACAGACAGGGACGTCAATCCCGATAGATCTATCCATTACATTCGCGCTTACACAAAGTAATTAACGGTTCACGATTCACGGGCCAAAGCAACTGGGTTTTTAGTGGGACTTAGACTAATATATAAATCAGTAAATGCACTTGTGTTCAAACGTTAAAATCAAGCAATGTCTCACCCCAAAAAGCAGTGAAAATAGTAAAGTATGGGGCTATAAACTCACCTTGTTAATTCAGCAAAGAGAACGAAGATAAAATAGCTCGAGAGTACGGTTACGCTAGCCGCGACCTAATTAATTATGAGAATCGAGTTACGATACGAGTAATTGTATTATTAAATGACTCGACACCCTAGTTGTGCTTGACGAAACCATACGTTTATGAAAAGTACGATTTACGGAAAAAGTACGATAACTAAAATCGGTTTATTAAATGGTCGGGTTTTACGGGTCAAGTTATAACTTAAATTTACCAAAATTCGTTTTTGGGCTTATAACTTAAACAAATAAACAAATAAGGCCCAAGAGGGGTCCAAAACCTTTACTCACCAACCGGCCCAAGGTCAATAGACCCGGCCCGGCCCACTGGCGGAGTAAACAAGGAACGGAGGGAGTAATAACGTGTGTTTATCACACACAACTTCCCATATCAGAGAGTTAACTCTCTCTCCTCTCTCGATATTATCTCCACCGTCCCAAAACCCTCTCTCTCTTGAATCTAGATCGGTTCAACCCTTCCATGGTTATTTATCATTATCAGTTTGAGTTATAGAATCAAATATGGGTGGTCTGAGGTTCTATATCGCGTGAGATGTGGGGTTTAATCCCCACATCAACCGATTGGTTTTCTGATGTGGTCTCCCTTGCGGTTTCGTGAATCAATAGCCAAGATCCAAAGATAAGTTTGTTCTCCTTGTTTTCTTTTCTTAAAAAGATTAATTGATTTTTGATTTAATAAATATCAGTGGGTTTAATTTATTTGTATATACTTGTTGTGAATCATATGATTCTCGGATTAACAATAAATAAATTTAGGGTTTTGAAATATTTGGGGGTTTTCATCAAACTCGGGTTTAAACATAATTAATTGGTGTTTTCTATTATAAAATCAAACTAATTTCATATATAAAATCGATTTATAAAAATTAGGGTTTCGGTTAATTTGGGGGTTTTTGCATATCACGTTTTTAATTAAATTAAATATGGGGTTTGGGTTTAGATTAGGTTTAATTAGCATTTTAATTAATGAAAAGTAAATCTAGGGTTTTATAAAAATTGGGGGTTTTTATATATTCGAATGTTACTCATGTTTATATGATGTTTCTGGAATGTGGCAAATGTTAATTAGATGTTTAAAAAGGTTTTAAAATAATTAGGGTTTTGATTTGAATTGGGGGTTTCTATACCCGCGGCATGATTAAAGGTTTCTGTAAAATAAAACTTGATTAAGACATTTGGATTGGTTGGTAATAATGGTTAATAATTTGGCAGAAAGTAGAACTTGGTTGGTTTGATTAGGTTCTCGGTTTGGTTCTTGATTGGGTCTCGGTTTGGTTGGACATGGGTCTCGGTTTGGTTCTAAATTGGGTCTCGGTTTGGTTCTTGATTGGGTCTCGGTTTGGTTGGACATGGGTCTCGGTTTGGTTCTTGATTGAGGTCTTGATTTGGTTGAACATGGGTCTCGGTTTGGTTCTAAGTTGGGTCTCGGTTTGGTTGACAGCAAAATAATATCATATACATGTTTGCATTTAAAAAGTTTAACAATTTTTCAGTTTTTAGTTAAAAGTATAAGTCCATTACAATGACTAACCATTGTTTCGTTTATTCGTAGGTTCATACAAAACAAGCACATCTAGACTTCAAAAGGAAAGACGAAAAGACAAAAGACTCACAATGGGGATGCTACTTTCGGTTTTGCAGGTTCGGACGGGATGAAGACTTTCTGTTTTGCAGGTTCGACGCGACGTATGGGTCGGCTGGACCTAATCTTCTACCCAGGAGTTGTATTTGGAAAGACTTGTGCAGATTTTTGATGTTTGTATTTTGGACTGAGATAACTTGTATTTGGACATTGGATAATACTTTGGGTTTGTATATAAACTTGTATTGTTAGTCTAGGGTTAGTGTAAATCTGAAAATGTTAACTTGTGATATACCCAAAAGGGGTAAACTAGGCAAGTGTGCTGTCCTTTAGTGGGGCAAATAAACTATGAAGTTTATATGTAGCTAAGACATGTGACTGATTTTTGAGACCCTTGTAAGGCAAGCTTGGTAATATAAATGAAGGTTTATATTCAGTATATGTACACATGCTGTGACAGCTATAAACTCGACTCGGGTTCACAATGTTTAGGTTTAGACGCGACTGAATAAACACGACAGCAAAACCGTTTAGCATACGATCCCAAAACAAACAATTGTGCGAGACGTCACGAAATCTTAATAACTATAACAAATAAACGTACGGCAAAACATAAGACGCTCACAAACTTGTGTATTGCATTCAACTTAATAATCGCGAAACATTGAGATGTTACATATGCTCTCCCTAAAAAGGGCTTTGTCCGCAAAGCAAAACAATTAACACGTTCCTGTCGACAACTCGTCGGTAAACAGTTAAAATACTCGTACTATATGAATAAGTAGAAATGGAAATTTGACGAATGTCACAATCATCATCATCTACGATTGAAGACTCTCGTGTTCGTTTACGTGAGCCTCCATCGTTTGCTTGAAGAAGTTTTTCACGAATCCATGACAAATCCTTTATCGTTCTAACAATGATCTTTTAGCATACTTAATAAACGGCTTTAGATATATTGTTGATCACCCTTTCCATGCTAGATCCTAAGCATTCGACTCTTCGTCTCTAGTATGGGGGTGCTCCACCTTTAGACTCGAAACATTGAGGACAATGTTTGCTTTTAGTATGGGGGGGTGAATAGGTACTTGCTTTGCTACGCCCTCACGCTTTCCAACTTTCAATGTTTTGTTTTGTTGCTAATAAGGCTAAAAATGGCCAAATTTTAAATTTTTTCTTAGTTTTTAAGTGTTTTTAAGTGTTTTTAAGACACGAATGTATATTTTCCGATGGGTAGAATAAGAGTTAATTTTTGACTTGATGGGCATTTGGAGCCATTTACATTCCTTAACCCGCTCAATTCAAGTTTTGCTAGACTTTTATATAGGGAGCTTTAAAACGCGAAAGTCTTAATTCATACGGGTTAAGAACAAGAACTTTTCGCAAGTTCCTATAATTGATCCTAGAAAGTCACTTATCAAGGGAACTATAAAATGCATTCTCTAAGCTTGAAAAAGTCCAAGAAAGTGCAAGATCCTATAGGTGGCTTGAAAACCCAAAACTTTGATTTGATATAGTCTTAATGAAAGCTAATCCAAATTTGGCTTAATTTTGACTTGCATGGCTAAGTATTCACGAGTCTCTTTAATTAGAGGTCTTTATATAGTGAAGAACGAGAAATGATAGAGTTAGACAAGTGATCATGCTAAACGTAGAACATGAAAATGTTCTTTCAAAAACTCATATGTTTTTAATTGTGGCTTTTTCTTCCCATAAGATCAATGCATTAGGAATAAATCATAATTGCAATAAGTAAGGTCGTACGATTTGAAAGGTTACTTAGCCTCTAGCGCAAGATCGTTTAAAAGTTGCTCAGGGTTGAATAGAGTTCATAGCCAAGGCATAACTTATTGAAGCGGGACACGAAGATTGTCGATCATCCAAAAAGGCCCTAACAAGGCATGAGGAGCTCTATTTTTGCTAAAGATCCAAGATGATGTGAAGTATCATTATTCCTAAATCAATATGAAGGATCAAGACACACGACGAAAAGCAATTACTCCCCTAATGATCATGGAGAAAGTCTATCCAAAAAGACCCTTACAAGGTATGAGGATAAATATATCCAAGTCCGAAAAGGAGGCGGATCGTTGTATATCAAAATCCAAAGTAAAGATTGAAGAAAAATGATGAAGTCGTGGTCCAAATATGAAGAATCTCTCAAAAACATCAAGTGAAGAAATTCCAAATATAAGAAGAGAAGACCATAATTTCAAGAACGTCTTCCCAAGATTTGAAGTATGAAATACATGCCAAATATCGGTCCGAGAAAGGTCTCGAATCGTGAAACGAGTTATGCCAAGATATGAACTTAAGGAGATACACGAGAAGCCGTTTTAAAAGATTTTGTCCTTCGGCTAACTATTGATCAAATCGTGCTACTTTGCTTTCGGACTAATAACTACTCAAATAAGTCAATATGAATCACTTGTTATCCATGACAAATAGATAAAAAATGCTAGTAACCCATTCCTTTTATAATAACTAGGATTGCGGGGAGAAAAAGTATTACACAATTTGGACGTATGAGTAGTGTTAGCATTGTGACTTGTACCAACAATGATCTCGTTTTTGCACTTAGCATGGAATGTATGACAATCAAGGATGACAAAGTTTACTCCAAGGGACATTTACTTGTTTCTATTCTTTGACCCTAAAAGTCACTTTCGTGATGAAAATCATATATTATGCCTTTACACATCTTCGTAGTATGTTGCAAGTCTTTTTACTCTTCAATAAAGGTTAATAAAATTGGACTTTGGTGATGCTTAGATACTTTATTCTAGCATTGCGTGAGGGCACGGAAATGGCTTAGTATGGGGGAGTGATGAGATGGCATTTATACATGATCTCATCGTTCTTTTCGGGCTTTAAATGCATAAAAATGTCATAATATACCATATATATGCTTGTGTTTGTTTACTTGTGTATTTTAGGTATGGATATCGTGAAAAAGACAAAAGATCACAAGATACAAGGAAAAACGGACACGAGAAACAAAGCCGTACAAAGAACCGGGCCCTAATTCATGAAGAATTCAACAAATACCCTTGAAGACTGGAAGACAAACAAAATTGATCCTCATTTATTGAATAAATGACACTTAAAACCCTTGTATATTCATAATTACAAGTTTGGTCCTTTAAGTTTGTCAAAATTACACAAATGGTCCTTCAACTTTGAAGAAATGGCAAGATTAGTCCCTCAACAATTTCAAATTGCCAACAATGGTCCCTCATGAAGTCAAAGATACATTGAATACCTTTGAAGATCAAGAATATCCAAGATCAGCCCTTGAAATATCTCAAAATGTCAAAAACAACCCTTATAAACCTTATTGGAAAGTTTTGTGCCAAAATTGCCAAAAGCTGAAAGTTAAATACAAAGGGAAATCGTTTTTAGGGCTGAATTACTTGATTTACCAAAAATCCCAAAACACAAGGACTATTATTGGGCAAATGAAACATTCAAATGAATATTGCGCCAAACAACTTCCACTTCCCCATTTTCGGATCAAACGTGTCACTATTCACCTTTTCACACCCAGATTTTACGTTAACTTAAACAAAGGGTAAATCTCAATTACCTTGACACGCGTTTGATTCACACACTCTAGATCCCATCCCAACCTTAAAACCCTCACTCCCACTCACCAAGAGGACCCACCATTCAACACGTCACCCAATCAGAATGCAACTTACCCTCCAAGCAATCCTATGTGGCAAAATCAACAGCCAAGACTCTTTGCTTGATCACAAAGCTAAAATGAACGTTTGGGATCATTTTGGACAGCTCATCAACAACAAACTGCCTCAAGGCCTTAAGGGCATTTTAGAGAATTCACTTCTAGGGTTTGTGAATAGTGTAGCCTGGCATTTGCCTTTAAAAGGAGACCTCAACATGTGAGAGTCCCTTTGTTCCAGTCTTTACCTTTTAAACTTGTAATTCCTTTTTAAAATTTATAAAAGTTGGTATTTTGAGAAAATTTTAATTCCTTTTTATGTTTTTGAAAGTTGGTGTTGTTTAAAGGGTGATTATGGGTTCCATTGATTGTTATAAGTGTGCTTGAACCTTTTAGATCAAGGACGTTTATGTTTGGTAAGGTTTTTCAAGTTTGAAAAAGCTTAAAAGAAGATTCGGATTTTGCTTATTTTTGTGTACTAACCCTTAACCATAAGCTATAAGCTCTTGCAAGCTTGTTGACACCAAGCTTGTGAAGGGATTAGAGCCCTTGGTTGAGTTGTTTGCTGCTTGTGTTGAAGACATCAAGTCCTTGAGTTTCTGCTTTGAAACATCAACCAAGGCATTCATCATCTTTCTTATTGAAGTACCTTGGTCTTATTCTAATTGTTGAACAAGGTCCAAGGAGCATAGCTGGCCTTCCTAGGATGTTGTGGAAGGCAGGTATAACCTCTTGTTAAGATTCCTCTCAAAATTTCATGTTTCTGCTTATTTTGTACTTTGGTATATGATTTGGAGTTCTTGTGTTTGTGCTTTGAGTTTTATGGCTGGTATCTGTTAGTTGTCACCTAGTATAGCTATTTGATCATTAAAATCAAAAGGTTGTGTTTAAAAATCAGAAGTTTGTTTGAAAAGTGGTTGATTAAGGGTTGTTTGGGATTACTGGTTCATAAGGCGTTGTGGCCTTGTGCCCTTGGTTCTTAGGGTTTGGGAGGTCTAAACAAGTCCTAATATACAAGTTTTAGTCATTGGGTTACTTTCTGAAAGTTTGGAAAAGAGATTTGAAGTTTTGCAAAAATTTGATAAACGTGGTTTTGGAATTGGTCAAACACATCAGATCCAATAACTTCTTTGTTACTTGGATCTAAGGTCTGAAATCAGGTTTGGGAATAGTTTGGGTGATAAGCTATCTATTGGTTATCTGGTTGTTGAATTTGGTGGCTTATTGTGGTTTTTATAGCTTATCAAAAGTTGTTGAAGTGGTCATTTGCATCAGCAAAGTGACCACCTCATTTTGTGCTTGCATTTGTTATCCTAGTGTATGCCTTGTGATTTTGCTGCTTGGAACTTGTTTATGTGCTGCTTGTGATTGGATTTTGCTATTTGGATTGCTTTATATCTGGTTTATAAGCTAACTGGCTTATTAAGTCCTTATTGCCAAAATCTGTCTTCAAAAGGACAACTGACCTCTTGATTCACAAGGCCTCCTCCTTGAGTCCTTCACAAAAATTGCTTATAACAAGCCCATAGACCATTCTTGATCATTTGGTGCATTTTGGAGTACTTTGACTTTTGGTCAAATAAGCACTTTTTGGCTTATTTTTGAGAACTGCTTATTGGCACATGCAAAAACTTATCTTCTGTAATAGAAATCATTTTTATTAGCTTAATATCATATCTGGAAGTTTACAAGTCTTTTAGTTAAGCTTTTACTAGAAAACTAGCTTATTTGGCTTTTTCAGCCAGCTTATTTGCTCATACAGCTTATTCTACTTGGCTTTTTGTGATTTTCTTGATTGATTATTCTTAGTTAAGCTATTTGTGAGCTTTTGTAACAAACTAGAGCTTCTGAGGTGCCCTAAATCTCAAACCCGACTATTTTGTCTTTTAGTGAATTTTTACTTTGCTTATTTCTGGCTTATTGAGTGAGCTTTTTCAAAATTTCTTTTTACAGATCTCATAAGCATCCCAAAAGAAGGTTGTGTGTTAAATTAGAGCTTATGACATTAGCTTATTGCTTAATGGGTTGAAAAGCCCAATAAGAATAAGCTGTGTGCTTAATAAGCTGTGATAAGCTCATATTCAGCTTTTGGGCCTTTAGAGTTTTGTTCTTAGAATTGAATTTTGAGTCAGATAGGGCTTTTCCAAGTCAATTGGGCCAAGTTTGACTTTGTGGGCCCAAAAGCCCATTTGGTTTGACTGTTTTTGGTTTTGGCCCATTTGAGGGCCCAATAGGGGTATTCTGGTAATTTCACTTTGATTTTCTGATTATTTAGGTTAAAATAAACTAGTTTTCAAGTTTTTAGAATTTTTTATAATTTTTGGATTTTTAATATTATTTTAATATTATTTTATTATTATTTTTCAAATTTCACATTTTCCAACTTATTACATTTTTCTTACCTTTAATACATTAAAATAGGAATTT
Organism: Glebionis coronaria; assembly: GCA_025667525.1. Classification (NCBI taxonomy): domain Eukaryota; kingdom Viridiplantae; phylum Streptophyta; class Magnoliopsida; order Asterales; family Asteraceae; genus Glebionis; species Glebionis coronaria. Next base: position 522,595,909 of record CM046874.1, on the reverse strand, counting down.
TGCAACTTTTAGAATAATTTTATCACTTTTAGATTAATTTTTATAATTATTTTAAGTTTTTATAGTTTTTAAATCATTTTAAATAGTTTTTATTAGTTTAAAAATTTCTAAAAGTAGTTTTTAATCTTTTTAGGTCATTTTAGAGGTTTACCAATTTAAAAATCTTTATTTGGGCTTTTTGATAATTTATTTAATTTTTAGGGCTTTAATTAGCATTTAAAAATTGAATATGTAATTATTTAAAAGGTTTGAAAAAGTTTTGATCATTGGTAAACTCTTAGTTTATTAATTTTGATTTTTGGTGAATTTTTGGTAATTTTTAGAATTAATTTTTATTTTTGAAGTTTTTACGGTTTTACGTTTTAACATTCTAGTAGTAATTTTCACGTCTTCGTCATCTTCTTTTCTCATCCCCCTTCTAAACCAAGCATTAATCTCAAATCATTTACAGCTTAGTCACACACATATACCTCCTTGGGAAACGAACTTGGAATTCATAAGGGTCATTAACACTTGATTTTTCCTAAAATCATTTGTTTAATACTTACCGCTTTTACGCTCCTTTTCCTAAAGGACGTATTTTTACCACAATCATTGCTCCACCCGGCTTTCCACCCATCCAACCACCCAAAATCAAACCAACCCTCCTCAATTGCTACAAAGAAATCAAGGGCCTAGGCCAAACTACCAAGGAAACAACTATAGAGCACCCAACAACTTTCAAAATCAAGGAAATAACTTTCATACAAACAATCAAGGATAACCACCTCCACCTTTTCAAATTTAAGGATACCATCAAGGTTATAATCAAGGATATGGGAAAAATGATACCTTTGAGCTACTTCAAAAGATGAACCAAGAAAACGAAAGAAGAATTCGTGAAAGTGAAAAGAGAACACAAGATCAAATGAGAGCCATGAATGAGGAGAATACCAAGAGGATTATGATGATAATTAATCAAAGATCACAAGGGGCTCTACCTTCAAACACACAAACAAATCCAAGGGCTAATGTCAATGCTATCACAACAAGAAGTGGAAAGACAACTAATGATCCTTCACCTCTTACACCTACTTTGGTTAAGCCTCCTATGATTCCACCTTGTGATAAGCCTTCAACATCAAACACAACACCTTCAAGCACTACAACTTCAACACCTACACCTTCTCATCCTACACCCACTACTCCTTTACCTTCCACACCTACCAATGAAGAAACCAACAAAGAGAACCCTTCAACCATAACTACTCAACCTACACCAAAACCAAGCCTTCCTTACCCATCAAGATTGAGAAAGGAGAAACTTAAAAACAAGGATGACATTCAAGTGTCAAACGTTTTGAGGATGTTCAAGCAACTAAACATTAACATATCCTTTGCGGAAGCTCTTGCATATATGCCAAAGTTTTCTAAAATGTTCAAAGATCCCTCTCAAATAAAGAAAAGTTGGTGGATTTTCCTAACACATCACTTAATGAGAATTGCTCCGCCGTGTTGCTCAAAACCTTACCTACAAAACTTGGAGATCCGGGGCGGTTTTTGATCCCTTGTAATTTTCACGAGGATGGAAAATTGCATGGAACTAGCGGATCTTGGGGCAAGCATTAATCTCATGCCTTTATCGGTTTGGCAAAAACTCTCTCTTCCCGAGCTCACTCCTACTAGGATGACCCTTGAGTTAGCAAACCATACCATAGCTTATCCGGTAGGCATTGCGGAGGATGTGTTTGTAAGGGTTGATAAATTTACCTTTCCCGCGGATTTTGTAGTGGGTGATTATGATATGGACCCGACAGTTCCTCTTATTGTTGGTAGACCATTTTTTAGGACGGGTCGTACTCTTATAGATGTGGTGGAAGGAGAACTAATTGCGAGAGTTGAGGATGAGAAAGTGGTGTTTAAGCTAGGGAAAGTTACTAAGACATCTCAAAGTTGTGAAACAATTAACATAGTGGATGTTCTTGATAAGGTGTGTGATGAGAATTTTCATGAAGCTTGTAAGAATGATAGTGAGAACATGCCTCATGTAGAGACCGTTTCCTCAATTGCTCCCTCCTTAATACCATTTGGAGAGAGTGATTTCCTCTTGGACGAATTTGAGTCCAACTTCCTTGGTAATCATGATTCTCCTATCAATTGGGAAGAAGACAATCTCACTATCCAAAAGTTGCTCAATGAGGATCCCATTCCTTCACCTATTCTACAAGAAGTTACCATTAATGATCCATCCATAGTGAAACCTTCCATTGAGAGTCCACCTTCCCTTGAACTTAAGGATCTTACATCACACCTTGAATATGTTTTCTTAGAGGGAAAAGACCAATTACCCGTGATCATAGCAAAAGACTTGAAAGATGACGAGAAGGAAAAACTCATAGCGGTGCTTAAGAAACATAAGCAAGCCATAGCATGGAAAATATCCGACATAAGGGGAATTGATCCGAATTTTTGCACACACAAAATCCTTATGGAGGATGATTACAAAACCGCCATTCACAACCAAAGAAGGGTTAACCCTAAAATCCATGAGGTCATTAAAAAGGAAGTTATCAAACTCCTTGATGCGGGTATGATTTATCCCATTTCCGACTCTCCATGGGTTAGCCCGATACATTGTGTTCCTAAGAAGGGTGGAATCACCGTAGTGCCTAATGAGAACAATGAGCTTATTCCTACTAGACTTGTCACGGGTTGGATAGTTTGTATCGATTATAGGAAGCTCAATGATGCTACTAGGAAAGATCATTTCCCATTGCCTTTTATGGACCAAATGCTTGAATGCTTAGCGGGAAATGAGTATTATTGCTTTCTAGATGGATTCTCGGGTTATTTCCAAATACCCATTGATCCAAAGGATCAAGAAAAGACCATATTTACTTGTCCCTATGGTACATTTTCTTACAAGAGAATGCCTTTTGGCTTGTACAATGCACCGGGGACATTCCAACGGTGTATGATGGCAATCTTTCATGAAATGATTGAGCACACTATGTAAGTCTTCATCGATGATTTCTCGGTCTTTGGAGATTCATTCACTTCTTGTGTCTCTCATTCGGAACGTATGCTTAAGAGGTGTGAAGAAACACGTCTTGTTCTTAATTGGGAGTAGTGCCATTTCATGGTCAAAAATGGGATAGTTTTGGGACATAAGATATCCAATAAGGGTTTAGAAGTGGATCGAGCTAAAATTGATGTTATTGCTAAACTTCCCCCACCTACCACGGTGAAAGGAGTGAGGAGTTTTTTGGGTCATGCGGTATTCTATAAACGTTTTATACAAGATTTTTCTAAGATTGCAAGACCGATGACCCACCTCTTGGAAAAAGAGGCTCCTTACATTTTCACCCAAGAGTGTTGATGTAGTATTTTCGTACACGTTTTAGGAAAAAACGTATATGTGGCAAGTATTAAGTAGTACGATTTAATTAAAAACTGTAAAACCGAATAAATGCGAGTTCGTTCTCGAAGGAGGTGTGTAAATTAAGTGTCAATTATATAAAATTAAAGTTTGGATTAGTGTCGTTTTTGGTTTAAAGAGAGAAAAATTAAAGACGAGCTACGACTACGATTACAAAAACGACGAATTGACGTAAAACGTGACAAAATTAAAAATTAAACCTAAAAATTAATTAAAAATTAAAACTAAGTTTAAAATAATATAAATAAGAATAAAAATCTAATAAATAAATTTTAAAACCTTTTATTAGTTAAATATTCAATTTAAATGCTAATTAAAGCCCTAAAATTAAATATAATTAAGAAAAAGCCCAAAATATTATTTTATTGAACAAAAAACCCAATTATATTATTTAAAGACTAAAAATTATTTTTCCTAAATTTTAAAGACTATTTTTCTCTTTTTTTAAATGCTAAAAACAATTTTTAAACTAAAATAATGATTAAAAATAATAAAATATTGCTAAAATTAAACTTACTTTTCAAAAATCCTAATTTATATTACTAAATCGTAGAAAAATTTTAAAAGTTGAAAAAGTAAATTTTTTACACTAAAAGACAAAACAGATTTAATTAAAAACTATTTTAACTAAGATTAAATCTAAAAAATAGATAAAAAGATGAACAACGAAACTTTTTTAAACTAAAAATATTAAAATACTTTTCTGAATCTAACAAAATTTTTAAAACTGAAAAATAAGTATTTTTGGCACTAAAAGACAAAAAACAGAAATAATAAAAACTAATTAAAATGGAATTAATCCTAAAAAATGTTAATGAACAGTAATTTAAAATTAAACTAATTGAAAATCTTAAAATAAAATAACAAAAATAAGAAAATTGAAATTTTTTGGAAAAAGCTTAATTTAAGCCACTAGAGACAAAAAATGACTAAAGCTGAAAGTGACAGCTGGTGGACTTTTGTCCTTATGCTAAGCAGTGGGAACAAAAAGCCGATCAGTGGGAAGTTTGTTCCCACTGACAGTGTAAAAAACAGGTCTGGTGACCTTTGAGCTTATATCTACTTGGTTTCTTGGTTTTACTTGGACACAAGGGCACCCCCACAACCAGTTGGGATGTGGGGAGTCAAATATACAATAAAAAGCACAAGTTGTTCACAGAAATCACACAAAAAACACCCTATGCAGTCACTGTATGAAGAATATGGGGTCTGGGCAAAAACTTCTAATGTAATTGGTCAATTCATGAGTTTCAAATGACCAAGGCTAGTCCAAAACTTTGTTAAACCACAACAAAACAGTATACAACCCTAAATATAACTTACTTATAACAAGAGAACACGATTTGATGATATGAGATACTAAAACAAAGCAGATTTAAGGGCCTACTGTTTTTGACCAGTTTTACCAAGAATTTTCACACAATTTCCTTTTAAAACCTACCAAACTAAAAACCAACTACTGATATATCCTATTTTAACCTAACAAAGTGTGTTGAGACTGATGTCAAGCTAAAAGCTATTACTGGCCTTCCCTAATAAGCAGATCCAAACACCCCTTAACCTTAGTTAAAGTTTCTTTTAGTTTTAAAAGCATTTGGTTCAAAATGTTTTGAGTTTCAAAGATTTTTCAGAAAAATATTGTTTTTCTTTATTGGTTAAGGTTCACTGTTCAAATAAGCCATCCCATAAGCTGCTTGACAAACAACTTATTGGGTACTTATTTGAACTTGAATTTCTTTCTTGGTTTTGTGGTGTTGTGCAGGAACAAAGAAACAAGACTCTTTCCATCTTTTTCATTTTTTTTACTTGAAGATATATAAGCCTTGGTTCCTTCTTTGGATTCCCCAACCGGCTCCTCTACTCATTGCATAAACTCTCGAAAAGCTCAAATTCCCTAAATAGAAGGCATCAGCCAGGTGGTAAGGGGCCTGAACCCTATTTGGTAGTCTTTTAAGCTTTTTGTGTGAATTTGATGTGATTTGTGTGTAACCTGTTTGTATGATTGTTTAAGTGCTTAGTTCATGACTGTTAGTTGGTTGATGATAGATTAATGCTATTTGGAATTTGTTTTAAGTGTTATTGCATGTTAATCCCTTGTTAAAATTGTAGACTACAAGCTTAAGCACTTATATAACCTATCACAAGAAAACAGATTTGACTTAAGTGTCCTCTCACCAAATCTGTTTTCTTGATAAAACTTTTGAACAAAATACAACTTTGAAACCTTTAAACTATTTTTGCAAATAAAGAAAACTGATTAAACTACTAAGAACAATGGAACTCAGATTTTTTGCCAAACTTCAATCTTTCATTTTCATTAATAAATTAAAATTTTTACAAAAAAAACTGGAACAAAGTATAGGAGGTCACATACGACCCCTATAAATACTACTTGAAAGAACTTTCTAGGCTACTAAATAAAATAATACAAAGGGGAAAAACCCTAAACCCTTATCTGGCTAAAAATCCGAATATGCCCTTGGAGTCTTGGTCAAATTAGTCCATGTGATGAGACAGCTTGCACTTTTGATCTTGGCTGTTGATTTTTGTGCTTTGGGAGCAAGAAAAGCCTTTGGGACGTTGATGCACTGAAGGATTCCCTTTTTTCCAAAACAGGGGTGACAGGGGAGTCTTTGTGGGGACCATAGAGTCACGGGTTGGGTGATTTTGTTGGTGGGTTTTGATGACAAAAAGATGAATCATTATCCTGGATAAAATGGGGCAAAACCCCTTGGATTAGGGTTAATTACATCTGGGGGATTTAGGGTTTATGGGGGGTAAACAGTGGAGTTTGATTTGGTTTATGGGTTAATAGGATTTAAATACTTGTTTGCCTCCAATAAACATCTGATTAGTTATAATCAGTTTTAAAAAGTTTAAGTGGAGTGCGACGTGGGGAAAGTGGGGATTGTGATTGGCTGGTCAAATGGGTGGGGTGACGTGTCGGATTATGGTTGGTGGTGATGCGTTTTCTTGTCTGACAGGTATAGCCAACAATGTTTCATTTCCTTGTCAAATAACTTTCAAACAGCCCAAAGCAAATCCCCTTTATAAATAAACTTTTTGTTTTTGCATTTTGACCATAAAATGTTTCTCAAACTTATTCCAAGGGTATTTAATGCAATATTTGCATTCTTCAAGGATCATAAATGTAAATTCTTATCATTTAAGGGACCCTTTTGTAGTTTTTGAGTTTTACAAGGTTTTAAAATGACAAGTCTTCAAAAGTAGAGGGACCAATCTTGCCAAATCTTCAAACTTCAAGGACTTCAAAGGATATTCATGATTCGGGTCCGGTTCTTTGTGCGGCTTCGTTTCCCGTGTTCGTTTTTGCTTCATTCTTGTTATCTTTTGTTGATTTCACGATATCCGTACCTAAAATACACAATGAACAAACACAAGCATATATTTGGGTATTTTGATGATATTTTAAGCATTTTAAGCCCGATTTGGACGATGAGACTATGTATAATTGCAGTCTCATCACTCCCCCATACTAAACCATTGCCATGCCCTCACGCAATGCTAGAATTAAGTATCATAGCACTTCCAAAATTCATTTTATGATGACATTTATTGAAGATATAAACTTAAATAAACTACTACACGTGTTTTAGACATAATGTATTGTTTTCATCACGATTAAGTGACTTTTAGGGTCAAAGAACAAGAACACGTGAATGCTCCGTTAGATATAATTTCGTCGTCCTCGATTTTCACCCAATTCCATGCTAAGCGTGCAACGAGATCATTGTTATTATAAGTTAGCAACACAATCATATCTCATGAGTGTTAATTACACACATAAACTCCTTTATTCCTAATTGGTATCTCTTATATTTTATTTTGTCTTAATGATCACGAGGATACATGTTTGACTTATTTCAATAATTTATTAAGGCCGAAAATAAAGTAGCACGATTTAATCGATAGTTAGCCGAAGGACACGATCTTTTAAAACTGCTTCTCGTAATCTCCTTAAGTTCATATCTTGGCATAACTCGTTTCACGATTTGATACCTTTCTCGGACCGATATTTGGCATGTACTTCATACTTCAAATCTTGGAAGACGTTCTCGAAATAATGGTCTTCATATATGGAATTTCTTCACTTGACGTTTTGGACCACGACTTCATCATTTTTCTTCGATCTTTATTTGGGATTGTGATATACAACGATCCGCCTCCTTTTAGGACTTGGATATATTTATCCTCATACCTTGTTAGAGTCAATTTTGGATAGACTTCTCCATGATCTTTAGGGGAGTATATTGCTTCTCGTCGTGTGTCTCGATCCTTCATATTGATTTTGGAATAATGATACTTCACATCATCTTGGATCTTTAGCAACAAAAGGGGGCTCCTCATGCCTTGTTAGGGCCTTTTTGGAACTTTCCTACCTTCGCATCCCGCTTCAATAAGTTATGCCTTGGCTATTAACTCTATTCGAACACGAGCAACTTTTAAACGATCTTGGGCTAGAATCTAAGTAACTTTTTAAATCGTACGACCTTACTTATTGCATTTATTTAAACAAAAGTGTGGGGAGAATAAGCTAATAATTACTACACATGAGATCGTGAAAGATTACGAGACTTATAAATAAATCTATCATCTCTCGTCCTCATTTAAGAGACTTAGCCTAAAAAGTTAAGGAATCGAAGCTAAGTGCTCAACACGCACGGTCGAGTCAAAAACTACTCTTATTCTCACCATCGGAAAACCTACATTCGTGTCTTAAACACTTATGAAAAACAAGAAAAATTTTAAAATTTGGCCAATTTTAGCCTTATTTTGCAACAAAATGATAACAAAAAGATGAATATTGGATTGCGTGGTGACATAAATAAGGTGAAGTATCTACTCACCCCCATACTAAAACTTAACATTGTCCTCAATGTTTCGAGTCTAGGGGTGAAACACCCCATACTAGAGACGAAGTCGAATGCTTAATCTCGAGCATGGAAAGGAAAAAACGAATAACCTAAAAGCCGTTTATGAATTATGCTAATAAGATAAACGTTAGAACATAAAAGGATATCATCGGATATCGGAATCTCCAAAGGAAACAATCGAAGCTCGAGTGATCCGTAAAACGAACACGAGAGGCTTCAATGATGACGATGAACCTAATGAATCACAATCACAAACAACCACGAAACAAAGGTTGGAAGAGCACAAGTCCCCTCGTTACACTATTAGAAAACGAAAATATTTACAAGGATAAGCATGAGAATCCCCAACGAGGAACCTTGTTTTTGATAACCGAGTCAAAAGCTCGACTCGAATCCCCATAAATGTGATCATTTAGGGATAATCTTGGTATGGTCATTTTTGGTGGGGCTTACATGATAAACAATGCCCAAAAGTATGTGGAATACTTTAAGAACCCGATATACGTATACCGGGGTCAAAGATAGCGTCCTCGTTTTCGGATGAAAGACGAAACAACGCCACTCCAACTAGAACCCCAATGGGGTAGAAGAAAATAGATAAGAAGTGGAAAGGTGTGGCAATGGGTAAGTCAACACAATGAGCTACTCGAGGTAGACTCACACCAAGCAAATGAATATAATTACCATTTATTGCATCGGTGGAAGACCGAGATTTCCATTTACAAGCAATTCCGGGATCGTAACTCTCGTCCTCGGTGGAGAAATGTGAGGGAACATAAGGGGCTTCCCCCACACTAGATCCACACCAACCGTCGTCAAAAGGAGTAGACGAGGTGGTAGCACTCATAAAACGCGGTGATGACGGAGTGTAAAACCCGCATGCTTCTACCATGAATAGTACCCTTAAGATCGTACGTACTAGATTAAAAATTTCCTATTATAGCATGATTACGATTACGTGTTAGGATTTTACGTATTACGTACGTGTTAGAACACGATAAGTATTTACTACGCACGAGCACGCAATAATTATTTGACAATATTTAATCACGAACATGCGATCATGAAATCATGAACGTAATTAAATCACGAACTATTATTAGTTACGTATATATATATTTATTACGAGCGTAAATAAATATATTAGGTCACGATAATTATTTAACGATAACACATTAAACGCGAACACAAATAAACATGAACGAACAATTAAACATCGAGACACGGAAAACGGTATGGGTACCCCATGTGGGGCCCCTACCCGCGGCAACAAGGAAGAGATGGGCCAAGCCCATCTCAAAATTCACTAAAGAAGGGTTAAGGGAAAAGTTACTACTCATTTTTCACTTTACATAAGATTTTTATAAAAACCTAAAAAGTTCTTCCTTCTCCTTCTTTTTCTTTTTTTGGCCGCCACACATAAACACACCAAGGGGGTGTTTATTTGATTTTTGATCTTGGATTCGGTGCAAGTGTTCGTATTTGTTCATCCTCGTTTAGATCCACGCATCCGGTATATGTTTTTACCCTTTTTCTTTTTGATTTAATCTAATAATTAATTAAGAACAAGATGTTTTTAAAACCTAATTAAAAACATAGATCTAACATGAAAATTGTTTTTAGAGAAATCAAAAAGGGTGTTTTAGGGGTGTTTGTTTTGGCCTGCGCCTAAACCGAACCCCAAGGGGGTCTCGGTTTGGCTACTCGACCACCACCGAGACCATATGGTTCCGGTTGGTTGGTGTGGGTCCCACGGCAGCAGCAAGACAAGGGGAAACCCGAAGTGGTTCGGGGTATGGTGTTGATTTCATGTTCGGTTCAAGGGTTCTAGTCAAGATCCGGTTCACGGTTTATGTTAAGATTATTTTTTTATATATAATCATATGTTAAAATTAAATTAATAAATATGACATGATTAATTTAATAACATGACTTAGGTTATATTAATTATTAAAATAATGAAATTATTAACCTAAGTATTTTATATTTTTAGACTTATAATTAATTAATTATTTAAAAACCATGGTTATAATTAATTAATTAACATGACTTAGGTTATATTATTAATAAATAATAATACATGTTTTAACCTAAGTATTTAACTTTATTTAATTAAAACATGATATACTTTAATTTAATATTTTAACCTATAGTTTATTTTAATTACATGAAATAATTAATAAACTATACAATATATCATATGACTTAGGAAATAATCATGAAAACACTTAGGCTTATATACTTAGCTTATTTAACCAGCTTATATCTAATTATGGAAACTTTCTATTTTTAGAAACTTATTTAAATAAGACAGCTAATCTATTTATGGAAACTTTCTATTTTTAGAAACTTATTTAATTCAGGCAGCTAATCTATTTATGGAAACTTATTTAATTAAGGCAGCTGATCTATTTATGGAAACTTTCTATTTTTAGAAACTTATCTATTTTAAGCAGTAATTCTATTTTTGGAAACTTTATATTTTTGGTAACTTTCTATTTTTGGAAACTTTCTATTTTTGGAAACTTTCTATTTTAGGAAACCTGCTATTTTTGGAAAGTTACTTATTATTACACAGTAAGTATAATAATACATGAAATACCAGAAATACTTAATCAGAATAGACAGAATATAAGATAAACACAGTTTAAGGCTTTAAAACAATACAACATGATAATAACATATAAAATAAGCTAAGACATGACATAAAACCAGTTACGTATTAGTAAGCAGATACTTATTCATGTATGTATTTATGTAGCATTAGTGATACGGAAGTAGGATTCCTCTCAGTTCGTCTTCTTCGTTCACTGGACATAAGGTACGGATACCCGTCCTTTTAGTATGGACATTCTTTCCTTATTAGGATTTCCCGTATGCAGCCAAATATTTTCCCGTAGTATAAGTTATGTGTTTGATTTGCTTATGTTTAATTTAGAATACCTATATCCATATACATGCATGACCAGTTTCACCTAGTTATGGAAGTACCATAACCATAACATTAGAGGCACTGATGTTATGACTTCACCACAGCGGAGTGATTGCTCGTGGCGTCCCTTCAGCTTTTGGCCATATTTTATATTTATCATGTGGGGCGTATGGGTGCATCCTAGTTACATGTTTCAGTCAGGATTTCATGTTGAATGTGGTGTGTGCCTTGCATCCTTCACAAGGAGTTGATCCCTCCTACCCAAAACCAGTATATTAAATTAGAGGCAGCCCCTCTAATTTGCATGATGAGGTCACCCCTCCAAGTATTCATGCATGGTGGATTTTCATGACCTATATTGGCTAATGGTAAAATATGATAAACAGTTTTTACAAGATAAACATAAGGCTTTTCAAACTATAAAACCAGTTTTATCAAGACTTAACCAGGTTACTCGAGACTTAGTTTCTTCCGCTGTTATATGTTATATGCTTATCCTATTCATGCTTTACTGTACATCCGTGCACTGAGCGTATTGCTCTGCCGTTTTCCTTTTCTATGTTCCCAAAACGGCAGGTACTCAGGGACGCTCGTAGACTTTAAGCGTACGTACATATGGACTAGAAGCTTTCTAGCCTTTCTTTACTTTATGCATTACCTTTCTTTTGATACATTTGCTATGGACATTGTTTAGTCCTTTCCTTTACTATACTTATGTTTGTGTGTGATGAGATTTACTTTTGGACTACCGATGTTTGATTCCGGTATTTTCCTTTTATGGTCATGTAATGTTTAGACATTTTTCCTTGTATGCTTTGATGAAACGCCATAATATGTGTGACATTTACATTATCAAAATGGGGTGTTACACGGAGTTAAACTTGTAGAAAATTCATTTAAATCAATTTTAAAATCCTTTCCTTTTTCATTGTTTAAAAACTCTTTATGAAAACCCGATTTTAAAATGTCAAAGATATTTGGCGTGTCAAATTCAAAATTATTCGCGCTAAAAATCCTCACATTTAAGTCCTTGGTGGGAGGGGGTGGTGGATTGTATAAGTTCTCAAAACGTTTATCAATAAAGAACACCGCCCCCTCGGGGTCTACATACCCGTCATCCTCATGAACGTAGATCTCATCGATTTATTCATCAAAGATAGGCTTGTCAAACCAAGGTTTGTCATTCCCATCCTTGAGTATCTTAGAAACTCTCTCGAAAAGATCACGATCAAGCACGAAACCATCATTCATTTGTGGGGATTGTTGATAAGTTAAATCCTCACGAATGTGGTAAACATAAGTCTCATTTGAGGAATGTTGATTAGGTAACTCCTCGAGAATTGGATTTTAGGTGTTCACATGAGTTGGTTCGTCATTGAAAATAAGACGTTCCAACTCATTTAGTTCATCCTCGAATTTGGAAAGATCGACCTCACTCGTAGATGGAAGTGGGGGAAACAAAGCTAGCTCTCGTTCAATGATTTCCTCAATCTCGGGATCAAACTCGTAATCATCATACTTCCCATGTGAAGAGGTCTTTTTGGGAGAATCCTCAAAAATGTCATGTGGATTTCGAAGTACGTGATCAATCTCGGCAAAATCACCATAGTCCTCATCAAAGAAAGAGTCGATGTGAGCACTCACAATCATGGTCTTACAAGTCGAATGACTATGCTTGGGTGACTTTTCTAAGACGAGAGGATCGATGTCGATGAAACCTTTAGCCTCAACGGGTGTTGGGCTAGGAAAAGGAGGCACTTCGATGGAGTTAGAAGTTGAAGCCTCAAAGACGTGGTCCTTTGAAGGTGGTGAAGACGAGTCCATTTTGGTCATTGTCGTGATGGCACTAACGTCGCCCTTCAGAATTGGTCGTTCACTTGTTTCATCGAATACATCCCAAAGTGATTTTTCATTCATAAAATTACACATACCCTTTTGAATTAGGTACACGTATTCTTTATCGTTTAAATCATCATCTTTAAAACCGTTTTTCTTAATTCTTTCAAAACATGCATTAAGCCTCATAGTTTCTGCTAAAGTAAACATTTTGAAATCATTAGAATTTGAAACATTAGGTTTTGAAACCTTGGTTTTTTCATGATCATTAAACACTTGGGATATACTCGTGAAAAATTCTATTTTATCCTCCCCATATCTCATAGAAAGTCTCCCCTCGTGAACGTCGATTACGGTTCGATCCGTCGATAAAAATGGTCGGCCTAAAATAATGGGACATTTAGGGTCACACTCGTAATCGGATATAACAAAATCCGCGGGAAAAACAAACTTTCCAACTTTGACATAGATATCCTCGGCTATTCCAATTGGTATTAATGGTGTACAATTTGCAAGCTCGATTGTCATGTTCGTGGGGGTAAGATTAAGCAATCTCATCAATTTCCAAAGAGAATGAGGCATGAGATTGATGCTAGCACCTAAATCGACAAGAGCTAAACATCCCTCAATCTCGGAAAAATCACAAGGTAATAGAAATTGGCCTGGATCCTCTTCCTTTCTCGGCATATGCCTTTTGGGTTTTTTAAGAAGGATCGATGCACAAGTTTCTTCAAGGGTTACTTTGGTAAGGTCGATAAAACTTTCTTTTTGAACCATGGATGGAATTTGAGGTACACGAGGGTGTGCACTCTTTTCCTTGGTCGCCACGTTTACCCCATCGACTTTAGAACAATAAGACGTCTTAGAAGTCGAGGGTTGAGAAGAAGGAACAACACGAAATCCATCAAGGTTAGGGGTAATCACACGACTTTTTCCACGAGACGAGGCGGCTTTACATTTTTTCTTCGGATTTGCAACGGTGTCACTAGGTAACGAACTCGATGAAGCACCCGAGGCTTTGTTCATAATAGCCGAAAACATCTTTTTAATATCAATTTGTCCTTGCTCAATCTTCGTGTTTTGAAGTTTCAAAGTATTAGAAAAATCATTTTCAAAGTACCAATTTCTCCCTCTAATCGTCGCATATTAGCCTCATTCTTTTTCATGTAATTTTGAAAATCGTTTGACGAACTATTTTGATTTGAATTAAAGTTCCCTTGGTTTTGACTACTTCTTTGAAAATTGTTTTGATTCCCACTTGAAAAATTTTTTCCTTGATTGTTGTTGTTATCTGGTTTTGCCAATTCAAATTACGACCTTGATTATAACCTTGATTTTGATTCGAAAAATTTCCTTGTTGATTATTTCCTTGAAAATCGTTTCGGTTTTGATTAAAATTGTTGCCTTGGTTATAATTGCCTTGTTGCGATGGACCGGCGTTATTTTGATTTTGGTTAGAAAAATTGTTGTTTAACGCACTCACATTCGACGTTTGGCCATCCGTAGCCGCACACTCGTAATAATTATGTGGTCCACCACAAAACGTACACGAAGTCTCAACTGCTTTCACCGTAGCAGGAGCGTCTTTCTTTTGCATTTCAACGAGAAAAGACGTAAACTCATTCATCAACTTGTCGACTTTCGCATCAACTCTCTCAATGTCGTGATTAGAACTACTAACATTGGCGACATTGGCAACACTCGGTGCGTTGCAGTGTTGGCAAACCTTGGATCGATTCTCGATAATCATCAATGCATCTTTCGGAGTTTTACACAAAAAGTTGCCACTGGCGGCAGAATTCAACGAATCTTGTTCTTGAAAACTAAGACCGTTGTAAAACGTATCGATTTGGTGCAACTCGGGAAACCCATGGTGAGGACATTGCCTAAGCAATTCCTTAAAAAGATCCCACGCGTCTCTAAAAGATTGATTCGGTTTTGCTCAAATCTCGTAATGTCATTTTTGAAAAACGTCGTCTTAGACGGTGGGGGAAAAATGATTAACGAACTTGGAGACGAGATCCTTCCACGTAATTATCGAATTAGGTGGCTCTTTCTCGTACCAATCCTTTGTGGCACCATCAAGCGAGTACGGAAAAAGCATAAGCTTGACGACATCGGTGTCGACGTTTTTAAACTTGCCCGTGGCTAAAAGACGATCAAAATTTCGAATATGGTCGTGAGGATTATCGGCTTCACGACCTCGAAACTTCGTAGCTTGGATTAAAGAAATCATTCCTCTCCTAATCTCAAAATTCTCCGCTTCGATAGCGGGAATTACGATCGCGTCTCCATAACCCTCGGTGGGTGCTTGGAGCAATTTCATCATCGAACGATTGTCGGCCATCTCGTCTACGGTCTCTTTAACAACGATATTAGGAACGTCGGTTTCTAAATCTCGTCTACGTCGTCGATTCCTTCGATTACGATTGCTTCGATTTGAAGCGTCGCTAGAATTAGAATAATCTTTCGATCGAGTGCGCATGCACTAAGCGTAGAATGGGGGTAGCAAAGAAGATTCTTTTTGCGGCTTTTCGATTTTCATTTTTTTTTGTTTTTGATTGTTTTTTAATTCTTTTTTTGGATTTTTGGTGTATTACGTAGACTCAAATATACAAATCTCTCCTCGAATCAATTTCTCGATTAAAGGAGCCTCAAAGAATGAAAACGGTCACGTGGAGTGAACGTTCTCGATGACTTTAGAACATTGGTGGAACACCAAAATGTTCAAGAGGGTTTAATCTTGAAAACAAGCAAATATATATGATACGTAGATAATATTTGGGCGGCAAACCCTCGATTAGCCCTCTTTCTCAAAACACGCACAAGCAAGCGGAGGAAACGAGTCGGCGCTAAGCACTTAAGAGCCTTTTTCCTTTAGGTCCTGAAATACAACCGCCTTATACCCGCCTTATACCCACCTTATAGTTTGTGTTAATTGAAATTAAGCCTCACGAAAGTATTTATCTATTTTGCCTTTAAACTTTTGCTTTAGATTCGAATACAATGATCGAATGATGGAATCCCGAATCAAGGTTGCGTTTTCACGCTTTTGGAGATATTGTATATTTATTGTGATACGTAAATACAATATATTATAATATTCACAAAGAAAACGAAAACCAATATATCTACAATATAGTAAAAGATTGTTTTGTGTTTAGTTTAGGAAAACTAAACACGATTTATTTGGATACTATAATATATTAAGGAAAAATAACAAAAATGAGTATGTACGTGTAAAACCCGCATGCTTTTACCATGAATAGTACCCTTAAGATCGTACGTACTAGATTAAAACTTTCTTAATATAGCATGATTACGATTACGTGTTAGGATTTTACGTATTACGTACGTGTTAGAACACGATAAGTATTTACTACGCACGATCACGTAATAATTATTTGACGATAATTAATCACGAACATGCGATCATGAAAACATGAACGTAATTAAATCACGGGCTAATATTAGTTACGTATATATATTTATTACGAACACGAATAAATATATTAAGTCACGATCGATAACTAATTAAAACACGTAAAACACGAACACGAGAACACACGAGAACACACCAATATTTTAGACACTGAAAAACATTCGGGTTACCCCTTGTGGGCCCCATTACTACGAAATAGGGAGGGAAGATGGGCTTAGCCCATCAAATTTTACTAAAAGGGGTTTAAGGGATTTTCACTACTCATTTACAACTTACAGAAGATTTTTAAGAAAAACCTAAAAACCCTCCTTCCTCCTTCTCTTTGTGCCGCTACCCATAAATCACCATACAAGGTGATTTGTTGATCTTTGATCTTGATGAATTGGTGATTGATCGTGTTTGTTCTTCGTTCTCTTGATACACGAATTCGGTAAAACCTTTTTAAACCTTTTCTTTTAATTTAATCTTTTTATTAATTATGAACATGTGATGTTTTTATAAAAACATAATAATTAATCATAGATCTAACATGTTTTGGTGATTAATTAAATCAAAGGGTCGTTTTTAAGGGGTGTTTGCTTTGGCCGCCGGCTTCACCGAACCCAAAAGGGGTCTCGGCTTGCCAAGCCGACCACCACCAAGACCATATGGTCTTGGTTGGTGCGTGTGGGTCCCACGGCAGCAGTGAAACACGGGGTACCCCGAGTTGGTTCGGGGTACGGTGTCGATTCATGTCCGGTTCATGTTTTTAGCCTAGATCCGGTTCATGGTATATGTTAGTTTTTTTTATGTTATGAACTTATGTTAAAATTAAATTAATAAAAGATGTGATTAATTTAATAACATGACTTAGGTTTTAATTATTAATAATCATGAAATTATTTTAACCTAAGTATTTATATATTTAAGACTTATAATTAATTAATTATTTTAAAACCATGGATATAATTAATTAATTAACATGACTTAGGTTATATTATTAATATATAATAATACATATTTTAACCTAAGTAGTTAACTTATTTAATTAAAAAACATGTTATACTTTAATTAAATATTATAACCTATAGTTTAATTAAATTACATGAAATAATAATTAAACTATACAATATACCATATGACTTAGAAAATAATCATGAAAACACTTAGGCTTATTGATGTAGCGAAAGTAACAAAGATAGATAATTGAATCTGTTGATTCCCAGGGAATACCAGAAACAACTCTTCCAACTATCGTTGATTCAAAAGAATACCGATAATCAGACAAACTCCAACAATCGTTGATTCAACGAATACCCGATTATTAAGAGAAAATTGAACAATAAACCCTAACCTGGATTCAAGTCAATTAACAAATACTAAAAGTCTGTTTTTTTATTCATAACTTTATAATAATTCAATACAAATAAGTCCTAATTTTATAGGAAAACTAAACTTGGGAAAAAAGATAAAAATTATTCTTAAAAAACACAAAATAAGATTACTAAATAAAAGATACCACAAATTAAACTAAATAACCAGTTTATTTTTTATGTTCCTCCATCATTCTCCCTCACTTCAAAAAACTCGTCCTCGAGTTTGTGTCGCTCGTCCTTGTACTCGTAGCATCCAAAGTTGTATCCCTTGCATCAAATTTCCTTTATTTATAATGAATCTACCTCGAACCTTGATCGTCTTTAAACCCAACTTGTCGACCACGGTAGTTTGGATCATTGATGAATAAAGATTAGTAGCCGCAACTACAATGTCTTCAATGTTATCTTTTTCCCGACCAAATTCTTCTTTTCCGATAAATCCTTTTTCTTCCCCAATGAAATCTTTAATATCGGTATTATAAACTAGCATAAATTCTTCTTCATATTGATCATCATCAAATATTGGAGGACCTTCATAATCATCACTAGCCGCACTATAATCTTCCCATTCATCAAAACATGAACCATCATCCTCAAAAAACAGATATTCTAACATCTTAATCAGGAACTTCGGCTCTGATACCAACTGATGTAGCGAAAGTAACAAAGATAGATAATTGAATCTGTTGATTCCCAGGGAATACCAGAAACAACTCTTCCAACTATCGTTGATTCAAAAGAATACCGATAATCAGACAAACTCCAACAATCGTTGATTCAACGAATAACCGATTATTAAGAGAAAATTGAACAATAAACCCTAACCTGGATTCAAGTCAATTAACAAAGACTAAAAGTCTGTTTTTTTATTCATAACTTTATAATAATTCAATACAAATAAGTCCTAATTTTATAGGAAAACTAAACTTGGGAAAAAAGATAAAAATTATTCTTAAAAAACACAAAATAAGATTACTAAATAAAAGATACCACAAATTAAACTAAATAACCAGTTTATTTTTTATGTTTCTCCATCATTAATGATGGAGGAACATAAAAAATAAACTGTTTATTTAGTTTAATTTGTGGTATCTTTTATTTAGTAATCTTATTTTGTGTTTTTTAAGAATAATTTTTATCTTTTTTTTTAAGACTAAAAGTCTGTTTTTTTATTCATAACTTTATAATAATTCAATACAAATAAGTCTTAATTTTATAGGAAAACTAAACTTGGGAAAAAAGAAAAAAATTATTCTTAATAAACACAAAATAAGATTACTAAATAAAAGATGCCACAAATTAAACTAAATAACCAATTTATTTTTTATGTTCCTCCATCACTTATATACTTAGCT
Source organism: Glebionis coronaria (assembly GCA_025667525.1). Classification (NCBI taxonomy): domain Eukaryota; kingdom Viridiplantae; phylum Streptophyta; class Magnoliopsida; order Asterales; family Asteraceae; genus Glebionis; species Glebionis coronaria. The sequence continues at coordinate 522,576,676 of CM046874.1, read as the reverse complement.
TATTTAACCAGCTTAATTCTAATTATGGAAACTTTCTATTTTTAGAAACTTAATTAAATAAGGCAACTAATCTATTTATGGAAACCAGCTATTTTTAGAAACTTATTTATTTAAGGCAGCTAATCTATTTATGGAAACTTATTTAATTGAGGCAGCAAATCTATTTATGGAAACTTTCTATTTTTAGGAACTTATCTATTTTAAGCAGTAAATTTATTTTTGGAAACTTTCTATTTTTGGAAACTTTCTATTTTTGGAAATTTTCTATTTTAGGAAACTTTCTATTTTTGGTAACTTTCTATTTTTTGAAACTTTCTATTTTTGGTAACTTTCTATTTTTGGAAACTTTCTATTTTTGGTAACTTTCTATTTTTGGAAACTTTCTATTTTTGGAAACTTTCTATTTTAGGAAACCTGCTATTTTTGGAAAGTTACTTATTATTACACAGTAAGTATAATAACACATGAAATACAAGAAATACTTAATCAGATTAAACAGAATATAAGATTTAATACATTTTAAGGCTTTAAAACAGTAAAACATAGTAAGAACACATAAAATAAGCTAAGACATGACATAAAACCAGCTATGTATTTAGTAAGCAGATACTTATTCATGTACGTATTTATGTAGCACTAGTGATTCGGAAGTAGGATTCTCGCAGTTCGTCTTTCTCGTTCACTGGACATAAGGTACGGATTCCCGTCCTTTCAGTATGAGTATTCTTTCCTTATTAGGATTCCCCATATGCAGCCAACTGTTTCCCCGTAGTATAAGTTATGAGTTTGATTGCTTATGTTTAATTAAGATTACCTATAGCCATATACATGCATGACCAGTTTCACCTAGTTATGGAGGTACCATAACCATAATATTAGAGGCACTGATGTTATGACTTCACCATGGCGGAGTGATTGCTCGTGGCGTCCCTTCAGCTTTTGGCCATTTATTTATATTTATCATGTGGGGCGTATGGGTGCATCCTAGTTACATGTTTTCAGTCAGGATTTCATGGTGAATGTGGTGTGTGCCTTGCATCCTTCACAAGGAGCTGATCCCTCCTACCCAGAACCAATATATTTAAATTAGAGGCAGTCCCTCTAATTTGCATGATGAGGTAACCCCTCCAAGTATTCATGCACGGTGGATTTTCATGACCTATATTGGCTAATGGTAAAATATGTTAAACAGTTTTCATAAGATAAACATAAGGCTTTTCAAACTATAAAACCAGTTTTATGAACATGTTCCAGGTTTTCCAGGACTTATACAATTCCGCTGCTATTAAGTCTTTATTATGTTTAGTCATTCATATTATGTCTATATCCGTGCACTGAGCGTTTTGCTCAGCCGTTACTTTCCTTTCCATGTCCCAAAACGGTAGGTACCCTAGGAAAGACTCGAGCATTTGGAGGACGTGCGTAGGATGGAAGCTGCTAGAGACTTCTTTTCCTTTTTGCCTCCATATACTTATGCTTGTTTAGTCTTTCATTCTTTTCTTTTGCTTTATTATGTTTTTGGCTTATGTTTGGGAACTGATGTTTGATTCCGGTTATCCCTATGGTCATGTAATGTTTTATACATTTATCCTTGTATGCTTTGATGACACGCAATAATTACGCGTGACATTCCATTATCAAAATGGGGTGTTACAATTATGGTATCAGAGCCAAGGCTTCGACCTGTAGGCTCTAAAACTCGACCTGTGACTAGTGGGTAGTCACCAGGAGCTTCCTAAGCCAACGTTTGTCATTCTACGTATTGATGTTTTCAGCGCATTGTTGTTTTAACCATGATGTTTTCAGCACCTTGAGGTTTTAACCTTGATGTTTTCATCGATATTGTTTTACTAATATGGATGGACAACCGTCATTCATATTTAGTTATGTGTCATTGTTTCATGCATAATGTTCCTCGTGAACTGTGGCTATGTGGACTGAACCCCAGTAGTTCATAATTAGTCACATAAAAAAAATTCTGATAAGTTTTGACAGATGAGTTTCATTCATTTATGTTTCATGTATCATTGTTGCAGGGATTATGACTAAGTAATGGTTGGTACAGGACTAGCCCTATTTAGTCGCATGTGCTTTTATCGAAACTTTTAATTTTGGGACCGACCCATAGGCGTCCCCTCGCCATGTCTTTTGTTTTGGAACTGACCCATAGGCGTTCCCTCGCACATATAAAGGTTTTATAAACTACATTACGCATTCATGCATTCTTTTTCATGCATAAAATTTTTCTCATGATTTAAATTGGCATAAATTTTTATTTTTTATTTTTTTCATGTCCCCTCATAAGTTATTATGTTTTTATGTCAAGTATGTTTTCATACTGTCATGGTTAACTTCAGTTTCATGCTGATTATGTTATACACTTCTTCGTGATAGATGGTTTCATGTTTCTTCATGATAATTTCGTCTTCATGTTGATTATGTTTTACGCCTCTTTGTTATTTACGTTGTCCTGCAAGACATTGTTAGATTTCATTGAATCCTGCTTTCATGATAGTCATGGTTGGTTTTCATTGATCATGCTATCAGGCAAATCATCGTTGAATTTTGTGTAATCACACTTTAGCGTTCCTCTATGCAACCAGAATGAGGTATATACTGGCATTGCCAGGTTATCATGATGGTTTTCTTAACCGTTTAACCGATATACTTTCCTTAGATCATGATAAATGATCGACCCCATACCGATCATTTCATGTGCATTCAACGTGTACTCCATGTACCGTATTCCATGTGTATTACACGTACCTTAATCCATGTGTATTTCACTTGCAATACTTCACGAGTATTCACTAGTTGATTCCGAATCACCTAAGGCGTATTTTCAATTGCTGATATTCTACAAGATTGCTGATGCCGCTCATAACTGGGAGATGTTACTAAAGGTTGATGCTGCTGACGTTCGGAGACGCTACGAGATGCCGATGCTGTTCACAACCTGGAGATCCTACAAGACGAAGACAAAGGCGTCGGAGCAAAGCAATTGGACGAGAAGATGCTTCACCATCAAACAATTTCCATCAATCATTGTCCCTAATTCTTAGTTACATGTCACACGTCATTCGGCTGTCATTTCAGCCATATGAGTGCAAACCGGTACCAGCCGGCCACTCAGCTGAATAGTTACATGAATCACGGTCATGAAAATGACCATCATGGAACTGACAGACAGGACGATAGTAACCACTACTATGACAGCAACTATCCTAGAAATCGCAACCGAGGCTCCGGCCGTGGACGTGATCAGAATACAAATGATCAGTAGTCCAACCGATCCGCCAATTCTGGCATAATAACCTAATATTTATAGTTCTATTTGTTTCACCTCTCGAGACACATGTCAAGACATCAGTCAATACACATGTCTCACGTATACGTACGGAAGACACATGTCAAGACATCAGTCAAGACACATGTCTCACGTATACCTCCTGAAGACACATGTCAAGACACCAGTCAAGACATATGTCATGCTTATAGTTCCAAGAAACGAGTCAAGACACATGACTCACGTCCAACTATGGAACATTTCTAAGAAATTCAGGGTACCCTCCAAGGGTATATCTATTTTGTTGTGCCATGTATTAATCAGGCCACAAGAATTTTAATACCTTTATCGGCGCGTCAGTGAGAACTGTCACGTTGCCGAGGTCACTTTCATTCCTTTCACCATAGTTCATATATTCATGACCATGAAGGACACCTTTCGTATTCCCACGTATACGAAGGTTTTCCTTCATTTTAATGATGAGATCCAAGCTGCTAACGCATTTCCTCGGACAGACACGAGATGAATTTTATCCTAATCATGGACTAGGAACAGCACACCATGCTACGATTCATAATTATGTACAGTAATGTTCAGGCTCCTGAATACATTCAGCTTGATTTTCCATCGGGAAAATCTGTACAAATTATCTATGCTTACAAGCATGTGCGTTGTTAGCCATGGTCGCTAAAATTTTCTAGCTGTCAGTAAGACACGACCACTTAAGTCTTTTACGTATAGCCAGTTGATAATTCCAAAGTCTTCCTATACATTCTAGAAGAATCTACAAGGAGAAGGATGGTACCATGAGATTATGTGTCGACTACCGTTGACTTAAACAAATCACCATTCATGACCGTTATTCTCCTCCACGTATTGGCGACATGTCCAATCAACCGTATAGTGTTAATCACTTTTCCAAGATCGAACTCATGATCATGCTGCCAACAGTGACGAGTGAAAAAGCAGGACATGTCCATGAATGCTATTCGTACACGACTCGGTCATGCTAGATTTATGATTTTGAATTAGTCTCATCAATGCTCCAACAGCATTATAAGAATGAGTTTCCACGAACTCATAGCAAATTCATCAGTGTTTTCATTGAGGATAACCTGCTTTCCTTTAAGCCTAGAAGAAGAACAGGAAGACCATATCTGCACTATGTTGCAAATTCTATGACAAGAGAAATTTCACCCTGGAAATTTTTTCCAATATCAATTCTGTTTGATTACAGTGACACACTGAATCACATGGGTTTCTACGGTTAATATTACCATGACTCTGCTTATGCGTAAACGAGAGAACCCTACACCACATTAGGTGTTCTAGGAAATCCTACATTAAGAGAAGTCTAGATTCAGAGACTCAGAGTTTCGCAACCTTCTATGTATCAAGTTTCTACGAAGCAAGATACAGTTACGTTCATATCTTCATACCTGTCATACAAACAGGCTAAGATAGGACACCAACAGACTGGGATGTTTTCATCATCTGAAATTGTAAATTGAAATGGTACAAGATCTCCACGGATTTTGGTTACCAGTTTAACGCGAACTCAGATGAAGTATGATGCTATCTGGGTTATTGCAAACAGTTTGATCAAGTCTGCAGAATCCTTACATCCGTAAGGATTTCAGAACAAACAAATTTATCGGACATGTTCCAGCCAAGGCTCATCCGATCACTTGGTAATCTCTCAGTTATCGGGTCAGATAAATATTCATAATTGTGCTCTTAATTCACTTCACGTCCTTGTTCTAATTCCACGCCTTGCTTTCGCGCTCGCGTTCATGACACTATTCACGTTCATGATCGTATTTTGGTTTACGATTTTACGTTCATTTGTTTTCTCATTATGGGTAGTTTGCAAGAACTAGAGAGACCAGACCCAAGTTTAGTATAACTCCCTATCCTCAGATAGACGTTTCTCGTCATAATCTATGTCTCACCTTCTAGCGTTTGTCGTTACCGCCATTATATTCTATGTTCACGATATGTTTCACATGTCATGTTCATTCCATGTTCCTCATATCATGATCAAGATATGTTACCACGTATCATGGATCACGATATGTTTACTCATACTACACTCGCCATATCTCCACGTAGCACGTTCAAAAATTTTCACGTATCAAGTTCAAAATTTTTCACGTACTACGTTTCTTTATGTCTCGCGCATCGTTTCTAGTTAACAGTTAAGTCAGATTGTCTTTCACCGTAATGTTTTAGTTACTCTTACACGTTAATTCTTATTCCCTCGATCGAATTTAGGGGATCTACCTTACGTTGATTACCAAGAACTCCTTCGTATTCCAAGTCAAGGTCAGGAGGACCAAGACTTATCATTCGTGTCAAGATCTTATAAAGGAACCGTTCCAAGAGGGAAGCCACTTGGAAACGGACAAGTTCATCCGGACTTCTTATCCATATTCTCTTATCAATTAGATATGTCCTTTCAGCCACGTCACGTTTCATGTCCTTTCAAGACATGTCACGTTCCGCGTTCCTTCTGCCAGGTCACCTATATGTTCATTTACCTTACATACCCTCTCAGTTTAATTCGGGTATGTTTCTCCTTCAGTTACGTTATCTATAATTCGGGGACGAATTATTCTTTTTAGGGGGGAAGAGTTGTAAAACCCGCATGCTTTTACCATGAATAGTACCCTTAAGATCGTACGTACTAGATTAAAACTTTATTAATATCGCATGATTACGATTACGTGTTAGGATTTTATGTATTACGTACGTGTTAGAACACGATAAGTATTTACTACGCACGATCACGTAATAATTATTTGACGATAATTAATCACGAACATGCGATCATGAAATCATGAACGTAATTAAATCACGGGCTAATATTAGTTACGTATATATATTTATTACGAACACGAATAAATATATTAAGTCACGATCGATAACTAATTAAAACACGTAAAACATGAACACGAGAACACACCAATATTTTAGACACGGAAAAACATTCGGGTTACCCCTTGTGGGCCCCATTACCACGAAATAGGGAGGGAAGATGGGCTTAGCCCATCAAATTTTACTAAAAGGGGTTTAAGGGATTTTCACTACTCATTTACAACTTACAGAAGATTTTTAAGAAAAACCTAAAAACCCTCCTTCCTCCTTCTCTTTGTGCCGCCACCCATAAATCACCATACAAGGTGATTTGTTGATCTTTGATCTTGATGAATTGGTGATTGATCGTGTTTGTTCTTCATTCTCTTGATCCACGAATTCGGTAAAACCTTTTTAAACCTTTTCTTTTAATTTAATCTTTTTATTAATTATGAACATGTGATGTTTTTATAAAAACATAATAATTAATCATAGATCTAACATGTTTTGGTGATTAATTAAATCAAAGGGTCGTTTTTAAGGGGTGTTTGCTTTGGCCGCCGGCTTCAACGAACCCAAGAGGGGTCTCGGCTTGCCAAGCCGACCACCACCAAGAACATATGGTCTTGGTTGGTGCGTGTGGGTCCCACGGCAGCAGTGAAACACGGGGTACCCCGAGTTGGCTCGGGGTACGATGTCGATTCATGTCCGGTTCATGTTTTTAGCATAGATCCGGTTCATGGTATATGTTAGTTTTTTTTTTATGTTATGAACTTATGTTAAAATTAAACTAATAAAAGGTGTGATTAATTTAATAACATGACTTAGGTTATTTAATTATTAATAATCATGAAATTATTTTAACCTAAGTATTTATATATTTAAGACTTATAATTAATTAATTATTTTAAAACCATGGATATAATTAATTAATTAGCATGACTTAGGTTATATTATTAATATATAATAATACATATTTTAACCTAAGTAGTTAACTTATTTAATTAAAAACATGTTATACTTTAATTAAATATTATAACCTATAGTTTAATTAAATTACATGAAATAATTATTAAACTATACAATATACCATATGACTTAGAAAATAATCATGAAAACACTTAGGCTTATATACTTAGCTTATTTAACCAACTTAATTCTAATTATGGAAACTTTCTATTTTTAGAAACTTAATTAAATAAGGCAGCTAATCTATTTATGGAAACCAGCTATTTTTAGAAACTTATTTATTTAAGGCAGCTAATCTATTTATGGAAACTTATTTAATTAAGGCAGCAAATCTATTTATGGAAACTTTCTATTTTTAGGAACTTATCTATTTTAAGCAGTAAATCTATTTTTAGAAACTTTCTATTTTTGGAAACTTTCTATTTTTGGTAACTTTCTATTTTTGGAAACTTTCTATTTTTGGTAACTTTCTATTTTTGGAAACTTTCTATTTTTGGAAACTTTCTATTTTTGGAAACTTTCTATTTTTAGAAACTTTCTATTTTAGGAAACCTACTATTTTTGGAAAGTTACTTATTATTACACAGTAAGTATAATAACACATAAAATACCAGAAATACTTAATCAGATTAAACAGAATATAAGATTTAATACAGTTTAAGGCTTTAAAACAGTAAAACATAGTAAGAACACATAAAATAAGCTAAGACATGACATAAAACCAGCTATCTATTTAGTAAGCAGATACTTATTCATGTACGTATTTATGTAGCACTAGTGATTCGGAAGTAGGATTCTCGCAGTTCGTCTTTCTCGTTCACTGGACATAAGGTACGGATTCCCGTCCTTTCAGTATGGACACTCTTTCCTTATTAGGATTCCCCGTATGCAGCCAACTGTTTTCCCGTAGTATAAGTTATGAGTTTGATTGCTTATGTTTAATTAAGATTACCTATAGCCATATACATGCATGACTAGTTTCACCTAGTTATGGAGGTACCATAACCATAACATTAGAGGCACTGATGTTATGACTTCACCACGGCGGAGTGATTGCTCGTGGCCTCCCTTCAGCTTTTGGCCATTTATTTATATTTATCATGTGGGGCGTATGGTTGCATCCTAGTTACATGTTTTCAGTCAGGATTTCATGGTGAATGTGGTGTGTGCCTTGCATCCTTCACAAGGAGCTGATCCCTCCTACCCAGAACCAATATATTTAAATTAGAGGCAGCCCCTCTAATTTGCATGATGAGGTCACCCCTCCAAGTATTCATGCACGGTGGATTTTCATGACCTATATTGGCTAATGGTAAAATATGTTAAACAGTTTTCATAAGATAAACATAAGGCTTTTCAAACTATAAAACCAGTTTTATGAACATGTTCCAGGTTTTCCAGGACTTATACAATTCCGCTGCTATTAAGTCTTTATTATGTTTAGTTTTTCATACTATGTCTATATCCGTGCACTGAGCGTTTTGCTCAGCCGTTACTTTCCTTTCCATGTCCCAAAATGGCAGGTACCCTAGGAAAGACTCGAGCATTTGGAGGACGTGCGTGGGATGGAAGCTGCTAGAGACTTCTTTTCCTTTTTGCCGTCATATACTTATGCTTGTTTAGTCTTTCATTCTTTTCTTTTGCTTTATTATGTTTTGGGCTTATGTTTGGGAACCGATGTTTGATTTCGGTTATCCCTAGGGTCATGTAATGTTTTATACATTTATCCTTGTATGCTTTGATGACACACCATAATTACGCGTGACATTCCATTATCAAAATGGGGTGTTACAGTACGTTTATGTACGCTTTCCAAAAAAAAACACACTACTCACACAAATACGATAATAATAATGGCACTATAAATACCTCCCCAACAGCGGCGTCAAAATTTGATGTAGTATTTTCGTACACGTTTTAGGAAAAACCCGTAAAACCGAATAAATGCAAGTATTAAGTAGTACGATTTATTAAAAACCGTAAAACTGAATAAATGCAAGTTCGTTCTCGAAGGAGGTGTGTGAATTAAGTGCCAATTATATAAAATCAAAGTTTGGATTACTGTCATTTTTGGTTTAAAGAGAGAAAAATTAAAGACGAGCTACGACTACGATTACACTACGACGAATTGACGTAAAACGCGAACGTAAATACGTAAAAGTGACAAAATTAAAAATTAAACCTAAAAATTAAATAAAAATTAAAACTAAGTTTAAAATAATATAAATAAGAACAAAAATCCAATAAATAAATTTTAAAACCTTTTATTAATTAAATATTCAATTTTAAATGCTAATTAAAGCCCTAAAATTAAATATAATTTAGAAAAAAGCCCAAAATATTATTTTTTTGAACTAAAAACTCACTTATATTATTTAAAGACTAAAAAGTATTTTTCCTAAATCTTAAAGACTATTTTTCTATTTTTTTAAATGCTAAAAACAATTTTTGAACTAAAATAATGATTAAAAATAATAAAATATTGCTAAAATTAAACTTACTTTTTCAAAAATCCTAATTTATATTACTAAACAGTAGAAAAAATTAAAAAGTTGAAAAAGTAAATTTTTTACACTAAAAGACAAAACAGATTTAATTAAAAACTATTTTAACTAAGATTAAATCTAAAAAATAGATAAAAAGATGAACAGTGAAACTTTTTTAAACTAAAAATCTTAAAATTATTTTCTGAATCTAACAAAACTTTTAAAACTGAAAAATAAGTATTTTTGGCACTAAAAGACAAAAAACAGAAATAATAAAAACTAATTAAAATGAAATTAATTCTAAAAAATGGTAAATGAACAGTAATTTAAAATTAAACTAATTGAAAAATCTTAAAATAAAATAACAAAAATAAGAAAATTGAAAAAAATTGGAAAAAGCTTAATTTAAGCCACTAGAGACAAAAAATGACTAAAGCTGAAAGTGACATCTGGTGGACTTTTGTCCTTATGCTAAGCAGTAGGAACAAGAAGCCTATCAGTGGGAAGTTTGTTCCCACTAACAGTTTAAAAAACAGGCCTGGTGACCTTTGAGCTTATATCTACTTGGTTTCTTGGTTTTACTTGGATACAAGGGCACCCCCACAACCAGTTGGGTTGTAGGGAGTCAAATATACAATAAAAACACAAGTTGTTCACAGAAATCACACAAAAAACACCCTATGCAGTCACTGTATGAAGAATATGGGGTCTGGGCAAAAACTTCTGATGCAATTGGTCAATTCATGAGTTTCAAATGACCAAGGCTAGTCCAAAACTTTGTCAAACCACAACAAAACAGTATACAACCCTAAATATAACTTACTTCTAACAAGAGAACACGATTTGATGATATGAGATACTAAAACAAAGCAGATTTAAGGGCCTACTGTTTTTGACCAGTTTTACCAAGAATTTTCACACAATTTCCTTTTAAAACCTACCAAACTAAAAACCAACTACTGATATATCCTATTTTAACCTAACAAAGTGTGTTAGACTGATTTCAAGCTAAAAGCTATTACTGGCCTTCCCTAATAAGCAGATCCAAACACCCCTTAACCTTAGTTAAAGTTTCTTTTAGTTTTAAAAGCATTTGGTTCAAAATGTTTTGAGTTTCAAAGATTTTTCAGAAAAATATTGTTTTTCTTTATTGGTTAAGGCTCACTGTTCAAATAAGCCATCCCATAAGCTGCTTGACAAACAGCTTATTGGGTACTTATTTGAACTTGAATTTCTTTCTTGGTTTTGTGGTGTTGTGCAAGAACAATGAAACAAGACTTTTTCCATCTTTTTCATTTTTTTTACTTGGAGATATTTAAGCCTTGCTTCCTTCTTTGGATTCCACCAACAGGCTCCTCTAATCATTGCATAAGCTCTCAAAAAGCTCAAAGTCCCTAAATAGAAGGCATCAGCCAGGTGGTAAGGGGCTTGAACCCTATTTGGTAGTCTTTTAAGCTTTTTGTGTGAATTTGATGTGATTTGTGAGTAACCTGTTTGTATGATTGTTTAAGTGCTTAGTTCATGACTGTTAGTTGGTTGATGATAGATTAATGCTATTTGGAATTTGTTTTAAGTGTTATTGCATGTTAATCCCTTGTTAAAATTGTAGACTACAAGCTTAAGCAGCTTATATAACCAATCACAAGAAAACAGATTTGACTTAAGTGTCCTCTCACCAAATCTGTTTTCTTGATAAAACTTTTGAACAAAATACAACTTTGAAACCATTAAACTATTTTTGCAAATAAAGAAAACTGATTAAACTACTAAGAACAATGGAACTCAGAATTTTTGCCAAACTTCAATCTTTCATTTTCATTAATAAATTAAAAATTTTACAAAAAAAACTAGAACAAAGTATAGGAGGTCACATATGACCCCTATAAATACTACATGAAAGAACTTTCTAGGCTACTGAATAAAATAATACCAAGGGGAAAAACCCTAAACCCTAATCTGGCTGAAAATCCGAATATGCCCTTGGAGTCTTGGTCAAATTAGTCTCATATGATGAGACAGCTTGCACTTTTGATCTTGGTTGTTGATTTTTGTGCTTTGGGAGCAAGCAAAGCCTTTGGGACGTTGATGTACTGAAGGATTCCCTTTTGCCAAAACAGGGGTGATAGGGGAGTCTTTGTGGGGACCATAGAGTCACGGGTTGGGTGATTTTGTTGGTGGGTTTTGATGACAAAAAGATGAATCATTATCCTGGATAAAATGGGGCAAAACCCCTTTGGAGTAGGGTTTATTGCATCTAGGGGATTTAGGGTTTATGGGGGGTAAACAATGGAGTTTTATTTGGTTTATGGGTTAATAGGATTTAAATACTTGTTTGCCTCCAATAAATATCTGATTAGTTATAATCAGTTTTAAAAAGTTTAAGTGGAGTGTGACGTGGGGAAAGTGGGGATTGTGATTGGTTGGTCAAATGGGTGGGTGACGTGTCAGCTTATGGTTGGTGGTGATGGGTTTTCTTGTCTGGCAGGTATAGCCCCCAATGTTTCATTTCCTTGTCAAATAACTTTCAAATAGCCCAAAGCAAATCCCCTTTATAAATAAACTTTTTGTTTTTGCATTTTGACCACAAAAAGCTTCTCAAACTTGTTCCAAGGGTATTTAATGCAATATTTGCATTCTTCAAGGACCATAAATGTAAATTCTTGTCATTTAAGGGACCCTTTTGTAATTTTTGAGTTTTACAAGGGTTTAAAATGAGAAGTCTTTAAAAGTAGAGGGAACAATCTTGCCAAATCTTCAAACTTCAAGGACTTCAAAGGAAATTCATGATTCGGGTCCGGTTCTTTGTGCGGCTTCATTTATCGTGTTCGTTTTTGCTTCATTCTTGTGATCTTTTGTTGATTTCACGATATCCGTACCTAAAATACACAATGAACAAACACAAGCATATATTTGGGTATTTTGATGATATTTTAAGCATTTTAAGCCCGATTTGGACGATGAGACTATGTATAATTGCAGTCTCATCAAGTGTTTAGACTTGATAGGTGTGAAAACACACATCTTTTTACCACTTAATTACAAAAACAACCAAGCCAAAACGTGTATTTTATGTCGTAAATGTCGGAATTATGCGTGGTTTGTGTTTTTGTTGTGATTTAGGACGAAAAGGTGAAAAGTGGAGAAAACACGGGCATTCACAGGCTTTTATAGAAGAAAACGACAAAAGACGAAGTCAAGAGATCAAGAGTGCAAAAAGAACGGAAGTCCAAGGCCTATTCTGAAGATTTATCGAAGAACAAGTCTAAAGACGGAAGTTTAATAAAGCCGAAGAACTCGAGTCTAATAAATAAAGAAATTATAAGACGAGTTTAATTAATCCCGAGACAAAGTCGATAAAGTCGAAGAACTTAAAAAACGAGAAGACGTGAAGAAAGAAAGAAAGAGGAGGCAACACATGCACCTCCCCATTTTCCTATAAATACCCTCCTAAACTCATTTAGGAGGGTTGGCTAGTTTTAGTTTTAGGAGTAGGAGTAGTTTAGTCTTAGAGAGAGAAAGTGACAGTTTCTCTCACTAGAATTTTAATCTTTCATCTTTTATCTTTCTTGTTTTTAATCAAACCTTTACTTTTTAAGCTTAATCTTGTCTTAATCTTCATATTATTAATCTTTCTTGTTAATCTCAATCTTGTTTTCATCATCTTTTTCATCAAGTTCTTATTTAAAGTTTTGATCTTTTAAATTTTCGTGACTTTAAGTTGATGTTTTTATAAGTTTTGATCTTCTCCCTAGCTTATTGATAGCTTATTGGAGTTGTTCTTAGCTTACTGTCCTTGAAAAAGTGCTAAAAAGTTGCTTATTTTCGTCATACATCTGATTCCTATTTTTTAGGAACGTCTGATTCGATTTTGGAACTTTTCATAAAGTTGCGAAATTGAACTTTTCATAAGTTGCGAAATTGTACTTTCGTCTTATTCGATTTTGGAACTTTTCATAAAGTTGCGAAATTGAACTTTTCATAAGTTGCGAAATTGTACTTTTGTCTGATTCGATTTTGGAACTTTTCATAAAGTTGCGAAATTGAACTTTTCATAAGTTGCGAAATTGTACTTTTGTCTGATTCGATTTTGGAACTTTTCATAAAGTTGCGAAATTGAGCTAATTCGATTTTGCAATTGTCCATAATTGCGACATTGTGCATTGCGACATTGTGCATTGCGACATTGTGCATTGCGACATTGTGCATTGCGACATTGTGTATTGCGACATTGTGCATTGCGACATTGTGCATTGCGACATTGTGCATTGCGACATTGTTGCATGATTTTGCAATTATTGCGAAATTAATTCATATTTTTTATTAATTACGAAATTATGTCATTTTTGTCCAATTTTATTTTTAAACTTATTTTTCCCGCCATTTTTACTTAGCTTTATTTTAATTGTTTTGTCTTATTTTTACTTAGCTTTGTTTTTACTTATTTGTCTTAGTTTAATTTTTAAAGTATTTTGTTTTCAAGTCTACATTTTTATCACGTTTTAATTTCTCGTCATTTACTTTTAAAGTTTTTATATTTTCGTCATTTACTTAATTTCTTTTAAAGTCTTATTTTTAGTTTAAACTTTTCAAGCTTTTATCTTAATTTCTTTTAAAGTCTTTTATTTAAGTTTTAATTAGTTTATCGCTTTTATTATTTTGTTATTTACGTTAAAGTTTGCATTTTTTTAGATACTCAACGACCTATTCTTTCTTTTCACCAAGAACAACTGAGTCGCACTTTGAACCGTGATCAATTCGAGAAGATTCCGAGAAACGAACTTTTCAACTAGTAAAATCTCTTTATTAAAATGGCGCCGCTGCCGGCTCTTTTCGTGACGATTAACGGTTTTTTGTAAGAGACGCGTTGGCTTTTGGGATCCGTTCACTTGTGAACGTTATTTTTCATGTCCAAAATTTTCAACAAAATCCAAAAACATTTGAAAAATCATAAAAAGCATTTCTTTTTCAAAGTTTTGCACCAAAAATATTCTTCTTGCTTCTCTATCTTTCTTTATGGATTTTTATGTCCATTGCGTCGGGTGTGGGAGACGATTGTACGGGAACGACTCTTGTCAATGGTGTACATGTGAGCGGTGCGGAAACGATATCGACAATACACAATTCCTATTCGGATTTTGTCCCTTGTGCAACTCGACTAATTCGTCCCTTTTGAACCCACCTCCTCCTGTTCCCCCGTGCATCTATTGTGGAAGCGATTCTCATTGGCATGTTTCGTGCCCGGTTCAATACCCGTATGGACACGGGCAAGAACCGGGGTACAATTATGCAAATGATAATAGCTATCCACAAGAGGCACCAAGTTTCTCTCCATACCCATGGTGCTATATTTGTGGGGGCCCTCACGATGCTTCTTTTTGTGATCCGTCGCAAGTCTTTGAGAAAGTACCGTGCTATCATCCTAGTGTCTATAACTTTGAGCCCCCACATCACACCCTCAATCATCAATCCTCTCAGCAAACTAGTCTTGATCAACAACTCACTTCTTTGAATGGCATTCTAGAAAGTATAGCTCAACTTTGAGCTGACTTGCATCCGGAAAAGCAACCTTTGCTTGATGTGGACGAAACCTTGAAAACCACCGACACCTTTTTGAGCCAATTTAGTCGTTTTCCCTTCTTTTCTACACCAAAATGTTTAATTACAGCGTGGGATAGAATTGGTGAAATTGAACATACTCGGGGCGATGAACAACAAAAGTTGCTGCATGAGCTTGTTAAAGATGTGGAGGTTATCAAGGAAGAGTTAGCCGACTACGTCACTCCTAATTGGACTCGTCCCATCTGTTATGATGATGACGACGACGATGATGTCTACATTTTCAACCAATCTTCTGAAGTTGCTGCTCCTACTGTCGATGTTCCTACTGCATCTAAGGATCTAGATTCGTTGAATGAGCTTAGTGATGTTGGTCTCGACAAAGTATTGGATGATGAGGTTTGTGACATACCGGCTGCTATGGAGCTTGAGGACGACGTTGCTCTTACGGAAGAGGTCGATCCTAGTGATGACGATTCTTCTCTCTGCTATGAGAATTTCACTTTTGAAATTTCTCAATCTCCACCGGGAGATGCAGACGATGACGATTTATTCTCTCCGGTTTACGAGAAGTTCACCGATGAACATGATCTTGTGGATAAGGTGGAAGACGTGCTTCTTCGCGATATATTACGGAAAGTTCATCTTCTTATTGCTCAAATCGAAGAGTTGACTTCTCCTTCTCTTTCCAAGTCTTTACCTCCATTTATTCCTCCCGTTGAAGATAATGACCCATTGCTGGAAGAAATCGATATCCACTCCATCCCTCCAGGTATTGATGATTCTGACACGGAGGGGGGCATTATTTTTGATAATTTACTGCAGGAAGATATTGTCCCAAGTCCCCCTCCCGAGCACCTTTCATCCTCCCCTTTATCCACTATCACGGAGGATGAGTGCTTTGACCCGGGAGGTGACATTGATTATGCTATGATTGATAACAATACGGCTTTGCCGCTTGGTCAGCATCCATTGTCTTTGGAGGATGACAATGTGATTCCTCTACCCACCCCATCTCCCGTCAATCTGGACTTCACTTGCTTTTCTTATATTGAGCGGACTTTCCTCCCATTCGCTACTTTTCCTCCTGCCTCCCCTTCTTTATTAATGTCCTCCGGGAACGAGGACAAGGTCTTTGATCCCGGTATTACATTCGAGGCTTCCCCATGGACCATTTAATTCGGGGACGAGTCAGGCTCGCGACTCGGTTAATATAATCAAGCGCTCTTCGGGAGGCAACCCGATTATCTATCTTTATCTGTTTTAATCATAAGTGTAGGGGGGAGCCCCGTTGGTGTTTCTTGTTTTCTTTCTTATCATTGTAGGGATTCGAGCTTCAAAGACACACTCTTGATGACTTTTGACGAACCGTGATTCCGTGTTCTCATCTTCCCGGTTCTATCCTAAACTCTTTTCGATTAACTATTTTATATTTCTCAATATTAAAATAGGAATCTCTTTAGTTGTCTCTTCCTTAGCAAGATTTAAACAAAGTGCACAATGTCCTAAGTGTAGGGGAGTTTACTCCCACATGCTTAAACATTGAGGACAATGTTTATATTAAGTGTAGGGGGGACTTCTATCGAAGTTAAGTGACCTTTTCCTTGTATTTGTCCTCATTTTAACCGAAAAATCAATTTTTCGACATTTTTCAAATTTTTTAATCTATTTTGGCCTAGTTGTAGTCTCTTTTATTTTTGTTGATTTCTTATATTGTTCAATAAAATGGTTTTAGCAAGTTTAGTTATCTTAGGTATATTAGGCCCGTTGTGAATATTTTTACTCAACCCGAGTTTACTTATCCAAGTTCACTCTAGCTAGTATCCTTAACCATGTAGACCTTAGTTGGTTTATTAGGCTAAGCATCCACGAGTCTCATTCCTTGAGATTTTAAATTGTGGAGAACGAGAAATGATAGAGTTAGTTATAAGTTTGGTATTCTTTCATTAACTTATGTGAGTTAATTATGATCTTTTTCTCCCATCGCTTGTAAATAAATAAATGCAATAAGTAAGGTCGTACGGTCTGAAAAATTACTTAGTTATTAGCCCAAGATCGTTTAAAAGTTGCTCGGTATTGATTAGAGTTCATAGCCAAGGCATAACTAATGAAACGGGACGCGAAGATTGGCGAGTCCGAAAAGGCCCTAACAAGGCATGAGGATTCCATTTTGTTGCTAAAGATCCAAGAAGATGTGAAAAGCATTATTCTAAAGTCAATATGAAGGATCAACACACACGACGAAAAGCAATCAACTCCCACAAGATCATGGAGAAATCTATCCGAAAAGACCCTTACAAGGTATGAGGATAAATCGATCCAAGTCCGAAAAGGAGGCGGATCGTTGTATATCAAAGTCCCAAATAAGGATTGAAGAAATAATGATGAAGTCGTGGTCAACATTGAAGAAAATATCTCAACTTTCCCAAGTGAAGATATACACTATATTTGAAGAGAAGACCATAATTTCAAGAACGTCTTCTCAAGATTTGAAGTATGAAGTAAATGCCAAATATCGGTCCGAGAAAGGTCTCAAATCGTGAAGCGAGTTATGCCAAGATATGAACTTTTTGAGGTCCCGAGAAGCAGTTTTAAAAGATTTTGTCCTTTAGCTAACTATGGATTAGATCGTCTTACTTTATTTTCAGCCTTAATAAATTATCGAAATAAGTCAACAATGCATCCTCGTGATCATTCAAGACATCAATAAAATAAAAGAGATACCCGTAGGAATAAGGGAGTTTAAGTGATTAATTGAACCACATGAGTAAATGTTTGTTATGCTAACTTGTACTAACAATGATCTTGTTTTTAAGCTTGGCATGGGGAACGTGAAACTTGAGGGTGATAAACATTCATGACACACAAGCCCTAATGTAAGTCTTAGATTTCTTTACAAGTTTCTTTCTTGTTGCATCTTGTTATTTTCTATCTTTTTTATTTTCCTTAGTTGTTTAATAAAGGCCAAGGTAGGTTGATTATGATGGAAAGTGTAAACCTTGCTTTATTGCTAAGCATTGCATGAGGGCATTGCAATAGTCAAGTGTAGGGGATTTGATAGGTGTGAAAACACCCATCTTTTTACCACTTAATTACAAAAATAACCAAGCCAAAACGTGTATTTTATGTCGTAAATGTCGGAATTATGCGTGGTTTGTGTTTTTGTTGTGATTTAGGACGAAAAGGTGAAAAGTAGAGAAAACACGGGCATTCACAGGCTTTTATAGAAGAAAACGACAAAAGACGAAGTCAAGAGATCAAGAGTGCAAAAAGAACGGAAATCCAAGGCCTATTCTGAAGATTTATCGAAGAACAAGTCTAAAGACGGAAGTTTAATAAAGCCGAAGAACTCGAGTCTAATAAATAAAGAAATTATAAGACGAGTTTAATTAATCCCGAGACAAAGTTGATAAAGTCGAAGAACTTAAAAAACGAGAAGACGTGAAGAAAGAAAGAAAGAGGAGGCAACACATGCACCTCCCCATTTTCCTATAAATACCCTCCTAAACTCATTTAGGAGGGTTGGCTAGTTTTAGTTTTAGGAGTAGGAGTAGTTTAGTCTTAGAGATAGAAAGTGACAGTTTCTCTCACTAGAATTTTAATCTTTCATCTTTTATCTTTCTTGTTTTTAATCAAACCTTTACTTTTTAAGCTTAATCTTGTCTTAATCTTCATATTATTAATCTTTCTTGTTAATCTCAATCTTGTTTTCATCATCTTTTTCATCAAGTTCTTATTTAAAGTTTTGATCTTTTAAATTTTCGTGACTTTAAGTTGATGTTTTTATAAGTTTTGATCTTCTCCCTAGCTTATTGATAGCTTATTGGAGTTGTTCTTAGCTTACTGTCCTTGAAAAAGTGCTAAAAAGTTGCTTATTTTCGTCATACATCTGATTCCTATTTTTTAGGAACGTCTGATTCGATTTTGGAACTTTTCATAAAGTTGTGAAATTGAACTTTTCATAAGTTGCGAAATTGTACTTTCGTCTTATTCGATTTTGGAACTTTTCATAAAGTTGCGAAATTGAACTTTTCATAAGTTGCGAAATTGTACTTTTGTCTGATTCGATTTTGGAACTTTTCATAAAGTTGCGAAATTGAACTTTTCATAAGTTGCGAAATTGTACTTTTGTCTGATTCGATTTTGGAACTTTTCATAAAGTTGCGAAATTGAGCTGATTCGATTTTGCAATTGTACATAATTGCGACATTGTGCATTGCGACATTGTGCATTGCGACATTGTGCATTGCGACATTGTGCATTGCGACATTGTGCATTGCGACATTGTGCATTGCGACATTGTTGCATGATTTTGCAATTATTGCGAAATTAATTCATATTTTTTATTAATTGCGAAATTATGTCATTTTTGTCCAATTTTATTTTTAAACTTATTTTTCCCGCCATTTTTACTTAGCTTTATTTTAATTGTTTTGTCTTATTTTTACTTAGCTTTATTTTTACTTATTTGTCTTAGTTTAATTTTTAAAGTATTTTTTTTTCAAGTCTACATTTTTATCACGTTTTAATTTCTCGTCATTTACTTTTAAAGTTTTTATATTTTCGTCATTTACTTAATTTCTTTTAAAGTCTTATTTTTAGTTTAAACTTTTCAAGCTTTTATCTTAATTTCTTTTAAAGTCTTCTATTTAAGTTTTAATTAGTTTATCGCTTTTATTATTTTGTTATTTACGTTAAAGTTTGCATTTTTTTTTAGATACTCAACGACCTATTCTTTCTTTTCACCAAGAACAACTGAGTCGCACTTTGAACCGTGATCAATTCGAGAAGATACCGAGAAACGAACTTTTCAACTAGTAAAATCTCTTTATTAATTCATATTTTTTATTAATTGCGAAATTATGTCATTTTTGTCCAATTTTATTTTTAAACTTATTTTTCCCGCCATTTTTACTTAGCTTTATTTTAATTGTTTTGTCTTATTTTTACTTAGCTTTATTTTTACTTACTTGTCTTAGTTTAATTTTTAAAGTATTTTATTTTCAAGTCTACATTTTTATCACGTTTTAATTTCTCGTCATTTACTTTTAAAGTTTTTATATTTTCGTCATTTACTTAATTTCTTTTAAAGTCTTATTTTTAGTTTAAACTTTTCAAGCTTTTATCTTAATTTCTTTTAAAGTCTTTTATTTAAGTTTTAATTAGTTTATCTCTTTTATTATTTTGTTATTTACGTTAAAGTTTGCATTTTTTTAGATACTCAACGACCTATTCTTTCTTTTCACCAAGAACAACTGAGTCGCACTTTGAACAGTGATCAATTCGAGAAGATTCCGAGAAACGAACTTTTCAACTAGTAAAATCTCTTTATTAAGACTCTTTTGAGATTCTTAAGGAAAAGTTGACTAAGGCTCCCGTTTTGGTTTCTACAAATTGGGATTTTCCTTTTGAGCTCATGTGTGACGCTAGTGATTATGCCGTGGGGGCCGTGTTAGGACAAAGAGTGAATAAGCATTTTCAACCTATACACTATGCGAGTAAGACAATGACGGGTGCTCAACTTCATTATACCACCACAGAAAAAGAGTTGCTTGCTATAGTCTATGCCTTTGAGAAATTTAGACCCTATCTTGTGCTTTTTAAGACCATAGTGTATACGGATCATTCCGCTCTCAAGTACCTCATGACAAAGCAAGATGATAAGCCTAGACTTTTAAGATGGGTTTTATTGCTACAAGAGTTTTCCATTGAGATACGTGATAAGAAAGGAGCCGAGAATTTAGCGGAGGATCACTTGAGTAGACTTGAGCATCCTTTTCTAGATGAATTGCCTCATAAGGAAATTAGTGAATCCTTTCCATTAGAGGAGCTCATGTCTATCTCTTCACAAGAGTTTGCCACCCCTTGGTTTGCGGATATTGCTAACTATCTTGTGGGGGATGTGCTAATAGAGGGTCTCACTTCACAACAAAAGAAAAAGTTTCTTAAGGAAGCAAAATACTTCTTTTGGGATGACCCTTACCTCTTTAGGCAATGTGCGGACCAAATCATTAGACGTTGTGTAGATGGGCCCGAAGCATATAAAATCTTAGAAGCTTGTCATAAGGGACCTACGAGAGGCCATTTTGGGCCCAACTACACCGCCAAGAAAGTCTTTGATTCGGGTTTCTATTGGCCTTCCATATACAAAGATGCCCAAGAGATGGTGAATTTTGTGATGTTTGTCAAAGACAAGGAAAGATTAATCAACGAGATGAGATGCCAAAAAAATTTATACAAGAGTGTGAGATTTTTGATGTATGGGGTATAGATTTCATGGGACCTTTTCCATCATCAAAAGGAAATAAGTACATACTCGTAGTCGTGGACTATGTTTCAAAGTGGGTTGAGGCCAAAGCCTAACCTACTAATGATGCTTGAGTTGTAGTGAAATTCTTGAAGCAATTATTTGCTAGATCTGGTGTACCTCAGGCTATCATAAGTGATCGTGGGACTTATTTTTGTAATGATCAATTTAATAGAGTCATGAAGAAGTATGGTGTTAACCATAGACTTTCTACCGCGTATCACCCTCAAACTAATGGGAAAATTGAGGTCACAAATCGTGGTTTAAAGAGGATTTTAGAGAGAACAGTGGGAGAGCATCGAGCTTCTTAGTCGGATAAGCTTGATGATGCTCTATGGGCTTTTAGGACGGCTTTTAAGACACCAATTGTTTGTACTCCATATAGGCTTTTCTATGGAAAAGCATGCCACCTCCCATTCGAGTTAGAGCATAAGGCTTCACGGGCTCTCAAATGGGCAAACTTTGATTTAAACCAAGCCGGTTCACATAGAAAATACCAACTCAATGAGATGGATGAATTGAGAGCCAATGCTTATGAGAACTCGTTGCTTTACAAGGAAAAGACTAAGCAATTGCATGATGCTAAGATCAAGAACCGTGAGTTCAAAGTTGGAGAGCCGGTTCTCCTCTTTAATTTAAGGTTGAAACTCTTTGCGGGCAAGCTTAAGTCAAGATGGTCCGGTCCATTCACCATTGCTCAAGCATTTCCATATGGGACTATTGAGTTGTCACAACCAAATGGCTCAAATTTCAAAGTTAATGGTCATCGTGTTAAGCATTACTTTGGGGAGGACATTTCCATGGAAATGGTCCAAGAGATCCCCATTTTCCCCATGAATTAGTTTATTGTGGGATGAGTCGAGCTAGAGACTCCATAAATCAAGCTTGAATAACTAGACTTAGAGTTTTTAGACTTAGAGTGTGGTAGGATAGAAATAAGGGTATAGAGTTGAGGATAAGTGTAGGGAGACCTTCCTTTTGTCTTCATGTTGTTTGTAGGGTTGCTCTCTCTCATCGCATGCATTGGAGCTTATGGAGGAGGCCCTTGTATCCGGTTCACTTCGTTATTATTGTGATTTTTCATAACCACATTGTGCTTAAAAATGAATTCACTATAGTTGATCTTTCCTTAGCTTGGGTTAAGCAAAGTTGTCAATGTCCTAAGTGTAGGGGAGTTTACTCCAATGCTCTTAAACATTGAGGTCAATGTTTATCTTAAGTGTAGGGGGGTCTTCTATCGAAGTGACCTTACCTAGAAATTTGTCATTGACCTTCATGATAACTTTGAAATTAATTTTTCAAATATTTTTCAAATTTTTGATCTACTTTGGCCACCAAAAATATGCATTCATAATTTTTGCATTAATCATTTTTCATTTGCATAACACATTTTCATTGTAAATATTTATTCTTTTACTTTTCATCAAAAATATTTAAAAATCAAAAAAATATATAATAAAGGACATGGTTTAACAAGTTTAGGTTTCTTTGACATATTAGGCCCGCCATGGATACTTTGACTCAACCCGAGTTTGCTTATCTAAGCATTCTCTAGCTAGTAGCCTTAACCATGTAGACCTTTATTGGTTTATTAGGCTAAGCATCCACTAGTCTCATTATTTGAGATTTTAAATTGTGGAGAACAAGAGATGATAGAGTTTGAAGTAAGTGTTAAGGGCTAGATAAACCTCATATTCATTAATTGTGGCTTTTATATCCCCTTTCGTAACCTATACTTTCTTGCCAACGCATGTATATATGTTAATAAATAATCAAGAACGGTTTTGATTGGTTTGTAGTCTCTTATGCATTTTTGACTAATCATTCGTGGTTGGTATAAGTACGTCTTAAGATTCTAAGTTAGAACATTTTATGTGTACTAGACTTATGTCATGCTTAATACTTAGCGAGTGTTTTTCCTGTTATTCTTTTCAACTTTCTTTGTGAGAAATAAAGAAAAATAAGAGCGGCTTATGAAAAAAAATGAGTGGCTAGAAAAAAAAGAGAAAAAGAAAAATAAAATAATTATACAAGACTTCCAAGAGGGGCAATGAAGTGTTAATTATAGTAACTATTGAATTCCAATATTACTCTCACAAGGGTTGCGGGGATTTGATAATTGCTCCAATCCAATATTACCTTGACGGGTTGCGGGATTGAAGATCCAAGGTCTCAAAAAGGCGGCGGATGTAAATTATTGCGTGAGTTTTATTCTTCTTTCCTTAGCGATTGTGTAGCTACTTATTAATGCATGACATAAGGATCTTACACATAAGGCGAATGACTTATTACTCTTGAGTCGGACTTATATCAATTGTGGGCGGTTTTTCGAGTAATGGATAAGATGGTTACTTAGGATTAAAATTGTGCTTTCTTATTTTGAGATTCTACATTTCTTATATTTCACGCTTTAAATAATGACAAATTTTCTCTCAAGAAATTTGCTCAAATAATAACCGGTCTTAGAGGCATAATAAATGGGGGTATGAGAGTAACACAATTAATCTATATGAATGAGTTGACGCACTTTCACTTGTGGATAACAATGATCTTGTTCTTAAGCGTGGTATGGGGAAAGTGAAACTTGAGGGTGATAAGTGTTCATGGTACCAAAAGCCCTAATCTAAGTCATTGATTTCTTTATGAGTTATTTCCATCAAAACCATTTCAAGAAAATCCAAAAATAAATAAATAGAATTGCTTTCCTTTGCATTGCATTGTATAAAATCAAAATCATGCATCATAAGTCTAGTACACATAAAGTGTAGAGTAGTATAAAAGCATTTCATATTGGCCAAGGTGGATTAATTATGAGAAAAATGTAAACTGGTGCTTTAAAATGTGGCATTGCATGAGGTCATGGCAATGATAAAGTGTAGGGTATTTGATATGAGTGAAATCTCATATCAATAATTTCACAAATCACCCTAAAACACAAAGCAAAATACCTAATTTTATACATAAAAGTAGTATTATGGGGTATGTTTTGTGTTTGTGCTTGTTTAGGTAACAAATATACAAATTTGGAGCAAACAAGTGAAATCAAGCCTTAAAGATAAAGAAAATACAAAAGAAGGATCAAAAGTGACAAGCCTTGCAAAGATAAATGACCTTTCTTGACAACTTCCAAATATGAGGGACTAAAGTGTAATTATTCAAAAGTCAAGAAGAAAGTCAAATCTGGTCAACATTTAAGTCAACAAGTCAAAGGATGATTTATGAACAAGTTTGAAGTTTGAAGGACCAAATATGTCAAAGAAATGAAGCTTGGAGCTCAATTGTACAATCTGCTACTACAAGGACTAAAATGGACAAAATTTGGCAAAGTTTGGTATGATCCGTGTGAATAACAAAGCAACCAATGAGGTGCAAGTATTAGTATCACACGGATTGCCACTTCATGCAATACGTCACCCCACTCAGCCACCATTTCATTTATTAAACAATCCCAACAGTGCAATCCACTCACATTTTCTCAACTAATCATATTTCACTCTTTGGATAATGATCTGCAACACATCTTTTCATCCAATAAGAGACTACCACATATCATCTTCAAGCTATAACAAGCCCATGAACGAGATTTCGCTACACAACATATCAAGAGAAGATATAAACATGAAAAGTGCTCCATTTCGAGGGACGAGTTCACTCCTATTATCCAATTAACCTGAAAGTGATTCAATTAAAAATCCCCAATTGTGTTCATCATCAACAATTTACAATTGAACGATTAAAGACACGTGGAGCTCAGTTATTGGCCGTAACACGTCATCATCCCCAACAAACTCTAATTCTCACTCTATAAATACCCTGTTATCACTTCATTTCATGTATGTAGCTTAGGTGTGAAAACACACACACCTATCAATCTCTCTCTAGTTGTTAGCAGTTATCTAGTTATAACTACTTAGGGTGATTGACAACCACCCTAAGTCAGTTAGTTAGGCAGTTAGTAACTACTTTGTAACCACTTTCAATTCATTAATGAAATTTCCCTTTCACTTTTCACTCAATCTCATTCTCATACCTGCATACTCATACTCATGGTCTTACTGTTATTCTTCTATTGATCAATCATGATCAATGGAATGATAATGTTTTGAAGATTGTAGCTGGTTCAGACTTGTTTTGAGTTCATTTCAAAGCCTTTGTAGCAGTGTAGCAGGGGAGATCATTGGAAGTAGTTTGTGACAGGATGATGGTTATTGGTGGATGATTCATAGTGTTTTAGTAGATCCTAGTAGGCTCAGCGCCTCACTACTCCATCAGTGGTGGCCTATTGCTAAACGGAACTCATTTCTTGTTTAAAATTCCCCTAAATAGTCTCTGCATGTTCAATTCCTAGTATAAGCTTCTAATTGCTGAACTGTGTTTGTGCTAGTGTAATTGTAGTGTAATCTTGATGTTTTGATTTTTTGCTTGTAGTTTGACAACTTTTCATTCAGTTTTACTTGTTAAAATTTGGTATTTCATCAGTTTTAGTTCACAAGTAGTCATTTTGTGGTTTAACAAGTAAACTTGTTGGTTTTTGAGTTTAAACCAGTTCATTTCATCCATTAAACAAGTTTGATAAAAGCTTTTAGCTGTCATACACTTGTGCTCAAAAGTCCTTTGAAAAAGTTCTTAATCAGCTTCTAAACTTGTGTTTGGTTTAGGATCAATTTTGGTGATTGAGCTTGTTAAACTTGTTCTTTTGAGATCAGTTACACTCAACAAGTGAGTGTGAGTATTTTGGTAGAGTTTTGTGGTCAAACTTAGTTTCAAAAAGGCAATTGGCACTTGAAAAACTTTGGGTCAATTTCTGTTAAGGATATTAGTCAAAACTTGTCATCTTTGATTCCTCACTATTTGTTTGTTAGTTGATGTTTAGAGCTGAAATATGTTTCCACTTATAGATTAATATACAATCTTCAAGTTTTAACAAGGAAATTCTACAGTATCAGCTTTTGAGTGAGTTTTCAGCTTATTAATAAGCATATAGACCAATTGCTAGTTTCCGTGAACATTAGCTTACTGATTTCTTAGTTCTAATAATCCACTTCATAAATCACTTGATTTTCTTTCACAAATCCATTTGCAAACATGTCCTGAGTAGTTTCTGTGATTTTCAGCTTTTTGATAATTTTGGTCAAACTAGGTCAAATAAGCACTATTGGCTTATTTTGGATTCCAGCTTATTCTATTGATGATTTTCAAAACCAAAAGACATTCCAATCTTTGTGTGACTTGATTAATCAGTTTTAATAAGAAAATCATATAGTGGATGTCTGGATTCGATTTTAGTTTATTGTGAGCTTATTAGAATAAGCTATCTAGAGATTTAACAGCTTTTAGCAAAAATCCTTTTACCAGTCTAGCTAAAATTGGATTTTAAGCATTTTAGCAAAAACCATAACAAATTTGGTTGGGAAATAAGCTCAATCTAGCTTATTCGAGTGCTAATGCCCGTTTTGTGAAAAGTATTACTTTTAATTGCATTTTGGTCCTTTGTTTTTCATAGACTTTGTAAACAGCTTTGAAACTTTACTTTTCTAGGGTTTGCAAGTGTAGGTCCCTGAAATTTGGTTTGTTGCATAATTGGTTAGTTAGTTTTAGAGTTTGTTAATTAGTTGCACTAGTTTGTTACAATTTTCACATTTGGTCCCTAGACTCTCTGATTTTGCACATTTAGTCCTTATATTTTCATTTTCTTTACATTTCAAGTACTTTTACATTTCATGCATTAAATACTTGTTCTTTATGAATATTTTGTGGTAATTGCACTTTGTTTTACGATTATTATAGAGCTATAATATTTTCTCTTTTTACGTGTTTGTTTGAATTAGACCTAGAATCCAAATAACCTTTTAACAACCAAAAAAAATATAAACTTGATATTAGTGGACCTTTCAATTTGTCTTTAGTCGATAAAAAACGAACTTGCAAAATATTCAACATTAGCATATATCATATTTTGGTTGCCATCAAGCCTACAATTATGAAGACCTAGAATGGTTCCATGTATAAATGCAATTTTTTTGAACATATTTTCACCCCAACATGATATAGGTACCCCCAATATAGTGATCCATGTTAATCTTCCAGCCATCTTTTGGAATGTACCACCACCTCTTACCTTATGCATCCATCTACGCAGACCAGGTTCTTTATCTAGTAACACATTTCTCGCTAGAGTCTCATTTTCCATCACCACCATGACTTCTAGACCTCCCAACAGTTTTACTTCGATCTTACCGAGACCCTGCTCATCACATAGAACCGGTAACTTCGAAAGAAAACACATTGCTTTAACCTCCCCAATCACACTTCTTCCTAAGACCTCGTCATTGCACTCATTCTTTTCAACAATTATGGTTCTCACCTCAAACTGATTTTCCTTATTTTTTGTAACCCTATCTTTGGTTTGGGTATGTTTTTCTGCTCTGGCCATCTTCTCATCATTAATCTCGTCAAATCCCCCTCTTTCCCCATGTACCACTTCTGCAAAGCTACGGTTATCCCTTCTTACTGACTTTGTTTCGACCTTCTGCCATTCTTCCTTATTCCCGCTGTGAATCTATCTTCTTTGTCCTAAACCTTCGCATTTAACTCCACCGTCTCCACTTCCTTTTCGATCGTAAGCCACGTACACTCTCAACCATTCCTCACCGATCTAAATTTATTCAATGTGCTCAACAGGTTCTCCATGTCACTCACATGTTTGTATCTCATAAAACCGTACCTCAAACCATTACGTAGCCTTCTTTGTGCCATGAACATGTCAAACACCGTACCGTACTTTTTGAAGATCATCCATAGTTTTCCCATTCCCCACTCCTCTAGGAAGTTGAAAAACATGAACATCATCGAGTTACGTTTCCCCCCGACATAATTAGTACCTAATTGCTTGCCAATGTATTTCCCTCTATTCCTGTTGTGCCTCAGACTCACTCTCTCGAAATCTCTGGTAAAAACTCTCTCTCTCTCATGGGAATTGTTAATCCTTTTAGGTTTTAGTGCTACTATAAAATGCATATCGGCAATACGCCAGTTGGCGTACGGTACAATACCCGATTTACTAGATGAATATTTGCAAGTAGCCGAACGTTGTTCTCGTGAATGCTTATGGAACTTTACTAAATGAATTTACGTACCATATGTAGAAGAGTATCTTAGAACGCCTAACTTGTGATTTTCACAATATGAAACATAGTCTTCTGAGTATGCTCGGTAGCATAGATTGTATGCATTGAGAATGAAAAAGTTGTCCAAAGTCTTACATAGTTAACTCAAAACACGTGATAAGAAATACCGAACAATTATGCTCGAGGCTGTTGTAGACCAACAGTTATGGATATGGCATGCTTATTTTGGGGTGATGGGGTCAAATAGCCTTATTGTTTTATATGGTTCATCGTTATTTGATAAGCTTCTTTTGGACGATACTCCAGAATTTGAATTTGTTGTAAATGGTAAAACATATCAGCAAGGATATTTTTTAGCAAATGGAATTCACCCTCAATGGACTGCGTTTGTTAAGTCGTATAGAATTGCAACGAACGAAAAGAAAATGAAATTCAAAATAGTTTAAGAAAGTGAAAGAAAATATGTTGAGCGAGCGTTCGGGGTATTACAAGGTCGATGAGAAATTATTCAACAACCAGCATGAAGTTACCAAGTCAACACGATTAAAAGAATCATGTATTGTTGCATCATACTGCATAACATGATGTTGAAAGACCAAAAGTTCGACATTAGTGAATACGAAGATATGTACGCTCGGCCTCAAGCGAATATTGAACGCACTTGGACAGATTGATGTGAGACACATAGAAGGAAAAATAAGGAACTCTGGGATAGGAGAGTTCACAATTACCTTTGACATGATCTACTTGATTATTTATGGAACCTTAATAATTACTGTTTTTAAATTATTTTTATTTTTTAAGTTGTACTTTTTTCTCGTGTTCTTTTTTTTAAATTATATTTTTTCGTGTTTTTAAGTTATATTTTTATTTTTCTTATTAATGAAATATTAAATTTTTAGTTTAAAAAGAATTGTTGTATTAACAAAAGTGGTAGAGTCCACATAACACCAAAAGTTATCAAGTTAACTAGGAACAATATTTTTTGTGTTACAGTAAAAAGTGATGACGTGACACCACTTTTCCCCACAGCTTGAACCCACGACTCAAATTGTACCTAAGGCTCTTAGGCTAGCCACACTATCTATTTACATTTTTTTCTTACATCACATTTTTTTCTTCAATGACTTATATGTGATTTATTTTCACAAGACAACCAATTCAAATTTTTTATTTTTTAATTTTGTTTAAATTACATTTTATTAAATAAATACGTACAATAATGATTATACTAAACTGCTGTTAAAAAATAATTAAAAAAGTTTGATTAGAGATAAAGAGGATAAAATGTATTAATTAGAACTAATTCTAATAATAATCAAATTAATATATGTTGTAAGAATTAAACAAAGCTCAATATATTAAGATTTAAAAATTTACTACAAATTTTATCTAATTAAACATAATTAAAACTTAGTAAATCTAAATTAAACCCTCAAAGAAATTGTGATTTTCATATGGGTCGTGGGTGCAAACTAGTTCGATGAATCGACCGACTCAAATTGCTCTCCGCAATGAGGTCGACTGAGTTTGAAGTCGGTCCACCGAATCAAACGACTAAACTCAGTAAAAATTCATATTTTAATTATAATAAAAAATAAAAACACGCTATTTATTTCTATTAAATATTTATTTTAAATAAATATATGTTTTACTAAATACCTCACACATTCACAACCAAATTAAATAAGTAATAAAACAAAACTTAAACACATAACTTATCAAAGTAGAGAAACTCACCGATGGTGAAAAACTCACCATTTGTTTCATCCTAGAAGCAAGCCACGCGTAAGTTTTGGTGATAGAAATAAGAACCTGCGTGTGGGTTTAGTCCACGTAAACAACCCACTCTTAAATTCACCTCTTACTCCCTCCGGCCTAAGAGAAGAAGGTATCACATCATATATGTAGAATATACATCGCTCTTACACAACATTATATCATCATCCAAGATTTCAATACTCACATTTTAAAACATTTAGGCACACCTACCTACTTAACACAACATACAAACCAAATTAAAAAGTAAAAAGTGATAAGCTCAAGCGGTGTCTTGGTGGCCATTTGGCGGCGTCGAATGGGTGGCTACCTCGAATTCGGTGCAAACCACCATTGCCACACATGTTGCTATAAGAAATTGTTTACTAAAGTGGTGTTTGTTTCATTAAAATGTTTTGGGTCTGAATCTGAATACCGCCTCTTACTGGTAAGAGGCGGTTATAAAGTTTGAATCTGAATGAAATTATGTTGTTTGTTTTTTACAATTGTCTGAATGATTTTAATATCCGCTTTTAAACATATATATATTGAACCACAAAATATGATAAATAAGTAGTTAGGACTAATAAAACCACAGTTGTATTTTTATACTTATGTCCGACCTACGCAAAAATACAAGAAAAAAAAGTTGATAACACATGAATTAAAGGATTGCTAATTGTCCAAGTGGGCGTAACTCGTTGACTCGACTATTTAACCAGTGGGTGAATCTCGTGACCCGGTGACTCGAACGGGTTAACCAATGGGCAAATCCCGTGACTCGATAGCTCGACCGGTTAACCGAATTTTGTGACCGATTGTTCGACTGTGGTGATCCGGTGATTGAAACAGTGATCCGATAATATATGGAGTGGAAAATCAATATTGAAATTTAGTAATGTATATAGTAGAGATCGGTGTTTTAAAACCCGAGTAGACTCGATCTGTTAAACCGGTTGAACCTTAACCTGATCGATTGATCGGACGCTCGGTTTGACCAAAAAACTCGATTAAACTGGTTGAACCGTGACTTGATGGCTCGACCGGGTCAATGGTTTTTAAACATTGGTAGATATAGTTCTTATGTCAAAATTCGTATAATAAATAAACTAAATGTGGTTATTCTACCAACAAAGTCAAGTGCTTTTATCCTTTTCTGACACATTTATATGCTTTGCTTTACTTCACGTCTTCACATATCCTCTATATTCGCTTTTTCATCATCTTCTTCCTATCATATTCACTATTTAAACCTGCAACTTTTTCTCACAAAAATTACACCTACAAAAATAAAAATAAAACCCATATAGAAATGAAGAGAGTGTAGCAATTCATACCATTAAAGTGACGAAGAGGTTGCAAAGGTGAGGACATGTTCAGATCTGCTCAACGCCTCTGAAAAAATCAGACAAAATATGTCTTGTTACCTCTGACTCTTACTGCAAAAACAAACAACAGGTTTGTCTGACCGCGTCTGACTGGTCAGTGTCAGACGTGAGTCAGACATTTTATGCAAAAACAAACACGCCCTAAGTCGTATGTATGGCACTTGAGAAAGGACTCTGCGTGGACACATCTACACATTGACCATAAGTCGAATGGGTCGTTATTCGTAGCCCTTGCCAGACTAACCTACCTTAAATCAGTTAATAGTATCAATGTCTTAAAGCCAGTTTTTAATTGATAGGAGTTGAATTAGGGTTCATATTATAGCTTCCCCGTTTTAACTTACAAGTCGGATCAACCCACCTTATGAAGTTTTAGACTACAGTACCATATTTTAAGCTATTTACTCTTCAAAAAATGTTAACCACAATGTGAATATGTGATATGTTGCATCCGGATCAGTATAATCGCAGAGGGTTGCATACAAAATTTTTGTTTGTTTAACACTTTAGCTACTAAAAATTGATTTGGTAATAACTCAAAACTAGTCGCGTTGGAGCCATGTTTCTAAATGGCGTGCTATAGCGCGTTTTATAGCGGGTTATAGCGTGAAGAGTGACTTCCACGTTACGAAACAGACTAAGGCGTCGTGTCTAGGCATAACGTGCTAAAATCGGAATAAAACGTGATATAGCGCGTAGCGTGGCGCTTATTTTTGAATCTTTTGGCAGATTTACCAGAATTGGGCTTCTCTACTTAGTTTTGTGCTATTAGTAGATTTGGGCTTGGTTATTTAACCATGGAGATAATTTTTTGAGTAACTACTAACCAATTTTGCTTAAATTTGTATTAAAGTATTACTCAATTTTGAAAACTCGCTTTATAAATATTAATTTACAAATATTTGTTTTAGTATATATCGCGTTTCAAAAAACGTCGTAGTTTTATTATATCTTCTGTAACTTGAAATTTGGCGATGATACGCTACGTTTCATGCTATTTACAACCATGGTTTGAACCTCAAGTCTTATACGTAGTAGTATGAAGCTTTTAATATAAACAAGTACAAGCCCAAATATATGTTAATTGTTAGACGAGCCTAAAACAGCTCAAACAAGCCCAACTTGGAGATAAACAAACTAGCCGAACGTGTAAAACATAAGCAATGTTCAAACTTCGAATTCTACAAATCGAGACGAGCTATACCCGAGTTTCATAATTCAAAACTTAGTAGTGTCATCGAATGAAGGGGTCCCATAAAGACAGTATCCTTTTGTTGGTGTCCGAATATGACACCCGGCACAACGATGACGTGTAGGCGTGGGTATCAAGGAACTTTTTCCAAGTTTCTTTCATAATTCGGGGATATTGTTTACCAAAAGAGACCATTTTTTTCATTTTACCAAAATGAACTATGGCACAAGTAGAGACATTTTAACTAAAGTGCGCTTGGGTGCTTTGAATTAAAGGGAAGACCCATGTTGCCATTTTACAAAAAATAATTAAAGTTAAATGTGTCAAAACAATCGGTAAACCAACCAAAATCTTTTTTTATTTTCTAAAAGTCTTTAAATGACTTTTTATGCATTGAACTAATAACTTTATGAAAAGCTTTTTGGTAAAGACTTGACAAAGCCCAAGTCTTTGCTCAAAGCTTTAATAATTTAAGTGAAAAATATTAAATGCATTTAATTGTTCAAGTCTTTCACAAAATATACATTGTTGATGCTCTTACAAGACACACACTTGTTATATTTCCTAACTAAACAAATGCATTAAATTAATACTACCATCTTTTTCTTCAACTATCTTCTCACACATCTACCATCTTCTTCAACTACCT